>CM056060.1:79035805-79690805 GCA_029574335.1 Rana kukunoris
GTCAACGACTGGGTCCAACAAGGAGTTGGCCCAGAGGTTGAAATCCCCCAGCACCAAAAGGTGTTTGATGCTTAGGGTGTAAGAGGAGATGAATTCTGTTAATGAGGTGACAAGGTGCGTTTTTGGGCCAGGCGGTCTATAGCACAGTAGCATATGGACCGTGTCTTGTTTGCAGCTGGAGAGTGAGGGTTTCCATGAATGGAAGCGAGTATTGGAGGACTGGTTTGGTGATCGAGAGGTGAATCTTGTGGATCACCGCCAGACCCCCCTCTTTGCCCCACTCTGTTCTGCATTTGGATGCGATAATTTGCCCAGAATGGTGTTGCAATCAGCTGTGAGCCAGCTTTCTGTGATGAAAAGGCAGTCTAGATCATGTTGAAGGATGAAATCATGGATTTCGTGCCGGTGTTTTACTGCCGATCTGGTGTTAATCAGGGCGCATGATATGCGTCTGGGCTGGTTACCCTGTATGCAGGTTTTTACTGTTGATTGTCGATCAATTCTCAACAGTTGCTCACTCTTTAGAGCTTTTATAGTGACAGTTGGGAGTATAGAGGCGAGAGGTTTTAATTTCCAAATGGTTTCTGCAGAGTATTTCATATAACCCATGTAGCAGAAAAAAACGGCACAGGAAATGGTGTTGATGTGCAGGGAGTGGGGGGGGGGGGGGTATCGGCGACGCTGGGAGGGAGAATGTCTCAGTGAAACTGTCACTTTTTTAATTCTTCACTCCCTGAATTTGAAATTGGTCCAGAGGAAGGCGAAAAAGCCCAGGCGAGCTGTGCCAATCTGCAACGGCTGAGGAAAAAATTCCTTCCTGATCCCTGCTGGCGATCGGTAAAGAGACCCTGGATTAATTTATTTTATTTTATAAATGGGGGGGGATGTGTACCCCTCCAATTGACTATAGGAGTTTGTGCAGGTGGACGGTGAAGGTGTTGTTTATAAATGTGGGAGTGAGGAGTACCAAGATGGCCGCCGACCGGGGGGGAGTATGCCCGAGCCGGGGGCTGGGGTACGGGGCAGCAGGGGGGGGGAAGGATGGTCTCTAGGGACACTATAGGGAAAGTCCTCGGGGGGCTGAAGGTGTACCGTGTGTTTATTTATCTGGGGGGGGCTATCACCATTGGTGACCGGGAAGTCCCGCTAGGCCGCGGCTAAAGCCGCGGACTTTCCTGGGATGCGGCAGCCGCGGATGCGGCCGCGATCCCGTGGCGGTGGTTCCTCGGGTCCGTGTGTATTTCTGGATGGCCGAGTGGGTGAAGGAGATGGCGGGGGGGACGCTGTACTGTCTGGGTCCGGGGGGGTGCGCCGGTCGTCTGATTCCCGGGATCGAAAGCCACGGCTTATCCTAAAAAGGACGGCCGCCCTCGATCCCAGGGAGACAGACCGGGTCTTACCTTACCAGGTACCTTGTAGAACGCTGCAAAGGAGAGGCTGGAGGAAGGCCTGGTAGGCTGTGGTCAGCACTGGGCTTGAGGCTGGCTGGAGCAGGGCTGAGCAGCTGGATAAGGGTGACCCTGCCTGCCTAGCTATGCCTGCCTGGAGCTATAGCGTACACATTCCTACTCCTAGGAGACGTGCGCCGTTGTGGGCTCCTGCTCTAATCCGTCTGCCTGACTGACTGTAGACTTCTGTAGTGCTAATTTTAAATGCTAATATGCAAGTTATTGTCCTAAAAAGTGTTTGGGGACCTGGGTCCTGCCCCAGGGGACATGTATCAATGCAAAAATAAGTTTTAAAAATGACCGTTTTTTTTTTTACAGGAGCAGTGATTTTAATAATGCTTAAAGTGAAACAATAAAAGTGAAATATTCCTTTAAATTTCGTACCTGGGGGGTGTATGGGGGGTGTATATGCCTGTGAAGTAGCGCTTGTTTCCTGTGCTTAGAACTGTCCCTGCACAAGGTGTAATTTCTGAAGGAGAAAAGGTCATTTAAAATCACTTGCGGCTATAATGAATTGTCGGCTCCCGGCAATTCAGAGAAAAGTCATTCATAAAAAAAAATAAAAAGCGTGGTGGTCCCCACCAAATTTGATTACCAGGCCCTTCAGGTCTGATATGGATATTAAGGGGAACCCCGTTCAGATAAAAAAAAAATGACGTGGGGTTCCCCCCAAAATCCACACCAGACCCCTTATTAAAGCACGCAACATGGCAGGCCACAGGAAGAGAGGGGGGACGAGAGAGCGCCCCTCTCCTGAACCGTACCAGGCCACATGCCCTCAACATTGGGAGGATGCTTTGGGGGTCTGTGACCCCTCGAAGCACCATGTCCCCATGTTGATGGGGACAAGGGCCTCATTCCCACAACCCTTGCCCTGTTGTCCTCCCATCCCCAGCAGCTGCTTAAAACTGGTGGAAGGGGGAGGAGATCAAGCCAGCCTTCAGCTGCTTCAGAGAGAGTCATGGACTGGTTCTTGGAGTTTTCCCCCGGCCAGTCACCCCCTCATCTCCATAATCCGATTGCTGCTGTTGCCCGGGCCCCCTTTCTGAACTGATGGGGCCTGTCCCCCGTACAGGAGGACTGGTTATACCCCCCTCTACCAGTGGCCCTGCCCTATCTACACAGCCTGGGGGAGCTGCCTATAGTATACCATGTATACACAGTCTGGGGTATTTACCCACAGACTGGCCAATTTACACAGCCTGGTGGAACCTACAAATTAGACATGTGCACTGCCGAAAAATTAGTTTGCTTTTTGTATTTTTCGTAAATTCGAAAATTCGAAAAGTTTGTAAATTTGAAAATTCAGAATTCGTAAATTCAGAAATTTTACATTTCTGAATTCATAAATTCGAAAATTCTGAATTCAGAAATTTGTAAATTAGAAATGTTGGCATTCGTAAATTAGAGAATTTGTAAATTAGAAAATTTAGAAATCGTAAATTAGAAAATTCAGAATTTAGAAATTCGTAAATTAGAGAATTCGTAAATTAGAAGATTCGGAATTCGTAAATTGGAAAATTCGTAAATTAGAATATTCGGAATTCAGAAATTCATAAATTTCCACAGCACTCCTGGAAGTACCTGTGAGCTGCAGTCTGGAGCCATTGAAGGCGTGGGAGACGGAGGATCCTTTCAGCTGATCTGCAGGATAACCTCATCTTATAAGCTTGTTTGACCCCCCTGAGAAGGGCGGTCGCAGGCTTTCTGGTAAGCCTTTAATTTTACTATTAGGTGATGGGCTGACTTCACGTTTTTTTGGAATCACTCAACCTACACTGGAAGCACAGCTTTCTTTTAAACATTTTTCTGGACTTTCACCTGCCGATCCATTGGACTTATTGGGCCAGATTCACAGAGCCCTTACTCCTGTCTAACTCGCGTTAGACTGGAGTACTTTCGAATTACCCGGGTTTTCTTTTTTTTTTTTCTTTTCTTTTCTTAAACCATGAAAATACGGCTGCGGGCTTCAATCCGACTGGCTTACGTGTTTGCACGCCTTCGGATCTACGCTGCAATAAATTTGCGGCCGCTGGGTGGAGTTCCCGTCGTTTTCCGCGTTGGGGTATGCAAATGAGCTTTTGCCGACGATCCACGAAGTTACGAACGTCAATCGCAATCTCTTACGGCATCTTTAGTCATCTTTTTGCTGCGTAAAGTTATACCAGTTTTTTGCTGGTCTAATATTAGACAGCCCATGTTAAGTATGGCCGTCGTTCCCGCGTCGAATTTCAACGTTTTCCGACGTCTTTTTTTATTTTTTACGTAAGTCGTCCGGGAATAGGAACGACGCTACTCAAACAAAAAATGACGTAACGACGTTATTTCGCGCAATGCACGGCGGGAAATTTCTGAACGGAGCATGCGCAGTTTGATCGCCGCGGGGACGCGCCTAATTTAAATGCTTCACGCCCCCCAATCGCGTATTTCGATTACGCGGCGAGAAATACACTACGCCGCCGTACCGTACGGGACAAAATCTACCAGAATTCGGCGTATAGCCTGGTAAAATACGGCGGCGTAGTGTATCTCTGATACTCTGCGCCAATGTAATTGTATCTGAATCTGGCCCATTGTTTTTTCACTGAACATTCACCATTATAGTCAATATACAGTATGTTTTCAGCATATATCTTATGTTCTTCACTTTATTGTTTTTGATTGTCATAATAAAAGGCTATTGATGTATTCACTTTGATTTATTTCCAGCGCTACACAATTTATAGGTATTGGAATTTCCTTTCAAATTTGTCTGATAGTTATGTAATGAATACGAATTTATCCAAAGTTATGAATTATCCGTTTTTGAATTTTCAGATTTTCATTCTTTTGAATTCTCGGATGTTCATTCTTATTTTTGGATCTCCGTATTTTCGAATTTTTAATTTCCCAATTTTCGAATTACAAATTTCTGAAATTTAGAATTTTAGAATTTCTGATTTTGCAAATTTTTGAATTTACGAAATTTGGATATTCTGAAAATTTGGAAATTCTGATATTTGGAAAAATTTGAATATTCGTAAATTTGGATATTCGTAATTAATGAATTTGTCTTGTAACTGAACAAATTTCAAGTCTACTACTACCTATTAGCCTTATACCTTATCACTGCCTGTGTGAACCCACCTACAGATTGCTTTATAACTGCCTGGGAGAAGCTACTTACAGGCTACTCTGTTGCTGCATGGGAGAATCTAACTACAGGCTACACTATTACTGCCTGGGAGAACCTACCTACAGGCTACCTTTTTACCACCTGGGAGAACCTACTTCCAATCCACCTTATAACAATCTGGGGTAACCTATCTACACAAACGGCTTTATCAGAGCCTGGGCTAACCTTCAGCTGCAAATGACCACGTTATAACCTGGGCTAACCTATCTATACCAGTTGCCATATCACAGCTTATGATAAGGCTAACCTGCCTACATCTACAGGCTACTTATCACATACTGGGGTAACCCCTTTACACGTGCTTCCTCTCCTGAGCCTAGGCTAACCTAACTACAGCTGCATGCTACTACAATACAGCCTGGCCTAAGCCATCTACACAATCTGCCTTATAGCCTTGAGTAACCTATAAAATCAATATAAAAAGTGTGGTGTTCTATAAATGAATTAATCTGTATACTAATTAATACGTAATACATTAAAACCCCCTTATGCAAATATACAACATTTCATTAAAAAAAATGTAATTGTGTGGAATTCATCCAATCATATACTGTATATAAATAAAAGGTCCACATTATGGTGTTTTCTGTGAATTCTTTCTTCATAAATAAAACGTGACCAAATGTGTGTGTGTGTGTGTGTGTGCTCCTTCGCATCATACCATTCAATCTGTGCCCAGTGATAATCCCAATAATGGACCTCTGATAATGTACAGTATATCAGTAAGCAGAGCTGTATCCTGGCTTAAGCCAACAAGGCCCAGGCCTAGGGCAGCACTTTGCAGGGGAGCAGCACGAAAAGAGTCCCTGCCGGCTTGCGCTACACTGTTAGGAAAATTAGTCTAGCGCCCCCAAAAAGTGGTTGCGCTGCTTCTGGTATGCGGGCGGCCAGGATTCCGCAATTGTGGGGGGGGGGGGAAGGGGCACTTCCAATTTTGACTGTTTTATCATCCTGGACCACAAACCTTCCTCACTGTGCTATATGTTTCTGCTGTACCATCTATTTAACCTCCCTGGCGGTATGATTCTTTCAGATTTTAGGTGCTTAAAGCGGTACCATTATTTGCAAGGGAATTTGGCTTTTTATACTGTAGGCTTGTAATTCTTAGGAATAACTCACTGAAATCTATCCAAACAAGAGTCTAATAGGCATCCCGGGTATGATTTTTTTTTTTTTTTTTTATTAAAAATTATAATATAATAAATAATTATAAAAAATTATAACAAATAATAATATAATTATAGTAAAAATTATTTAATAATGTAATCAAATCAAAATCACTGAAATTTGCTCAGTTGCAGAATTTTTGCTGTCATTATTATTTTTTTTTTATGACGAATTTCCCCACAAATCGCTATCGCTAAATTCTGCAAGTGATTCTGATTTATTATCGCTGTTTTTTAGCTGCTCTAAAACAATTTTTGCCATAAAGGGACACTTTTGGTTGCTATGGGCAATCTACAGTTTGCAGGGAGAAAGAACAGTTTTTATTATATAAAATGACATGTAGTGTACAGGGCAGACCACTAGGGACATGGGGGGTGTGTATTTTTTACATACAGTACTGTAATCTATAAGATTACAGTGTACTGTATGTATAGTGTTTGTTTACATTTTTGAATTTGGCGCCGTTCCTCCCCCTACGTCGCGACGCTCGCAGGGAAGGGAATCGGCACTACACACAGCATCAGGCGGACATCCGCCCGCCGTGTACTGCGGAGATTCATCGCTGGATCGCAGAGAAAAGGTAAGTAAACTTTTTTCTGCATCCAGCGAGGCAAGCCCGTGTGTGGCACGGGGTTACCGATCTTAGCTTAAAAATCTCACCCCGTTCCACACACGGGAAGACCGCCAGGGAGGTTAAAGTAGAACTATAGGCAACACTTTTTTTTTCATTTTGGGTAGAGTAAGGGAGGGTTATAGCCCCTGTCAGTTTATTTTTTACCATCCCTGTCCCATTGCTAAGATTTCCCTTCACTTCCTGCTCTATGGGCAACCAGGAAGTAAGAGGAAATCTAAGTAAATTAAGGGAATCCATTGCCCCCCCCCCCCCCCAGGCCCTCAGAACTAGTGTCCTCACTAGAATATTTCAGGGTGGGTCCTAAACAACACAGGGTGTGGCCGTAAGAGGAATAGGTGGGTCATGTTTAAATTACAGGGTACACGAGTATTTAACACGAGTTAAATACACCTCTGTCAGTAAGGTGAGGCATGCATGTGTGACTCCAATAAACTGAGTAATGTTACACATCCAGGCATATGTCACTCCAATCTACAGGATTTTGGTACAAAAAAAAAGCAGATGACATGTCTCCCCAAATCATCACTGACTGTGGAAACTTCACGCTGGACCTCATGTAACTTGGATTCTGTGCCTCTCCACTCCTCCTCCAGACTTTGGGACCTTGATTTCCAAATGAAATGTAACATTTTCCACAATCAGTGGTTATTTGGGAATTTGTCATCTGCAGGTGTTGGTCCACTGTGTTTAATCAAGTCCAAAGTCAGCGCAGCCCTCTACCAGGAAATTATAGAGCACTTAATGCTTCCCTCTGCTGACCAGCTTTATGGAAATGCCGATTTCATTTTTCAGCAGGACTTGACATCTGCCCACACTGCCAATTCCTGGTTTAATGATCATGGTATCACTGTGCTTGATTGGCCAGCAAACTCACCTGACCTAAACTCAATAGAGAATCTGTGTGTTATTGTCAAGAGGAAGATGAGAGACATCAGACCCAACAACGCAGACCAGCCGAAGGCCACTATCAAAGCAACCTTGGCTTCCATTACACCTCAGCAGTGCCAGAGGCTGATCGCCTCCATGTACCGCAACATTGATGCAGTATTTCATGCAAAAGGGGCCCTGACCAAGTATGGGGTGCACACTATACTGTACATGGACATACTTTTCAGTAAGTCAACATTTCTGTTTAAAAAAAAAAATAGTCTTATGTAATATTCTAATTTTTTGAGATACTGAATATTGGGTTTTCACTAGCTGTAAGCCATAATCTTTAAAATGAATAGAAAGAAATGCTTGAAATATATCACTCCGTGTGTAACGCATCTATATAAAATATATGAGTTTCACTTTTTGAATTGAATTACTGAAATAAATTAGCTTTTTGATATTCTAATTTTATAATTGGCACCTGTATATACTGTACATAAAAATGTAAAACTTACGAATAAGAATCATGTAATTGATGATGAGTTCCCTATTGTTGGTATTAGTGGAAATAATGTGCCCCATTGTTGGTATTTAAGGTAGAAATGACGTCCCACAATTGGTGTCTATAGTAGAAATAGTGCCCCATCATTGATCTCTGTGGGAGAAATGGTGCCCCATCATTGGTGTATGTGGGAGGAATGGTGCCCCATCATTGGTGTCTGTGGAAGAAATGGTGCCCCATAATTGGTGTCTGTGGGAGGAATGGTGTCCTATCTTTGGTTGTTTCTGGAGGGACTGTCACGCATATTTTGTGTTTGCATTGCTGCTTTCCCACACATGAATCTCTCTTGCTGCTATCTGGGCTTTGTGGTATTGTTATTTATGTGGGTTTTAACCACTTAAGGACCCCCGCACGCACATATACGGCCACAGAATGGCACGTACAGGAACAAGGGCGTAAATTTACGTCCCCGCCTAAGTGCGGTTCGGGGGTCCCATCGGGACCCCCTCCGCAGCGTGCGGGGGTCCCCCTGGCTCCGGGAGCGATCCGGGATCTGGGGGCGGATGTCGGCGAATACCCGCCCCCCCGCGATCGCTCCCAGCCAATGGGAGCGCGCTCCCATCCTGTCAGTTCCTCCTCCTGTGTTTACACAGGAAGGAGGAAATGATGTATTCTCTCATCGCAGCGCTGTTTCCCAGCGCTGCTGATGAGAGAAGACATCACAAGTAAGTGTGCACCAACACAACACTGACACACACTCACATAGGCATATTAACCCCTTGTGATCGCCCCCCCCCCACCCCCCTGTCACAGTGTCACTGAATGCAGTGATCTAATCACTGCATTTAGTGTCAGTGTGACAGGCAGTGTAAAAAACAGTTAGTGTTAGGTTCAGGATAGCCCCCCCACCCCCCCTAATAAAGTTTTAACCCCCTGATCACCGCCCTAGTTAACCCTTTCACTCCCTATTGCCAGCGTCACTAAGCGATCATTTTTCTGATCGCTGTATTAGTGTCGCTGTTCCCGCTAGGTAGCTATTTTTTTTTATTGCGATTTTTTTTTTTACTAAAGACATGTGGCTAAATAAATTTTGGCCTAAATGTTTGACTAAAATTTAGTTTATTTGATTTTTTTTTAACAAAAAGTAAAAAATAGTGTTTTTTTTTCAAAAATGTTGCTCTATTTTTGTATATAGCGCAAAAAATAAAAATCGCAGAGGTGATCAAATACCACCAAAAGAAAGCTCTATTTGTGGGAAGAAAAGGACGCAAATTTTGTTTGGGAGCCACGTCGCACGACCGCGCAATTGTCTGTTAAATCGACGCAGTGCCGAATCGCAAAAACACCTTGGGTCATTTACCAGCGTATTGGTCCGGGTCTTAAGTGGTTAAATTGGATTGTTTCTAGAACCCACCTAACCATCTGCCCCATGAAACCCATTCTCTTGCAAGTACTACGATCACCCTCCAGCTCTATCTTACGCTCTCTAATTCATATCTTCAATCTGCCTCTCATTACTGGTTTCTTTCCTAACCCATTAAAATATGTACTGGTCAGCCCTTACTTAAAAAGCCATCACTAGACCAACCAATCTTATCACCCTAAGACTACTGTCTACCACCAAACTCTTAGGCCTCATACACACGATCGGACCTCCATCTGACTTTTCCATGGATTTTTGTCCAAAGGGCGTTGTCAATGAACTTGGTATGCATACACGTGGCAGAACATTTTCAGCCAACGTTTACCAAATTACATGGTTTTTCAGCTCTTTACCGCCACCCTTTGGACAACTTCTGCTATTGTTGTCTGATGTTTAGCATTGGTTTGGAGCATACGTGTTTGTACTTTGGATTTTAGTCCGACGGATTTGTGTACACACGATCGGATAATCCGACGTAAACACATTTGTTGTCGTAAAATTTGAGAGCATGCACAGCCAACATTTATAGTCAGAAATCCCGACAACGATTGTCCGATGGAGCAGTTGGACAGTTGTTGTCGGAAAATCCGATCGTGTGTATGAGCCTTTAGAATGCATAGTCTATAAATTGCCTAAGCTACTACCTCAATAACAACAACCTTCTTGAGACATTTAATTCGGGATTTCAACCACAACACTCCGCAAAGACTGCTCTCCTAAAACTCACTAACAACTAACTGATGATTAAAACCAATAGACACTATTCTATACACGTTTGGACTCCTCTGATACCTTTGATACAGTTGACCACTCCTTCCTCAAAAAACTCTATTCACTTGACCTTTATGACTCTGCTCTTTGTTGGTTCTCCTCTTACCTATCTCACTGCACTTTAAGTGTTACAACTCCTTTGCCTCTTCTTTTCTTCCTCTTTACCTTGAGGTTCCCCAGGGTTCTATCCTCAAATCTCTACCTTCACCTCCTCCCTGGGTCAGCTGATGGCCCCCCCACAGTTTCCAATACCATTTCAATGCTGGCGACACCCAAATCTATCTCTATACTTCTCACCTCACCCCCCTCAGTCACCTTGTGCATCACTAATTTACTAACGGACATATCAGTATAGATGTCACAACAATTCTTCCAATTCAATTTATCTAAAACTGAGCTTATAATATTCCCCACATACCAGGGTACAAGGTGCTATCCTGGACTTTAGGCCTATAAACTCCCCTTTCTGTCCCACATCCAATCACTGTCCAAATTGTGCTGCCCAACCCCCTGTAATATCTCCAGAATATGCAATTTCTTAATAAACAATACCGCAAAAGTACTAATTAATTATCTTGTTATCTCTCTCCTCGACTGTTGCAACTCCCTGCTTATTAGCCTACCTTTACATACCCACCCCTTTAATCCATCATGAATGCTGCTGCCATACTCATCCACCTTACTAACAACAGCATCATGCAAAGCCATTCAAACTTTGCCCCCATTACATGACTAGCCTTGGCTTAAAATACTAAACAAATCTCTTCACGCTTTGCTCCTCTCAAGACCTGTTCTAGCTTCCTTGTCACCTATTCCCACACTAATTTCCAAGACTTTTCCAGAGATTCTCCCGTCCTCTGGAACCCCTTACTCCACTCTGTCTGTCTGTCTCCTACTCTATCCACCTTTAAGCCTTGTACACACGATCAGTCCATCCGATGAGAAAGGTCTGAAGGACCGTTGTCATAGGTTAACCGATGAAGCTGACTGATGGTCTGATGTGCCTACACGCAATCAGTTAAAAAAAGATCGTGTCAGAACGCGGTGACGTAAAAAACAACGACATGCTGAAAAAAATGCTTCCAAGCATGTGTCGACTTGATTCTGAGCATGCGTGTTTTTTTAACCGATGGTCGTGCCTACTAACGATCGGTTTTGATCGGTTAGGAATCCATAGATTAAAATTTAAAGCAAGTTGGCTTTTTTTTAACCGATGGATAAGTAACCTATGGGGCCCATACACGTTCTGTTTGGACCGATGAAAACGGTCCATCAGACCGTTATCCTCTGGTTAACCTATAGTGTGTACGAGGCCTTAGACGATCCCTGAAAGCCCATCTTTTAAGAGACACCTATTCTGCCTCTAATAAACTATATTTTTACTTCCTCCATAAGTTTATCTCCCGCAGTTCTTAGCATTTGTATTAGTTGACCCTTCCGTTTAGTTAGCATTGTAAGCTCTAATGAGCAGGACCTTCTGAATTCCTCTAATATTGAATTATATTGTAACTGTACTATAATGTCTTCCTCCTGTTCAGCTAGATTGTCCTGTCTGTGACATCAGTCTCCATTATGGGTTACTTTAGATTTCATCAGTTGTAGTGTTGGCAACTATAGGATCAAGGAAGTAGTTGATAGGGGGTGTGCAAAATGATCTTAATCAAATAGATTTTAGAATACTCACAGCTACAGGATTTATTTATACAGCTTGCGCTAACCCATCTACAGAAGGTGCCTTTTTACAGCCTGGATAACCTACCTACAGGCCATCACATTACTACCTGGGCAAACCCATCTACACTAGCTGCCTGATTAGAATATGATTCAACCTTTCAAGAGCTATGTTTTATCTCATTACAGCCTAGGCTAACCTAGCTTCTTCTATAAGACACCTTTTACTCGAGCTCCCTTAGACCGGTTTGAATTGTGGCCAGTTCAGCAGGAACAAGCTGAGACTTGAACCATGTATGGGCAGGTTGAGTGTACCAAGTTGATCAATCAATCAACTTGGGTACAACCAGCCTGCCGGGTTTGGCTTTCAATTAGTTTTGCTCAGTTCGCATCTGCCCTGGTGTGGTGGCCAGGCACTAATGCATTGTGTATAAGTCCTGGGGGCAACCGAGTACCAATAGGCCTACTTGCCTTATGGGGAAGGGGGCTGCTATAGGTGAAGAACACAGTGGGGCTGATTTACCAAGCCTTTGCTCCATAATTCAGGAGACCTGGCGCACAGCATTTAGAAATATAAATAGAAGGTGTGTGTGAGTGAGTTAGTTTATTAGTGGGGGGATGTGGGGTGATGTGGGGAAGTGTAGTGACATGTGTTTGTTTAACTTTCACGGGCCGAATTGAAAGTGAAAGTGATTTTTCTGAAAACGAGCCCGTACGCCTGCAAGTACGTCTAAACCTCCTGGAGGTTTATTTGTGTACTGCGCATGCGTGTGCGGCAAGTAGGGAGTTTCAAGCATGCGGCTCCACTACGCCGGCAAAATCTTGGTAAATACCAAGCGGCATAGATGCATTTGTGCGGCTTGAAGTGGCGCACGTGAATTCCCGAATAGTTTTTAGCCCCCCACGCTATGTGAATAAGTATGGGGTACATCGTACCCCAACCCATTCACCTGGGGAAAAATGTAACGTTAAAAAAAAAACACTACACAGATTTTTGCAGTAATTTATTAGTCAGCTGGGGGGCCTTCTGCCGGGGCCCCCCACTTTCTTCTTTAAGCTCTTTTACAGGGGGGGTAGGCCCAGTCTTCACCGTTTTCTGCGGGGGGGGCGGTCTTCTCTCTTCTGCTGGGCCCCCGGGCCCGGGCTTCTCCTGGCTGTGTTCTCCTGGGCTCTGGTCTTCTCCGCGTTGGCCCGGCCTCTCTTCCCTCTTCTGCCGGGCTGCCCGGGCATCTCTCCGCTGTCTTGTTCCTTCTTCTCTTCAACCGATGTTGACACGACGAGCTCTCCTGCTGTAATGCCTTCTGAGCGTTGCGCAATGAACAAGACAGCAGAGAAGCCCTGGCCCCCGGCAGAAGAGAGGGAAGAGAGAAGACAGCGGAGAAGATCGGACCCTGCAGTAGAGCCAGGCAGGAGACACCGGAGAAGACCGTGTGCCCCCCCAAATGTAAAAGAGCTTAAAGGGGGTGGGGGCCCCGGCAGAAGACAGCAGAGAAGCCCGGGGGGGGGGGGGGTTATCCCCCCTGGCAGAAAATGATGAAGACCGGGTGCCCCCCCAAATGTAAAAGACCTTAAAGGGGGTGGGGGCCCCGGCAAAAGACCCCCAGCTAACTAAAAAATTATTTTAAAAATCTGTGTAGTGTGTTTTTTTAACTTTACATTTTTCCCCCAGGTGAATGGGTAGGGGTACGATGTACCCTATACTCATTCACATAGGGGGGGGGCCGGTATCTGGGGGCCACCTTATTTTTTTACAAAGCGAGAATCGGGAGTTGTGTGTGTAAACACACAGCTCCCGGTCCTGTCAGGGGGACAAATGCCTGATCGTCTGTTCATACAATGTATGAACAGCGATCTGTCATTTCCCCTAGTCAGTCTCACCCACCCTTCAGTTAGAACACACCTAGGGAACATACTTAACCCCTTCCTCGCCCCCTAGTGTTATCCCCTTTCCTGCCAGTGGCATTTTTATAGTAATTAATGCATTTTTATAGTACTGGTCGCTATAAAAATGCCAATGGTTCCAAAAATGTGTCAAAAGTGTCCGCAATAAGGTCGCAGTACTGATAAAAATCGCTGATCGCCGCCATTACTAGTAAAAAAAAATATTAAGAAAAATGCCATAAAACTAACCCCTACGTTGTAGACGCTATAACTTTTGCGCAAACCAATCAATAAATGCTTATTGCGATTTTTTTTTAACCAAAAATATGTAGAAGAATACGTATCGGTCTAAACTGAGGAAAAAAAATGTTTTATATATATTTTGGGGATATTTATTATAGCAAAAAGTAAAAAATATTATTTTTTCAAATTTGTCGCTCTATTTTTGTTTATAGCGCAAGAAATAAAAACCGCAGAGGTGATCAAATACCACCAAAAGAAAGCTCTATTTGTGGGAAAAAAATTGTTTAAAACGACGCAGTGCCGAATCGCAAAAAGTGGCCCGGTCATTGACCAGAAATATGGTCCTGGGCTCAAGTGGTTAAAAAATAACAAAACAGTAAAGTTAGCCCAATGTTTTGTGATAATGTGAAAGATGTTACACCAAGTAAATAGATACCTAACTTGTCACGCTTTAATATTGCTCACACTCATGGAATGGCGCCAAACTTCTGGACTTAAAAATCTCTATAGGCGACGCTTGTTTTTTTTTTACAGGTTACAAATTTAGAGTTACAAAGGAGGTCTAGTGCTAAAAGTATTGCTCTCGCTCTAACGCACACGTCAATACCTCACATGTGTGGTTTGAACGACGTTTACATATGTGGGCCGGACTTACATGCGTTTTCGCTTCTGAGTGCGAGCTACTAGGGACAGGGGCGTTTTAATTATTATTATTTTTATTTATTTATTTATTTTTTTACGTATTAATTCAATAAGACCTCACATCTGTCCTTCAGGTTGGAAAGCATAAGATCGGGAAAAAAAACATGATCTCATGCTTTCAGCCACGATTGCAGCTTTGTTTATGTTTCTGCCTCTGCATTTCTGGTGATCTGAGCATGCCCAGGGACTTAGATTTTTAGATGTTTCTTTTTGTGTGTGAACAGCACTTGGATGTCTCTGAGCATGCTAATAATAATTTAAGGACATCCTTAAAGGAACACTAAAGGTTCATTTTTTAGATCAATTGATTGCTGTAAGCTAGAGCATTTAAATATCACTTACCTCGTTTTTCCTTTTGACCTCCAAAATACAGTAATCCAGGTTTGAAATGCCATTTCCTGTCTCTCCTCTTCTTTCTTTCCACCAGCATCTGAGACGTTTTGCAAGGTGGAAAGCAGAATGTGCTCACCCCCTCCCTATGACTACAGCCCTGCGTGAAGATGCTCTCTTATCCTTCACAGGCACGGAAGCTAAGCCTAATGGGAACTGTAGTTCCCATTAGGCCGTGATGTAGCAAGAATGAATGCGCATCGCAAACCAGGAAGTCAGTGATAATAACGATTCAGGAGTGATGGAGGTGAATAAAACAGCTCAATTTCAACAGGGATCAAACTAGTTAGAATTCAAAACATTACTTTTTACTTTATCAGCTACTGTCAGACTTTAATTTAAGAGGAAAATATTTTTGTCCTTACAACCCCTTTAACAGGTGTACCCACTTAATGTTACTGAACATTAGTTGTGTGTTTCATGGGCTGTCCATGTGTTTTTAATTGCCTCATTAGCACACAAGCCTATGTTATATAAAGCTTGTATAGAGCAGTTGTTAGCTGCCCTGAGAAGAGGGCAGGTTGTGTGTGTGGGGGCCGGCTGGCAAGAATGTCTTTGCAAAACAGATGTGTTTTTGATCAAGGTTTTTTTTTGTCAATGTATGTTTTTTTAGGGTGTTCACTTTGATGTATTTGTCTGTGCTGCATTATTTTGCTAAACATTTCTCAAGATGTTGTGACTAATGTTTCAATCCTGTGTCTGTGGGTCTATTCTGTTATTTCCAAAGCATAAACCATATTCAGTTTTTTTTTTTTAAATGAACCTATGTTTATTTGTATTTTTTTTATTTATTTTTTTGTTTTGTTTTTTGTTTGTTTTTGCTTTCCTTGATTTGTTGACCAATAAAATTACTTTACAGAGCGGTAAGTATTTTTTCCTTTTTTACCGCAGTGGTTCTCAGCCTCAGTCATCAACTACCCCCGACAGGACATGTTTTGTGGATTTATCTTATCAATAATTGCTGTCCAGACTGTCTTTTAAAGCACATGTGCAAGATGAAGGAAAATTAGACAATTCGTCTACATGTCAGAGAAAGCAACACTGTTAGTGAGGAGCTGAGCAGTCACACGTGTTGCACAACAATCTGTATGTCAACATGCCAGTGGCATCCATGCTCATAGCTATACTACTGACTTTAGATGAGCAAAGAAGGAGGAGGGCACGGAGGAGTGCACGGAGGAGGGCATTTTTTTTTTTTTACAAAATATTTTTCTTTGCTTTTATAAACATTTTTACAAAAAATATACATACATATATACATCAATACATAACATACATACAAATTACAAACACGGTCTCACTATCTTTCAATAGCCCTTTAAAACCTTGATGGATATAATAATCTAATCTGATACAAGCCCCTCACTCTTCACTTGATATATCACACACGCATAGACATCTTTGGCATGAGTGATTCTGAGGTGTCTCGCCTCTTCAGATTCACCCCTCATGCCATCATGTAATTAACCACAACCCTGCAGGAGGACATCACCAGCCCAACACATGACACCACCCATGACACCCATGACAGCTACATATACAATCCTAGCCCCATCCCCACAGATTTCGAACAGAACATGTATGGGGACAGCTGGCTGGTTGGTGAGTGACATGGGTGGCAGGCATGACTGTCCCCCCCATGATGCTGAAATCACAAGGGGCACATGCACTACTAACATCCTCCTGGTCTTATCCCTTCAGGGTGACTCTGCATATGCACTGGGACCCCATCTCATGACTCCTATACGGAACCCCCCTAACCAAGGCTACCCCGTCTTCTGAGGGAAGAGCAGCCAGGAGCCAGCTCACATTAGGCATCTTTGCACGTTAAACACACACATTAATCATGGCACAATGAGAATGCATGCATGCATACCACTGTGGTCCCTAGCACAGACACATAACATCCTCATCACATTGGATTGGCACAAGCCCACCATGCAGGACTTGTGAGCAGCAACGCCATGCCACGGCTCCAATTATGTCACTGTACATTCATACACCATTCACACGGACCTGGGGATCACTTCTCCACCACAAATGAGGGTGACACCCCTTTTCCGGCAGGAATGTCACTCCCACATTCCAAAATCATACACAAACAGAACCAAAAAAAATAAAAAATTGACCAGCAAAAATAAAAAATGCCCAGCAAAAATATAATTTAAACAAAATAACAACAAAGAAAACACATAAAAGACAAAAATCACTCTGCAAAACAGTCCCCAAATATCTCAAAGATACGTCACAAACAAACAAACAAACGCTAATAAACAACAGAACAAAAGCACCTTGCTGTATAGGAAGGGATACAAAGGGATGTACTTTTGCAAAGCAAGTGCGTTTGTGTCTGTCTATTTATGCTGTCTGCGTAGTTCACTAAGTTGCCCGGGTCCACTTCCAATTTCACTGATTGCGCCGTCCCCGAGTTGTGAGCATGCGCACAGAGGTGCTGACCATGGTTTGCTTCATGTGCGCATGCGCGAGCCGGCCGGCCTTTCATTTGCATGGGGTCACGGCTCATTTCAATGTAACACGCCCACATCCTTCCCAATTTGAATAACTCCGCCTTACGACTCTGAAATTACGTTGCACCGGCGCTAATTTCTGCGCAAATCAAACGAGAATACAGTGATTGTGCCGCTACATTGCGGCAGTCTAACGTAAAGGAGGTGCGCTACGCCAGTCAAAAAATGCACCGATGTACGTGAATCTGGCCCAAAGTTTTGTTTTTTTTGTTCTTTTCTTCCTTGCTTGTCCACTTGTAGTGCAAAATTGAAAACGAGGTTCAAGGTACACAAACCATAGGATGGACTATGGGTGACCTAGAGTATTACAGTGCCGCGTCCTAGAGTAGCTAGAGAAATTTATGGTTTAGAAAAGAAAGTGGACTTTATAGGCACTAATCATAAACGTAATATAAATGTTTTATTGATACAATACCAAAAGAATTCTGGCATTGCATTCAAAATTACAATATAAAGTTATAAAAATACATTTAAAAAGACACATATGATTGATCACACAGTAAAAATAGTGAACAAAGAAAATAAATGGTCGTTGTAAAGGAATGATCCGGTGTAGAAATCAATATAGATTGATAGCTACTGTAGATATAGATATTCATAAACATAAACTCTACATGTTTCGCATTTGTTGCTTCGTCAGGAGTTATGATTTTTCTAGAGAAAAAGGAAGGGACCGTCATTAATATACAGACATACATTTAAATAAAATATACAGACATTCGTGCGTAACATTAAATTATATCATTTGTGCGTCAAAGCGCTATAGAGAGGATGCATAGAAGACCGAAGTTGCCATGGTGTCACAGAGGGAAGGGCGCACCCATGGGGATCCATGAGAGGGGGCATGCAGGGATACACCAGGAAAAAGAGTTGTTAGGAAAGGATACCCCTATGTATAGTAGTTTTTTGTGGGAACATTTAGGATAGTATGTTCGCACATTATAACCAGTGTGGAATGGTAATATTTAGGTGAGCTATGTTAGGGGTGGAATTAGATACAGAGAATGCCCAGCAGAGATATATAAAAGCAGGATAATCTATGTGTGATGAACACTGAGTGTGATAGTAGAGTACTTATATCGAATGGCTGCCTACCGTTCCCACTGTTGGGTATCATAGAGAGGATTTTTGACAGTGTAGATGAGTATTGTCTGGAACTTGGGAGATTCCAGATGATTGAAAAATGATCCGAATAGAACTAAAGCGGTGTGGCTTATTCTGGTAAGGAAAAAATATATATATATAATATGACAAAAAATAAGAAAATGTATAATAGTATTGAACAACAGGTTTTCTGTTATTCAGGTATGGGTATGAAAAAAAGAAAAAAGAAAAATAAATATTTTTTGTTCAGAATACATACCCAAATATGTATACCGCAGAATGTTGGTGGAGAGGGCTGAACAACTGCTTTGGTTATTATGCTTGAACAGCTAAATCAATAACAAAGAGGGGGTGAACCCCTAGTGTTGAAGCCTGAATTCCAAATGGTAGGTAGACCAACAATAGTAGAAGGCTGCGGTGTATTCAGAAGTGTATCTAAACAGGGAGATATAGTATAATAGATGATGCTTTAAAAAAAAGCCACCTACTTAAAAAGATGCTATAGAGATCTGCAGCTAGGCAGAGTGTAACATTCAGTTTCCAAACATCATTTTTACTCACCACTCAGGTCGTTTAGTTGAATTCCCTGCTTGGAAATGGCAGACTCTATAGCTAGTTTTATCCACCCCTTATAAATGTGTATCCCGATCACATGTGCGGTTGAGACTTCCGCATCATGTGACCCGGCCAGGTCATGACTAACCAATCCCTAAGCAGCAGACTTGGCAGCGTCAATCAACGCTGCACCAATGGGGTGGGTATGGAGTTAAACATTGAGGGGAGGAGGCATGGAAGCACTCCACCAATAGGGTGGGGCGGGGCGTGTTTTGCAAACACGGCCCGTTGCGATGGTAACCCCAGCGCGTATAGATAGATAATCCAGCATTGGCGTGAGCCTGGGGAAGGAACGTCATAGGAAGGAGGGATGGAGGCACACGCTCCACCAATGAGAGTCGGCGGGGCGTGTAGAGGTCCGTGGCAGGAGGCTATGGTATAAACCAACGCCGCAAGAACACACAGACAAAGCCACCATCACATCCTAAGTTTCCACAGCACAAACAAGTTGTGATGCGGTTACCTGGCCGTGCATGTCCTAACAAAGGATCCCCACAGGATACCACAACAGTCCCCAAGGGGCACTCAGGCAACAGGTCCTAAACATCAGTTAAAATAGTGAGACAATTGATAGTACAACATTAGTGCTACAAATAAACAAAGTGCACTAATATACAGTTGGTTGAATATAAGCAAAATAGTTCTATATTGTGACTGGGTGTCCCAGTTCACAAAAGTCGTTTCATGATTGAAAATACAGACGTTAATGCATTACTAGATATTTATTAATAGGGACACAGCGGAGAGGGGGAGCAGAGCTATAGAAAAAATTGGATTATTTAACTAAAGCAGTTAATTAATATATTAGTATATACCAATAGTGCCACTAAAGCATAACCAACGTAACAATGCATTATAAAAAAGATTTATATGTCTGAAGCTCATTGATACCTGGAGGTTGGGTAGCGTTTAATCTTTCAATCCATTTGGTCTCATTTTGCAGGATTTTTTTATCCCAGTCGCCTCCTCTCGGGTCCCGCTGAATAACAGCGAGAGCAAAGAAGGAGGCGGATGATGTATTAAAACGGTGGTAGAGGTCCAAATGTCGACTGACAGGTGTCAGAATTTTTCCATTGGACGAATAGTAAATGTGGTCTCTAATTCGTTGTCGAAATGGGCGAATTGTTTTCCCAACGTAGTAGATCCCACATGAACAAGTCATGAGGTAAACAACACCCATGGTGCCGCAATCAGCTTTAAATTTGGGTTGTAATAATTCGCCATTAGGTAGAATAAATTTACTACCTGTGGTGATATAACGGCAGAATTCGCAGTGCCCACATTTAAACATACCCTTCCCAGATGGAGGGTCTTGTCTGGCCGGGACATAATGACTACAAGTAAGTTGGTCCCTCAAGGGAATTCAACTAAACGACCTGAGTGGTGAGTAAAAATGATGTTTGGAAACTGAATGTTACACTCTGCCTAGCTGCAGATCTCTATAGCATCTTTTTAAGTAGGTGGCTTTTTTTTAAAGCATCATCTATTATACTATATCTCCCTGTTTAGATACACTTCTGAATACACCGCAGCCTTCTACTATTGTTGGTCTACCTACCATTTGGAATTCAGGCTTCAACACTAGGGGTTCACCCCCTCTTTGTTATTGATTTAGCTGTTCAAGCATAATAACCAAAGCAGTTGTTCAGCCCTCTCCACCAACATTCTGCGGTATACATATTTGGGTATGTATTCTGAACAAAAAATATTTATTTTTCTTTTTTCTTTTTTTCATACCCATACCTGAATAACAGAAAACCTGTTGTTCAATACTATTATACATTTTCTTATTTTTTGTCATATTATATATATATATTTTTTCCTTACCAGAATAAGCCACACCGCTTTAGTTCTATTCGGATCATTTTTCAATCATCTGGAATCTCCCAAGTTCCAGACAATACTCATCTACACTGTCAAAAATCCTCTCTATGATACCCAACAGTGGGAACGGTAGGCAGCCATTCGATATAAGTACTCTACTATCACACTCAGTGTTCATCACACATAGATTATCCTGCTTTTATATATCTCTGCTGGGCATTCTCTGTATCTAATTCCACCCCTAACATAGCTCACCTAAATATTACCATTCCACACTGGTTATAATGTGCGAACATACTATCCTAAATGTTCCCACAAAAAACTACTATACATAGGGGTATCCTTTCCTAACAACTCTTTTTCCTGGTGTATCCCTGCATGCCCCCTCTCATGGATCCCCATGGGTGCGCCCTTCCCTCTGTGACACACATGGCAACTTCGGTCTTCTATGCATCCTCTCTATAGCGCTTTGACGCACAAATGATATAATTTAATGTTACGCACGAATGTCTGTATATTTTATTTAAATGTATGTCTGTATATTAATGACGGTCCCTTCCTTTTCTCTCTAGAAAAATCATAACTCCTGACGAAGCAACAAATGCGAAACATGTAGAGTTTATGTTTATGAATATCTATATCTACAGTAGCTATCAATCTATATTGATTTCTACACCGGATCATTCCTTTACAACGACCATTTATTTTCTTTGTTCACTATTTTTACTGTGTGATCAATCATATGTGTCTTTTTAAATGTATTTTTATAACTTTATATTGTAATTTTGAATGCAATGCCAGAATTCTTTTGGTATTGTATCAATAAAACATTTATATTACGTTTATGATTAGTGCCTATAAAGTCCACTTTCTTTTCTAAACCATAAATTTCTCTAACCACTTGTAGTGCAAAGTGGATTTGCCTTTAGTAAATGGACCCCAAAGTCCAAGATCCCTAATAATTTGGGGTGTACACAGCAAAATGCTACAGGGCAATTTAAATTATGGGGAAACTATTTAGATTGATCTGTGTGTCCCCAAGAAAAGACATTAAGGTTTTACCCTCACTTCCTGTTTGGCTATGTGACAGGAAGTGAATGAATTTGAAGTAGAACCAGGGGCGCAGACATCCCCAAAAAATGAGCAGATGATACTTATTTGGCAATTTAGGAATTGTTTATTTAACATTGGGTGGTGTTTGTGGGGGTCCCTAACACACATTATACATATTAGCAACGCTGTATCCTGGCCTATTGGCATGGTTATATTTTCTTAGTCCTCTCAATAAAATGATCAGAAATTTGTGCTTAAAGTGGAGGTTCACCCTAAAACAATTATCTAATATTACATCCAGCATACTAACGACATGTAAAGTATGCTGGTATTTTTTGTTTTCTCCGTACATACCGTTTAATTTTTATTTTCGCCCAGGCTTCCGGGTTCTGATTCCCGTGGGACAGGGCATTCCTATTGAAAGCTTAGATGATTGACGTCTGGTGAAAATCTTCCCATGGCGCATTAAGGGCGTCACCAGTTTTCCGTAAATAGCCGACCTGCGCCATATAGAGCCGACTCGCAGGTCGACTAAAACTGGTGACGCGCTTTATGCGCCATGGGAAGATTTTAACCAGACGTCAATCATCTAAGCTTTCAATAGGAACGCCCAGTCCTGCGGGAATCAGAACCCGTAAGGCTGGGAGAAGATAACAATTAAACGGTATGTACAGAGAAAAAAAAATACCAGCATACTTTACATGTCGTTAGTATGCTGGATGTAATGTTAGATAATTGTTTTAGTGTGAACCACCACCACTAGAACTATAATCAACACTTTTTTTTTCTTTAATTTTGGATAGATTGAGGGAGGGAGGGTTATAGCCCCTGTCTAGGGTTGTCACCTTATCCCTTTAAAACAGAACACATATGAATTACACAGGTTCTGAGGCTCAGGCTAATGCAGATTAGGCACCGAGTGAGTTTAATTACCACCATAATCAGCCACAGAACATGTGTAATTCATATGTGTTCTGTTTTAAAGGGATGAGGTGGCAACCCTACCCCTGTCAGTTTATTTTGTACCATCCCTGTCCAATTGCGGAGATTTGCCTTCACTTCCTGCCCCATAGCCAAACAGGAAGTGAGAGAAAAACTATGCAAATTAAGGGAATCCAGTGCCCCCCCTCCCCACCAGAACTAGTGTGTGTGTGTGTGTCCCTCCCCCCTGAAAATTTCTGGGCGTGTCATAAAAAAGCAGGGTGTGGCCTTGACAGGAAGGGTGGGTCATTTATTCTATTAGGAGGTGGAGAAGTTTAGTCAGGCCTAGGGCAGCACAAAACCTAAATATACTACTGCATATTAGGGCTTATTTAGACAGGATCCGATTTACAGCATGTTTTTAGATTGTGGGAGGAAACACGCAGGCACAGGAAGAACATGCAAACTCCAGGCAGATGGTGTCACGTGGGGGATTCGAACCAGCGACCCTTTTTGCTGCTAGGTGAAAGTGCTATCCACTACACCACTGTGC
This sequence comes from Rana kukunoris, assembly GCA_029574335.1. NCBI lineage: Eukaryota > Metazoa > Chordata > Amphibia > Anura > Ranidae > Rana > Rana kukunoris. The sequence continues at coordinate 79,059,284 of CM056060.1, forward strand.
TGAACGAACATGATTGCAGCTGAAAGCATAAGATCAGTGTTTTTTTCCGATCTCATGCTTTCCAGCCTGGAGGACAGATGTGAGGTCTTATTGACCCCGCCTCTCTCCATAAAGAGAACCTGTCACACACTAGTCCTATTACAAGGGATGTTTATATTCCTTGTAATAGGAATAAAAGTGATAAAAGGGACAAAAAAGTGTAAAAAGAAAAAATAATACGTAATTTTTTTTTAAAACGCCCCTCTCCCTAGTAGCTCGCACTTAGAAGCGAACATGCATGTAAGTCCCGCCCACATATGTAAACGCCGTTCAAACCACACATGTGAGATATTGACGCGTTCGTTAGAGCGCGAGCAATAATTTAACACTAGACCTCCTCTATAACTCTAAACTCGTAACCTGTAAAAGAAAAAAAAGCGTCGCCATTCCATTAGTGTGTGCAATATTAAAGCGTGACAAGTTAGGTGTCTATTTACTCAGTGTAACATCGTCTTTCACATTATCCCTAAAAATTGGGCTAACTTTACTGTTTTGTTATTTTTCAATTCATGAAACCGTTCTTTTTTTGGGCAAAAAAAAGGAGTTTGAAAAATTATTGCGCAAATACCGTTGGAAATAAAAAAAAATCATGACCGCCACTTTATTCCCTAGGGTGTCTGCTAAAAAAATATATAATGTTTGGGGGTCCTGATTAATTTTCCAGGAACAAAATATAATTTTTACATGAAGGAGAGAAGTGCCAGAATAGGCGCGGTATGGAAGTAATTAAAGTGAAACAATAAAAGTAAAATATACCTTTACATTTCATGGCAGGGGTATAGCATGCCTGTGAAGTAGCGCATGTTTCCCGTGCTTAGAACTGTCCCTGTACAAGATGTAATTTCTGAAGGGAAAAAAAAGTAATTTAAAAGTACTCATGGCTATAAAGAATACAGCCATTGCTAATAAAAAAAACAAAAAAACGTGGGGGTCCCCCCAAATTCAATTACCAGGCCCTTTAGGTCTGGTATGGATATTAAGGGGAACCCCGCCGTCAAATAAAAAAAATGACGTGGGGTTCCCCCCCCAAATATCCATATCAGGCCCTTCAGGTCTGGTATGAATTTCAAGGGGAACTCCACCCCAAATTTAAAAAAAAATGGCGTGGAGTTCCCCCAAAAATCCACACCAGACCCTTATCCGAGCACGTAACCTGGCCGGCCGCAGAAAAGAGGGGGGACAGAGTGCGGCCCCCCCTCTCCTGAACCGTACCAGGCCACATGCTCAACATGGGAAGGGTTCTTTGCGGTCCCCCCAAAGCACCTTGTCTCCTGGCCGTTGGTTGTGGGGGTCTGCGGGTGGGGGGGCTTATCGAAATCTGGAAGACCCCTTTAAAGGGGACCCCCAGATCCTGCCCCCCCTGTGTGAAATGGTAATGGGGTACATTGTACCATTTCACCAAAAAAAGTGTCAAAAATGTAAAAAATTACATTAGCCGGTTTTTGACACTTCCTTTATTAATGTCTTCTTTCCGCGCTTCATCTTCTTCCATCTTCTTCTTTTCTGCTTTAATTCAGGTTTCTTCCTCCATCTTCCTTTGCTTCTTTCTTGGGTCTTCTCGTCTGCATCTTGCACCGGCTTCTTCTTCCATCTGCTTCTTCTTCCATCGACCTTCTTGTCTGCATCTTGCTTCTTCTTTCCCGGACTATACGCTTCAAATTGAAGTTCCCGCTGTGTGACGCTCCTGTGACCCTACCCCCTCTGACGCACATGTACCACAGGGGGACTTTTTTAGGACTTTCCCCATTGTGTCAGAGGGGGGCGGGGTCACAGGAGCTTCACACAGCGGGAACTTCAATTGGAAGCGCATAGTCCGGGGAAGAAGAAGCAAGATGCGGACGAGAAGGCTGGCGGAAGAAAAAGATGGAAGAAGAATCCGGTGCAAGATGCGGACGAGAATACCAGAGAAAGAAGCATAGGAAGATGGAGGAAGAAACCCGAATGAAAGCAGAAAAGAAGAAGATGGAAGAAGAAGAAGCGCAAAAAGAAGACATTAATAAAGGAAGTGTCAAAAACCGGCTATTGTCATTTTTTACATTTGAATGAATTTGCTTGGAATTGCCGGGAGCCGACAATTCATTATAGCCACGAGTCCGGTTTTAAATGACTTTTTTTCCTTCAAAATGTCATTTTGTGCAGAGACAGTTCTAACCACAGGAAACATGCACTTTTTCACATGCTGACTTGCTGACTTTACACCCCCCCCCCCCCCCCCCCCCCCCCCAGGTACGAAATTTAAAGGAATATTTCACTTTTATTGTTGCACTTTAAGCATTATTAAATTCACTGCTCCTGAAAAAACGTCTGTTAAAAAAAATAAAAAAAGCATTGATACATGTTCCCTGGGGCAGGAAATGGGTCCCCGAACACTTTTTAGGACAACAACTAGCATATTAACCTTGAAAATTAACACTTTTGATTTCTCCCATAGACTTCTAAAGGGAGTTCGGCAACGGCTTTACATATTAATTGCGTTGCGCCCTGTGCTGCGCCGGTTCATGCGCCTAATTAAGGATTCATCCGGCGTGCCATGAACAGGCGCAGCGCATTGCTTTTAGTAAATCAGCCCCAGTAGCTAGCTATATTGTCTGACCACCTGTGTTGGGGTAGATGTGACACTAAAATACATTTATATCAACATACTAATAGAATAGAATAAATTACATTTTAAAATATAATAAATTAATTGGTCATATCACTGAATCGGCAAAAGACTACTCAACTATAAAATTCTATAAGGAAAAAAGGGGGGGACACCCGGAGGTGTTTGGGACTTTAAATGAGAATACCTCTGTGATGTATCTCCATCCTAGTGTGTGGACTTTATATGAGATTACATCCATACTATATCTCCATCCCATATGCGGAAAATTGCAACAAAGGGAATTTGGGACTTTAAATGTGGTTGGCAAACTGGCAGTGCTCCCCTGCCAGTTTTATATGGGGCTGTCCGTATTAAGTGTGCATTACTTGTTCACACAAACGGCATACGTTTATTTATTTATTATGGTTCAATTTGCCACTCAGTTGCTGAACACACCACTTAGCCCCTTTCACGCATTGTTTAGACCTCCTTTTTTTCTGTATCCTGGGACAGCGATGCACTCACTGTGCTTCCCTTCCTCCCCTTTTGGGGGTACGGGCAGTAACCGTCAGCGCATCGGCGTCACGTGCCATCCGGATGATGCCCTTGTTGGGTGTCGCCCTGTTGAATGGTTAGTATCCATCACAGCTGATTGAGTGGGTGTGTGCAGTGTCTCTTCAGCACAGGCAATTTTGCCGTCTGATTGAGGGCCCCGCCCCCCCACACTGTCCAGCTGACGTGACGTTGGGGGCAGTCTGGTGCAATTGCTGGATGCATTATAAAGCACCTTCCCACCTATTCAGCCAGTGGCCATTTCCATGCAGTCCCTACAGCCGTTACTAGCTGTGACCATCTAACTCGCATTCCAGGTATCCCTTGTTAATCTCCAAGTATTTTTTATGCCTTTACTCCCTTACTATGTGGGTCACGGTTTTGATGGACCTATTTATTTACTCATTACAGATATCCACCTGCACTATGAGGATACATTTTAATTCATTACTTATGGTCGCCTGCTGTCTGGGAAGGATGCTTTGTGTGCTCTGTTGTTTGCTTGCTGGTCTGCCACCTCTGTCCCGGGACGTGAATATGTTTGGTCTTAATTACTGTAGAACTTTGGCATACTATGTAAGTAACCAGAATTGATTTACTATCTTTTCTGGTGGATTTAATTTTAATACTTTGATCATTAATCAAATCTGTATTCCAGATATCCCACTACATCAGCCCCTGAGGAGTGTTTTCACATACACGAAACGCCGCGTCGGGCTTACAAAGATGTAGCTATACGCGTTTATGGGACCCATTCTGATTAATCAGTACTTTTATGATCTATTTATATTTTATATGTTATTTACTGCGTGGCTATGCTCAGCCTCTATGTGGTTATATATGTTGCCATTGACTGTCACTTTGTATTTTTATACCAACTATTGTATTAGGTATCAAATGTATGTTCTGTACTTTTGTACAAGCTAATTGTTTGTTTACCATATGTTCTATTCTTTCAATACACAAATATTTTGCTTATGGCTTGTTTTCTCATTTTTTTGTCCCCATATACCCCACTGTTTCATTTAAAGTCCCAAATTCCCTTTGTTGCAACTATAAAATTCTACATATATATACCCAAAATTGAAGGGTGGAGGGATTTTTGGCATGATACCCTCTATAATGTTCTGAGACGCTATGATAACTGAATCCCTTTATGATATTTGTCACATGTTCCCCAGTTCTTAGTTGAGGGGTTTGTTTGGTACGCCCTATATACATCAGTCCGCAGGGGCAGACCAATGCATAAACATGGGTAGTGTCGTAGGTTATGAGGTCAGGGATCTCAAAACTTTTTCATCTGAATATCCCTTTTGGATAAATGTATTCTTCACTATCAAAGGTACAATTCCTTCTGATGCATGTTAATTGACCTCTTGGGATATTTCGCAACCAGGTAACCAGGTAGGATGATGTCCACTTCTTATCGATAAATAACTATCCATAGGCTTAAAATACTCCTTTGTAGACAAATAATCTTTTTCCTTAAATAGTGTCAAATCTAAAAAATTGATACTACCGCCATTGAACTGATAGTCTAATTCAATGTTATTGTTATTGTGCTGGTCCATAAACTGATGCAGAGATTGCTCTGAACCTTCTAAAATAAATAACAGATTGTCAATGAACCTTCTGTAAAAAAAAGGAGCTTTGATTTAGGTCTACAAAAAACAAATCTATTCTCCCACTCTGCCATAAATATATTGGCGAGACTGGAAGCAAACTTGGCTCCCATGGCGACACCAATATTTTGACTGTAGAACTCATTACGGTACCAAAAATAGTTATGCTATAAGCAAAAGTCAAGAGACTTGTAAAAGAAAAAATTGTGCACATGCCAATTCGTCTCTGACTAAGCGCTCAATTAAGGACCAACAAAGCATTCTCATGCTGTATAATAGTATACAGCGATGATATGTCAGCCGTTACTAGATAGGTAGTCCTATCCTCAGATAATTTAATGTCTTTAAATGCTAATAATAAGTCTTTTGTGTCTTTTAGATAAGCTCTAGTTCTCAAAACACTTGGTTTTAAAAATGGATCTAGATATTTGCCTAATCTGGCTGATACTGGCCTTATCTCATTAACAATGGGACAGGCCGGGGGGCAGGTAGCGTTCTTATGGATTTTGAGTAGGGTCTATATTATAGGCAGGGCTTTTTTTCAGGTCAAACTTGGTGGCTCAGACCCTTTGGTGCCTTCTGACCACAATCAATTGTAAACACAGAAGTCTGGTTTCTGTGTTTAAAAGTGACAGCTCTGCACTCTGCTTGTAATGCAATTCTGATATTTATTGCCCCTTTAAACCCCCCTACTGTTCGTTCGTTTTTATTTAACAAATGTGTTTCATAACCATTGAATCAGATTGCAGATCGCATCGTCTGATGGTTCGGGCATCCAAAGCTCCGGGTTTCGAACTACAGCTATGTGCTGTTCGAAATCCATCAGAACAAACACCAGGCAGGCTGTATGTAAGTTCAAACAGGAAGACCCTTTTATTGGATGCACACACACTTTTATACTTTTATACAGCAGTTTACACACCCCACCCCCAACAACCGCTTTCCTATTGGTCAATTGTAACGTACATTGTAGTTCTCTATTAGGTCCTCTTAGCACAAACACAAACAGCCAGACACAGAACAATGGAGCTACCTGGAGGGGGGGGGTAGCCTTAAGACAGGGCAGAAGACCCCCCACTGTGTAACAGATTTCAAGGAGAAACACTTCCGCATTCCAAGGTCCATGACAACCATAATCTACCAGATGTTTCAATTGATCTTTATATGCTAGAGTAGGATCGTTTCAAAGTTTATTATAAGTGAATTCATCAGACAGCATATCTGTCATTTGTTGATGATAGAATTCATCCAAAATCACAACACCTCCTCCCTTATCTGCTGACCTAATGATACTCTCCTTATGAGTTTCAGGGTATTCTATACATCCCCTAATGTGCCTTTGATTAACTGATCAATTGGGTGTGATTTTCTCCAAATCTCGTAATACAAAATTCTTAAATACTTCCACATAGTGGTTATTCAGCAGATTATTTGGCTACAAAGGTGTATTTTAAGCCTACGGATAGAAGGGTCAGGGATAAAGTTGTGGAGAAGTTTAAAGTAGGCTTAGGTTAAAAAAAATCCCAAGCCTTGAACATTTCATTGAGCACTGTTCAATCCATTATACAAAAATGGCACAACTACAAACCTACCAAGACATAGTCGTCCACCTAAACTGACAGGCCAGGCAAAGAGAGGTCCATGGTAATTCTGGAGAAGCTGCAAAGATCCACAGCTCAGGTGGGAGAATCTATTAGTCGTGCACTCCACAAATCTGGCCTTCATGGAAGAGTGGCAAACAAAAAAGCCATTGAAAGAAAGCCATAAGAAGTCCCATTATCAGTTTGCGAGAAGCCATGTGGGGGATACAGAAAACATGTCCAGTCCTAAATCCAATTGAGAGTCTAAACAAAAGTTGAAAATTTCTGTTCACAGACACTCTATTCAATGGGAATGATCAATGAGTCCTGGAGAAATGTTGTCCAATCGCAACAGGAGCTCCAGAATTGGCAATCAAAATTACGTGCAGGTATGTGTTTTCACAAAGTGCCGCCTTGCTGCAGTAAATGTACATGGGGTGGTCTAGAAGCAGTTAAAGGGGTGTGGCAGGAGATGTGTTCTATGCCCACATACTTTTGCTCATAGGTGTTTCTTGTTCCCATCTCAAAAAAGCTTGTGTAGCCTGGTCCAGCTACTCTTCAAAGTTGTTCTCCCCTGTAGGCAGTGGTTGTCTTCCAAAAAAGGTTGAGTTTCTGATACCAACTTTCAAAGTACATTGAGTATCCCTCTGGCACTTTGCCACAAAGTATCCCAAGGCAGTGAAGAACTCTGGTCCAATCATGCCCAGGGATGTCGCAGAAGGGACTTCTTCTTTCATGGCCTCAGCTTGACTAGAACTTGCTGGAGACATACAAAAAGATATTTGGTGGGCACACCCTAAAAATGCTATACATCTAAGATGGTGCTGCTATAAGATCAAATACAGTACAAAACAGATTATAGTGCACACATGCAAAAATGACATTTATCCTGCAAGGCTAGTTAAAAACACCTGAACACCTGAACATATTCAAAAATACGGGGGTTTGGTCATACTATACGGTCATATAGTGCTAAGCCCACTTACTGCGACAAAGTACCCCGAATTAGTGGGTCCTACCCTAGTAATAGAATGCAGGAGACATGTCTGGTGTACTTGGCTGGATTAAACAAGACTCAGTCTTGTTAGCTAACTGCACACTGGTTCCTTGTAAATGGTCTGGAATTCCTAGCTTCCACTTTAGTAGTGCATAGATGCGAGAGGCCTCTTGGTCTGGTCTGACAGCAATCAACCACTCCTTCTGGTCTGGAACAGTGGCGGCTGGTGCTCAAAATTTTTGGGGGGGCGCAAATGCCACCAAATGCAGCCACTGTGCCATCAATTGTCACCACTGTGCCATGCCATCAAACACAGAAACTGTGCCATCAATTGTCACCACTGTGCCATGCCACCAAATGCAGCCACTGTGCCATCAATTGTCACCACTGTGCCATGCCACCAAATGCAGACACTGTGCCATCAATTGTCACCACTGTGCCATGCCATCAAACGCCACCACTGTGCCATCAATTGTCACCACTGTGCCATGCCATCAAACGCCACCACTGTGCCATCAATTGTCACCACTGTGCCATGCCATCAAACGCCACCACTGTGCCATCAATTGTCACCACTGTGCCATGCCACCAAATGCAGCCACTGTGCCATCAATTGTCACCACTGTGTCATGCCACCAAATGCAGCCACTGTGCCATCAATTGTCACCACTGTGCCATGCCATCAAACGCCACCACTGTGCCATCAATTGTCACCACTGTGCCATGCCATCAAACGCCACCACTGTGCCATCAATTGTCACCACTGTGCCATGCCACCAAATGCAGCCACTGTGCCATCAATTGTCACCACTGTGCCATGACATCAAACGCCACCACTGTGCCATCAATTGTCACCACTGTGCCATGCCATCAAACGCCACCACTGTGCCATCAATTGTCACCACTGTGCCATGCCACCAAATGCAGCCACTGTGCCATCAATTGTCACCACTGTGCCATGCCACCAAATGCAGCCACTGTGCCATCAATTGTCACCACTGTGCCATGCCATCAAACGCCAGCACTGTGCCATCAATTGTCACCACTGTGCCATGCCATCAAACGCCACCACTGTGCCATCAATTGTCACCACTGTGCCATGCCACCAAATGCAGCCACTGTGCCATCAATTGTCACCACTGTGCCATGCCATCAAACGCTACCACTGTGCCATCAATTGTCACCACTGTGCCATGCCATCAAACGCCGCCACTGTGCCATCAATTGTCAGCACTGTGCCATGCCACCAAATGCAGCCACTGTGCCATCAATTGTCACCACTGTGCCATGCAACACAGCAACTGTGCCATCAATTGTCACCACTGTGCCATGCCACCAAATGCAGCCACTGTGCCATCAATTGTCACCACTGTGCTATGCCATCAAACGCCACCACTGTGCCATCAATTGTCACCACTGTGCCATGCCACCAAATGCAGCCACTGTGCCATCAATTGTCACCACTGTGCTATGCCATCAAACGCCACCACTGTGCCATCAATTGTCACCACTGTGCCATGCCATCAAATGCCACCACTGTGCCATCAATTGTCACCACTGTGCCATGCAACACAGCAACTGTGCCATCAATTGTCACCACTGTGCCATGCCACCAAATGCAGCCACTGTGCCATCAATTGTCACCACTGTGCCATGCAACACAGCAACTGTGCCATCAATTGTCACCACTGTGCCATGCCACCAAATGCAGCCACTGTGCCATCAATTGTCACCACTGTGCCATGCCATCAAACACAGCTACTGTGCCCATCAATTGTCACCACTGTGCCATGCCATCAAATGCAGTCACTGTGCCATAAATTGTCACCACTGTGCCATGCCATCAAATGCAGTCACGGTGCCATCAATTGTCACCACTGTGCCATGCCATCATATGCAGTCACTTTGCCATCAATTGTCACCACTGTGCCATGCCATCAAACACCACCACTGTGCCATCAATTGTCACCACTGTGCCATGCCATCAAACGCAGCTACTGTGCCCATCAATTGTCACCACTGTGCCATGCCATCAAATGCAGTCACTATGCCATCAATTGTCACCACTGTGCCATGCCATCATATGCAGTCACTGCGCCCTTTAATTGTCACCACTGTGCCCCATGCCACTGTGCTCATTGTCTCCTCTGTGCCCTTTGTCACCACTGTGTCCCATGATGCCACTGTGCCCCATGATGCCCCTTTCCCTGTAAAAAAAAACACTTACCTGACGCTTCCATGTCCTCCCTCGATGTCTTCTACCGCCGTGGAGAAGCTTCAGCCAATCAGGTTCCTGATAACCAGAATCCGGGAACCTGATTGGCTGAAACGGCCGTCAGTCTTATGCAAGGACCGCAGGTTGCCTGCGCTCCGAGTATAGACTTCCGAGAGCCGGAGGGCGGTACTGGAAAAGCCTATCAAAGCCGCTGGCATTGCATTGAACGTGTGTTATTTGCGAGAGGGGGTGGCGCTGCAGCGCCCTCTATAGACGGCCGCCAGAACTTCGGCTAAAATGTCAAAATGACATTTTAGCCGAATAAAATTTCTTAAAGGGCCCGTTTTTTTTTGTGACTGCGGGAGGGGGGGCGGCGCCCGTGCGTCCCTATGGACGGGCCGCCACTGGTCTGGAATAAATATCTCCACCTCCTAGCTGATCTGTTCTTCAGTCCAGGTGTCCCCAGGGAGCTCAATAACCACGCTTGACTCTGGCCGAGCACCTTTTTCACGATACCACTTTTTCGCAGCAGCAGAGTCCATCCTGGTACTTGTAGGGGTATGGTCTGAAGGAGGTGATTGCAGGGTAGAGGAAAATCCTGGATGAGCCCCAACCTGTAGTGATACCCTTGAAGGAGCCACTTTTGTTTGTTCAGTACGCTAGTCTGCCTCTCAACCCTAATAAAACCCTCAGCCCCCTCTGGCACACCTGGCAATAGTGTAAGTACAATGATCAATGACAAACACACACCTTATGATAAAACACAGAAATTGTCTTTACTGCAATATTTCTGTGGAAGAATAACAGACAGTAACAGTATATATTCAAGTAACCAACTAGAGAGAAATAACAGATTTAAGAGCAATATAGCTCTCAGTCCTATACTTCAAACCCGAGAATGTCCCCAAGAGCATAGGTACACTTATAGTAAATGCCCAAAAAAACACAATATGACAGTGACATATTTTGCTACCACGCATGATCGACCCTTGGCTTGTTCCTTGACTACTCTACTTCCAAGTCCCAACCTGCAACTACTCATTACCAACCTTTTGGGTTGTTTACTGACCACGCTGCCTTTTGATCCTTATCTGCTCATCCGCTACTGGACCCTGGTTTGCTCACACCCTTGTGTAGCCTGGTACTAGCACGCAGCTAAATCCATCTTCACCATCAGGAGTTCTGGTGAACCCCCATTAGTACTTGGACTCCGCACCTCAGATGAACCAGTGTCATCTGCCAGGGGGACTGCCTGTTCACCTATCCTGCTGGTCGGTGGTAGTCCAGCAACTGCTATAGCAACTGGTCTTCAAGCCTGATGCCTGATCGTGACAATCAGATTGGTTAGCTTTACTCAGGTTTGCTCTGAGTCCAGGCAGGAGGAGATCAGAATAATGTCCCTCTTTATGTCAGGCCTCTCTCTCCTGTCCCCTGACACCACAGGCCCAACTTTAAACACTTTAAAAGTGAATTTTTCGGTGAAATCACCTGAGACAGTATCTCTATTTCAGGTCTGATCTCTTCCTCTGCCTTGTACTGACTGAATTCTCTCCTAGGAATCAAAATAGAGTCTCCCCTTTCCTGCCAGCAGTGTGAACTAGAACAGTACATATACCACGCTGTCTGTAAAACAGAATAGCAAAATAGCAGCCCCATGATATTCATTCTCTTTACTATGATCACTTTATAACACTCACAATGGAGAAGACCAAATGTATAGGAGGAATGATTATGATCGACTCCCACTTAGTCAGAGTCAATATGATCATAACCACTATGGCAAACAGGATTTTCATCAGGACTCTCAGGAAAGAAAAAGGTCTTCGGACCCAAGAGAGGCTCAAGAGGGGGAGGTGAACCCAGGGGAGAAAAAAGAAGAAGGACTTGACAGGCAAAGGAGTATATAATCTTAGTGCTAAGGAATTAACCACTCAAGAATTAATGATTCTGGATAAAGACTTAAAATTTGCTCCCCTGAAAAAATTTGATAAATTTCACACATTTTTAGATGTCCATAAATTTGTTAGAATGATTAACATTCAACGGTACATTGTTTCTAACACTTCTTGTCATTTTGAAAGAGCTGCCACTTCAGGTACGGTACATTCTAGACTGTCCATCCCCTCTTTGTTCAGCCCACCTGTACCAGCGGCTCCAGCTGTTACCATTTTTAGGAACTTGGTTTTGAAGGATTTAGCCAAACTTCCCCAGAAAAAATATTTAATCAGTCTTTTCCCATGGCAGGGTTTAAATCACTGTGCAATAGGAAGGATCTTGTGGTCCATCCTGCTGACAATGCTGTGGCATTGTCGTACAGGACAGATCAGATTATGTTAATGAAATAGTACAAGATACTTAGTGATCAGGATACATATAAAGAACTTCCCAGTAATCCCACCATACCATTTTAAAGGGAATTGGACCAACTGATTTTGAAGGGGTTTAATGAACAGATTAGATAAGAAAGAAAGGGCATATTGGTACCGATTGTTCCCATAATTCTGATCATGTATCATTTGCCCAAAATCCATAAGGATTCCTGCCATCCCCCTGGACGACCAATTATAAGCAGCATTTTAAAAGGAACCGTGACTGACATGTTTCGCGTTGTTCAACGCTTTATCAAAGTCCTTTGATAAAGCGTTGAACAACGCGAAACATGTCAGTCACGATTCCTTTTAAAATATTCTCCACACCCCTTTGACTAGCATTTGCTTGGAGTCCCACATACACACTTGTGTATAAACGCTGCTGTCAGTTTCTGTACTGTGGGATACGACACCTCGCCAGCCTGTCTGTGTGTGCACATTCGTTCTGGACATCCAACCATCTCCAGAGGGCGCAAGGATCTCTACACCATCGGGTGATGTGTTTGTTCACGCCCCTTCACATGTCAGCGCTGTTAAGTACTTCATCACACTTTCGGTTCACTGAATTGACCGCCGGTCCGGTGCCCGCTGTGACACAGCCGCTGTTGTCCACCATCTTGATCCAGTGTCATCTGTACCCTCCTGCTCTCTGGCGCCATCACGACTGTCTCCCCGACGATCAGTGTGATGGATTCTTACAGATCTACACCGCATGTGTAGCCACCCACGGTGACGTGAGTACATCAGTTCACCTGAGCGATCTTCCATCCCCACCACAGCAGTATCCCCTTCTACCATCTAAGGCACTGTGTCCTTATGAACACTACAATATAGAACTCCAATAGCAGTCCTGTGTAGAATATCCCGTATTGCAGGTGATATATAAAGATAAGTGACAAATGAAAAAGTCCATTAATCAGGCACGGAACACATTAGGCATCTGATGGAAACTGATAGCAGAAAAAAATTATTCTTTCCTCCAGATAGATGGTGACATCAAATGCAAGAACCTCAGAAACAGTGCATGGATAGATAAACACCTCCACCTTTCAATCACACCGCCCCTTACCAGAGGGGAAGATCCCAACTAGAGATCTTCTGACAGCAGATGGCTTAATCCCCAGCCAGGGGTTAACGTGGCAGGATATCCAAGAGCCGAGACTTCTCCAACAGTGGACCGATGACGGGTGTTGAAATGAAACCAGTATGGAGAAGAAAAAAGCTACATAGTGTGAACCCATATAACTTGTTTAATAAAAAATTAAAATCACACTTACAAGAAAGTAGATAAAATTTGCATGTGAATATATAGCCGGCCGGCTAGCACACCCGTTCACTCCGGGACACAGTTTGCGGTTTAAAAGACGTCAGCACGCCGCCACCCTACGCCGTTTCGTCTCAAAAAGACTTCGACCTGGGACGAAGTCTTTTTGAGACGAAACGGCGTAGGGCAAAATATCAATTTTTAGAGTGCTCATACGTCTAAACCACGACACTGGTAGGTCCATGCGGGCTTCGGTAAGACTCCGAAGTCTAGTCAATAGTGGGCTATAGTTCAAGGCAAAAATCTCTGACAACTGCGTTGGGACGGCCGTCCCCAAATAAGAGATGGACTTCTTCCGCCACTGGAAGGAGAAATTTGATTTGAAGGTGACAAGAGTAGGCAGCGGTAGGGATAGGTTCAGCACTTCAGTTTTGGATAAATTAAATTTATAGTTACTAAGTCTGCCAAACCGATCAATCTCAGCCAAAATAGAAGGGATACTAATGTGGGGTTGAGTGACATACAGGAGCAAGTCGTCCGCATATAGGTAGAGTTTACAATGGGATGAAGATTTATGGATCCTGTGTATGCTCGGATTCGCTCTAAGCGCCTGGGCTAAGTGCTCTATTACAAGGGCAAAAAGGAGGGGGGAAAGAGGACAGCCCTGCCCAGTGCCATTCTTAATTGATAGCACACTCAATTGGATTCCGTTAACCGAGACGGTGGCGGAAGGGGTGGAGTACAGAGACATAATACGAGAAAGCATTTTCGGACCTAGGCCTATTTGAGCAAGGTTGGACTGCAAGAATGGCCAGCTGACCCTATTAAATGCCTTCTCCGCATCACAGGATAGAAGGCCGGGATACGGTTGCGTTGGGCATAAGCAATAAGGTGTATGGTCTTGGTGGTGTTGTCCGGGGCCTCACGTCCCGGTACAAATCCCACCTGATCTCTATGTATAACGTTGGGCAATAATGGAGAAAGGCGGTCGGCCAAGATTTTCACAAATAGTTTCAAATCAATATTTAAAAGAGATATAGGCCTATAGTTGGAGCATTGAGGTGGATCCTTACCGGGTTTGGGGAGGACTACTATCTGGGCTAGAAGGAGAGTAGAAGAAGGGGAGGTATTATCATTGATGGCATTGAAAGCTTTTGCTAGGAGAGGGGCTAACTGGGGAGCAAACATTTTATAAAAACGCGAGGTAAACCCATCTGGGCCTGGGCCGTTTTTGAGTTTTTTAATGGCCAGTTAAAAATCTTCAACTGTGAGGGGGGAGTCTAGTTCCTCAACAGCAGGAGCTGGGATAGTCGGAAGTGCGGTGTCTCTGATATAAGACGACATGACACAAGGGGGTTCAACAGACTGGGGAGGGGGTGCGGGAGTCTGAGGAGGGAGCGCGGGAGTCTGAGGAGGCAGATCATAAAGGCCCGCATAGTATTGGCGAAACTTCTCAGCGATGGCAGAGTTAGCCAGCAACCTGCCCTTGCTGGGAGAGGTAATGAAAGGCATGTGTTTTCTACCCTGGCGCGGTTGCAGTATATTCGCCAGCAGCCTGCCACATTTATTAGCTAGGGAGTAGTAAGTAAAACGCCCCTTATCCCTTGCCACCAAGGAACGTTCAGCAAAAATTTGCAAGAGGTCCCTCCTAGCATTAGCCAAATCAACCAGCGTGGCAGCGTCCAGAGAACGCTTGTGTGGGTCCTCAAGAGATGCGATAGCGGCAAGAAAGCAAGTGACTTCTGCCGAGTGAGCTTTTTTGAGTCTGGACCCGTGTTGAATAAATTTTCCCCTAAGGACACATTTAACCACTTAAGCCCCGAGCCTGTTTTTCAGATTCAGTGTTTACGAGACTAAAACAGTTTTTTTTGCTAGAAAATTACTTAAAACCCCCAAACATTATATATATATTTTTCTAACACCCTAGAGAATAAAATGGCAGTCATTGCAATACTTTTTGTCACACTGTATTTGCGCAGCGGTCTTACAAGCGCACTTTTTTTGGAAAAAAAATCACTTTTTTGAATTAAAAAATAAAATAAATAAATTTGGCCCAATTTTTTTAGTATAGTATTTACTATTTTCGGGTCTGTCCACTAGAGGTCAGAATTTTTTTTTTTTGTGTTAATCCCTGGTCATCTGACATGTGAGGTCACA
Source organism: Rana kukunoris (assembly GCA_029574335.1). Taxonomy (NCBI): domain Eukaryota; kingdom Metazoa; phylum Chordata; class Amphibia; order Anura; family Ranidae; genus Rana; species Rana kukunoris. The sequence goes on from CM056060.1 coordinate 79,074,663, forward strand.
TGACTTGATGGGCGCGGCTTGGGATTTCCCATTGCTTCTCCATGACCACGGGTCTCTATATCTTGGGTGTTTGTCCATTCATCCCTACATTCCGCTGAAGAAGTCCTGTCCTAGGGACGCAACGTTCGGAGGGAAGGACGTGACGGCACCCGCAGCCACTGCAACACATGTTTTTTATCGCTGTTTACCCTGGCACTGGATCAGTGCCTTGAAAATGTGAGTTTTATACATTTGTTTTATTAAACCTTGTGCGCATACAGAGTACACTATGTTATCTCCTTTTTTTTATGAATGAATCATCATCTGGTCGGAGTGTATCTGTTTTGGCTTCATGCTTGTCAGCTGGCAACTTCATCCCCTGGATTTATCCCTTATGGGAAAGCGCTATTGACCCTGATCTCATTATAGGGTCTGATCTGGGAGGTGAGAGGCCATTTTTACTACTGGTGGAGGTGTTTTTCTTCTATCCACGATTCATCACCTGCATGTGTGTGAATTTTATCACTATTGGATTATCACAAGGAGGATCTTTGGATGGACTTTTATATAGCGCTGCACTATTCTTTGTTTATATCTTTCCAGGAACTTATCTAATTGATTCCTAGTGTTCAGCTGCTTACTATTATATTATTTTGTGTTTTTATTGCGCTGATTGATTTTCTTTTATATTTTAACGTTTAAAAAATTCTCTAGGTTGCATTTTTTGAGTTACAGAGGAGGTCTAGGGCTAGAATTATTGCTCTCGCTCTAACAATCGCGGCGATACCTCACTTGTGTGGTTTGAACACCGTTTTCATATTTATTTTTATTTATTTTATAATTTTTTACACTGAAATAAAAAATAAAATAAAAATGTATCACTTTTATTCCTATTACAAGGGATGTAAACATCCCTTGTAATAGAAAAAAGCATGACAGGTCCTCTTAAATATGCGATCTGGCATCAAAAATACCTCAGATCTCATATTTAGACTTAAATGCAAAAAAAAAGAAAAAAAAGGAAATGTCATTTGAAAAAATGACAACAAAAAATGTCTCTTTAAGACGCATGGGTGGGACTGACGTTTTGACGTCACCTCCGCCCAGCAGAGCTATGGGGACGGGTGGGGGCCATCTTGCCCTCACTCGCATCCCCACACAGCAGAATACAGGACCCATTGTGGTAAAAGTGGTGTTTTCCGCACAAATTTGCCGCGGAGACCGCCGTTATCGTTGACAGCAGCAGCTGCTGCATGCAGGAGCGTCACCCCCAGTGCCGGATCACATGATCGTGATTTCATTAAGCGTGTCTCCTATAGGAGAGAGATATTACATCTAAATAATGGGAGAGTGATAAGCCACGGACGGAGAGTAAGGAGGTGCACTGATATGCTGTTTTGAATTTACCATCTGGTGAGTGTTTCCCCCGAAGGGGACCCCATATCCCCCCACATGGTGAATATTCCTGGTGATTGGAGCACATACTAGCAACACTCCTTATCTGGTCATTTTGCACTATCTATGAATACAGCAAACTTTTAGTTTGCAGCGCTGCTGCAGGACTGGTATAACTATTTGAGTTCAATCTCTCTGGTAAGCATTTTGGTGCTTCTGGTGGTGGATCTTCTATCAATTTGTTTTTCACAACGGTTGATTTACACATATGATTCAATTGATTTTCCCTGAATTTACTGTACGCTTTATTGGATTTTTTTTTAAACTATTAATCATTTGATGGTTCATATCTTTCAATTTTTTTCATTTATGGACATTTTCTGTGTTTTTTTTATATTGAGTTTATGTCACTAGTTTACAAATGTTTCATGTTTAATTGATTATAGTTTATTTTATAACATTATCTACTTGTTAGTGCAGTTTTTTACCACTTTCCTGCCAGCAGAGCATGCTAGGATTTGTAGTCTTGAGTTTTTAAAAGTCCTTTGCAGCTGCTTTCTGCAGCTTAGTACAGTCCCTCTCATTGGTTGCTGTAACTGTGTCTTTAATTGGCTCCTCTCCTGCCAATAGGAACACATGGGAGGCTGCAGAGTGAACAGCTCTGTGTGAGTCAGTGAGGAGAGGGAGGGGGTGAAAAGCTCATTCAGGGACTGACCGGCAGCTCTGTCCCTCTTTCAGGCTGGAAAGCCTGTGTATATTGCGGCAGCCAGCTTGGTGGTGTCGCGGGTGACAGCGTGAGGCACCCGCTACGTAATTATAAATTTTTGCTCTGCATTCCAAATTCAGCTTTTTTTTTAACATGTGATCAGCAGCAGAGGACTAGAAGCTCCTCCTGCTTATATTTCCCTGCAGACAGATTAGATTTTTGATGTATTTTTTATTAAAATAATTACAGTGCTATCCTCCACATACAGAATAGAAGGGATATTGTAAATTAAACAGTGTGCAATATGCTTCCCATATACAGAAGAATCTTTGATGTTTGCGCTTTTTTCAGTTTCAAATTTGAGTCTCAGTAATAAATACAGTATATATTACTTTTCTTCTTTTGATCTCCTGTGACATTTTTGATTGCAGATGGCAAATTGTGTTTCTTTATCAATGATTTATTATTAAAGTGGTTCTAAAGTCATAAGTCACCATACACCTTCTGCAGCAGCAGCAGCAACTGCAAAATAACTGAAAATTTAAGTCAAATGCTAGTAAATGGGAATGCATACAAGTCTGGGTTTGATCTTGTGATAATGACTATGACTTCAGATTTCGAATGCTGCCTGCTATTTTCTATTGCTAAAAAAGCCTGCCCATTGAAAGGATCATTTCTGATTCAGCAAATTTCATTTTACAAAATAAATTAAATTTGCTGCTCAGATAAGCTTGTTTGCTGTCAATTATGGTGAAAATCAATAAAAAAACGTATATCTTTGTCATTGTGGACTCCAAAATGGTATGTTCAGTTGTCCCTGTAGTTATTAGTAGTCTGTTCTGCTCTGCAGAGAGAGAATGTAGCCTGTGGCTGTAGACAGTTTAGCCCAAGTACTGACAAGACTTTTTGTAGCATCTAGCTGCATGTGGCTTTGCATGTGGATTTAGGCAAGCACAGAATGTGTTATAAGGCAGCTTGTAGCCAGTGGTTATAGGTTATAAGAAAATGTGTATGTAAATTGGGGCAGCCCTAAATAATTACAGAAAATTTGTCACCAGTTTAAAAATTTTGGGCTTCACACCTATGCATTGCAGTAAATAGAAGTAAATTGCATGTTACCATAATGCTGGTCCATTCACAGTGCATTGCCAATAGTTTTGAATGTAACTTAAAGTGGAACTCTACTGTATCTGAGCACTGCAAACCAAAAGCACTGTTTAATTAATTTTTAGTCTACTCCGCCACTGTCATCAGTGAACAGCGGAGAGCGAGAGGCAGCACAGCTCAGGGTGGGGGGCTGGCCAAATTAACTTTTAAAATTACCCGCAGGTGATTGGTTTCTAGGTCCAAAGCAACCAATCACTAGCTTGTTAATATGAAAAGATTCCAGAGCGGCTGTAGTGTATAGAGGGGACGGGGCCGGGAGCTCCACTGACGCGCTGACCCCGCCCCATGTTGCCTGTATGCTCGGAATAGAGCCAATGTAATTAGAGCAGTGATCAGAGTGGCCGCGTCAGTGGAGCTCCCGTCCCCACGCCCTCTATACTGGCTGGGGAATACAGAGGTCCAGGGCCCGGGAGCTTCACTGACGCGCCCACTCTGATCACTGGCTCTCACTACAGCCACTCTGTTCCAAGTGGAGATCCCGTCCCCACCCCCACTATACTGGCTGGGGAATACCAATGTCCAGGGCCGGGAGCCCCACTGATGCGCCCACTCCAATCACTGGCTCTCACTACAGCCACTCTGTTCCGAGTGGAGCTCCCGTCCCCACCCCCACTATACTGGCTGTGGGAATACAGAGGTCCAGGGCCGGGAACTCCACTGACGCGCCCACTCTGATCACTGGCTCTCACTACAGCCACTCTGTTCCAAGTAGAGAGCCCGGCCCCAACCCCTCTCTACTGGCTAGCACGCGAATACAGCCTTCTGTGTCCTCTGCAAAGCTGTCATCGGGGCCCCAATTTACGGGTAATCTCTTGCAGTATGACCGTAGTCTCTGGTAATCTCATGCAGTATGACCGCAATCTCTTGTAATCTCATGCAGTATGTCTGCAGTCTCTGGTTGTCTCATGCAGTATGTCCACAGTCTCTCGTAATCTCATGCAGTATGTCGGCAGTCTTTGGGAATCTCTTGCAGTATGCCCACAGGTTCTGGTAATCTCCTACACTATGTCCACAGTCTCTGGTAATCTCATGCAGTATGTCCACAGTCTCTGGTAATCTCGTGCAGTATGTCCGCAGTCTGGTAATCTCATGCAGTATGTCCACAGTCTCTGGTAATCTCCTACACTACGTCCACAGTTTCCGGTAATCTGATGCAGCATGTCCACAGTCTGGTAATTTCATGCAGTATGTCCACAGTCTGGTAATCTCCTGCAGTATGTCTGCAGTCTCTGGTAATCTCCTGCAGTATGTCTGCACTCTCTGACCCTCTCATGTAGTATGTGTATTAATGTACCGCTTTACTTGCTCAATTATTTGGGATTGCTTCACTGCTCAGTGAGTGCTATTGCTGTGCATCTACCTATAGCAACCAATCGGCAAGCAGCAATTATGTGTTGTAACCTCTAGCCACCAGCCAGTGAGCAGTAAGGATAGGCTGTAACCTTTGGCAAACAACTGCAATCGCTGCGTGATCTGATGCAGTACACAGATTTTGAGTCTGCTATTTTTTTGTATGTCTCAGAATGGAGGGGGGGGGCCCAAGAAATTGTTTGCCCAGGGCCCAATAAAAATGAAAGATGGCCCTGGCAGCAGCACAAGAAATTAATCTATCACCTGCTGCGCCGCCGCTAGGGCGAGGGGTCGTTAGCAGTAAAGCGCTGCTAATATAAGCAGTGCTTTTAGCCCCCGCTAGCTGCTGAGGAAAGGGTTAAAAGTGCCTGCAAAGCGCCACTGCCGAAGCGCTTTGAAGGTGCATCGGCAGCGGTGCCAATTGATTTTAATGACTTGTGGTGGAGCAGCAGTGTATACAATGCTCCCGCATTGCCTGAAAGATGCTGCTTGCAGGACTTTTTCTAATGTCATGCAAGTGCACTGCCCCAGCGTGAAAGGGGTCTTAAACTCTGGAATCTGGGTAATGTTGATGGTCAGGCTGGGGGGGGGGCAGAGGGGGCCAGGCCTAAAGCTGTGCAAGGGGCCCCAACATTTCTGATGGCTGCCCTGACCACCCTTCACATTACCCCTCCAGACCCTGCATTCTAAGCGCAACGCACTCCTGGATCCTGCATTCTGAGCGTAACACACTCCCAATCCCTGCATTCTGGGTGTAACGCACTCCCGATCCCTGCATTCTGAGCATAACACACTCCTGAAACCTTGCATTCTGAGCATAACGCAGTCCAGATCCCTGCATTCTGAGTGTAACAAACTTCTGATCCCTGCATTCTGAGTGTAACACACTCCTGATCCCTGCATTCTGAGCATAACGCACTGTTTATCCCTGTATTCTGAGCGTAACACACTGCTAATCCCTGCATTCTGAGCATAACGCACTCCTGATCCCTGCATTCTGAGCGTATCACACTCCTAAACACTGCACTCTTGTAATAATTATTTTATTGTCCACAAACACTGCGCTTGTGATCTGCGTTTGGGGTTAACAATGTACCATCAGTAGATCGCAGTAGATCACAAAGGCAGTACGTTTTGAACACGGTGCAGGAAACACACATGGAACATGCCTTTCTGGCACTGTGTTCTGGTGTGAACCAGCCCTAACAACAGGACATGGGGCCCCGTGATCTTTGACCTCATTTGTATTGTTTTGAGTAGATCTCCATCTCTCTCCAAATCTAGTTTCCTGCAATCTATTAGCACCTATTTCTCTCCTAATTTTTTTTTATACAGTAAAACTTTGGATTTAGAGCATAATTCATTCCGGAAGCAAATTTTCCCATAAGAAATAATTTGTTCCACAACCACCCAATTCATCAGTCCTTCCGTTTATAGTCCATATAAAAAGATTATACCAATGTGATATCCGCTGGAGCAGAGTTAAATTTTATTCACATCAGCTCCATGTTAGCTGATGGGCTTACACCAAAATCATGCAACTACACCCTACCCAGGATTCGGACTTCTATTCTATTCAACCTTCCATGACTTCTATTCTAAACTTTAGTCCTCCACCCCCAAAGACAGACGCCCACTAATCACAGACTTCCTACGAGACTTACCCCACCGACCCTCTCCACGGAACACAAAAACATAATGGAAGACACTATCTCAGTAGAAGAGATTAAAGACGTCATCAAAAACCTACGGAAGGGTTCTGCCCTGGGACCGAACGTCCTCTCCGTTCCATATTATTTAAGTGTAGCAATATAATTACATTTAATGAAGGTACAACATTTAGCAACTCACATGGTTGATGATTATAAGAGGCACGTCTAAGTATGAAAGAGAAGAGAGGCGCCTCTAATGTCGCGTACACACGGTCCTATTACCATCGGTGAAAAAACTTAGAACCTGTTTTAAAATGATCTGATGGTTAAAAAAAACGATAGAAAAAAACGATCTTCTGTGGGCAAGTCCATCGGTTAAAAATCCATGCATGCTCAGAATCAAGTCGACGCATGCTCGGAAGCATTGAACTTCATTTTTCTCAGCACGTCATAGTGTTTTACGTCACCGCGTTCTGACACAAAAGTTTTTTTAACTGATGGTGTGTAGGCAAGACTGATGAAAGTTAGCTTCATCGGATATCTGATGAAAAAATCCATCGGTCCGAAGCACAAGAGAACAGCCCTAGCATCCCGGATCGAACTAGCGGCCAACAGTTAAGCGGAATTATTTAAAATTAGTAAGGAGCTATTTAATCCGTCCTTGGCATCCCAACAAATTGCCCAATCTCAAGCCTTATGTGACGGTCTGCTTGAGACCTTTACCAACAAAGGGCCAGATTCTCATACATTTTCGCTGGCGTAGCGTAAGCCATTTACACTACGCCGCCGCAACTTAACAGAGCAAGTGCCGTATTCTCCATGCATTTGCTCCGTAGTTTGCGGAGGCGTAGTGTAAATGGCCCAGCGTAAGGCCGCGTAATTCAAGGGGGGCGGCTTGTATTTAAATTAAGCGCGCCCCCGCGTCGATCGAACTGCGCATGCGCTGGCCGGGGAAAAAGCCCAGTGCGCATGCTCCAGCTCACGTCGGAAAGCGTCGTTGAAACCGACGTCAAAAACGACGTGATCGTCACTTACGCAATGCCCTATTCGAGAAAGACTTAGTAAAACGACGTAACCGACGGAAAAAGCCGACGCTGACCCGACGCCATACTTAACATGGCATCCGACGGCACCCGACGGCATCCGACGGTACTGCGTAAGGTTACCCCTCATATTAGCAGGGGTAACCTTACGCGGACGAAAACGATGTAAGCGACGACGGGGCGGCGTGAAAGCGTTCGGGAATCGGAGTAGTAGCCTCATTTGCATAGCCAAATGAGAAAACAACGTAAAGGCCACCTAGTGGCCGGAGTTGTCATTACATCTACGATCCGCAAGTGTAATACAATTACACTTGTCAGATCTTCACCCGTATCTATGCCAAAGTGATTCTAGGAATCACTCGCATAGATACCCGGGGAAAAAAACGGCGATACGACGGGGTATCTCAGATACCCCGTCGTAGCGCCTCTGAGAATCTGGCCCAAAGTTCGTGACATCCAAGTCGGCCTTGGTTCCTTAGACCCTGTCCCCCCAGCCAATCATACAACTAAGATTGACTGGCCTAATCACATCACTCCCCTTTGTTTCTTTCAACCGGTAACAAAAACACAGCTCCTCAGCTCCATCAAACAGCTAAAACCTTCCTACTGTGCCGATAATTCCTGTCCTGCCTGGCTGCTTAAGGATAATACCAACACAGTCATCGATGAGATCCTGATCTTGGTTAACCTCTCTTTGACAACCGGAGAGTTCCCAGACAGATGGAAACATGCCTTGGTTACACCAATTTAAAAAAAAAGCACGCTGGATGCTAAAGTTATGTCCAACTACCGCCCCATCTCAGGATTATGCTTTCTGGCTAAATTGGTGGAACATGAGGCTTTTATGCAACTCCAAGCACATTGTGAATCACAAAATCTGTTCCACGATGCCCAATCGGGGTTTAGACCCAAAAGAGGGATTGAGCTATCCATTATGGCCACCAGGGAAAGGCTGCTGGAGTCGAGAGACGCGGGGGGGTCGGCGGCCTTGGTTCTGCTTGACCTCTCCGCGGCTTTCGATACTGTCAGCCATAAGATCCTTCTGGCTCGGCTACAGGACGAGTTCCATATTACAGGCGTATACCTCACCTGGATACGCAACTTTCTGACAGGCAGAACATTCCAAGTAAAGTTGGGTTCATTTAGGTCATACAAAAAGGAATGTGTAGCTCTAAATATAGAAAAAACTAGCAAATAATGACATAAGCAAAAAATAATGGTAATAACCACCAAAAATGCACTTAAAAAAACACAAAGTGTCTCTGGAATGGTGAAGGTAGTGAGATCCAGGTAAATCAATTGATGAAGTGACTGGGTGCAAGTGAGATCCAAATAGTCCACCACCGTAATTAAAGCTGAGAAGGCTTACCAGATGAATAGTGACCAAAATAAGTATACACCTATTAGGTGAACTAGGCTTAGTGTGACAGGGACAACTCACAGGAGAACTCCGATGGGAAGAGGAGTGGTAATAGTATCCGATCGGATGACAAACCAAATACAGAAATGTTCACTTCCAAATAGATTCAGCCGATAAAATGACTCAGAAGGCCCAATGGCAAAAAGTAAAAAAGTTTACTTAAGCAAAAAGTAATACACTCAGGCCGCGTACACACGAGGGGATATGTCCGCTGAAAACGGTCCGATGGACCGTTTCAGCAGACATCTCCGCTCGTGTGTATGGGCTAGCGGACAGATTTCTCCACCCGACAGATTTCAAAGCAAGCTTTGAAATCTATCCGGTGGGAATCTGTCCGCCCGACATGTCTGCTGGTTAGTACACTTACCAGCAGACATGTCGGCTCCCACCGCCGCCGCGCCGCTGCCGAATGGATTCGGCGCATGCGCGGAAGTGTTTTACTTCCTGGTGCGGTGACGTAGCGGTGACGCGGCGGCGTCAACGTCACCGCCGCGTCATCGCCACGTCACCGCGCCGTCCGGCGGCGGGGAATTTGATCCGATGGTGTGTACACGCCATCGGATCAAACTCCCGATCGGACATATCCGATGGAAATGGTCCGCGGACCGTTTTCATCGGATATATCCGATCGTGTGTATGGGGCCTCACATTTGGATGAACAATCATGGGCATATAAGAATACAAGCAGTAGGGTCAATCGGTTCCCGACGCGTTTCGTTTCACAAACATCTTCATGGGAATTGTCCTGGACAACGCTATGTCCATTTATTTTTTTCTTCCTTGCCATTGGGCCTTCTGAGTCATTTTATCGGCTGAATCTATTTGGAAGTGAACATTTCTGTATTTGGTTTGTCATCCGATCGGATACTATTACCACTCCTCTTCCCATCGGAGTTCTCCTGTGAGTTGTCCCTGATGTCACACTAAGCCTAGTTGACCTAATAGGTGTATACTTATTTTGGTCACTATTCATCTGGTAAGCCTCCTCAGCTTTATTTACGGTGGTGGACTATTTGGATCTCACTTGCACCCAGTCACTTCATCAATTGATTTACCTGGACGTCACTACCTTCACCATTCCAGAGACACTTTGTGTTTTTTTAAGTGCACTTTTGGTGGTTATTACCATTATTCTTTGCTTATGTCATTATTTGCTAGTTTTTTCTATAATTAGCTCTACACATTCCCTTTTGTATATTCTATGTTTACTAAATTGATCATTTAGTTGTGTCAGCTGCTTCACTGTTTTTTCTAGTAGCGCGGTGAGTGTATGTACTACGGTATATACCACATCTTGCCATATGGTTCATTTAGGTCAGTGAGGGCACCACTCCTCTGTGGGGTCCCCCAGGGCTCGGCAATCTCCCCGTGGCTGTTTAATTGCTACGTGAGGCCCGTGGCAGATATCATCACCTAATGGGGGCTGGCCACTCAGGTATACACTGATGATATACAAATTATAGCCAGCGATGCTCTCAACCCTAAGGCAGCCCACCATCATTCCTGCTGCCTCTCATCTATCCAGACTTGGATGAAGGACAACTACCTGGCCCTGAATGCATCCAAAACTTCTCACAGGTCCACCGCAAAGCGTAAACTTGCTTGCGGAGTGGCCCTTATCAATGGGCCCGTGTCCTGCGCCGCTCAGCCAAGTAAAAAACCTGGGTGTCATATTTGATAACAAACTTTCATGGATCCCACAGGTGAGGAATTTTACTAAGAACGCACTTTATTACCTTCGGATGCTGCGACGGGTAAAACATCTGCTCTCCCAAACACACAAAAATACACTAGTACAGGCCTTAGTCATCTCACGCCTTGACTTTTGCAATGTGGTATATCTTGGACTTCCTATTAAATGGATTTCCAAGCTGCAGCTGGTGCAGAACCAGGCAGCTAGGTTGATTACGGGGACTCTCAGCTGGCACCATATAACCCCTATTCTTAGACTACTCCACTGGCTCCCATGTGCAAAGAGGATCGAATTCAAGGCCTTGTGCATTATGTTCAGGGCCTACAAACAACAAGGCCCATTGGTCATTAATAACATGGCGGTACACTACTACCCCTCCAGGGCCTTGAGATCGGCCGACTTGGACCTTGCTGTCATCCTTCAGTAAGGTTGACTTTCACTGGTGGCCGTTCTTTTAAAACTAGAGCCGCCACACTTTGGAACTCTCTTCCGCCGCTTCTGAGACAGAACGCTGCCCTTATTACCTTCAGAAAAGCCATTAAAACGTTCCTCTTTAAGGCTAGTTGATTTTTTCCCCGTAACCAGAGTAGCTTGGTCCCCTTTTCACCCCCCGCCCTTTTGTTCTCCACATTACTAAATTCCTGTCCATTCTCCTTTGTCCCTGTTTTGTCTTGTACTGTTTATATGTTTTTCCTCTTCTACGACCACCAACCTTAGGTTAGTCTACGCAGCTTTTTTTTTTCTAGATTGCTTTTAGTTTAGATTAGATCAGTGAATCTCCTTCCAGCGCTTAGGCGCAACCTTCTGGGTGCATGTGGCGCTGTAAAGAATTTAAAAATCAATCAATCAATCATCGGATGAACGGATCATGTGTACTGGGCATCAGTGTAGCAATATGGTTACATTTAATGAAGGTACAACATCTAGCAACTCACATGGTTGATGATTATAAGAGGCACATCTATGTATGCATGCATCCGGGGTAAAGCGATCCACATAGACCGTCCTCCGCACCGCCGGCTCTCACCGATATCCGTCTGCAATCGTGAATGGGAAGACTACCCTGCAGTACTACCCTGCGATCTGAAAGCGAGGCTTGAACCGCTCGTAAAGCGCAGAGTGGAAGGGACGACATCAATGGTGGTACGGGGGATGGTCTATGTGGACAACTGTACCCCTGATGCCTGCATACTTAAATGTACCTGTTTTAATCATCGAGTTGCTAAATGTTGTACCTACATTAAATGTAACCAAATTGCTACACAAGAGGTGCCTCTCTTCTATTTTTTTTACTCCGTTGTGATATGACTCTACTAGTATATCAAGACATTGTTTGTATATCAAGTAAAAATGTATTAAAAATGTTTGTTTGTCTTGCACAATGCTCTCAAACCAAGGCTTTACTTTATGTATTTTCCATTGACGTTCATTCGAGACTATGCACATACTTTGGGAATATGGCAGTATCGGTCCCCATGATGTTCTAAAGCCCTGTACACACGATCGGATATCTGATGGAATCTAATTAGATTGATTTTTTCAACGGATATCCGATGAAGCTGACTTTCATCAGTCTTGCCTACACACCATCAGTCAAAAATCCGACCATGCCAAAACATGGTGACGTAAAACACTACGACGTGCTGAGAAAAATGAAGTTCAATGCTTCAGAGCATGCGTCGACTTAATTCTGAGCATGTGTGGATTTTTGACCGATGGACTTCAACACAGACGATTGTTTTTTTCTATTGATTTTTTATCCATAGGAAAAATTTAAAACATGTTATATTTTTTTTCACTGTTAGAAAACAAACCGATGGGGCCCACACACGATCGGTTTGTCTGATGAAAACAGTCCATTGGTCTGTTTTCATCGGACAAACCGATCGTGTGTACAGGGCTTAACACTGCTTTTAAAATCAAATCATTTGTTCTCAACATCAACTTCATTGTGTGTATACATATATACATGTTTTCTATTATTTTGTGTATGTTGTTGTAACCAGAGCTTTTTTTCTCAGAAAATAGGTGCAGGAACCAAGGGCGGATCCAGAGTCTAGTCTCGGGAGGGGCACTGCCAGAAAATAAGGTGTTGCTTACAGAACTCAATTAGGTGTCCGATGTGTCCGCTGCAATGTTGCAGTACCGCTAAAAAATCAATGATCGTCACCATTACTAGTAAAAAATATTTAAATATAAATGCCATAAATCTATCCCATAGTTTCTAGACGATTGTCAGGGACTGCAGACATGGTACAAGAGATGGTCAGAGACTGCAGACATAGTACAAGAGATGGTCAGAGAATGCAGACATGGTACAAGAGATGGTCAGAGACTGCAGACGTGGTGCAAGGGATGGTCAGAGACTGCAGACATGGTACAAGACATGGTCAGAGACTGCAGGCATGGTACAAGAGATGGTCAGAGACTGCAGACATGGTACAAGGGATGGTCAGAGACTGCAGACGTGGTACAAGGGATGGTCAGAGACTGCAGACGTGGTACAAGAGATGGTCAGAGACTGCAGACGTAGTACAAGAGATGGTCAGATACTGCAGACGTGGTACAGGGGATGGTCAGAGACTGCAGGCATGGTACAAGGGATGGTCAGAGACTGCAGACATGGTACAAGAGATGGTCAGAGACTGCAGGCATGGTACAAGGGATGGTCAGAGACTGAAGACATGGTACAAGACATCAATGCAGCCTCATCAGTGCCCATCATTGCAGCCTCACTGCGCATATGAACGCAGCCCCACCTTTGTATAAAAATTCAGTCCCACTTTTGTATATTAATGCAGTCCCACTTTTGTATATTAATGCAGTCCCACTTTTGTATTCTAATGCAGCCCCACTTTTGTATATCAATGCATCCCCACTTTTGTATATAAATGCAGTCCCACTTTTGTATATAAATGCAGTCCCAGTTTTGTCTATGAATGCAGCCTCACTTTTGTCTATGAATGCAGTCCCACTTTTGTCTATAAATGCAGTCCCACTTTTGTATATAAATGCAGTCCCACTTTTGTCTATTAATGCAGCCACACTGTGCATGGCACTCACCATGGCATTGCCTCGATCACACACAGCAGGTATCTCCTCTCCCGACGTGTGTCATGGAACAAACAGGAGCTGTAGGTCTGTGTTCGGCAGGGCAGTGTGCTCTAGCAAGGTCCCCCCTAGACGGGCTTGTGTGATAGACAAAACACTGATTCAATCAGTGTTCCATCTCCATCTACTATCACACGAGCAGGTCTAGCACAGGCAGCACAGCCGAACACAGATCCAGCTCTCACACACAGCCAGAGATGCCCAATGTCATACACGCAGGAGAGAGGGAAGCGCTGCAGTCAGCTACAGCTCAAAGCAGCCTCAGGACAGGCAGCCTACCGGCCCTGGTGATGAGAGAGAGAGTGAGAGACTCGGCAGCGGCAGCTGCAGGCAGGCCCGGACTGGGACAAAAATAGGCCTGGGCATTTTAGACTGAGCAGCCCCGGGGGGGGGGGGGGAAGATAGATAAAGATAGAAAGAAAGAAGGGAAGGAAGGAAGATAGATCAATAGATAGATAAAGATAGAAAGCAAGAAGGGAAGATAGATAGATAGATAGATAGATAGATAAAGATTGAAAGCAAGAAGGGAAGGAAGGAAGATAGATAAAGAAAGAAGGGAAGATAGATAGATAGATAGATAGATAAATAGATAGATAGATAGATAAAAAAAGGGAAGGAAGGAAGATAGATAAAGATAGAAAGAAAGAAGAGAAGGAAGGAAGATAGATAAAGATAAATACATAGATAGACAGTGGCGGTGCGTCTATAGAGGGCCCCGGAGTGCCGCCCCCTCTGGCTCAGCTGCGACAATGGGCACAGTGGCAACAATTAAAGGGCACAGTGGCAACAATTAAAGGGCACAGTGGCAACAATTGAAGGGCACAGTGGCTGCGTTTGATGGCATGGCACAGTGGTGACACTTGATGGCACAGTGGCTGTGTTTGATGCCATGGCACAGTGGTGACAATTGATGGCACAGTGGCTGCGTTTGATGGCATGGCACAGTGGTGACAATTGATGGCACAGTGGCTGTGTTTAATGGCATGGCACAGAGGTGACAATTGATGGCACGGTGGCTGTGTTTGATGGCATGGCACAGTGGTGACAATTGATGGCACAGTGGCTGCGTTTGATGGCATTGCACAGTGGTGACAATTGATGGGCCCAGTGGCTGCGTTTGATGGGCACAGTGAGGCTGCAATTGTTTTAGTTTTTTTTAACACCAGCCGCCACTGTAGATAGATAGCTAGATAGATTATCTATCTAGCTATCTATCTACAGTGGCGGCTGGTGGGGGATGCAAACGGAAAAAAAAAGAGAGAGAGAGAAAGAAAGAAAGGTGAAGAGAGAGCGAGAGAGAAGGGAATGAAGGGCACCCCATACATCAGTGTACAGTACTCACAGTACTCACTCAGAGGCAGGAGGGACTGACTGGATGGATGGATATCAGACTCCATCTTTCCTTTCTGTTTGCTGGGCTTGAATCTTCCTGCCCACATCCCTTAGGCAGCAGAACAGTGTCTGTCGAGAAAGTGGGCGGGGCAGATACGGGAGGAGAAGAAGAGAGGAGGGGGAGGAGTAGAAGCAGCTCCTCTCCTCTAACTGGCCATGGGGGCAGCAAGGGGAAGGGAGAAGTGTCAGAGTTGGCTATGATACCCCAGCTGATCTCTCTCTATCTGGTGCTGTGTTGGTGGTGTACACCCCTGGGGAGACGTGACATACAGCCCGCTGGCTGCCGAGGGCCGTTCGCGGGCCACAGGCATGTGCTAGGTTTGCCCTATGGCCATTCCGGGCCTGGCTGCAGGCACCGCAAAGCAGTTTTAAAAAAAATGGTAAAAAAAAAATGTTTTTTTTTTTAAAGCCAATGTGACATGATTGCCTCGGGGGGGCAATTTCCCTGTTGCCCCCCCCTGGTTCCGCCGTTGGCAGGAACTCAACCATGACCCCATTCAGATTTAACAAACCGTAGAAGGGTATTAAAGAGGCATTAAATACCAGAATTGCATTATATACAAAGTGCAGAGTTCAGGGGTGGTTAAACACAGAGTGCAGAGCTGTCACTTGTAAACATAGAAACCAGACGTCTGTGTTTACAAGTGATTGTGGTGAGCAGGCACCAAAGGGTCTGAGCCAAAGGTGGTGGAACTAAGTTCCCCCAAGTTCCCCCTGAAAAAAAGCCCTGGTTGCAACTTTACAATGATTTTGACTGATGTGTCGAGTTTGCTTCGAGTTCAATTGGTGTATCAGATTCTCTGGCAGTGGATTTGGACTGAACTCTTGACATGAGATTTGAGTAAAAGTACTGGTCCAGATCCACAGAGCCAGTACGCTGGTGTATCTCCTGATATCTCCTGATACACCGGCATACTTTCAAATTACCCACGTCGTATAATTAGTTTGAATCCTCAAACCATGATACGACGGCTTCGGGCTTCAATCCGACAGGCTTACATCTTCGTACGCCTTCGGATCTACGCTGCAATCTTTTTCTGCCCGCTGGGTGAAGTTCGCGTCGTTTTCCGCGTCGGGTATTCAAATTAGCTTTTTACGGCGATCCACGAAGTTACGATCGGCCGTCGCATTCTCTAACGTCGTCGCTATTCGGCTTTTTACGACGTAAAGTTAAAGCTACTATTATCCGGTTTATAGTTAGATGTGCCATGTTAAGTATGGCCGTTGTTCCCGCGTCAAATTTTCAATTTTTTTGAGACTTGGTAAGTCGTTCGTGAATAGGAATGTACGTAAATTACGCTACAAAAAAAAAATGAAGTTTCAACGTAATTTCGCGCAATGCACGGCAGGACATTTCTGAACAGAGCATGCGCAGTTCGATCGCCGCGGTGACGCGCCTAATTTAAATGATTTACGTCCCCTAATCGCGTATTTCGATTCCGCCGTACCTTACGGGCCGAAATTTTCCTGGATTCGACTTAGAGCCAGGTAAAATACGGTGGCGTAGTGTATCTCTGATACGCTGCGCCAGGGCAATTGTATGTGGATCTGGCCCACTGTGTTTTCTAGCTGTGTTTTCTTTGTAACACCAGCTGAGTACTAATTTTAATTGGTTAGTACACCTTTAACCTAATGATGACACATTAGAGCAGTATATAGGCGATTGTGGTGACTAGTTCCAATAGGTAATGACTAAGCGCTAACATTTGTGTGAAACGCGTCTACCTCCTTGTCCCCTGCTCCATTTGTCAACCACTTGTCAATTGAAGCTTCAATAAAAGGATTTCTGGATATGCAGCTGTCCGGAATTATTTCTTCATGTTACACAGCATGCAAGCTGGGCTGGCACCTAACTAGTGTGTGTGGGGATTAAACAGAGACTCACTCACCTGGAGCAGCTTTTCCTGTTTCATCTCTCTAAGGTTGCCTACCCCTGGGATAGGCTTTCCTAATGCAGTGTATGAGGTAATGCAGTATTGTACCAGATGGGTGTGAAGGGGGCCACTGAAAAAGTATTAACTGTAAAGATAAAGACTAATACTTACCTATCCTACTGCCCATTTGTCGGGGGATGACGAAGTCACGTGACGTGATGACACGCATCGGGATTGGAGCACCGCTACACACTGAGTCTTTTTGATAGATGTTTGGGGATCAGAACATACCTTAACCTTCATAGCTGACACTCTGAAGGGGATATGAGTTCGGCATTCGTGGATTGACGCCCGCTGTGTTTCCGCTACATGTGAGTGCATCATCTCGAGACCTTCTCTCACCTTTCTTTGAGGTTCCCTCACAGTGTCATGCTATATGCACTCTGTATGTATCTTTACTCTTCCATGGTATATATCGGCTATTGAGATCTGCCCTAAGAACTAAGGAGAAGGTGTCTTCCAGCTTCTACATCCAGTTTGATCTGTGACCTTGTTTAGCTGTTTGGACAAACAGCAGGGAGGTGAGCTGCTAGTGCATTCAGAGGTGTTATTACTGAAGATTCCATCTAGCATGCTGCATCTTGGGTGGAGGTGTTTCATCTAGACCAGGGGTGGGCAAACTTTTTGACTCGAGGGCCGCAATGGGTTCATATATTGGACCCGGGGGCCGGACCAAGAGTGGATGGACGGTGTGTATGTGTGAATTAATATAAATTAAATTTAAATTTGTAACATTAAATGTTTAGATTAATTTAAGGTAGAAAAACATAAAAATAGTTATTTTACAAAACTACAATTGATGGCACAGTGATAACTTTTGATGGCATGGCACAGTGGTGACAATTGATGGGTGGTTGCATTTGATGGGCACAGTGAGGCTGCATTTTTTTTCCATTTGCGTCCCCCAAAATTTGAGCACCAGCCGCCACTGCCCTCTTAGTGCACTATATAATGGGCACATATATAAAGGTGGATATAAGAGTGGATGTAAATTATGGTTTTAAATTATGGTTTTAAATTAGTCTTTTTGGCCTCTCTTACCATATCCTGCTGTTCGCGCGCTGTCATCACGTGACCGCCATGTTATCTGCAGCCTCCGGCCAGCTCCTTTCCTGTGTCTCCCTGTGGCAGTGACATAGGTCTCTCAGAGGAATTCCCCAATCCCCCGGGGCGAGAGGCGGCTGGAGGTGGAGCGCCCGCAGCCTATCTGCACTCTCTTTTTATATCATCCCCGACCCCGCACAGCTGACAGCGGCTCCATGAAACCTAAAAATCCCGGCCAGCCGGCAGGCAGCTCGCCTCGCTCCAGCCCCCTCGAAGCATAGGCCGCAAAGCTGCGGCCTCAATTAGCGGCGATCGCGGCACGACGAGATCGCGGGTGGGGGGCCGGATTAAAAGGTAGTTTGTTCATTCCTGATCTAGACACTGATTTGTGGAACATTTATTAGACTTTTACAGTGTAACGGTCACCACCGCTTACAACCTTCCATCCATCCACGACAGGCTTATCTGACACACTCCGACAATATTGCATACACGATCCATATCCTTTCCCAGAATAAGACGAGACAGAGCTCCGTTCTTGCTTCCAAAGATATGACAATTTATTAGTATTTTCTCAGCTTCTTATACAGTCTCAAGCATAATGCAGTTAATCACAGGACAATGCAATCTCCACCCCCCTTCACACCATGGGGGGCTTCAATCACACTCTAAAAGGCATTCAGGTAAGCTAACCATGTAGACCGGTCGGCACCGCATCTTCAATAGGGTTCAATTAACCTTGAATAATAACACAGACATCTAGTTGAAATCTATACAGCTTTATCACACAACGGCAGAGTCTTGTGAGAGTGGGTGCAATCAACACCTTCAACGGAATGTCTTTACAGTGAATAGCCAACACCTTAAGATATTTCAATAGCCTATTATACAAAGGTATGACTCACTGGCTGGCTGACCTGGTCATGTCATCATGAACTCCTTGTGATATCTCAGTCCTGAAATATGAAGTATTAATAATGTCCCATCTCATGTAATATATGAATTATGATTCTTTGTCACCCTATGGCCCTAGTGGACATAAGGTGACCCTAGACATAGGAATATCTCAGTCTGTCACGGGCCATTCCGTTACAGCCAATATAAAGGAATAGTAGTTGTAAAAAAAGCACTTGTGGGTCTAACCAATCTTGTTTTGTTTTTTTGTACAATTCTTCTTTAAGGGTGTGGGGTCAGGGGTGTGTCCTATGCCTGCATACTTTTGCTGATAGGTGTCTCTCATTCCCATCTCAAAAAGTTAGGTGGTATGCATATAGCGGCTGTTTAGGGCCACCAGAACTTGTTTACTGTTTTCCCCTGCTGTTTGGTGTTGAGTCACTTATTCTTGGCTAGACCCTCCATGTTTTTTCCATGCTCCATCAGTTTTAGTTCTTTGCAGCGACAGGGTTTTGGAAAGTCATTGGGAGTTATTTACGAAAGACAAATCCACTTTGTACTACAAGTGCAAAGTGCACTTAAAATTGCACTGAAAGTTGGAAAACTTGGAAGTGCTGTCGCTGTAGATCCGATGGGGACATGCAAGGAAAATAAAAAACAGCATTTTAACTTGCACATTATTGTATAATAAAATCAGCAGAGCTTCCCACAATTTCAGGTCTACCCCTCATATTTACAGCGACTGCACTTCCAAGTGCACTTTCAGTGCAATTTCAAGTGCACTTTGCACTTGTAGTTTGCACTTATAGTGCAAAGTGGATTTGCCTTTCGTAAATAACCCCCACTGTCTTCTTACACTTCAACGAACTGAAAGCACATTCTCTGTACTGCAAATATCTGAAGCAAAATTGTGTTGGATCCTACATCTCACTGAAGAATTAGGTTTGTAGATGGTGTCATGTAATCTTGACCATACTGTCTGGACAGACTGGGACTAGGGCTGTAAGTTGATGCATAAATCGGCATTTGAAACAAAAAAAGACCCTGGGCCAGATTCAGGTACAGCGGCGTATTTTTTGGCTGGCGTAGCGCATCTCATATGCGCTATGCCGATGTAAAACAGGGAGCCCAGAGCAGTATTCTCAAAGCAAATTCAATGTGAGTGATAGCGCAAATTGTAAAAACAAATCATAACATACACAATGGGTGATATATAAAGTGCAAAAAAGTATACGTGCCAAACACAAAAAAATATATATAAAATATATCAGGGACAAAAATAAGTCCAAAGAAAGTGCAAAAACTTGAATAAGTGCACTAATGTTCCATAATGGTGAAAACAGTGTGAAAGGATGTCCACTGATCAGAGAGATGTGAGGAAAAACACCACCACACAGCGCGTCTGGTCTCCCAGAACTCTCACCTCCAGCAAGTAAAAACAGGCATATAGGATAATCCTCTGTGTGGAAACCTCCCTGGATGGTCTTGTTCACCACCACGGATCGGTGGGAAGATAGGTACCTGAGATCTCAGATGACAGTGGAAAAGAGAGGAGGGGGAAGGACAAAAGCCTCCAATCGTGTATTATCCTTGGTATAAAAGTATTTAATAAGGAATTGCACTTACAGGTAAAATGAATAAAATTTGCATGTAAACAACGCTTCAAGAAACCCCAAAATGGTGGTAATGGTAATGATAGGAATTATAGAGAGCAAAAGGAGGTTCCCTATTATGATCAATATGGAAGACCTTTGAGATCACCAATCTCCACCTATAATAGGTTTGACCCCATCAGACACCAGCAAGAACCATACCCCACAGATTATCGGCAATATCATTACGACTATAACTCCCAACGGTCTTTTTTAGACAGGGAGAGGAGGGACTACTCCCCCCAACGGACACAAGAACAATATCGATCCCCAAGGACCCTCCCTCAAGAAATCAGACCCAGCCCCGAACTAAGAGAGGCACTAGAGCAGGAAAGAGATATAAAAAGAAAAAGAGAGGATGTGGAGAGAACGTCGTAAACATTAGCGGGTGCACCATTTCTGCAGAAGAACTAGCAGTCTTGGATAAAGGCCTGAAATACGCACCAATGAAAAATCTCAACAAATTTGAAACCTATATAGGCATCCGGAAATATATAAGGAAGTTAAATATTAAAAAAGACTTCCTTAGTAACCCTTCAAAAATCACATACCCTACTGTAGCACTGGTATTTTTGCCATGTAATGCTAAAGATGGCATACCACTAGAGGGAGCCAAATACCAATGTGAACGAGATATGTTTTAACTTACACATGCAGAGCAATAAAATGTTTATCTTGTGAAAAGACTCACTTACCCATGAACACTAGGTGGCTGAACTGCATGCTGGGTGGATATAAAAGGCAGAGTGCAGCCATTTTTCTCTGGTTCTGGACACATGGCCTGCCTGCAAGGATCTGTGAAGGAGTGTTCAGAAGAGGGCCTACATCGTGCAGAGCAGAACAACATCCATTGACTCTGCCTTACCACAGTGTGATGGAGAAGCAGTGTGATCGGGTCTGAGGATCCAGGACCCTTGACGGAGCCAAGTGGATGTCCAGTTTGCTTGCGGAGCGAAGCAGCGTGACAGTGCTGACTGGCAGCAGGATTGAGGCAGCCGAAGTGGAGGTTCACAACTTTCCAGGCCTGGTGTGGTGAGAGGGCTGTCGCCCAGAAGTTTTTTTAACACCCTTAACACACTTAGACTCATTTTACAAAGTTGCTGGGACCTGTAGTCCTACAGGGAGGTCTCATTCAAATAGACTGAGTTCAATCAGGCCTAAAAGCCTATGCTTCATTGAGGGCTGACTGACAGTTAAGGTATACCTACACCGAAGGCATCTACAAGTGTGTTTTACAGCAGGAACTGTTATAACTCTTCAGTTGTGTTGCTTCATTACTTGTTAAACCATTGGATTACAAACACTGCAGTATAATAGCTAGCTGAAGAAAGAAGACCGGAGACTACACTTCTTCACAGGGAGGGTTTGTGCTTTGGATGCAGTAAGAAAAAAGTCTGCCTTATACCTCAGGGGAAGCTCCTGAGAAATTGTATTGTGCTGTGTTGATATCTTTGCATTGGTATGTTTGGTGCGGCCGTACTGGAAGTGGGAAGGTGGTCAGTGTCAAGGCATTGTCACTCTGAGCACTAGTCCCACTTGGAGACGCGCCGCAGTACAGGCTCAAGGGACCTTTCAGTGTTAATAATTTGTGTACACTCTTAGCATTATTATAGTAAGTTTGTATGTTGATACAGTTAATATAAAACTACTGTCTTTATACTAGTTCCAGTAAACTTACATTCTGGTTGATCACAATTGGTGTGAGGCTTGTTCATTATTCTAACAGATGGAACAACGGATGCCCAGATAACGGTAAAGGTACACTATATACACATTGTTATGTGGGATTGTTCCATTTAGTGAAAGTTTCACATCCACACTGTTACACAGCTGTGTCAAGCGGGTTGAGACAAATTATTTGGGGGTAGAAGAGCAGAGTACAGGCCCAATCAATTACCAGCAGCTCCTTCGGGGGTAAGTGCTACACTACCATCAGGGATCCAACACTACCCATGCATAGTAATTTGAGGAATCAATCCTTGTTCAATCCTCAGGTCACGAATAATCAGCATATTGATGTATTCAAAAAATTAGTATTGAAAGACCTAGAATCTTTGAAATTAAAACCCAAATCAGATCCTGGATATATCAAAAAAGGAATCAAACTCCTTACCCAGAGGAAGGATATCGTGATTCGTCCAGCTGATAAAGGGGGGGCCGTGGTGGTCCAGTCTAAACAACAATATAAAGACGAATTGGATAGGCAACTGCAAGATGCAGACACCTACTGTAAATTACTTGGAAATCCACTTTGGAAGTACAAGAAAGAAGTACAAAGAGTTATCAATTTGGGAGCAAAGAAGGGCATCCTAAACAAAAAGGAGGCCAGATATCTAATTCCTGAATCGTGTAGGGTACCGGTAATATATACCTTCCCCAAAATACACAAGTCGAAAGAGAATCCCCCGGGCAGAACGATTGTCAATGGGATTGACTCTTTGACATCAAGACTTGGTCAATATATAGACCACTTCATGCAACCAGCTGTCCAAAAAAACAACGCTTTTTTAAAAGATACAAAGCATATCTTACAGCTATTGGACTCAATACCGGTATTGGAAGGCAGAACAATCCTTGCAACTGCTGATGTCTCTTCGTTATATACGATAGTCAAACATCACGATGCATTTCATGCCACCAAATGGTTATTGAGGAATTTTAGTGATCGTATATGTCCACAACGAAAATACCTCATAAAGTGCCTTGATATATGCTTGAAGTATAATTATTTTTGGTATGACCAATCATATTATAGACAAACCATTGGCATCGCGATGGGAGCAAAATTTGCCCCTAGCGTAGCCAATGCGTTTATGGCCCGCTGGGAGGAGTCAGCTGTATATGAGGATATGCCAGCCGAGCTTGTTCTATACAAGAGGTAAATTGATGACCTCATCATTATCTGGAATGGAAGTAAGAAATCTCTGGAAAATTTCCTGAATAAGCTGAACACCAACGAGCAGAACATTAAATTAGTCTGGAAGATCAATGAGAAATCTATTGATTTTCTCGATCTAAATACAAGTATAGAAGGCGATAAGATTACTACGAAAACTTTTTTTAAGAATGTGGACACCAACAGCTATATATCAACCGATAGCTGTCATTTTAAACCTTGGTTATTTAACATTCCAAGGGGTCAACTGGTTAGAATGAAGCGGAATTGCACGAAGGAAGAAGATTATATGAGTCAAGCCCAGCTGATAGGTTCACGATTCACCAGTAAAGGGTACGATGAATCTTCCATCAATAACCAAATCAGAGAGGTGGGCTTATTAGATAGATCAAAGATGTTACAATCAAAGACTCCAACACAGAGAGAGCAGAAAGCCCCCCCTCTGGTCTTGAATAGTGTTGAGCGGAATACGCCATATTCGATTTCGCGATATTGCGCGAATATATAGAAGAATATTCGCGAATATTCGCTAACATTGAATATTCGTGATATTTTATCCCAAAAAATTTTTGCAAAATTTCGCTAATGCGAAAATGATTGCGAAATTCTCATAAACGGAGATCATTTCCTGTATTACTAAACTAATATGCACTAAACACTAACTCTACACTAACTCTACTTAAAATAAAGGAGAATAAGGGGGCAAAAGAAGGGCGGAGAAGATAATCACGCAATATTCCTATTGCGCGATTATTTTCTCCGCCCTTCTTTTGCATCAGAGCCAATCAGAATAACTCGAATATTCGGCAAAAGGAATATCGCGCAATATTCCTTTTGCCGAATATTCGAGTTATTCTGATTGGCTCTGATGCAAAAGAAGGGCGGAGAAGATAATCGCGCAATATTCCGTTTGCCGAATATTCGAGTTATTCTGATTGGCTCTGATGCAAAAGAAGGGTGCATCAGAGCCAATCAGAATAACTCGAATATTCGGCAAAAGCAATATCGCGCAATATTCCTTTTGCCGAATATTCGAGTTATTCTGATTGGCTCTGATGCAAAAGAAGGGCGGAGAAGATAATCGCGCAATATTCCGTTTGCCGAATATTCGAGTTATTCTGATTGGCTCTGATGCAAAAGAAGGGCGGAGAAGATAATCGCGCAATATTCCGTTTGCCGAATATTCGAGTTATTCTGATTGGCTCTGATGCAAAAGAAGGGCGCATCAGAGCCAATCAGAATAACTCGAATATTCGGCAAAAGGAATATTGCGCGATTATCT
Organism: Rana kukunoris; assembly: GCA_029574335.1. Taxonomy (NCBI): domain Eukaryota; kingdom Metazoa; phylum Chordata; class Amphibia; order Anura; family Ranidae; genus Rana; species Rana kukunoris. The sequence goes on from CM056060.1 coordinate 79,099,273, forward strand.
TCTCCGCCCTTCTTTTGCATCAGAGCCAATCAGAATAACTCGAATATTCGGCAAAAGGAACATCGCGCAATATTCCTTTTGCCGAATATTCAAGTTATTCTGATTGGCTCTGATGCAAAAGAAGGGCCGAGTAGCTGATGCGATTCTTTTATGTTGCCGAAAATTCGCAATGCGAATTTTCGGCAACATAAAAGAATCGCATCAGCTACTCGGCCCAGGGTCTCTCTCTAATCATACCAGCAATGCTTTTAGACGTCGATGGAGATCACTAAGATGTGATCTGTTTTAAAAATAAATTTGAAAAAATACGAATATTCGCCGCAATATTCGAGTTATTCGCGAATACTCGAATATGCAATATTCGTAGCGAATATTCGCAATGCAAATATTCGCAATGCGAATATTCGTGAGCAACACTAGTCTTGAATTATAATTCCCAACATAAAGATGTGGCTAAGATTATCAAAAAACACTGGTATATCTTACAAAGTGATAAAGATCTTTGTACTATACTTCCGGAGAAACCACAGATCATATATAAAAGAGCTCCCACATTCAAGGATATAGTGGTCAAGTCAGTTGTGGATCCTCCATCGAAGGCCCATTTTGCATTCTTTACAGGAAAGGGTTTCTTCCCCTGCAGAAATTGTTTTGCATGTGAAAAAACAAGAAAACCACAAAAGAAACTGTAGCAACAAATACAGGAGAATCCTTTGATATTAAGGAATGTATAGGATGCTACACTGAGGGGGTGATCTATGTCCTACAGTGTAGTTGTAATTTACAATACATTGGTAGGACAAAGAGAGCCCTGAAAGTCCGGGTTAAGGTGCATGTAAAGAACATTATTAAAGATTCCTCCAAACACAATGTGTCGAGACATTTCGACAAAGTACACAATAGGGACCCTACATGTTTGGAGTTTTGGGGGATTGACAAATATATGAAAAATTGGAGGGGTAGTCACAAAATAAGGACTATTAGTCAGAAAGAGTCCCAATGGATCCACAAGATGAAGACTTTAACTCCTGGGGGGATGAATGTTGATTTTGACCTAAATAGTTTTTTAAGTAATTTTAAAATTTTAATTATATTTTTTATAATTTTAATATGTAGAGTATTTCAGTTATGTCCAGTACATTGCTGCTGAGTCGTTCCCCAGTCCCCAAGATTTTGAAGAGGGGAACTACCAGTTTATGCTGTATGTACAATTTACAAAAGATAATGGTATCATTGTAATACATTATCTACTGTGGTCATCTTACACTGTTCAGGATCTTTGTCAAAAGATATTACCTGGGAACTGAACAATATGTAAACATGACACTCAGATGCACGATCACCCCAATGTGTGAACAAAAATCTATATCTGTTCACAAAGATCCCAAATCTGTCGAATAATACGTTGCAATGCCTAAATACAGACGCTAGATGACGACGTATAAGGCAAATCAAAGTGAGAAGCACATAGGTGTTTCTAGATACAGGTTAATCCCGTCCACAAGTTGTAGTATTTTTTTTATATATATATATATATATATATACTGTACATATTTTAATTCTTTTTTAAATACACATGTGCAATTGCTATTACACATTGCTGTGTGTAGTAGCACTTTTTAAATCGATTTGCAGACACGTATAGCTCCCGCATACTGCCCTCGAGTATGGCGGGCTACGAGAAAATGGCGGATGCGGAACTTCCGGTCTGCATAAATACAATGAACTCTCACACGGCCAATAGCATTCCCCAGATGAAGACACGTGACCCTGTGTCGTAACGCGTAGGGAAGGGAAAGACGTGCAGTGAGTGACGTGCTACAAGCGCTGCGATCACCGTTGTTTACATGCAAATTTTATTCATTTTACCTGTAAGTGCAATTCCTTATTAAATACTTTTATACCAAGGATAATACACGATTGGAGGCTTTTGTCCTTCCCCCTCCTCTCTTTTCCACTGTCATCTGAGATCTCAGGTACCTATCTTCCCACCGATCCGTGGTGGTGAACAAGACCATCCAGGGAGGTTTCCACACAGAGGATTATCCTATATGCCTGTTTTTACTTGCTGGAGGTGAGAGTTCTGGGAGACCAGACGCGCTGTGTGGTGGTGTTTTTCCTCACATCTTTCTGATCAGTGGACATCCTTTCACACTGTTTTCACCATTATGGAACATTAGTGCACTTATTCAAGTTTTTGCACTTTCTTTGGACTTATTTTTGTCCCTGATATATTTTATATATATTTTTTTGTGTTTGGCACATATACTTTTTTGCACTTTATATATCACCCATTGTGTATGTTATGATTTGTTTTTACAATTTGCGCTATCACTCACATTGAATTTACGTTATTAGGTGCTGTGTATGCATTTTTGTGTTTGCTGCATATTGTCACTGATTTCTGGATAGACCTATTTAGTAGCGCAGAAGTCCCACTTTATTGAAGTATTCTCAAAGCAGTCGCGCCGTACGTTGCGCCGGCGTAGTGTAAATAGGGCAGCGTAAGCCCGCCTAATTCAAAGTAGGCAGGTAGTGGGCGTGCTTCATTTAAATTAACCGTGACCCCATGTAAATGAGCGGCCGAGCGAACGGCGCATGCTCAGAATCACGTTGAACGGAATGCCTAAGATACACGTCGAACATTGCCTACAACATGAATGTCACAGCCCCATTCACGTACGACTTACGTAAACAACGTAAAAACGACGGCTGTTCCGACGTCCATACCTTGCATGGGATGCGCCACCTTTTTGGTGGTTTATCTTTACGCCGGAAAAACACCTTATATAAACGTCGTAGATTACTGCGTCGGGCGTACGTACGTTCGTGAATCAGCGTATCTTGCTCATTTGCATATTTATAATGGGGACACCGAATTGCTTCCAGCGTAAATATGCACCCAAGATACAATGGTGTAGGAGACTTACGTCGGTCGTCTCTTGGCAGAATTCAGGCGTATCTGATTTAAAGAATCAGCGCATAGATACGACGGCGCACATTTAGACTTACGACGGCATATCAGTAGATACATCGGCGTAAGTCTTTGTGAATCTGGGCCCTTGGGGGTTATTTACCAATAGGCAAATCCACTTTGCACTACATGTACACTTTCAAGTGCAGTCACTGTAGATCTGAGGGGGACATGCAAGGAAAATAAAAAACTGAATTTTTTGCTTGTACATGATTGGATGATAAAATCACCAGAGCTTCACATAATTTCAGAGCTTCCCCTCAGATCTACAGCGAACTAAAGCGACTGCACTTGTAGTGCAGAGTGGATTTCCCTTTAGTAAATCAACCCCCTTGTGTCCCTTAATACACTCCAAGAAACGGATTTTACTGTATTTAAAAAAAAAATCCTGTTTTCTGTGTATAGTTTTTAATTCTATGTGTATGTGGGAGCAGCAATATACTGTATGCTCATTACATATGCAGGCTTTGCTTCCTACTTGGCAGTGCTACCCCACACACACACACTTTTAAATCAGAATGCTGATGTATCTAAAATATCACCAAGCACCCACAAATACCTACACTTGCAATCTGTTCACCCCCTCCAATATTTTTGCTTACTGTCTATTAGGAGGAGACTTCTGCCATTAGAAATTCTATATTTTCTTGTAAGGTTCCCAGTCCTGTATTCTTGTAATGTTCTCAGTTCTGCTTTGTACCTTTCTAAGCCATGATCTTCTGTTGAGCTGTACAAACTTTTTCTTTTATGGGATAAAGTACTTGCTAGGACAGCTGTGATTACATGCACTCATACTAAACGCAGGAGATTTTTGGTTATGTAGAAATATGTAGTAGATCTGGAACAGATATCTGCCATGGAAAAGAAAACACGTATGCAGCTCACGTGCTGCACGGCCCCATGGGAATAGACTTCGGCTCATGTGGTATGCATCTGTACTTGCTCTACTCTGTGCTTTGGCAGCTTGTGTGTCAGTTTATTGTAAGTATGTGTATTTATTAAATAATATAATTTTTATTATATAATAAAATGTCAGTTGCACATAAGAAATATGCACTTTCCTTTACATGGTAATATTTAAGGTATTACAATAAAATTGCAGAAAATTAGAACACAAAGGATTTTGCAGTAAGGGCATTACAGCCTGCAGGGTCCGTTTAATAAACTATATAAGCCAATTTTGTTATTTGATTTAACGGTTATTGTTTCACCAAATATATGGTTTACATAACAAAATATTGCATAGTAATTATATCATCATTTGGTCACAGAAAACAGTTATCTAACTGTAAGGCCGCGTACACACGATCAGTCCATCCAATAAGAACGGTCTGAAGGACCATTGTCATCGGTTAACCGATGAAGCTGACTGATGGTCTGATGTGCCTACACACCATCGGTTAAAAAAACGATTGTGTTAGAACGCGGTGACGTTTACGTGTTTTAACATAACAACGTGCTGAAGTTCAATGCTTCCAAGCATGCGTCAACTTGATTCTGAGCATGCGCAGCCTTTTAACCGATGCTTTTGCATACTACGGATCGGTTTTGACCCATTGGTCAGGCGTCCATTGCTCAAATTCTAAAGCAAGTTCTCTTCTTTTTGACTGAAGGATAACTGACCGATGGGGCCCACACACGATCGGTTTGGACCGATGAAACGGTCCTTCAGTCCGTTTTCATCGGTTTTGACCGATCGTGTGTATGCAGCCTTAGGCCCTGTACACACGAGGAGACATGTGCGATGAAATCTGTCCGCGGACCGTTTTCATCGGACATGTCTCCTGGGACACACCATCAGACCAAAATCCCTACGGACAGAGAACGCGGTGACGTGGCGGTGACGTGGCGATGTGCGCAAACAAGGAAGTTCTATGCTTCCACGCATGCGTCAAATCACTTTGACGCATGCGGGGGATTTCTGTCCGATGGTTGGGCGTACTAACCATCGGACATGTCCGACGGACAGGTTTCCAGCGGACAAGTTTCTAAGCATGCTTAGAAACTTTTGTCTGCTGGAAACCTGTCCGCTAGGCCGTACACACGATTGAACATGTCCGCGGAAACTGGTCTGCGGACCAGTTTCAGCGGACATGTCTCCTCGTGTGTACGCGGCCTTAGAGTTCATAGCTTTAATATTTAAAGTGAAACTCGAGGAAGATTAAAAGATGTGAATTAATGCAACTTATGAAATGTATTTTTTTAAAGCAGTAGTAGACCACATTAAAAAAATAAATACAAATCTTCTCCCTGCAAATGAATGTCATAATGTACTAGTAGGCATCGCGTACTAGCACATTATGAAAGACTTCCCTGAAAGCGAAGCCCTCCAGTGGTGTGGATCCACTGACAGGGCTTCTATCTTCACCTGGTCTTTTCTCCGGGTTCTCAGGCAGCATCCGTTTGACTGGTAAAGCTGTGATGACGTCACTCCCACACATGTGCATGGGAGTCACAGCACGGCTCTCTCTATGGATGGCACGCCGTCCATAGAGAGCACAGTGAACAGGCACCAGTGACACCTGCGCTGCTAAAGTAAATATCTCTTAAGCCGCGTACACACGATTGGTCAAAACCGATGAAAACGGACTGAAGGTCCGTTTCATCGGTCCAAACCGATCGTGTGTAGGTGCCATCGGTCAGTTATCCTTCTGTCCAAAAAAATAGAACTTGCTTTAAAATTGAACCAATGGACGCCTAACCGATTGCACGACGCACAACCATCGGTTAAAAATCCACACATGCTCAGAATCAAGTCGTTGCATGCTTGGAAGCATTGAACAACGCCGTTGTGTTAAAACACGTAAACGTCACCGCGTTCTAACACAATCGTTTTTTTAACCAATGTGTGTAGGCACATCAGACCATCAGTCAGCTTCATCGGTTAACCGATGAAAACGGTCCTTCGGACCGTTCTCATCGGATGGACTGATCGTGTGTACGCGGCTTATTATAAGCTTACCTGTAGGTTAGGGTGACCAGACATCCCCGGTTGTCGGGGACAGTCGCTGGATTGAGGAAACTGCATCCCCAGACCAAGTCTGTCCCCAGTTTTGTTCCTGGATTGGATTTCAACAGGGGCTGGGGTAATTTCAAAGACAGTCAGTGCAGAATTAATTAAAAAAAAATCTGCTCATCTCATTACCTTCCCCGGTGGAGTGATCTTCTTCCGCTCCCCACCCAGTAGTAGCCAGTGCCAGGAGAGCAAGACTTGACAGGCTGTGAGGTGGGCGGCGGCGGCGACGAGCAGAGAGTCGCTTTTTGCCGTCATTACTAGTAAAAAAATATATATGTCCCTGGATTTCATTTTAAAAGCCTGGTCCCCTTACTGTAGGTATAAATCATTACATGGGCTTTACTACCACAACGTGAGTACATACATTTGACCGATATCAGAGTGTGAGATGAAGCAGCACAAGGAACCAATCAGTTCATGTGTTGACAAGCATGCCAATAGAAGGAGAAAGCAGAGTGACAGGGAGAGAGCTCATCACTGTGCTGCTTCTCCTTAACTATCTAGTCCAGGGGTGTCCAAACTTTTTTCAAAGAGGGCCAGATTTGATAAAGTGAACATGCGTGAGGGCCGACCATTTTGCCCGACATTCTTTGAACCATTAAAATTGTGTTTGTTGGATCACTAATACACTGTCCAACAAGAATTAGGCACACACACACACACACACACACTTACACATACAGGCACACACTTACACATACAGGCACACACATACAGGCAGGCACACACACATACAGGCAGGCACACACACATACAGGCAGGCACACACACATACATACAGGCAGGCACACACACATACAGGCAGGCACATACACATAGACACATACAGGCACACACACACTCACACACATACAGGCACACACACACTCATACAGGCACACACACACACAGGCACGCATACAGACACACACACACACATATACAGACACACACAAACATACAGGCACACAGACACTCACATGTATGAAGCCCTTTTAAAACAAATCTGGGTTTCTAGCACAGTACCTTTCAGTTTCCGTGTTCAGTCGGGTACTGCACTCTAGGGGGAAGCAGAGAGCACAGCACAATCCCCTGCATTTACTTTTACTTTTGAGGCTGATGAAGCTTCTTACAGTGCCGATGGGGATCAGGAGATCGGGCTCATCTGACAGCTCTTATCTCCCCTGATAGCGCGGCACACCTGAGAACCAGGCGGGCCGCCCAAAACCGGCCCGCGGGCCGCGATTGGCCCGCGGGCCGGACTTTGGACATGCCTGATCTAGTCACAGGCTGGGGCAGTTTTCAAAACCAGCTGAAGTGGGTTGAATGACGCTGATCATCAAGATATATATATATATATATATATATATATATATATATATATATATATATATATATATATATACACAGTATATATATTTATTAGAAGAAAAAAGTCTTATGGGGGAAATCTCTGGATTGAAGGTAATATTGCAGCAGATAATGGTTTTGTTATTTTATGTTTTAATGGGCTATTTATCTCTATATTTATCTCTATTATTTTTTTTGGCTGCAGTTTTTCTTCACCAAAGCCTTTATTTTAGGTCTCCTTTTCCTGAAGATACCTTACAATCATCCCAGAACTAAGTGATAGTTAAAAGAGCAAAACCTCTTTCCCATGAGTGGTTTCTAGGAATGTAACAAGTGCAGGATTCTTCGCAACCATCAGCAACAGGAAGCTATTATGTTCGTCCTCGTTTGGTGATCAGTGAATGTTCAGGTTCAAACACACAGCTTATCCCTAGTGTTTACACCTGGAGTATGCTGTCCAGTTCTGGGCACCAGTCCTCAGGAAGGATGTACTGGAAATGGAGTGAGTACAGAGGCCAATACAGGGTCTGGAGGATACCAGTTATGAGCAAAGGTTGTGAGCACTGAACTTATTCTCTCTGGAGAAAAGACGCTTGAGAAGGGATATGATTTCAATTTACAAATACCGTACTGGTGACCCCACAATAGGGATAAAACTTTTTAGTGGAAGGGAGTTTAACAAGACACGTGGCCACTCATTAAAATTAGAAGAAAAAAGGTTTAACCTTAAACTACGTAGAGGGTTCTTTACTGTAAGTGCGGCAAGGATGTGGAATTTCCTTCCACGGGTGGTGGTCTCATCGGGGAGCATCGATGGTTTGAAGAAACTATTGAATAAGCACCTGAACGACCAAAACATACAGGGATATACAAGGCAATAGTGACATATAATCACACACATAGGTTGGACTTAATAGACTTGTCTTTTTTCAACATCACCTACTATGTAACTAGGTAACCATATGTAGCGATACCCCCTCAAAGGCCGCTGGTTGATTTGGGATTGGCGAATTAAGTTACCTCTAAGCGTTGTCTAGGGGTGAAGTTAGTGAGCAGAGCAGTAAGCGAATGTCCAAGCAGTAGATGAGGTTTTCCAAATGCTTTATTTCTTATGTCCAACACGACCAACATCAACAGGAGGTAGATAGGACAGGTTGATGAAATGAAGAAAACCTTGCAGTATCAGGCTTGGATGAACAGGAAAGTAAGCCTGCTTTCAGTAACTGTATATTATGTCGCCACTCTAGCCAGAGTGGGTGAAGTGTTCCCCGGACAGACCTCTGCCACAAGCCTGGCAGGCGGAGTTCCACTTTAACCACTTGCCTACTGTGCACCTACACCCCCTTCCTGCCCAGACAAAATTTAAGCTTCCGGCACTGCGTCGCTTTAACTGACAATTGCGCGGTCGTGCGACGTGGCTCCCAAACAAAATTGGCGTCCTTTTTGGTGGTATTTGATCGCCTCTGCGGTTTTTATTTTTTGCGCTATAAACAAAAATAGAGCGTCAATTTTGAAAAAAATGCAATATTTTTTACTTTTTGCTATAATAAATATCCCCCAAAAATATATGAAAAAATATTTTTTTCCTCAGTTTAGACCAATACGTATTCTTCTACATATTTTTGGTAAAAAAAAAATGCAATAAGAGTTTATCGATTGGTTTGCGCAAAATTTATAGCGTTTACAAAAGAGGGGATAGTTTATGGCATTTTTTTTATTTTATTTTTTTACTATTAATGGCAGCGATCTGCGATTTTTTTATTGGGACTGCGACGTTATGGCGGAAACTTCGGACACTTTTCTGACATTTTCGGGACCATTTACATTTATACAGTGAACAATGCTATAAATATGCATTGATTACTGTATAAATGTGACTGGCAGTGAAGGGGTTAACCACTAGGGGGCGGGGAAGGGGTTGAATGTGTGTCCTATGAGTGTTCTAACTGTAGGGGGAGGGGGGGTGACTGGGGGAGGTGACCGATTGTGTCCCTATGTACAAGGAACACAATCTGTCTCCTCTCTCCCTGACAGGGACGTGCAGATCTGTGTTTACATACAGAGCTCCACGTCCCCGCTCAGTTACTGGGCAATCGCGTGTGCCCGGCGGCGATCGTTGCCGCCGGGCCCTCGCGCCGGGATCCCAGCAGAGCGGCGAGTGTGCGCGCGCTCCGCCGGCGCGCGCGCACGCCCGCCCGCGGCTTTAAAAAGACATCACGTCATATGACGTGATGTCAGGATAATGGAGTCCTCCGCCCGCCGTCATTTGACGGTGGGCGGTGGACAAGTGGTTAAGGTTGCTGGAAAGAACAGGTCCTTGCAATGAACCTGGCTCTGATTTGGTTTGAGATGCCAGATGAGGCCTCTGCCACAGGCTCTATGCTGGCAATGTGAACAGCTGAGCAAATCTCTCCAGTCAGTTACGTTTAGGTGACCAGTTGTCAGCAGAAATATACCTGTCAATGTGTCGGTCACTAGATGCCACCCGATGGTTCGATCACGTCTCTCAGATAACCTGCCTCCGGGTTTTCCTTGAGCCGATTCCCCACTGTACAGCCAGCAGCTTAGGATCTTTCTTGTAAGGGTAAGGGGACCCAGCAAGTCACTGGGGCCCCAAGGCAGCATCCGCCAGGAACTCCGCGTTACTTGCGACCCCGGCCTGGTAGGCCATATTGCCGGGGTCTGTTGGATGCGCACCTGGAACCAGGAACCCGCTAAGAACCCCAAAAAATGGCGCCTGCTCCAGATATACCCCTCCCCAGCATGCCCTGTGGAGGAAAACTCCTCCAATTCGCTGCTGGGGAAAATTGGCTCTGCCAGAACCCCTCTGACGCCATCTGTCGCCCGGGGGTGGGATCGCACCCCCGGAGCGCAGACTGACCCACAGAACAGTTCTGGAATGGCAGCAGCCCAAATTTAGCAAAATTATGAGTGAGAGCAACATAACTCTCCCACTCCCCCACTAACTCTAGCGTAGTGCCCATACTGAAAGTAAGGGGGCGCTACACATACAATGAATGCACACTGACTAAAGCTGGCAACACACTATACCATTTTTATACAATTTTCTTGCTCAACTTTCCTTTAGATTTACCGAAACAATATAATATGAGGTCAAGCCTAAACACTTTCAAATGTATGCAATCAGGCAGGCCCTTGAACTACATATTGTAGTTGAAGTACATTTAAAGGAAATTGAACAACAAAATTTGTATAATGTGTATCCAGCTTTAAAGGCTGTGTGCATTGTAGCACTGTCAATGTATTGTACACCACCAAATAGATTGAGCCAGGCTTGTGGTGTTGTCAGAAATGAGGACAACCTACACATCATTCATATCACACAGTCAGAGAGTGATCAGAGCTTTATTGCACATGTGCCCATACATCATTGTCAGTTTATAGTGATGACAGGCAGGTTATGGGTTAAACAATGTGTAGGATTTGGTTAAAGAAAAAAGGTTTACATTTAATCAAATGATTGTAGCTTACTAGAGACAGTCCATGAATCAAGTCTATTTTAGGATATTATATGATGATTGATGCCAGTATTATCAAGCTGAGATCAGACCGTATGTGGCTTAGTTAAGTATGCACTAACCATATGGCCAAACTGTAAGGGGGATCACAAGCTCTGACTACTATTGTACCTAATAGCATAGCTTTTAAGGCCTGTTGCCATCATTTATCAATTTTATTAAATTTTTTTATAGCAGGTGGGCCTTTTATTATGTGTAAATGAGCTAATCATTTAAATCAAATATTCAGATTAATTATTGAATCTTCCGCCTCCCCATCCTTAACCTTGCCTCACTGCTTGAACTATACGGTATGTAAGCCCAGTTGGTGAAATCTTACATAAGCTTTAATATGGTAATGCAATTTTAACCACTTAAGACCCGGACCATTATGCAGGACCTTGCACATTTTTGCGATTCAGCACTGCGTTGCTTTAACTGACAATTGCGCGGTCGTGCGACGTAGCTCCCAAACAAAATTGGCGTCTCTTTTTTCCCACAAATAGAGCTTTCTTTTGGTTGTATTTGATCTCCTCTGCGGTTTTAATTTTTTTGCGCTATAAACAAAAATAGAGCGACAATTTTGAAAAAAAATGCAATATTCTTTACTTTTTGCTATAAAATGCCCCAAAAATATGTAAAAAAAAATTTTTTTCCTCAGTTTAGGCCGATACGTATTCTTCTACATATTTTTGGTAAAAAAATAATCGCAATAAGCGTTTATCGATTGGTTTGCTCAAAATTTGTAGTGTTTACAAAATAGGGGATAGTTTTATTGCATTTTTATTAATATTTTTTATTTTTTTCCAATGGCGGCGATCAGCAATTTTATTTGTGACTGCAACATTATGGCGGACACATCGGACAATTTTGACACATTTTTGGGACCATTGTCATTTTCACAGCAAAAAGTGCTATAAAAATGCATTGTTTACTGTGAAAATGACAATTGCAGTTTAGGAGTTAACCACTAGGGGGCGTTGTGACCTCATATGTGTTTCTAACTGTAGGTGGGTGGGGCTGGACATGTGACGTCATTGATCGTATTTCCGTATACATTTGGCATGTAAGTTTTTTTGGGGGGGAGAGGGGGCTTCAGGAGGAGTGGAACTTCCTGTCCCACTTCCTCCTTCCGCCGAGGGGCTGCCAAGGCGATACGTCATATCACTATTTGGCAGCCCCTCCCTGTAGGCGATCGCCTGGGACACGTGACAGGTCCCAGGCGATTGCCTGTCCAATCGGATGGCGCAGCGCCGCTCGTGCATGCGCAGTGGGTGCCCGGCCATGAAGCCAAAACCTGTCACGGTCGGGTGCCCACACTTAGAATGAAGACGCCGGCTGGAGAGGGGGAGAGGAGCGGAGCCCCGGCCGGAGCGGAGCTGGAACGTGGAGCAGGTGAGTGTATGTTTATTAAAAGCCAGCAGCTACACTTTTTCAGCTGCTGACTTTTAATAAACATTAAAAATTCCTGGAACACCCCTTTAAGTGGTGAAATTCTATTTTCATTAAAATAGTACCTGGTGGTCTTGCCATTAGGGGCCTTCCTGTTATTTGGTGACAATGCTTTTTCCCAGTTGTGCTCCAGTATTATAATGTTGGTCTCCCAACATTATAATAGGCAAGAGGCCTTTTCAACACATACTGTATTATTGTATTGCTGTCATCATCAGGAAACAACTTATAAGTAAGGCAGGCTATACACAGTTCGAATCTCAACCAGTTTAGCAGGAACTGGCCGAGATTCAAACTGTGTATGGGCAGGCTGAATATAGCAAGTTGGTGCATGAATTGGCTTGGGTACAACCAGCATGCAGGGTTTTACCTGCGATTATTGCTAGTGGCTGCTATAGCTGCTAGCAATAATCACTGTCTGCTCCCAGCAGGGACAGCCTTACACATCAGGAGAAGACAATGGTAGTTCACATATCAAAACACTGTGTTGATAGAGGAATCAAGCTCATTTCTTTCCTGCAACCCATGGTTGCAGGAAAGAAATTCGCTCCGTGTATAGCCGGCCTAAGAAATGCCATTCAGCCCTGACTTTCTCCTAATTTGTTTATAAATGATTGTTAAAGTGGTTGTTAAGCTACTTGTATAAAAAGCTCCTATGCCCTCTGTATTAAAACAAAAAGTTCCCCAGTGTCTGTGTTATATCATAAATATGCTTATCTGTACTGATAACAGAGTGCCTTACTGCAATCAGTTGCCTCCTCTCTCCTCTCCTCTGCCTGGCTGGCAGTTCCAGTGGGCGGGGCCAAGCACTGCCGCTGACGTCAGCTGGGGAGGTGAGGACAGACAGAGCCGAGGAGTCACATGATCGCAGGTAGACGCTGTGTTATCAGTACAGATAAGCATATTTATAATATAGCACAGACACAGGGGAACTTATTTTTTTCTTATACGGAAGGGATGGGAGCTTTTAATGTTAAGTATGAAAGCAGCAGGAGCGAGGGCCATCCTGGGGCATTCCCTCTGGGCAGAGTCAGCTGGGTCTTGCCTGATCTGGTGTCTGCCGACAAACGCATGTGCAGCCTGGTCTGTATCCACCTGACCTACACACAATGCCCATCTCGCGTGTCGGTGGCCTTGCGACGTCTGACGTCATCGCGCACCACAATCGCAGAGACACCGGATGCCATGGGAACGCTGGACTGACGAGTTCCTGTTTTGATATGGTGCATGTGTGCACTGGGCATCATCACTTTATGAGCCCTCTGGTCACCTGACACCTATATGCTCCCCCACTGGCTTTTACTCCACCGTCGGTGGATTTTAGCAGAACTTCATCTGTTATATAATGGTGGATTGGGCAGTCACTAAGCTGGATATCATTGGAAACCACGGTTCTCCTGAGCCAGGACATATCTGTGTGGATGTGTACTTGCGATCCTCGTGAGCACCCTCACAGGTTCGGTAATATCACTACATACATATCTCTTTGACATTTTATCGTCCATCTATAAGAAAAATGCGTCCTGGATTTAGGACACTACCCCATCCACCATTGGGGTACCTTCCTTTGCATTGGGGTAAAACAAGACGTGGGGTGCCCTGGAGATATCTAAATGATCAATGATATATATTCAATAGATTCCTAAAAGGCAGCTAATATGTGAGTATGTTTAGCCCTATATACCTGTTCTTTTTATCATGCCATGCTGTTCCTCACCACCCATGTATTATCATATACAACAATTTCTTTACACATTGTCAATATCAACATAAACATGTAGTATGTACATAAGATGTACAATCTGCTATTGTATCATTAGAATATACAGTCTGTTGTGATCAATCCCTGAAGAAGGAATTTATCATTGATTATATGTAGCGCTACCCCATTCAGGAGCCGCGGATTAGATTGGGATCGGCGGATTAAGTTACCTCTGTGTGGTGCCTAGGGGTGAATGTAGTGAGCAGAGCAATAACAAATGTCCAACCTGTAGCTGAAGTTTTCTGAATGCTTTATTTTCCTGGTTCAACACATCAACTTGAGGTAGATAGGAAAGATTGATGAAAGTAGAGTAACTTTGCAGAGTCAGGCTTGGATAAAGAAAGCAGTCCTGCCTTCTGTAATTAAGTAAATCACGTTGCCACTCCAGCCGGAGTGGGTGCAGTGCACCTGGATAGGCCTCTCACACAGACCTGGCAGCCAGAGTGTCACTGAGAGAGCTGAGAAGGAAGAAGTCAATGCCACCGACTTGGCTCTAGAAGATTAGTAGAGGCCTCTGCCACAGGTCCGGTACTTAAGAGCAATAGAGCATATCCTCTCAATCCTGTCCTCTTGAGATGCGGAACCCCACTGAGTCATTTCAGTGTTTTTGAGCCATGAGGGCCCAGAGTCGGGAACTCCACGTAGCACGGGCCCCGGCCAGGTAGGCCATAGTGGTGGTGATGTGCGCACACCCTGAAGGTAGGTGCCCCACCTGGAACCAGGAACCTGTCAAGAACACCGAAAAATGGTGTCTAACACAGATATACCCTCCCCCAGCATGCCCCGCGAGGGGAACACTTCTCCAATTGGCTGCTGGGGAAAGGAGGCTCTGTCTGAATCCCTCTGGCACCACCTGCCGCCCAGCGATGGGACCACATCTCTGGAATGCAGAATGACCCACAGGACAATTCAGGGCTGACAGCTGCCGAATTTGAACAAATCAACTTGGGTGAGAGCAAGTAAGTCTCTCACCCTACTAACTTTAGCGTAGCACCCTTTCTGAAAGTAAGGGGGCGCTACATATATATTCCGAAACATGTTGGGATTTTCTTCACCATTGTCTGCGGCTTAGCATTTCATCTAGAGTGCTACTGCTAACTCAAGAACACAGCACTGCATTGTATACAACATGACTGCCACTCTTTGATTTTATCTAAGCAAGTTATTTTGTTATTGATGTTTACATTGAAACATTTTATAACATTTTGTACTTTTACTATATCCTTCTACTCTCTAATCTAGTTGTGGCCATTGCCCAAAAAGTCCAAGAGTCCAAAGAGTCCATTTGGCTCCCATTTTCTGACATATACTGTATGTCAGGAACTTGGTATTAGGCCGAGATGCTGGGGCTCCCCTTGCGGGCGAGTGCAGCACACCCCTGGAGTTGACACAGGGGTGTGGTGCCTATAGAAGAAAGGGTTGCCTGATTGCTGAAGCTGGTTGCCAGGAGCTTGCTGGAACAGGCCAGGTATACTGTAGGGCAGGCGTGCTTGGATGGTCCAGGAGGTGTAGACCAGTGGAGCAGACCAGAGACCGGTCAGCTGATTCGGGAGCCAGGCCTAAGGTTCATATACAGTAAGACAGTCCAGGGTAAGCGTAAACAGGAGCCAGCCGGGTCTATGCACAGGAGATAGGTAAGGCAGATTCCATAAGACAGGCCGGGATCAGATGCAGGATACAAGCCAAAAAGGTCAAGCCAGGAGATCAAGAAGAGCAGGTCAGTACACAGGAAGTCTGATAAGCAGGATAAACAAGGCACAGGAACACAGAGGGAAGCTGAAGATAAACCAGCACTGCACCATTGTCAGCAGCAGCACCACTATCACGCTATACGTGTGCCGCCGTTCCCCTGTTAACTGGGTTACGCGTCCTTGTGCGTTGCTTTGTGCCGGCGTGCCTCTGCCTACGCAGGTTCGTAATTCCTGCACTATTGTGCCTGGGAATGTGCCAATTTCCCTGATAATATAATTGGCTTTCCACAATATATACCTCCTGTCACACTGCCACATCATCCTGTCTGAGTGCCCACCCACTCATAGTACTCCCCTCCTATCACACTGCCCCCCTCCTGTCACGCTCCCCCATCATACTGCCCCCCTCCCATCACCTTCCATGTCATACTGCCCCCCGTCACACTGCCCTTTTCCATCACACTTCCTCCCTCCTTTCACACATCCCCCCTCCTGTCATACTGCCCCCGACAAATCCCCCCCCTCTGTCACTCTGTCACATACCCCCTCCTGTCACCCTCCCCCCCCCCCTTGTTATACTGCCTCCCTCCTTTCACACTGTTCCTCTGTCATACTGCCACCCCTGTCACAGTCCTTCTCATCACACTGCCACCTCACCTTCATGCTGCCTCCTCATTTCACCTTGCCTCCCAGTCATATTGCCCCCCTCTTGTCACATTGCCACTTCTGTCACAATGCCCCCATCTTCTGTATCACTGCCCCCTCCTGTCACAATGCCCACCTCTTCTGTCACACATCCCCCTCCTGTCATACTGCCCCCAACAAATTCCCCCCCCTTTTACATACCCACTCCTGTCACCCTTCCCCCCTCGTCATACTGCCTCCCTCCTGTCACACTGTCCCTCTGTCTCACTGCCCCCCGTCACACTCCCCTCAACTCCGCCCTCCCTTCCTAAATCATACCATGTCCTCAACATGGTCTGCCCCCCCCACCCCAAAGCATCCTGCCTCCATGTTGATGGGGACATGTGCCTCTTCCTGACAAACCTGAACTGTGGTTGTGGGGGTCTGCAGGCAGGGGGCTTATTGGAATCTGAAAGCCCCTTTTAACAAGTTTTTGACAATTCTTTTATTTAAAAAAATAAATGGATTAAAAAAACAATCTCGCCCGATGTAGATCCATTGTCAGTTGCAATGTCCGTCACCACCACTGGACCACTGATTGCCTGCTCCACCGAATGACAGTTCTTAAATAGGTAAGGGGTGAGGCCACCTGGTGACGTCACGGTCCATCACCTCTGCCAAATGTAGCCAATAGTGTCACTGAGCCTGCCATCAGCCTGTACTGCAAAGTTGAGCAAATGGGAGGATTTCCAGAGGTAACAGAGAAGGGATTACAGTTTGGAGTGCAAAAATTAGCGAAGAGGAGGTGTGCAGGGGGGCTAGGGTGCAAAGATGAGCAGACTCATGTGGAGTGCATTCCTCTCATGCACATACTACCTGCCGCAATACACTCTGCACACCTCTCCTGCAAATACTACAGGCCACAATACACTCTGCACTTCTCTCCTGCAGATCGGGTGCAGAGTGAAATGGTCCTGATTCAAAAACAACTTATGGAACAACAGAGAATGCCTAGCTACATCGATTTGGACAGTCAGCTTAAAGGGGTGTTCCAGCCTGTTTTTGAGTTTATTAAAAGTCAGCAGCTACAAAAAGTGTAGTTGCTGGCTTTTAATAAAAAGACACTTACCTGCTCCACGGTTCCAGCGACGCGCCGGCTGGGGCTCCGCTCCCCCCCCCCTCGCCGGCCGGAATCTTCATTCCTACTGTGGGCACCCGTCAGTGACAGCTTTCTGCTTCACGGCCGGGCACCCACTGCGCATGCGCGAGCGGCGCGGCGCCGTCCGATTGGACAAGCGATCGCCTACAAGGAGGGGCTGCAATAAGGTGATTAAGATAGTCGCCTTACCAGCCCCTCGGCGGAAGGAGGAAGTGGGACAGGAAGTCCCACTCCTCCTGAAGCCCCCACTCCCCCCCCAAAAAAATTACATGCCAAATGTGGCATGTAAGGGGGCAAGGAGTGGATTAAGCGGAAGTTCCATTTTTGGGTGGAACTCCGCTTTAATAAAAGGCTGGATAAACTCGAGACAGGTGTCTTTTTCACCAAAAAAGAAAAACGTATCAGAGATCAATTAGATTATGACACCAATAATGTCTACATATGGAAAAAGACTGTTTTCTATACAAACCGCCCACGGAGAGACACTTCTAAAAAACGAGTAAGCTTTTCAGACACTGAAGGAGAGCCTGTTAATGATACCCTGGCAGCCACAGGATCAGATTCCTCTTCAGACAACAGTTCTGTAACCGACCATACACGTAAAGTCAACACAGTGACTTGAAACCAGGGTGGATGTGGCCGCAACTAGGCATGTGCATTTCGTTTCGTTCCGAATCGAAATTCGGACGAATTTTCCATTATTCGGACATTCGGATGCATACGAATTCCCGAATTGCTATATTAGCGAAAAATTTCGACCGTTTTCGGAATTCGTTCGTTTTCGACCGAATTTCGAAAAAAAATGGTCGAAATCGAAATTTTTTTTTTTCGAATTCCGAATCGAATACCCGCGGACTAAATTCGATCGGAATTCGAAAAAAAAAAAAAAAAATTCGGATTTAATTCGAAAAAAATTCTATTTGAAAAGAGACTATTTGTTTTCTAATCTGGTTGAAATATTTTCGATTTCGACCGTTTTTTTTCGAAATTCGGTCGAAACCGAACGAATTCGAAAAACGGTCGAAATATTTTCGATTTCGACCGGTTTTTTCGAAATTCGGTCGAAAACGAACGAATTCCGAAAACGAATTCAACACATGTAACAAACCTAACCTAACGACATTTATTAAATGACGAATTGAAACGAAACGAAACTAAACAAATTTTTCACTTTTGCACATGCCTAGCCGCAACAAGAAAGGGAGATAAAAAGAGAGAAGGAAAGAGACATAAAAGAACCCAAAGAAAATCTTTACCAACTACGGGGTCTGAAGAAATAAAAAATCGGAATGTCATTAATTTTTCAGCACGTCCATTATTCAATGCAAGTGTCTCACTTTTGTCCAAAGGCTTGAATTGTTGTCCTTCAAATCACTTTAATTTATTTGGTACTATCTTGGATGTCAACAGACTGGCACGCACCCGGACATTACAGAAACATTATTTCAGCGATCGAGAGGATTGTCAGCTCACTTGAGTCAATTTCCTCCCCAAAACGTTTTATTGATGAATGTGCATTAACAGATTGTCATGGATATGCAGTAATGTCTGGCAGCTTACCTTCCTCTCCATGTGTTCACCTTAGAGGTCTGACACTCTCACCTGGCTGCTTTTATCATCTCTCCTCCCTGTATGGCTCCACCCCAAGCCATATCAGGAACTTTATATTAACCACTGCACTGCAGGTCTGCCTTGCTGATCAACGTTGTTTGTTAAGCATTGTGTGTTTGGGTTCCTGCTTGTCCTGTGGCACGTTTATCTCAGTGTACTGACCTTGGCTTGTCCCCGACTATTCCTGTTTGCCTGGGACCCTGACCTTTGGCCTGTCCTTTGTTTATCCTGTCTGCTTGTCGCCCTGACCTTGGCTTACCCCTCACTATCTCTTGTATCCTAAGTGGCTGCCTCCCCTCTCTCCTCTATGCATGAGCTAGGGGACTCTGGGGGCCGCGACCTTGATTCAGTTGCAGCTAAGGCCATCCTCACCACTGGAGGCTCTGGTGAATACCTGCTGGATCTTAGACTCTGTGCCCCGGGGAATCTTGGGCTTAAGCTTCCGGTGGGATCCCTGTTTGTGCTCTAGTGGACCTGCCTCCCATATCCACTCTGTGTTTCATCCGCAGCAGTCTGCCATTGGGTTCACTACCTTGTGGTGCACTACTGACTCCAACGGGGTGCATCTGTCATCTAGCCACAGGTGACCTGACACAGATCTCATGCATCTTGCAGTTGAATCTAAGGTTAATACAGACGGTGATAATATTAATCACAACACAGTATCATTCAAAGTAAGATCAGACTTTTATCCAATTAGTTCTAGAGTTAAAGACATGGACTTATATCAGAAATTGGTGGAACGAGATCTGTCTCATTTAGCAAGGAATGTTTCCAATAATACAATTGAGAATTTTTCTGCCAGTGAAAAACTGTCCCTTGATAGCCTGCATAAAGATTCTTCTATAGTTATAAAAAATGCAGACAAGGGTGGAGCAGTGGTCGTGTTGGATGCCACCACATATAGAGAAGAAGCATTGTGAGAGCTATCTGATTTAATGACATACTATAAACTTAGGGGTGACCCTACTAATTCCGTCAAAAGGGAGCTCTCTTCCCTTTTAGACAGAGCCGTCTCAACAGGAATTTTTCCATCTAAAGATAAAGGAATGCTTATTCCTGCTTTTCCTGTAATGCCAATCTTCCATCACCTCCCTAAATTGCACAAGGCACTTACACTTTTAACTGGCAGGACTATTGTAGCAGGTATCGACTCGCTCAAAGAACAATTGGGACAGTGGGTGGACCAGCAGCTGCAACCACTAGTCAGGGACTTGCCAGGATACCTTTGTGACACCAAGCAACTTTTATCTAAATTAGACAAAATTACATGGGACAATAGTTACTGTTAGATTACATGTGACATTTAACCTCTACTCCTCAATCCCACATGTTCTTGGTTTGTAATTTTTCCTAAAAGGGTCAGGAACATTTTCTCTGGTCTTACAGGAATTCATCATCATCATGTGTTTGGAGTATTTATTGACTTCACAATTTTTTTATGTTCGACAGTAACTACTACCTCCAAAAATGCGGAGCCTCAATGGGTGCTAAATTCTTACCGTCCTTGGCTAACCTTTAAATGGGATGGTGGGAAAGGCTCCGCATTTTTGGATCTGATAGTTCCCGTCGAAAAGACACTGTATTCTACTGTAGGTACATTGATGATCTTTTGTTTATAGTTTCAGATCAATGTATAAATATAGAAGAATGGTTAGAATAAATGAACGACAATATGCTAAACTTGAAATTCACAGGAAAACTTAATACTAAATCTATAGAATTTTTGGATGTCAAATTGACGGGGGAAAATAATGAAATCTATTTTAATATGTACAGGAAGCCCAGTGATCTCGCTCCAACAATACGTTCCTGTGGGCTGACTCCAACCATCCGGGCCACACAATCAACAGCATCCCAGTTGGCCAATTTCTCTGACTTTGCAGCAGACAGTCAGACTTTGACCAGGAAGCTGCACAAATGTCTGCCAGGTTTGAGGAAAGAGGATACCCCATATCGGTCATCAACAGAGGATTATCGATTGCCAAAGAAGTACCCCGATACAAACTACTTACAGATAAACCTGTTAAAAAATCCAGGCATAGTCGTATTAATAATTCTAACTTCATTAAAACTTTTTCCACTCCTTGCAGTACAGAATTTCATAAAATACAGAAGATCATGACCAAATACCTCCCAGTACTGTCTCATGATCCTGTATATTCTCAGATTCTAGATAAAGGCATCTGCACCATATCTAGGAAAGCACCGTCCCTCAATGGCTTACTGTCACCTTGCCTCTTTTCTAGTAAGAATATTTCAATGAATTGGCTATCCTTTAAATGAACTTTCAAGTGTGGTGGTCGAGGCTGCGCTTATTGCTCTTTCATCAAAAAGGGCGACAACATTACCTCTACTTCCATACGCAAATCCCATAAATTACACTCTTTTATTAATTGCAACATACGCTACATTGTATATGCTATCACCTGCACAACTTGTTCTATATAATACGTTGGCAGAACAACATTTAAACTCAAAGATCGTCTCATTGATCACCCTTATGACATAGAGAAAGATCATGCTACAAATGTTGCATGGCATTGGAATGAATTCCACCAGAAGGACACATCCAGTCTTTTTTTCCAGGGTATTGACAAAGTTGTGAGACCACCCAAGAGTGGAGACAAGTTTGGCATCCTATGCAAACAAGAGGTCTGGTGGATATTCATTTTGAATACCAGAGGTCCCCTGGGACTCAATTTTGAAAGGGATGTATCTCATTTTTATTGATTTGCCAGTGGATTTTAGCTAGTAATGAACAACTCCTATTTAGCTATTATTCCATCATAGTGGTGAGATGATCTTTCTCCTTTCACCACCATTTTTGTTTTAGAGCTTGCTTAGTACATTTGACAACATCGTCGACACGTGTCACATCTACTGCATGCAGTTCGTGACTTAAGCTTCATGCTTTAATGATAACATACAGACATCAAGAATATGCCCTATTCTCTTTGTTTTTGTTACACATAGGCAATTTTTTTGCCATTTATATATATTTATCTTGGTTGACATGTTTTCGCATTTATGCCTCTCACAGTGTGGTCGTACCCCTGACTGCAGTGGGTGAAGTCCTCTGTGTTTTTTGTATTGTTTTTTGGTTGCAGTGGGTCAGGTGAGACTTCTTTTGTCTCACCGCACACCTGCTCACAAAAAAAACTCATCATGACAACTTTTTTGGTGCATTTCCCAATAGCCACGCTCTCTAGTATTTGACCATGATTTGTTTGCAGCGGGTTGAGTGAGACTTTCAGGTCTCACCATGTACCTGCTCACAACTTCTTGCCAATTGACAGAGACGTTCATGTTTCCTGTTCCCTCTTTGCGCCATGGCTCATTCACTCCTCCATAGTTCATTTAATCTCATTACGTTCATCCCAAGTTTATTCAATGTTAGTTTGGTCTTTGTTCAATTTTATTCATTTATTTTTGAACTTGATCGAACATATTCCTTAAGAGTAGCTAGTTCTGGTTCCCTTTCTACACTGAATACCCGATACACCATCCCCTTTTTGTATGCTGATTTCTTCATTTAATACGTTTATATTATAAATTCATGAATATAAAAACAGCATCAACTTGGGTTTTTCCAGAAGATATAAATGGTGGGGTAGATTCATGTAGCACTTACTCCAGGGTTTTTAGAGATGCGCGGCGTACTGTAACTGTTACTTTGCGCCGTCGGATCCATGCGCCGTACCTACTATACCAGATCCGCCTTCAAATAGGCTACTTCTTACCGGCGTAACTTTTCCACGCCGGCGTGGCTTTGGCGCATCTTTACGCGGGACAGATCAACCATTCCCATGGATTATCTATTCAAATATGCAAATGAGGGAGAACCGCCGATTCAGAAACGTACGTTTGTCCGGCGCCGGCGTAACCCGGTGCGCGTAACTGCAATTTCCTGCGGAAAGTCACCCCTCATAAAGCAGGGGTAACTTTGCACAGGAGTTGAACAGATCAGCTGGAGAGCAGCTAAAGCAACACTGTTACAGACAAATTGAGCTAAAACACTTGCTGGACAAGACATCTGTCTGCCAACATGCCAGGGGCAGCCTTGCTCATAGCCCTACAGCGTCGACGTGCACGTAGGAGGGCACGGGAGAGGATATTCCGCACGCGCATTGACGTGTTTGGCATGAGTGATTTGGAGGTGTTTCGCCTATTCAGATTCAGCCCTGAAGCCATCCTGGAACTAACCACAACCCTGCAGGATGACATCACCAGCCAGACACACCGCTCACAAGCAGTGCAGCCACTGGTGAAGGTCCTGGCAACACTCCATTTCCTTGCCAGTGGATCTTTTCAAAGAACAAGTGGAGTGGTGGCTGGGATGTCACAATCCTCCATGAGCAGATGTGTGCACCAGGTTATCCCCGCAATCCTCAGACGCATGGCCAACCAAATCATCAAACCCACCACTGAGGACCTGCGGCTGAGGGCAATGACAGATTTCTACAGAATTGCCCGAATCCCACGCACCGTGGGGGCCATTGATTGCACACATGTGGCACTACGGCCCCCCCGGGACACAGAGCACATATACTGCAATCGGAAGCATTGGCATTCCATCAATGTACAGGTGATAGTTGATGCCCACGGCCTAATATGGCACGTCCGTGCCAAGGACCACGGGTCCAGCCATGACAGCTACATATACCGTCAAAGCTCCACAGAATTTGAACAGAATGTGTACAAGGACAGCTGGCTGGTTGGTGAGTGACATGGGTGGCAGACATGACTGTCCCCCCCCATGATGCACACATCACAAGGGGCACATGCACTACTAACATCCTCCTGTCTTTTCCTTACCAGTTGACGTGGCATATGCACTTGGACCCCATCTCATGACTCCATTCCGAGATCCCCAAACCAGAGGAGAGCAAAGATACAATGAAGCACACATAAAAACCCGTGCAGTGGTGGAGCGCACCTTTGGCCTCCTGAAGTCACGTTTCCGATGCCTGGATAAGTCTGGGGGTACCCTCTTGTATTCCCCAAACTTCGTGTGTCAGATCATTGGGGCATGTTGCATGCTGCACAACTTTGCCATGAGAAAGGGCCTGCAGATTGACTTACGTGATGACCTGACCCCCGAACCACACAGTCCCCCCTTGCCCGAGGGTCCCCCGTCTGCTGAGGGAAGAGCAGTCAAGAAGGTCCTTGTGGTAGGCTACTTTTCACGTTAAACACACACATTAATCATGTCACAATGAGAATGCATGCATGCACACCACTGTGATCCCTAGCACAGACACACCACATCCACATCAAATTGGATTAGACCAAAGTACACCACATGGGACTTGGGAGCAGCAACGCCACGCCACGGCTCCAATTACAGTGCGGAAAATAAGTATTTGAACACCCTGCTATTTTGCAAGTTCTCCCACTTGGAAATTATGGAGGGGTCTGAAATTGTCATCGTAGGTGCATGTCCACTGTGAGAGACATAATTAAAAAAAAAAAAATTCCAGAAATCACAATGTATGATTTTTTTAACTATTTATTTGTATGATACAGCTGCACAGAAGTATTTGAACACCTGTCTATCAGCTAGAATTCTGACCCTCAAAGACCTGTTAGTCTGCCTTTAAAATGTCCACCTCCACTCCATTTATTATCCTAAATTAGATGCACCTGTTTGAGGTCATTAGCTGCATAAAGACACCTGTCCACCCTATACAATCAGTAAGAATCCAACTACTAACATGGCCAAGACCAAAGAGCTGTCCAAAGACACTAGAGACAAAATTGTACACCTCCACAAGGCTGGAAAGGGCTACGGGGAAATTGCCAAGCAGCTTGGTGAAAAAAGGTCCACTGTTGGAGCAATCATTAGAAAATGGAAGAAGCTAAACATGACTGTCAATCTTCCTCGGACTGGGGCTCCATGCAAAATCTCACCTCGTGGGGTCTCAATGATCCTAAGAAAGGTGAGAAATCAGCCCAGGACTACACGGGAGGAGCTGGTCAATGATCTGAAAAGAGCTGGGACCACCGTTTCCAAGGTTACTGTTGGTAATACACTAAGACGTCATGGTTTGAAATCATGCATGGCACGGAAGGTTCCCCTGCTTAAACCAGCACATGTCAAGGTCCGTCTTAAGTTTGCCAATGACCATTTGGATGATCCAGAGGAGTCATGGGAGAAAGTCATGTGGTCAGATGAGACCAAAATAGAACTTTTTGGTCATAATTCCACTAACCGTGTTTGGAGGAAGAAGAATGATGAGTACCATCCGAAGAACACCATCCCTACTGTGAAGCATGGGGGTGGTAGCATCATGCTTTGGGGTGTTTTTCTGCACATGGGACAGGGCGACTGCACTGTATTAAGGAGAGGATGACCGGGGCCATGTATTGCGAGATTTTGGGCAACAACCTCCTTCCCTCAGTTAGAGCTTTAAAGATGGGTTGAGGCTGGGTCTTCCAACATGACAATGACCCGAAGCACACAGCCAGGATAACCAAGGAGTGGCTCTGTAAGAAGCATATCAAGGTTCTGGCGTGGCCTAGCCAGTCTCCAGACCTAAACCCAATAGAGAATCTTTGGAGGGAGCTCAAACTCTGTGTTTCTCAGCGACAGCCCAGAAACCTGACTGATCTAGAGAAGATCTGTGTGGAGGAGTGGGCTAAAATCCCTCCTCCAGTGTGTGCAAACCTGGTGAAAAACTACAAGAAACGTTTGACCTCTGTAATTGCAAACAAAGGCTACTGTACCAAATATTAACATTGATTTTCTCAGGTGTTCAAATACTTCTTTGCAGCTGTATCATACAAATAAATAGTTAAAAAAATCATACATTGTGATTTCTGGAATTTTTTTTTTTTGATTATGTCTCTCACAGTGGACATGCACCTACGATGACAATTTCAGACCCCTCCATGATTTCCAAGTGGGAGAACTTGCAAAATAGCAGGGTGTTCAAATACTTATTTTCCGCACTGTATGTTGCTGTACATTCATACACCATTCACACGTGTCGTGGTGATAATTTCTCACCAACGACTGAGAGTGACACCCCTTAATGGCAGGAGTGTCACCCCCACACATTCACACCACATTCACACTGTAGCCTGCACTCCTCACCGTGTGCAGGGAGATAAAAATAAATAAAACTCATAATCTGAGTATCAAACATAAATTAATATAAATCAACGGCCCTGTCGTGGGCTCCTTCTTGTCCCTAGGCTCAGGTGGGGGGGCTGGGGGGGCTGGTGGTTGAACCTCCCCCAGTCTCTCCCTGGCTGCCTGGCTGCCCTCCATTGCCACAGCTAGCCGGTGGATGTAGGTATTGGTGGCAGCCTGCATCCGCAGCTGGCGGGTGGTATTGCTGCGCTGTTGTCGCCGTGTCTGCCTCCCCTCCTCACGGACAGCAGCTGCCAGGCTCCGGACCTCAGAGACCAGGCCAGATGTTGTGGTCTGCAGGTCCACCAGGCAGGACAGAAGGGCTGCCCCGTTCGCAACAACATCCTGCAGACTTTCATTGATATTGGTATTCTGCCCAGTCTGCTGGGTGATGGCTTCCTGCACTGCCACAGTGCAAGCAGCCTGGCTCTCGGCCGTGGACGCCAGGCTATCTGCGACCCGATGCAGATCACCCGCAAGACACCCAATATGGCGGGTCTGCCTTGTCTGGTCCTTTGCCAGATGGTCCTCAAACTCGTCAGGGACTCCTCGTGATTTTTTCGTTGCCTTACTAGAGGCCTGAGAGGCTGGAGGACGGCTGTAGGGGAGGTCCCTGGAGGGGATGGTGTCCCTTGATGGGGTATCCCTGGAGGGGATGGTGTCCCTTGATGGGGTATCCCTGGAGGGGATGGTGTCCCTTGATGGGGAATCTAGCAGGGGTGGGAGGTTTGGGAGGGGCCATGTATGGGGGTCTCATCCAGCAGATACAGAGCATCCTCTTCTACCCCGACGTGCTCCTCCTCAACCTCCTCAAGCAATGATGTAGGGGCGATCTTCACCATGGATGGGGTGGATCGCCCTGCAACCAATGACGGCCCAGCTCCATCCTGCACATCTGTGGATGACACAAAACAATCACATGTTGGAGGACCCACACACTTGTCACATGTATCCCTCCCCCCCACAAAGCAGATAAAACACACTTACCTGACCTCAAAGGCTGATCCCCTGATTCGAAGCCCGGCAGACCTTCCACAAGCTCCCTATCCAGCAACCTGGCCACGACCATGTCCTCTGCCGTCAGGGTGATTCTTGTGGCTGGTCCTCCACCTGTGCCACTGGCATGCTTCCTGATTGCCACTAGCTTATCTTTTACCAATCTCCGCATGTCGTTGATTTTCTTGCGGATGTGCTTGGGCTCCCTGTCCGCCACACCGACAACATTGACCTGCCTGGTTAGCTCCACATAGATGCGGGTTTTCTCAGATTTCCCAGTGTTGGCACTCTGTGGCCCATAGAGGCGGGCACCATGTTGGGAGAGCCCATCGGTGATCACAGCCTTCTCCTGAGGGCTGAAATTTAACATTCTCCGGTCAGCGGGAGTCTCTGGTGCAGCCATCATAAATGCAAAAAGCAGGATGCAAAAGCCCTGGCAATTCAAAAAAATGCTGGTCGCGTTTTGCAAGTGAGTGGCGCTTCTGTGTGCGTATTTATGCACTGGAGTAGAAAGTGGTGCGGCGGATCTTGGTGGTGACGTCGGCGCCGTACTGCGCATGCGCACAGGAGGCAGACAGCCAGGTGACATCAGTGCGCATGCGCCGTTTAAAATACACCGTACGGATCTCTCTGCGCCACCGTCAGACCATCATTTGCATGTGGTGACGCCCACTTACAGTCCCGCCGCCTTACGCCGTCGAAAAACCGCTGCGCAGGTGAGTGAAAAATTGATGAATAAAGTACATGCCTCTCCGCGCTGGTACGGCGTAGTGGAAAAAAGATGCGCCACGCCGGAGCAACGATGCGCCATTGTACATGAATCTAGCCCGGTATCTAGAGGTTTGGTAATAGTGTTATTTTTGATATTACAACAATATTTATCAAATTAATATTTTAACATAACATTATAGTTTTATTATTGTGACCTTTTAGCATGACCTTTTGGTAAATTTTTCATATAACTACATGTACTTGTCATAAAAAGATCTTTAACCACTTCAGGTCGGCGCTATCCTCAAAAGACGTCCACAGCGCCGACCTGAAGTGCCAGGTGGACGTCTTTGGATGGCTTTTGTTTTCATTACCCGTGTGTGCCGCTGGGGGGCACGTAGCGGGTAAACACTGTGCCGTCGCATCGCTGGGAAGCCGATGCGTGTGCCTGGCGGCCGCGATGTCCGCGGGTACACGCGATCGGCAGTCCCAGCAGGTGATAGTAGGGACGTGGAGCTCTGTGTAAACACAGAGCTCCACGTGCTGTCAGGGAGAGAGGAGACCGATCTGTGTCCCTTGTACATAGGGACACAGCGTCGGTCACCTCCCCCAGTCACCCCCTCCCCCCATACAGTTAGAACACACCCAGGGAATACATTTAACCCCTTCCTCACCCCCTAGTGTTAACCCCTTCCCTGCCAGTCACATTTATACAGTAATTAGTGCATTTTTATAGCACTGATCGCTGTATAAATGTGAATGGTCCCAAAATTGTGTCAAAAGTGTCGAATATGTCTGCCGCAATATCGCAGGCCTGAAAAAAAAAAAATCGCAGATCTCCGCCATTACTAGTAAAAAATAAATCATAAATCTATCCCTTATTTTGTAGGCGCTATAACTTTTGTGCAAACCAATCAATAAACGCTTATTGCGATTTTTTTTAACAAAAATATGTATCGGCTTAAACTGAGGGAAAATATATATTTTTTTTAAATTGGGATATTATTATAACAAAAAGTGAAAAATATTGTGTTTTTTTTCAAAATTTTCTGTCTTTTTCTGTTTATAGCGCAAAAAATAAAAATCGCAGAGATGATCAAATACCACCAAAAGAAAGCTCTATTTGTGGGGAAAAAATTATAAAAATATAATTTAGGTACAGTGTTGTATGACCGCGCAATTGTCATTCAAAATGCGTCAGCGCTGAAAGCTGAAAATTGGTCTGGGCACGCAGGGGGTTTAAGTGCCCAGTAATGAAGTGGTTAAATCTTTTTTATGTTCACATTTTGATGTCCACATTTTTGTAAATTTATACTGCATTTTTGTTGTATTTCTATCTAATTCATAAGAGTGTAGAGTGTTTTTGTATTAAGGATTGCTATTAATTAATTAATTAATTAATGCTTATTTGCATATAAGGTTTTTTTGTTTATTTTCTAGTTCCAAGAATTCCTTTCCCGCCCCACGGGTGCACTCTATCTTTGCGATTTCATGATCCAATTGTGTGGGAGGTGTGTTCACTCTAATTCCAGTACTTTGATTGGTGGATGATTTTTTCAACTCTTCTCTTATACACATGTAGCGTCCCCTTACTTTCATCACTACCATCAGGAATAAATGACAGGGCCGGCTTAACACACAACCAAATTAATGCCTGAACATCATCAAACGTCATGTACCCCTGATCCACCCAGGAATGAGTCGATCGGATAGTTTCCATCAGTTGGTCACTAGTCCAACCCTCCAAAACCTGACGACAAGCCCCCTCATCCTCTTCTGCCAGCAGAGAAAGGTAAAGGATTTCATTGTAATCCATGTTTTAGAGCACTACACCAGCTTGGATCCTCAATGCAGTCACGTCTGATCAAGGGACGGCCCTGGTATACTGTCAGGAGAATATATTAGATCAGTACTGTGTGACTGCACATATTTAGTGAAGTGAAAAGGTGTTCATTTACAAAAATAAGTGAGGACAACCAGTGCAACAGCAAACAGTATATATATAGTCAAAGGGAGATACCCTATTCATAAACCAAGCCAGGCCGAGGTCATACACGTGGGAAGTCAGCCGATGGGTAAGGATAGGACAGGACAGAGCAGGGAGCGGATGGATGGACGAGTTGCGGGGTAAGAGCCAGGGAAGACAGGAATCAGGAAACAGGGCGGAAGAGTCCAGGCAGGGATCAGGATCAAGGATCACAGAACAAGATTAAGGCACAAAATCAGGATCAAAGACAGGGTCTGGATACAGGCTCAGGTCTGGGAGATATGACGATACCAGGGCGAGCTCTGCTTGAGCTCGCCGGGTATAAGTAGTGCTGCTGATTGAGCTCAGGTTACAGCTGAGCGGAGAAAAGGCTGTGTGCTCCATACTGCCAGGAAGTCCCCGCTGGTGGAGGCCAGTACTGCAACTCAAACAACAGGCAGTATCACCAGCAGGGGGGACCTTCCCTGACAGTACCCCCCCCAAAGGAGCGGCCTCCGAACGCTCCAACCAGTCGTTGCTGGGGAAAGCCCATGGTGTCAAGCCGGGCAGTGGATAAAGTTACATTAAGTGGGGAAGCAGACAGGGGCAAATCGGGCTGGGCAGCAGACTCCAGGCCCTCAAGCTGGGCAGCGGGCATAGGCTCTGGGTCATCGAGCTGGGCAGCAGACGAAGGCTCCGGGTCATTGAGCTGGGCAGCAGACGAAGGCTCCGGGTCATCGAGCTGGGCAGCAGACAAAGGCTCCGGGTCATTGAGCTGGGCAGCAGACGAAGGCTCCGGGTCATTGAGCTGGGCAGCAGACGAAGGCTCCGGGTCATCGAGCTGGGCAGCAGACGAAGGCTCCGGGTTATCGAGCTGGGCAGCAGACGAAGGCTCCGGGTCATCGAGCTGGGCAGCAGACGAAGGCTCCGGGTCATCGAGCTGGGCAGCAGACGAAGGCTCCGGGTCATCGAGCTGGGCAGCAGACGAAGGCTCCGGGTCATCGAGCTGGGCAGCAGACGAAGGCTCCGGGTCATCGAGCTGGGCAGCAGACAGAGGGTTGGCAGGATAAGGTGGGTCGTCAGGCTGGCAAGCAGGCACAGGAACATCAGACTGGCAGGCTGGCACAGGAACTCCAGACTGGCAGGCTGGCACAGGAACTCCAGACTGGCAGGCTGGCACAGGAACTCCAGACTGGCAGGCTGGCACAGGAACTCCAGACTGGCAGGCTGGCACAGGAACTCCAGACTGGCAGGCTGGCACAGGAACATCGGGCCGGCAGGCTGGCACAGGAACAGCAGACTGGCAGGCTGGCACAGGAACATCGGGCTGGCAGGCTGGCACAGGCTGGTCGGATGGCACAAGCTGGGCCGCTGGCACTGGAACAGGCTGGTTGGTTGGCACTGGAACAGATGGCACTGGGACGGGCTGAACAGATGGCACTGGGACGGGCTGAACAGATGGCACTGGGACAGGTTGAGCAGAGGGTACTGGGACAGGTTGAGCAGAGGGTACTGGGACAGGTTGGGTAACTGGCACAATGGTATGGGTTGGGAAGTACTTCCGTTTCTTTTTAGACTTAGTTACTGCAGGTTTGTTAACAGAAGGGGTGTATGAAGAGGGTGGAATTAAGTACCGTGTTTCCCCGAAAATAAGACGTACTCCGAAAATAAGCCGTAGCGGGATTTCGGCACAAGATCGAAATATAAGACACCCCTCCGAAAATAAGACGTAGCGATGTAGTGTCGAATCTCCGAAAATAAGACGTGGCGAATCTCCGATAATAAGACGTAGTGTCGTATGCGTAACGGCGCGGCGCGGAGCGGGAAACAACACGTGATAGGCGTACAGTACTGTACTGGAACTGAAGTGAGGAGAAGAACGCTGTGTAAAGCTGTAAAGCTTCTCCCAGCACCGACCAGCAAACCCCTCTCTCACCCCACACAAACACCAGGGGATAGGGGGAAAAGCTGCTACTGAGCCCAAAGAGATCACCCCAGCTCCACTTTGCTCCACATCAGCTTTGCTGGCCTATCTTTCTGTACAGCCAGACAAGATGAGTGCAAAGAGAAGAAGTTGGATATCCGAATGGTCCAAAAATGGCGTGCAGAATACGATAATCTCAGTCTACAGGTGGACAGAGGAAATGCTAAGAAGCGCAAGTGTGGTTCAGGTAGGCAACCTTTATTTTCTGTAATAAAAATAAAACACCCCCCGAAAATAAGCCATAGTGTGATTTCTTGAGGAAAAAAAAATATAAGACGGTGTCTTATTTTCGGGGAAACACGGTAGGAGGAAGGGTTGGAATATGGCAGAGACACAGGGAAGGTGACTGAAGGAGGGTTTTGTGGAGTTGTTACAGGTGGATTAAAGGCAGGGTAGGTACAATTAGTAGAAACTGGGTAGTAATATTTGGTAGGGTGCGGAATTATCTGGGCTGGAGTTGCCATTGGTGATGGACAGATGGATCCTTGGGAAGGCAGGTGGTTAATAGCAGGGCTGGAACGGACAGGTGGATTAAAGGCAGGGTAGGTACAATTAGTAGAAACTTGGTAGTAATATTTGGTAGGATGCGGAATTATCTGGGCTGGGGTTGCCATTGGTGATGGACAGATGGATCCCTGAGAAGGCAGGTGGTTAATAGCAGGGCTGGAACGGACTGGCTTGGCTGGAATCAGGAGATCTGACCATGCCTGCAGCACAGGTTGAACAAAAGCAGGTTCACACACACCTTGTCCAATCAGAGCCTGCACAGAACTAATACACTCAGATAACTTTTGCTGGGGACAGGAGGAATAATGCTCATCAAAATAAGCCGGATCATCCTCTAATAACCACACCAGGGATTCAACTTGGTCACGACTAAAGGGGGGAGAGAAATCATCACTACCATCAGGAATAAATGACAGGGCCGGCTTAACACACAACCAAATTAATGCCTGAACATCATCAAACGTCATGTACCCCTGATCCACCCAGGAATGAGTCGATCGGATAGTTTCCATCAGTTGGTCACTAGTCCAACCCTCCAAAACCTGACGACAAGCCCCCTCATCCTCTTCTGCCAGCAGAGAAAGGTAAAGGATTTCATTGTAATCCATGTTTTAGAGCACTACACCAGCTTGGATCCTCAATGCAGTCACGTCTGATCAAGGGACGGCCCTGGTATACTGTCAGGAGAATATATTAGATCAGTACTGTGTGACTGCACATAATTAGTGAAGTGAAAAGGTGTTCATTTACAAAAAATAAGTGAGGACAACCAGTGCAACAGCAAACAGTATATATATAGTCAAAGGGAGATACCCTATTCATAAACCAAGCCAGGCCGAGGTCATACACGTGGGAAGTCAGCCGATGGGTAAGGATAGGACAGGACAGAGCAGGGAGCGGATGGATGGACGAGTTGCGGGGTAAGAGCCAGGGAAGACAGGAATCAGGAAACAGGGCGGAAGAGTCCAGGCAGGGATCAGGATCAAGGATCACGGAACAAGATTAAGGCACAAAATCAGGATCAAAGACAGGGTCTGGATACAGGCTCAGGTCTGGGAGATATGACGATACCAGGGCGAGCTCTGCTTGAGCTTGCCGGGTATAAGTAGTGCTGCTGATTGAGCTCAGGTTACAGATGATCGGAGAAAAGGCTGTGTGCTCCATACTGCCAAGAAGCCCCCGCTGGTGGAGGCCAGTACTGCAACCCAAATAACAGGCAGTATCACCAGCAGGGGGGACCTTCCCTGACAACCACCTATCCTATGGAGACCCATTCGGATGTCGATGGGGGCCCCAGTGACTTACTGGGTCCCCAACCTTACTGAGAAGATCCCAGGCTAATGGGGGATCGGCTTGAGGAGAACCCGGAGGCAGGTTATCCAAAAAGGCTTGAACGAACCATCGGGATCTGGTCACCGGGATTGACAGGTACATGCCAGCTGTCAACCGGTGACCCTTTCATTGCATTTACTGGGAGTATTCGCTCAATCCAAATTGTTCTCTTGAGTACTAAAGTACTAAGCCTGTGGCAGAGGCCCGAGCCAGGTCTTTCATAGAGACCTGTTCCTCCCAGCAACTTAAAAGTGACATTCCGGCTGCCAGGCTTATAACAGGATTCTGTCCGGAGGCACTTCACCCACTCCTCCTGAGTGGCGACGAACTGTATCTACTACTACCGAGAGCGAGACTGCTCTGTGTTATATCCAGGCCTGATACCGCACTGTTCTCTATTGCTTCATCAACCTTTCCTATCTCCTGTTGATGTTGGCCGTTGTTGGGCCTCGGAATAAAGCATTTAAAAATCCATTTGGTGACGGGACATTCACCCACTGCTACTACTCACTGCTACTACCCCTAGGCACATCAGAAGGTAACTTAATATGCCGATCCCAAACAACAATCAGCGGCTCCTGAGGGGGTAGTGCTCCACACAATTTCGTTTTTTGTTCATTCAGCTATGAGTTAGCATCCAAGGATGTAAAATGCGTAAAAAGCCATTTGTCCCTGTTTTGTCCAGGCTTAGATTTGACTGTACTGCTTTGGATTTTATTTATTTTTCACAATAAAAACACCTTGTAGTGGAGTGCGGCAGTCCAGGACTTTTTTTTCCTCTACATACTACCCACCACCATACATTCCCCACTCCTCTCATGCACATCATAACCAGCATCATATACTATGGGCCAGATTCAGGTAGAGTTGCGCTGGAGTATTTCGATATGCGCCGCGTAACTGTCAAGATGCGCCGTTGTATCTCCGCGGCCGTACCCACCAAACTAGATGCGACAGAAAACGGGCTTTCCCCGACCGGCTTAACTTTCCGACGCCAGAGTATCGTCAGCGCATAGTTTCGCTTGGCGCATCAGTCGCGCCAATTGATTTCCCCTGCAAATATGCAAATGAGGGAGATTTCCCAATTCTCGAACGGATTAGCACCATACGCTGGCTACATGCGCCGCGCATATGTCGTCCGTCCGTTGCAAAGTTATTTCTACAAATAGCTGCTTTATCTTTACTCCAGACGGCCACAGGTCAGCAGGAGAGCAGCTACAGCAGCGTTACCGACGATAAGAGCTAGCTGAGCACCCCCACTTGCAGGACAACACCTCTGTCCATGCTTGTCTGTCAACTTTCACAGCCATGGAGGAAGACATCATAGGTCTCCATAGCCGAGATGACGGCTGACAGCTCCTGGCCTTTAAAGTTCAGCTTTCTCCTGTGTTTGCGGGGAACGGGAGCAGCCATCTCAGAACAAAAGTAACTTCACTGCGGGGAGGGGGAACAGGATATACTTTAGTGCCGGAATGGCGCATCTACGGGCGCATTTAAACGCCCAACGGAACACATTGCACTGTCGTTTCCAAGGAAGTGGTGCCGACGGAAGTTGTGAGCATGCGCACTGGGATGCATTGACAGTCAACGCATGCGCAGTAAGTTCGCCGCGGGATCGCGCCTAGTTTAAATAATACACGCCCCGTACCCGCCCAATTTGAATAACACCGGCTCATTTTCGATACGCTGCCGCAACTTTAGGAGCAAGTGCTTCATGAATAACAGCACTTGCTCCTAAAATTTCGCCAGAGTAACGTAAATGAGAAACGTTACTCCAGATTAAAGATGCTCTCATCTACCTGAATCTGGCCCATGTATTCCTCTCCTGTACATACTACAATCGCCACTATACCCTCCGCCAGTGGCGGTGCCGCCCCCTCTCGCTCCTGCACCGCCACTGAAATGCAATACATAGATTCATGCAGTGGTGACAATTGATGTCTTTTTTTTTTCATTTTGAGCACCAGTTGCTACTGCCAGCCACACTCCATTCCTGCATATACTGACGACCATTGCACCCTAATCCCTCCTCTTCTATATGTACCTCTGAACCTCTTTACATTACACAGCCCTGTACCTCTGGAGCCCTTTAAATCACCCCCCATACCCTGCCCCCCATACCCTGCCCCTCTGCATAATACACAGCCTTCCTAAATATTACACAGCCCCCTCCCCCAGCTGTGTAAGCACAGAGAGATGGGGCACTTACATTTTTTTCCTTATTTATTTATTTTTGCATGGTCACTTTTATTGCTGTCAGAAGGACTATAAGATCCCAAATACCTCCTTTGTACTTAATGCCAAGTTTGGCTGTTTTGAATACTGCCTTAAAGTCTTCTGTAATCCGGAAGTGATGTCATGATGTTGCTTCCGGATTACTAGATCCAAGACCCGATCAAAGGCGATTCCGACTTTGATCAGGTCTCTGGCCAGCCGGCGGATGTGCCAGCTGTTTGCTCATGCCCCCCGGTGGGACGGGGGGGTTCAGGCAAATGGCTGCGGAAGGTGGCGGGAGACATCCCCTCCTGCTGCTTGCGATAACAGCCAAGCATCGGTTGTTATACCAAACGCCGGCTCTAAAGAAACGGGGTCAAGAAACCCCTTCAAGCTGAGGTTGCATATTTGCATACGGTCGGCGTGAAGGGGTTAAAATGTCTATGGGCCGGGTGCATGTGAATTCAACACGTGCACCAATGGATATTTGCACTCTTGGGGTCATAGGTTGCCCACCTCAGTTGTGGTGATTAGGAGGATGTGTTACACAACAAAGTATAAACAGTACAGCACCCAGGAGTCAAGACTAATGCACAGCATAGCTTGCAGAGCGCAGTGATCAGGAGTAAATTCACAATTGCACATAAACTGGTGCATAAATTCAGCTCATTGAGGCCGTCAGATTTGCATTTACATTTGCCACTAAGTTGATTGATAAATGTCCCTCTCTATGCGTTTTGGCATACTGCTTTGTCAGACAGTTATTTTATGTGTTGAAGAGCAATAAGGTCCCATTTAAAGTGAATGAGCTGCCTTGAAGTAGTATTAAAATCTCAGTGTTTTTTCTTGGTCAGTTAAGTACAATAAAAAAACGTAAAAAAAATAAAGTTAAAATATCAGAATACCAATATAGTAGGGCCAATCAGACACAAACACATTTCCACAATCATGGTTCCACAATCATCCAGTAGAGAGTTGAGAAGGTGTGTAGGAGCCTCAAACGTTCAGAAAATAGCAGAGAAACATATTTAGTGGCATCGCAATTGCACAAGGTCCAATCCTCAAATAAACAATGTTACAGTGTACAAATCGTAAAGTTGCATCAACAGGGACATGTTCGACTCATATTTGTAAAATCTCCAAAGGAAACAATAATTGTTTTTTCCCTTGTTAACTATTTGGTAAAATTCTTACCCCAGTACTTGCAGTTTACGACTTTCAATGCTGCTGCCACCATTTGATCTCTCAGTGCTGCTTACCTGAACAACTGGTGTTCACGGGAAAAACCGGAGTTAGGCTTACCAGTAACTCTGTTTCTAGGACAGCCTCTTGAGACCCTCTGGGCCAGGAAACACACACCCATTTCTTTAAAGCTGGACCTCCAGGCCTCCCTCCTCAGTTTACCCAAGAACTAACAGAAGGACCTGAAAGACATAATATACTAACACAGCGTTAGATCATCATTACAATACCAATTGTATATTGACACCGGGTGGGAAAAACCCTGGCTGTCCTGGACGACTCCTAGAAACAGAGTTACCGGTAAGCCCAACTACGGTTTTTCTGAAGTCGTCTTTCAGGACAGCCTCATGAGATGATAAGCAAGAACTTACTTGTTTAGGGTGGGACTATTGTCTGGATGACCTTCCGTCCAAAGGCTTGTTCTTTGTCCGACAGTAGATCTAAACGGTAGTGTCTTGCAAAAGTAGAAAAAAAAGACCATGCTGCTGCTTTGCAAATCTCTTCCGGGAGGCTCCAGCTCTCTCTGCCCAGGATACCGAGGCAGTTCTTTACCCCCTGACTGATAAGCTTCAACTATCGCCATCTTAAGCCACCTAGCGATGGATGACTTGGATGCTCCGTAACCCTTACGGGCACCCGAAAAATTTACAAAAAGAGCGTCTGAACGCCTAAACTCTTTAGTGGTTTCTAAATAGAACAAAAGATTTCTTTTGACATCTAACAAACTAAACAATTCCCCGTCATCTTCTTCTGAGGAGGAACGAAAAGTTGGCAGGACAATGTCCTGGGTCCTGTGAAACATAGAGGCCACCTTGGGCAAAAAACTAGGGTCAGTTTTCAGGATGATTCTGTCGTTCAAAATCACCAAAAACGACTCTCGAACTGACAGTGCCTGAAGATCACTGACCCGCCTGGCTGATGTGATTGCTACTAAGAAAACAGTACTATGTGTCTCAGCGAAGATTTCTCCAGGAGCTCAAAAGGCTTCTTGGTAAGGGCTCTAAGCACCAAAGATAGGTCCCAGGTGGGGCAGGCGCTCACCTTCACAGGTTTGGACCTTGCCAGAGCTTTGAAAAAAAAATTTACGAACGGATTCTGCTGTGGGGTCTCAAGAAAAATACTCAAGGCTGCTGTTTGCACTTTAAGGGTACTGATAGATAACCCCATATCAACCCCTACTTGTAGAAAACCCAACACTACTGAAATGCCCGGACGATCCACCCCTTGCTCTGCTAGCCAGGAACTGATTTTTTTCCAAACTTTGGTATAGATCGCCCTAGTTATGGGTTTACGGCATTCTAAAAGAGTTTTGATCACCTTATCTGAGAACCCATGAGCCTTCAGCAATTGTTCCTCAGATACCATGCCGTCAACTTTAGATTTTGTACCTGTGGGTGGAAGATCGGGCCTAAGGAAATTAGGTCCTCCCTGATCGGAAGTGTCCAGGGCGGACTGATGGCCAGCTTTTTCAGGCTGGCGAACCACGACCTTTTGGGCCAAAACGGTGTGATCATTATCAAATCCATGGATTCCCTGAGGAGTCTCTGAAGGACCTTGGCAATCAGCCTCATCGGAGGAAAGGCATAGGCCAGCCTGCAACGCCACTGGTTGGCGAAGGCATTCATTCCCATGGCTCGGTCCTGCGGGTGGATAGAAAATAATTTTGGTGCCTTCTTGTTCCCTTCTGCAGCAAAGAGGTCCACTTCTGGCTGCCCCCAGTGAGACACTATGTCTCCGAATACTTCCTCGTTGAGGGACCATTTGTCCTGGCTTATAAGCTGCCGACTGAGAAAGTCGGCTAGGGTATTCTGTGACACCTTCAGGTGGACCAATGACAAAGAAGCCAGGTTCATCTTGGTCCAGCTCAAGATCTGACCTGGTGTGGCTTGTAGGGCAGGGCTCCTTGTGCCCCCTTGCTTGTTTATGTACGCGACCGTTGTCGCATTACCCGTCCTCACCTGAAGGTGATGCCCCACTACCTGGGATTGAAAGGCTTCTATGGCTCTTAGGACTGCCAAAAGCTCCCTCTGATTTGAGGATTGCTGAGCTTCCACTGGTGACCAAGGCCCCCGTTCTTTTGACACTGGCCGGGATATGCATGGGAAGATCCAAACGTTATCTTTGGCTGTCCCACTGCCTCAGCATCAGATTTTGCAGAGGGCGTTGATGTAGCCTGGCCCATGACACTGCCGGGAAACAGGCCGACATCAAAACCCTCATCACATCTCTGACCAGGGCAACCTGGTTGGCCTGAAGCTGGGCTACTGCTCGTTCCACTTTCTGAATCTTCTCCCTGGGAAAAAAAGACTTTCATCTTCACTGAGGAGATTCTGTATCCTAGACATAGGACTTCTTGAGATGGAGACAACTGGGACTTGTCCTCGTTGATTAACCATCCTAGAGACCGTAGGAAGCTCTGGGACTCCTGCAGGTCTTTCTCTAGAAGGGGACCAGGAGGAGGCAATGAACAGGAGATCGTCCAAATAGGGGATCACCGTAATGCCCTGGACCCTCAGGGGTGCTAGAGCCTCTGCCATGACTTTGTTGAAGATCCTCGGAGAGGAAGACAGTCCGAAGGGCAGTGCTCAAAACTGATAGTGTATGACTTTCGGACCTCTCCGTATTGCTAGCCTCAGATATTTTTGACACTCTAGACCAGGGGTGCCCAACCTTTTGAAGAGCGAGGGCCACTTAAGCAACTTGGTAACCAGTCGAGGGCCACAATGTGCGTAGCGGGCAGATGACAGGTCACGGCTACTGTATAGGCCCTCTGATCCGCCCAGATGAAAGGTAATTGTCAGGTTTCATATCAGGCTAGCAGCAGACAACAGTTCAGGTGTGCTAATATGCTTATAGTTCAATAACAAGAGCACATACCATGAGCAGGTCTTGAGAAGCAGGTCAGCGCTGGAACTTGTAGTTCACCACGGATGCAGGGTTGAGATGAGCGGGACAGCTGGCACTTGTAGTTCACTGCTGAAGTAGGTGTTTTGATGAGCAGGAAAGCTGGAACTGTAGTTCACCGCAGGTGTGGATGTTGGTGGTGTTGCTGGTGCTAGTAGTGCACCACTGCAATGGATGTGGTCTAGGCAAGCCGAGTCATACACGGATAATCAGAGTTCGAAAGGTACCAAATCGGAAGCAACAAGCAGGGTCAAACAATCCGGGTCATACACAAAGTTTACAGATAAACAGGTCAGGCTGGATCTCTCAAGGCAAGCAGAGTAACTCTATCACGAGCACTGATTGGGTGAAAACACAGGTGTTTTAAAGGAGAGCTGGCCAATCAGTGTTTCCCAGCCAAGGCTGTGTCAGGTGAGTGCGCTGGGTCCTAGAGGGATCCAGTACTGACAGTACCCCCCCCTTCTCGAGGGGTTGCTCCTGCACCCCCAGGCTTACTTGGATATCGAAGATGGAACTTCTTCTTAAGGCGATCAGCATGGAGATCGCGAGCTGGAATCCAGGATCGATCCTCTGGGCCAAAACCTTTCCAATGAACTAGATATTGTAAGGAATTGCGTACTCGTCTGGAGTCAAGAATATATGCCACTTCATATTCCTGGCTATCCGGCACATCTACAGGTTCTGGTTCATTTACTTGGAGACTAGAGTGAACAGGTTTCAATAAAGAAACATGGAAGACATTAGGAATGCGCATGGACGGGGGGAGCTTTAATCTATAGGACACAGGATTAACAATCTCCAAAATCTCATAGGGCCCGATGAATTTTGGGCCAAGTTTCTTGGATGGAACATGCAGGGACAGATTCCTGGATGATAGCCACACTTTGTCACCAACTTTATATCCAGGGGCCTTTGAGCGCCTCTTATCAGCCGTTTTCTTAAAAGCCTGCACCGAACGAGAAATAGCACGATTGACGTCAGACCAGATTTTGGAGAAATTTTCAATCGTGGTGTTGGCATCTGGAACATCAGAGGGTGGAAGATCAAAGGAGCACACACGAGGA
Source organism: Rana kukunoris (assembly GCA_029574335.1). Taxonomy (NCBI): domain Eukaryota; kingdom Metazoa; phylum Chordata; class Amphibia; order Anura; family Ranidae; genus Rana; species Rana kukunoris. The sequence goes on from CM056060.1 coordinate 79,140,467, forward strand.
TGCAACCCGTAAACACAGAAGAAGGGAGAGGTCCCTGTAGAAGAGTTGGCACAATTATTAAAGGCAAACTCTGCCCATGGAAGGCTGTCGACCCACTCCACCTCATCATTGGCCATCAGACAACGTACCATCTTCTCCAGAGTCTGATTAGTTCTTTCTGTTTGGCCATTTGTCTCGGGATGATAGGCTGAAGAATATGATAACTTAATCCCTAGCTGAGAACAAAGGGCCTTCCAAAACTGGGCTATAAACTGAGAGCCGCGGTCTGAGACAATGTTAATTGGTGCCCCATGGAGCCTGAAAACATGTTTAATGAATAAAGATGCCAGATCTCTAGCAGACGGCAGTTTCGGAAGTGGAACAAAGTGGGCCATCTTACTGAACCTGTCTACCACCACCCAGATCGTGGAACATCCCTGGGACGGAGGCAAGTCAGTGATAAAGTCCATAGATAAATGGGTCCAGGGACAAGTAGGTATTGGTAGAGGACGTAGAAGACCGGAGGGCTTAGAGGTACTGCCCTTGCTTCTGGCACAAACCTCACAAGCCTGGACAAAGGCTAGCACATCCTGCCTAATCGATGGCCACCAGAGATTGCGAGAGATAATCTCATAAGTTTGTCTAAACCCCGGATGCGCTGCAGGCTTTGACGCATGTACCTGCTGCAAAACCTGCAAACGAAGAGCCAAGGGCACAAAAAGCATACCAGAGGGAGTGGAAGGGGGGGCTTCAGCCTGTGCAGGTAATAAGGCCTCAGAGATGTCAGTCTGGGTGAAAGCCAAAATCCTGTCCTCAGAGATAATGGATTGTGGAGGAAGCGGAGGTGGGGATTCTGATAAAAAACTGCGAGACAAGGCATCGGCCTTAACATTTTTTGGCCCTGGTAAATAAGAAATTGTGAAGTCAAATCTTGAGAAGAACAATGACCACCTGGCCTGACGTGAGTTCAGTCTTTTAGCAGAACGGATGTATTCAAGGTTTTTGTGGTCAGTCAGAACTATGAATGGATAGCGAGCTCCCTCCCTCCAGCCAATGTCTCCATTCCTCCAAAGCTAGCTTTATGGCTAACAGTTCTCTGTTGCCTATATCATAGTTGCGCTCTGCTGGGGAATATTTACGGGACAGGAAGGCACAGGGGTGGATGGAAGCAGTTACAGGGTCCTTTTGTGACAGAAGCGCCCCCACCCCTACTTCGGATGCATCTACCTCCACAATAAAAGGCAGCTCAGGAACAGGATGGCGTAGAATTGGTGCAGAGGTAAAGGCTTTCTTCAACTGAGTGAAGGCTGTCTGGGCTTCAGTAGTCCATTTAAACTTAGACGGAGACTTCCTGGTGAGAGAGGTGATGGGATGTGCAATGGTGGCAAAATTCCTAATAAATTTCCGATAGAAATTTGCAAAGCCCAGGAAGCGCTGAACTGCTTTCAGGTCTGAAGGTGATGCCCAGTCTAGAATGGCCTGAATCTTGGCTGGATCCATGGTTAGGCCTGTGTCAGAGATTAGGTAGCCCAGAAAAGGTACTTGTTTGACATGAAATGAACATTTTTCAGGCTTAACAAAAAGGGAATGAGCCTTTAATCGGGCCAACACTGAGCGGACGTGCCTCTGATGCGTTTAAAGGTTGGGAGAATATATCAAAATATCATCCAAGTATACAAGCATAAAGCGACCCAACAGGTCACGGAAAATGTCATTCATGAAGTTTTGGAAGACAGCTGGTGCATTCCTGAGACCAAAAGGCATGACAAGACACTCGTAGTGGCCATCCTTGGTGTTAAAGGCTGTCTTCCACTCATCTCCTTCACGGATGCGCACTAGATTATAGGCTCCCCTTAGGTCTAGTTTGGAGAAGATCTTTGCTCCCTGGATATGGGAGAACAACTCTGTGATGAGAGGGAGAGGGTACCGATTGGTAACGGTTATTTTATTTAGACCTCTGTAGTCAACACAAAGTCTTAGACCCCCGTCCTTCTTTGGGACAAAGAAGCAACCTGCGCCTGCGGGAGAAGTAGAGGGACGGATGAAACTTTTAGCTAGGTTTTCCTGGATGTATTCTTGCAAAGCAAGGTTCTCTGGTTCGGACAATGGAAAGACTCTCCCTCGCGGAGGTGTAGTGTCAGGCAAATGGTCAATGGGACAGTCATAACTGCGATGAGGTGGTAAGGTGTCAGCACTCCCTTTAGAAAACACACCCTGAAAGTCCTTATAACAAAGCGGAATCTGTTCCATTCCCACTTGACAAGCAGCAAGTCGAACAGGGTGCTGGATGCAACTTCCTTTACACTGATTGGACCAAGCCAGAATATTTCCTGTTCGCCAGTCAATTACAGGATTGTGCTTCTGAAGCCAAGGAAGGCCTAGGATCAAAGGAGTGGATGGAGAGTCAATGACAAGACATGAAATCTTCTCCCAGTGCAGGGACCCCAATTGTAACTGGAAGGGATTGGTGGACTGAAGCACAAGGTCTTGTGAGAGAGGCCGGTTATCCACAGAAATTAGGCGGACTGGGCAATCTAGCATATGAGTTTCCAGGGACAAGGAGGTTATCAAAGTCTTATCAATAAAATTCTCAGCAGCTCCAGAATCTACCAAGGCCAGCAGTTCATGAGTCCCTGTCCCAAAGTGAATAACACTAGGTAGAAGTATACGACTGTCCCCCTGGGGAGATGAAAGCAGACCTAAGGTGACCTCCCCATAATCACCTAGGTCCGGGAGTTTCCCGGACGTGTAGGGCACGAATGGAGCATGTGACCCCTGAGGCCACAATACAGGCAAAGTCCCATATTACACCGGCGTGTGTGTTCCTGGGCAGATAGCCGGGTGGAGCCTAACTGCATAGGTTCTTCCACTGAACTGGCACTGGAGGTTGGATGGTCAGGTGGTAAGGGAGGTATACAGTTTGCCACAGCCATATTTTTTTCTCGCCCCCTCTCTCGCTGACGGCGATCAATTCTAATGGCTAGACACATAGCTTCCTCCAGTGAGGGTGGATAGGAGAAGTTGACCAGAGCATTCTTAATTGCATCTGAAAGACCTATTCTGAACTGGCTGCGGAGAGCTGCATCATTCCAGCCAGATTCTGGGGCCCACCTGCGAAACTCTGAGCAGTACATTTCAGCTGTGGTAGTTCCTTGCTTTAAGTTACGCAGGGTTGATTCTGCAGTAGCCATACGATCTGGATCATCGTACAGCAATCCAAGGGCTTCAAAGAAGGCATCTACAGTTAGCAGGGCTGGATGGTTTGGTTCAAGGTTAAAGGCCCAAGCCTGGGGGTCACCCTGTAGCAGAGAGATAATGATCTGAACTCTCTGAGTTTCAGAGCCAGAAGAGGATGGCCTTAATTTGAAATATAATTTGCAGCTGTTTTTAAAGTTGCAGAATCCCTTACGGTCGCCAGAAAAACGGTCATGCAAAGGAATTTTTGGTTCAGATAAAGTTTTTGTAACAGTTGTAGTAGGGGATTGCACCTTGGTGAGCTCTGTGGCCATTTGCTGAACTTGATGGGATAAACGGCAAAGTTCTTGTGCAAACATCTGAGCCTGCTCAGAATCCATGATGGGTTTTCCCTTTTTATGTATGGCTCGTGATAATGTCAGGTTTCATATCAGGCTAGCAGCAGACAACAGTTCAGGTGTGCTAATATGCTTATAGTTCAATAACAAGAGCACATACCATGAGCAGGTCTTGAGAAGCAGGTCAGCGCTGGGACTTGTAGTTCACCACGGATGCAGGGTTGAGATGAGCGGGACAGCTGGCACTTGTAGTTCACTGCTGAAGTAGGTGTTTTGATGAGCAGGAAAGCTGGAACTGTAGTTCACCGCAGGTGTGGATGTTGGTGGTGTTGCTGGTGCTAGTAGTGCACCACTGCAATGGATGTGGTCTAGGCAAGCCGAGTCATACACGGATAATCAGAGTTCGAAAGGTACCAAATCGGAAGCAACAAGCAGGGTCAAACAATCCGGGTCATACACAAAGTTTACAGATAAACAGGTCAGGCTGGATCTCTCAAGGCAAGCAGAGTAACTCTATCACGAGCACTGATTGGGTGAAAACACAGGTGTTTTAAAGGAGAGCTGGCCAATCAGTGTTTCCCAGCCAAGGCTGTGTCAGGTGAGTGCGCTGGGTCCTAGAGGGATCCAGTACTGACAGTAATGAGTTCCCTTCTGGTTTTCAGATTGGAGGTAGGTGGGCGTAAACGGACATCTGACGCTCTATAGCGGTGAATTGAGGGTCCCATTTGGACAAGCTGATTGTGTGAAAGGGGCCTGAGACTGCATTCACACTGATGTGCTCCAGTTTACCCACACCACGGGCGTAGCGTAGTGCACCTGTCTCTATCCTACGTGTTAGCTGAACTTTCCCATAGACTCCGCCTGTGGCAAAAGCCGGCGCTGTAGAGGACGCATCAGCTTATGGGGCTCTGCTCCGCAGCCGCTTTCTCCTCTACCACCAGCTTCATTCACAACACTGATGCTACGGTATGGCGGGTGGGCAACCTGTGATCTGTGCTTGCCAACCCACCATTCCCGAGCAGGAGGTCGCGGGCCACATTAGAGGGCTCCGCGGGCCACATATGGCCCCGGGCCACTGGTTGGCCACCCCTGCTCTAGACGGATGGGAACATGCAGATAAGGGTCCCTGAGGTCTACTGTGGCCATAAAACAGCCTGGGAACAGGAGGTTTGCCACTGAGAAGACTGACTCCATCCTGAACCGCCTGTACCTTACGTACTTGTTGAGAGGGCGAAGGTTCAGAATCAGCCTGAATTTCCCGGAAGGTTTCTTCACGACAAATACATGGGAATATACTCCCTGGCCTTCCTCCTCCCGGGGAACCTGAACCAGGACTCTTTGGTCTAATAGGTCCCCTAGCAATAGACCCAGGGCTTCTGCCTTTTTCCAATCTCTTGGTAACTGGGTGACCAGAAACAATGGGGGTGGGAGGGAAACGAACTCCAACCTGTAAATGTTCTTTATGATGTCTCGAACGAACAGGCTTGAAGTTGACTTTGTCCCCTGTGGAAGGAATTCCCCCAACCTTCCTCCCACTAGGACGTGGGGGGATCCCCATTGATAACGTCAACCTATGACGAAACGCGTCTGGGTCAACGGCGTGACGTCACTGCGCTTGCGTTAGGAGAAAGGGCTCCTGTTTGATGCCGGCCGGCATTTATTTTATATTGCTCAAATTCACATCCTTGTGTAAGTAGCTTTTTAATTTTTTTTATTATAATCGCATTGGTATTACACTATGTTGCGGTCTCCTTCTCTATATATGGCTTACCGTTGCCCTGCATGATACGTCTACTGGCAAGTATCCAACGCTGTATCCTGGCCATAGCCTGGTGTGGATTCCGTGAACAGCTGTTTCTGGTTGAGACAAGGACTCCCGAGAGGCCGTGATACCTGTTCCTGTGATATCCTGCTCTGGATTTAACTATAGGCTCTCACTTAGCTTATTTCTGGTAAGCCTCAGTCCATGTGGTGGCGGCTCACAAATTCTTTATTGCACTTGGGTGCTGTTTGTGCTGAACAGATCATCAATTTATTGGACTTTATTTAAAGCGGAGTTCCACCCTTAAAATCACTTTGTTTCATTCCATCCAGCATACTGGCGTCAGCGCCAGTATGCTGTTTTTTTTTTATTTTTTAATGCATGTACTTACTTTATATAAAATCATTGGATTTCAGGCACACCGCGGTATGTCGCCGCTATAAGGCGTCACGCCTTCCGGAAACAGCCGATTAGCATTCGGCTCTTCTCGGCGCCTGCGCACAGACCCAGGAGCTGACTGCGCAGGCGCCGTATATAGCCGCGTCACGCCCTCCGAAAAAAGCCGAACTAGGACCGGCTATTTTCGGCGCCTGCGCACTCAGCTCCTGGGTCTGTGCGCAGGCGCCCGAGAAGAGCCGAATGCTAATCGGCTGTTTCCGGAAGGCGTGACGCCTTATAGCGGCGACATACCGCGGTGTGCCTGAAATTCAATGATTTTATATAAAGTAAGTACATGCATTAAAAAAAAACAAAAAAACAGCATACTGGCGCTGACGCCAGTATGCTGGATGGAATGAAACAAAGTGATTTTAAGGGTGGAACTCTGCTTTAATTCAATTTATTATATCCCTTTATTCATGGACTTAAGGGTTCTTTTTTAGTTGGCACAATTTTCACTTTTTTATGTATGCTTGTGTTAGGTCACGTGATTGCTGCCTTCTGTGATTTCACTTATCACGTTATTATTAATATTCTTTTGGGTTAGCGCAAATTTTCTTTCTTTGTCCTCTGTAATAATAAGACATACTACACAGTGTGGTGTTTTAAAAAAATCCTGCAGCTAAATACCTTGTTTCACATCATCGATGTACAGTCACGTGACCGCCTAGCTGACTTCAGAGGGGAATGTTAGCCCATCCCACTTTAGTGCTTAGAGCGGGGAATAAGACGTGACCACATATCAGCAATGTAAAAAAAGGTGTTTAGCTGCCGAATAAATAAAAAAAACACAGACACTGTGTAGTAAAGCTTGTTATAGCAGAGGGGCTGGCAGTAATTGTGAGCTCTGAATTTACAACCACTTTAACAGTGGCCAGTGCCGTCCGGAGTCAATCTGTTAGTTTGAAGAAGAGAGGAGGTGGGAGGAGCAGGGGCTGCCTTGCCATCCTAGACTACAGGGCCATGTGTTTCTTTTTAGGCACACAATGTAGGATGCTGCAAAAGAAATAAGTCAACCCTAAACGGCTCATGTCTTTTACTTAGCAAAAGTTAAAAATGATAAAAACTATTTAACCACTTAAGCCCCAGACCAATATGCTGCTAAATGCCCAAAGGTGTTTTTACAATTCGGCACTGCGTCGCTTTAACAGACAATTGCGCGGTCGTGCAGCGTGGCTCCCAAACAAAATTTGCAATTTCCACAAATAAAGCTTTCTTTTGATGGTATTTGATTTTTATTTTTTGCGATATAAACGAAAAAATCATATTTTCTACTTTTTGTTATAAAAAAAAAATCAAATAAACTAAATTTTAGTCAAACATTTAGGCCAAAATGTATTCATGTCTTTAATAAAAAAAAATCGCAATATAAAAAAAAACTAGCTACCTAGCGGCAACAGTGACACTAATACAGCGATCAGAAAACCGATCGCTTAGTGACACTGGCAATAGGGGGTGAAAGGGTTAACTAGGGCGGTGATCAAGGGGTTAAACCTTTATTAGGGAGGGTAGGGGGCTACCCTGGACACTAACTGTCACACTGACACTAAATGCAGTGATCAGTAAAAATATGATCACTGCTATTAGTGACACTGTGATAGGGGGCTGGGGGTGGGGGGCAACGGCGGATCCAGGGGTGGGGGCAACACCTTTCTTTCTTTCTCTCTATTTTTTCTCTTTTTCTTTTTTCGTTTGCACCCCCCCACCAGCTGCCCCAGTAGATAGATAGATAATAATCTATCTAGCTATCTATCTACAGTGGCGGCTGGTGCTCAACATTTTTGGTGGGCGCAAATGAAAAAAAAGAAACAATTGCAGCCTCACTGTGCCCATCAAACGCAGCCACTGGGCCCATCAATTGTCACCACTGTGCAATGCCATCAAACGCAGCCACTGTGCCATCAAACACAGCCACTGTGCCATCAAACGCAGCCACTGTGCCATCAAACGCAGCAGGAAGAGCTCCCTGATGACGCATGCGTGCATGCGAAACATGTAGAGGCATATGGGCAGTATCCCTTTACACATCGAATCCGCCAATAGTCTCCTCCATTGTCAACATTGCAACTTCCGCCCGTTGAACCGCATTCGAAACAAGGCTTGGAACGCACGCCGCACGTTGCGCAAACAGTAACGCTGGACTAGCTAATGCCGGCTGGGCATTGCAAAATGTGAGTGAGTTTTCTACTTTTTTACTTTTCTAATAAAACATTGGTTTAAATATACTACACCATAAGACCCTTTTTTCTTTTTGGGGGAGCCTCAAGAGGTGGAGAGCCATTCGGGTCTGACACACAGGATAAAGGATCGTGCAGAACCGCTGTTCAAAGGATATTATATGCTGTGTCCCTTATGTGATCTGGTGAGCGCAATCTTTACTAGAGGTGGTGGTGACACTAATTAAGGGTGCTAATTCATGAAGAATATACCTGATTCAACAGCACAGAGCACGTTTTTCACTTTGAAACAAGATAAATAAAAGGATTAAGGACTGTTCTTAGGTGCAATAGCACGCACCAACTGGATTTAAATTTTGTATAATATTTATATGGTTTAAATTAACACTGGTGTTCATGGACATTTGTTTATATATATATATATTATATATATGTTTATGGTTTTGAGATAATCAGCGCAGGAGTATATGCCACATATACACAATTCACATTTTCATTTTTTCACTTGTCACAGGTGTTCACAGTAACTGCAGCAGATTAACATATTATACACTTAGTTGCGCCGGTGTCACAACACATGTGCCATCAATTGTCACCTCTGTGCCATGCCATCAAACACAGCCACTGTGCCATCAATTGTCACCTCTGTGCAATGCCATCAAACACAGCCACTGTGCCATCAATTGTCACCACTGTGCCATGCCATCAAACACAGCCACTGTGCCATGCCATCAAACACAACCACTGTGCCATCAATTGTCACCTCTGTGCCATGCCATCAAACACAGCCACTGTGCCATTAATTGTCACCACTGTGCCATGCCATCAAACACAGCCACTGTGCCATGGCATCAAACACAGCCACTGTGCCATCAAGTGTCACCACTGTGCCATGCCATCAAACGCAGCCACTGTGCCCTTCAATTGTCGCCACTGTGCCAATTGATGCCCCTGTGCCCTTTAATTGTTGCCACTGTGCCCATCGTCGCCACTGTGCCCATCGTCGCCACTGTGCCCATCGTCGCGGCTGAGCCAGAGGGGGCGGCGCTCCGGCGCCATCTATAGACGCACCGCCACTGTCTATCTATATGTATCTATCTATCTATCTATTTATCTTTATCTATCTTCCTTCCTTCTCTTCTTTCTTTCTTTCTATCTTTATCTATCTTTCTTTCTTTCTTTATCTATCTTCCTTCCCTTCTTTATCTATCTATCTTCCCTTCTTTCTTTATCTATATTTCTTTCTTTATCTATCTTCCTTCCTTCCCTTCTTGCTTTCTATCTTTATCCATCTTTCTTGTTTATCTATCTATCTATCTTTCTTATCTATCTATCTATCTATCTATCTATCTATCTATCTATCTTCCCTTATTGCTTTCTTTCTATCTATCAATCTATCTTCCTTCCTTCCATTCTTTCTTTTTATCTTTATTTATTTATCTTTCTTTCTCCCCCCCCCCGGGCTGCTCAGTCTAAAATGCCCAGGCCTATTTTTTGTCCCAGTCCGGGCCTGCCTGCAGCTGCCGCTGCCGAGTCTCTCACTCTCTCTCTCTCTCATCACCAGGGCCGGTAGGCTGCCTGTCCTGAGGCTGCTTTGAGCTGTAGCTGACTGCAGAGCTCCCCTCTCTCCTGCGTGTATGACATTGGGCATCTCTGGCTGTGTGTGAGAGCTGGATCTGTGTTCGGCTGTGCTGCCTGTGCTAGACCTGCTCGTGTGATAGTAGATGGAGATGGAACACTGATTGAATCAGTGTTTTGTCTATCACACAAGCCCGTCTAGGGGGGACCTTGCTAGAGCACACTGCTCTGCCGAACACAGACCTACAGCTCCTGTTTGTTCCATGACAGGGATCGGGAGAGGAGATACCTGCTGTGTGTGATCGAGGTAATGCCATGGTGAGTGCCATGCACAGTGTGGCTGCATTATTAGACAAAAGTGGGACTGCATTATTAGACAAAAGTGGGGGTGCATTTATATACAAAAGTGGGACTGGATTCATAGACAAAAGTGGGCCTGGATTCATAGACAAAAGTGGGCCTGGATTCATAGACAAAAGTGGGACTGGATTCATAGACAAAAGTGGGACTGGATTCATAGACAAAAGTGGGACTGGATTTATATACAAAGGTGGGACTGCATTCATATACAAAGGTGGGACTGCATTCATATACAAAGGCGGGACTGCCTTCATATACAAAAGTGGGACTGCAATAATATACAAAAGTGGTAGTGCAATAATAAACAAAAGTGGGACTGCACTAATATACAAAAGTGGGACTGAATTTTTATACAAAGGTGGGGCTGCGTTCATATGCACAGTGAGGCTGCAATGATGGGCACTGATGAGGCTGCATTGATCTCTTGTACCATGTCTTCAGTCTCTAAACATCCCTTGTACCATGCCTGCAGTCTCTGACCATCCCTTGTACCATGCCTGCAGTCTCTGACCATCCCTTGTACCATGCCTGCAGTCTCTGACCATCCCTTGTACCATGCCTGCAGTCTCTGACCATCCCTTGTACCACATCTGCAGTCTCTGACCATCTCCTGTACCACGTCTACAGTCTCTAACCATCCGTTGTACCACGTCTGCAGTCTCTGACCATCTCTTGTACCATGTCTGCAGTCTCTGACCATCTCTTGTACCATGTCTGCAGTCTCTGACCATCTCTTGTACTATGTCTGCAGTCTCTGACCATCTCTTGTACCATGTCTGCAGTCCCTGACAATCGTCTAGAAACTATGGGATAGATTTATGGCATTTATATTTAAATATTTTTTACTAGTAATGGCGGCAATCATTGATTTTAGTGGTACTGCAACATTGCAGCGGACACATCGGACACCTAATTGAGTTCTGTAAGCAACACCTTATTTTCTGGCAGTGCCTCTCCCGAGACTAGACTCTGGATCCGCCCTTGGGGGGGGGGGTGATCGGAAGGGGTTAAATGTGACTATGTGTATGGTGTCAGTGTGCTGTTGTGCGACTTACTGTGTGAGGTCTTCTCTCCTCTCGCCGGATTGAAAATACCCCCGAGAGGAGAGGTGACATCACTTCCTCTGCCAGTGTTTACATTACACAGGCAGAGGAAGTGCAGAGCGGGGGGGAAGCCGATTCGCTGGGAGCGATCGTGAGGGGGCGGACAAAAAAGAACCGCCGCCCCCTCATCCCGGGTCGCTCCCAGACATTTACCGACCGCCGCATGTAGTGGAGGGGGTCCCGATCGGACCCCTGACCCACTAGAAGGCAGGGACGTACATATACATGCGGCGGGCGTTAAGTGGTTAACTACTTAAGCCCCGGACCATTTGGCTGGCGAAAGATCAGGCCACTTTTTGCGATTCTGCACTGCGTCGCTTTAACTGACAATTGCATGGTCAGTTAAAGCGACCATGCGTCCTTTTTTCCACAAATAGAGCTTTATTTTGGTGATATTTGATAACCTCTGCGGTTTTTATTTTTTGCGCTATAAACAAAAATAGAGCGACAATTTTGAAAAAAATTCAATATTTTTTACTTGTTGCTATAATAAATATCCCCAAAAAATATAATAAAAAAAACATTTGTTTTCCTCAGTTTAGGCCGATATGTATTTAGGCTGATATGTATCGTTCTACATATTTTTGGTAAAAAATAAATCACAATAAGCATTTATTGATTGGGTTGCGCAAAAGTTATAGGGCCAGATTCTCTGAGATACAATGGTGTATCGCAGGAAACACCGTCGTATCTCTGTTTTTTCCCCGGGTATCTATGCGTGTGATTCATAGAATTATTTACGCATAGATACAGTGAAGATCCGACAGGTGTAAAACACTTACACCGTTGGATTTTAGATGTAATTACTTCGCTGGCCGCTAGGTGGCCTTTACGTTGATTTCTCATTTGCCTATGCAAATGAGCCTAATACGCAGATTCCCGAACGTTTTTACGCCGCCTCGTCGTCGTTTACGTCGTTTCCGTAAGCGTAAACCTACCCCTGCTATATGAGGGGTAGGCTTATGAAGTTCCGTCGTATGCCATGTTAAGTATGGCGTCGGGTCAGCGTCGTCTTTTTCCGTCGGTTACGTCGTTTTACTAAGTCGTTCGCGAATAGGGCATTGCTTAAGTGACGATCACGTAGTTTTCACGTCGGTTTCAACTACGTTTTCCGACGTGAGCTGGAGCATGCGCACTGGGCTTTTTTCCCGGCCGGCACATGCGCAGTTCGATCGATGCGGGGGCGCGCTTAATTTAAATACAAGCCGCCCCCTTTGAATTACACAGGGATACGCCGGGCCATTTACACTACGCCGCCGCAAACTACAGAGCAAGTGCTTGGAGAATATGGCACTTGCTCCAGTAAGTTGCAGCGGCGTAGTGTAAATGGCTTACGCTACGCCGCCGCGGATTCTACCAGAATCTGGCCCATAGTGTCTACAAAATAGGGGATAGTTTTATGTAATTTTTAATAATATTTTTTTTTTTTACTATGTAATGGCGATTTTTATTGTGACTGCGACATTATGGCGGACACATCGGACACTTTTGACACCATTTTGGGACCACTGTCATTTTTACAGCGATCAGTGCTATAATATGTATTTTATAGGACTGATTACTGTAGGGGGTGCTGAAGTGTGTCCTAGAGAGTGATTCTAACTGTTAGAGGGTGTGGCTACGAGTGACACGTCACTGATCACTGTTCCCGATGAGAGGGAACAGACGATCAGTGACATGTCACTAGGAAGAACGGGGAAATGTTGTGTTTACACTGACATCTCCCCGTACTTCACTTCTGTGACTCGATTGTGGGACACCGGGGGCGTGGTCACGGAGATTGCGACAGGGTTGCGAGTGCGCTGCCAGCGGCAAATTAAAGGGGATGTAAATATACGTCCATTTGCGCAGCCATGCCATTATGTCAACGTAAATCTTGTGCGGTGGTCGGCAAGCAGTTAAGAAGATCTTATAATGTGCATACTAAATATAGGAATAATTTGGCTCCCACATTGTGTAACAAGATATTACACGGGTGCTGAGCATTTTGCAAGTCTGCATACATTTAAGTTCATTTGAGCCCGTCTTTTCAGCCATTTAATACCTGTTATGTATGAAATAAACATGACAAACAGTGCGGAAGCATACATGCACCTGTTACATTGTAATCTGGCACCATACACCTAACGTGATTGCTGGACTCGCAGACTCTGCATGCATATTTAATAAAATCTAGAATGCCAAGCCTAAAATGTGGTTTGGGTGAAGTATTATATTCAATATGGAATTGTACTTAGTGACATAAGCAGGGAATCCCAATGAGTTCCCTGGCCCCATTTCCAAGATTGCTCTGAATTATCAGCTAGAGACTAATAGCGTCTGTACATTCAGTGTTTTAAGTTTATTGCCCTTTTTATTTATAGAAATATCATTATAGCAGCACACTGGTAACGTGATTACAGCCCTGTGAACAATCCTTGTTAGTACAAATATTGACCATATTGTGCATGCATGACCAACAAATGTATGGGCCAGATTCAGAAAGACTTCAGATACCCGCCGTAATTTCAAATGTGCGCCGTCGCATCTTTGCGACGATTCACAAAGCGAGATACGCCGAAAAACATGGCTTCAGCCGTCCGACGTAACTTGCCTACGCCGGCGTATCATGGGCGCATAGTTACGCTGGACGCATTCGGCGTTCCCATGTTACATATGCAAATGAGCAAGATATGCCGATTCACGAATGTACATGCGCCTGACGGCGTAAAGATAAACCACCAAAAAGGTGGCGCATCCCATGCAAAGGTATGGACGTCGGAACAGCAGTCATTTTTACGTCGTTTACGTAAGTCGTACGTGAAAGGGGCTGTGCGTAAATTACGTTCACGTCATTTACGCCAACGTATCTTAGGGAGTTTATGCGACGTGATTCTGAGCATGCGCGCGCATGCCCAGTTCGACCGGCCATTAATTTACATGGGGTCAAGCTTGATTTAAATAGATGCCGCCCACCTCCTTCCTACTTTGAATTAGGCGGGCTTACGCCGGCCACTTTACGCTACGCCGCCGCAACTTACGGAGCAAGTGCTTTGTGAATGCAGCACTTGTCTCTCTAAGTTGCGACGGCGTAGCGTAAAGAAGATACGCTACGGCAGCACAAAGGTACGCCACGGTACCTGAATCTGGCCCTATGTCTATATGTACAAAACTACATCTTGGCCATTCAGGGCGAAGAAACCTATGAACTTACTCAACAGCGCCTTCATTTGCCAGAGGCCTGAGAAAATTGAAATACTTCTTGGGTATGAGAGGGGCCATGTGACCCTCCCATTCCTAAGCGACCAATTGCCAGGCTTGTGTGCTGTGACATGGAAGTGGGGGGCCTTATTAAATCACCCCCCCCCCCCATTATTGATCATGTCAGGGAAAATTAACCCCTAATTCCCTCCCTTCTTCGTTGGTGGTCATGGCAGTAAAGTTACCCCCCTTGCATTGCTGGATATGTCAAGAAACGGCAAACAAAAATTCCCAGCTCACTTACCAGCCAGCTTGCAACAAACTGAATTGTCCTGTCTAAGGCGCCGTACACACGGCAGAGAACCTCAACGGGCAGAACACATCGTTCCGCCCGTCGAGGTTCTCTCCCGGCCGTCGAATTCGGCGACCCGCCCGTCGGGAATGGCAACTAGCCATTCTTCAGGCGGGCTGTCGAGGAAATAGAGAGCGTGCTCTCTATTTCGGCTCGACGGGCTTCCCGACGGGAAGCTCGCCGAGACCGTACACACGGCCGAGGTCCTCGCTGGAATGTGCATTCCAGCGAGGTTCTCGCTGGTTTTCAGCGAGAACCTCGGCCGTGTGTACGGCGCCTCACAGTTCACATTAAAACAAAGGGGTTTAGTTTGCACACATTTGCAAATATATATGTAAGCTGCAGAGGCCACATCATGGCCAGATATTCAGTGTAACCCAGAGGTGGGTGTAAATACCTGTATTATACAGGTATCTGCACCCCCTTCCACCTGAAGGGTCCAAATGTGACACCGGAGTGACCGAATGGGGGGAGGGTTTCGAAAAGCGAAGGTTCCATTTATGTGTGGACCTCCGCTTTAACCCGCTTAGCCTACCCCTCCTTAAAAGTACAGGAACACACTAGGCACTCAGCATAGCATAATGAAAGCAAAGGTATCCAGTGCGTCCCATGTGGGCTCCCTACAGGCATACCTGCCCTGAATCTATCCATTATTATATATGTACTCCAATTCGTTTTTTGTTGCAGGCTAGCTGGTAAGTGAGCTTGGAATTTTTGTTTGTTGTTTTTGATATGCGTAGCCCTTCCATGTGCTCCTTGCTGCAAAGACCAGTTGTAGGTTGGGGTGGTTGACATTGGTAGTCATGGCAGTGAAAGTCAACCCCCCAAACTTCCTACCCCCTGCATTGGTGGTCATGGCAGCAAAGATTAACCCCCCTTCTTTCAAATCATGGCAGTGAAAGTCAACCCCCAAACTAGGGTTGTCCAGATACCGATACTAGTATCGGTATCGGGACCGATACCGAGTATTTGCGGGAGTACTTGTACTCGTGCAAATGCTCCCGATACCTAAATAGAATACTTTTTTTGTATTTATCAACATGTTCTGTGAAAATTCTTTGAGTTTTTTACTACTGCGTGACAAGAAAATAAAACATTTTTATTCATTTTTACTCATTTTTATTCTTTTATAATGTCTTGAGTTAGAGTTCTTCATAATTCTAAACAAAATATCCTTAGTCTGTATTGTGGTTTGAAAACTGTCACATGACATTTAAAAAAAGTATCGGTAGTCAGTATCGGCGAGTACATGAAAAAAAGTATCGGTACTTGTACTCGGTCCTAAAAAAGTGGTATCGGGACAACCCTACCCCAAACCCCCTGCATTGGTGGTCATGGCAGGGAAGGTTAACCCCCTCTTCCTAGTCATGGCAGTAAAAGTCAACCCGCTAAACCTCCTACCCCCTGCACTGGTGGTCATGGTAGTAGCTGCTCTAAATCGCACCTGGACGCATTCAATTCTATTTTTTTCTATTCGCACCAAACCGCATGTAACAAAATCGCAGATAAACGATGTGTGTGAATGGGGCCATAGGAAAGCATTGTGTGAAAACTAGAAAATCTGCAGCTAAAAGCACCATTCTATCCGTCCGTGTAAAATGGGCCTTACTGATCTCTTTGCTGGAGTCTCTGACAAAAAACAAAGTTCTGCCTCTATCATTATGGCCGCCTTCATATAGGGGCACAGCACAGAACAAGACATGGTAAGTGAGTAATGGGGAAAATAAGAACTTATTCTTTGCATGGACAAAAGCATTTATTCACTTTAAAATATGACTATACAAAGCTGCATTGTTCAGGCCTTACATTTAATGGTAAGGCCACCATCATAATCTGGTGTAAGCTGTAGCCATAGATTTATTCGAAAACCCTAATCAATTAAAATGTCTTTATTAGTAAGCAGATGGTAGAAGCCATTTTCCCTAAACCCACATTATATGAATAAATATACGGTGCACTCTCCCCCCTCCCCCAACAATAGTCAACATATCTTGCCATGTAATCAAGCAGAAAGCAATTGCAGTTGTTCTACAATCTCCGTTAATGGGGATTTACAGTATTTAAACTGTTCTTTTCAATATACAAAATGTTTTCTTCACTCTCTGTTGTAATACATTTATTGTGCCCACTTAATCCATCCTCCATTTAGTTTATGAATTTGTCAGGCAGGACAATAGCAGAGCAATGTGAAGGTGATGTTAGCGCACGGTTTGTTTTGTAATTAGATTGGAACTGGGGTGACGTCAGGAGGAGACGTGGGAGGTTACAATGTCTTTAACTTTCTATTATTAGTAGAAGGCAAAATCATTTCCCCACTATTTCTGATTGTCTTTTTTCATGGGTGAATGAAGAGATTGAGAAAGAAAAACAAAGCACATGATTATGCTTTTAGAACATAAAAAAACAGAATAATTGAAATGTCATAAAAAAGGAAGAACAACAGATGAACGCCTACATCATGCATGTCGGCAGACTTTTTTAACCACATGCTGACCGCGGCAAGCAGATATACGTCGGCAAAATGGCATGGGCAGGCAAAAGGACGTGTATATATATACACGTTACCTTTGAGGCCGCGTACACACGAGGAGACATGTCCGATGAGACAGGTCCGACGGACCGTTTTCATCGAACATGTCTCCAGGGATATTTTGGTCTGATGTGTGTACACACCATCAGACCAAAATCCCAGCGGACAGAGAACGCAGTGACTTAGAAGACGCATGTGCGGGATTTCGGTCCGATGGTTGGGCGTACTTGGGCATACTAAAGCATGCTTAGAAACTTTTGTCCGCTGGAAACCTGTCCGCTAGGTCGTACACACGATCGGACATGTCCGCTGAAACTGGTCTGCAGACCAGTTTCAGCGGACATGTCTCCTCGTGTGTACGCAACCTGAGAAGCAGCATTGTGGACGCGCGCGCCCACAAGCCCACAAGCTCCGCGACTGCGGGTCCCGCAGACTCGATGTCC
Source organism: Rana kukunoris (assembly GCA_029574335.1). Classification (NCBI taxonomy): domain Eukaryota; kingdom Metazoa; phylum Chordata; class Amphibia; order Anura; family Ranidae; genus Rana; species Rana kukunoris. Next base: position 79,157,902 of record CM056060.1, read on the forward strand.
GCAGGCATATCCGCGATCGTGTCATGTTGAAGAAGGGGGAAATGCTGATGTAAACAAGCATTTCCCGTCTTCCTAATGACAGGACAGTGAACACAGCTTCCTGTAATCGGAAGCAGTAATCACTGTCCTGTCACACACAGCCCATCCCCCCTACAGTTAGAAGCACTCACTAGGGCACACTTAACCCCTACAGCGCCACCTAGTGATTAACCCCTTCACTGCCAGTGACATTTTCACAGTAATCAGTGCATTTTAGCACTGATATCTGTAAAAATTACAATGGTCCCAAAAATGTGTCAAAAGTGTCTGATGTATCAGCCATAATGTCGTAGTCACAATACAAATCGCTGATCACCGCCATTACTAGTAAAAAAAAAACAAAAAAAAAACAAACTATCCCCTATTTTGTAGACACTATGGGCCAGATTCTCATAAGCCATTTACACTACGCCGCCACATCGTACTAGAGCAAGTGCTTTAATCTCAAAGCACTTGCTCCATAATGAAGACAAAGAAAAATGGATAGCCGCACTCCAAAACCTGATGGGTGGTCTTTTATTCAATAGACAGCATGTACAAAAATAGGGTCACAGCAGTAGAAACAAGGAACAGCCGACACGTTTCGCACTGGATCAGTGCTTATTCACTGATCCAGTGCGAAACGCGTCGGCTGTTCCTTGTTTCTACTGCTGTGACCCTATTTTTGTACATGCTGTCTATTGAATAAAAGACCACCCATCAGGTTTTGGAGTGCGGCTATCCATTTTTCTTTGTCTTCATTTTGCTTAGAGCACCGCCAGCACCCTTGGTATCCTGCACCACCTGTAACCATTTAGTGATCCCACCTGGAGCGGTGACTCCTTTCTCTCACTTGCTCCATAGTTTTCGCCGGCGTCGCGTAAACCCGCGCAATTCAAATGGGGCGGCTTGTATTTAAATTAAGCGCGCCCCCGCGTCGAACGAACTGCGCATGCGCCGGCCGGGGAAAAAGCCCAGTGCGCATGCTCCAGCTCACGTTGGAAAGCGTCGTTGAAACCAACGTCAAAACGACGTGAGCGTCATTTACGCAACTCCCTATTCGCGAACGAGTTAGTAAAACGACGTAAGCGACGGAAAAAGCCGACGCTGACCCGACGCCATACTTAACATGGCATCCGACGGCACCCGACGGCATCCGACGGTACTTCGTAAGGTTACTCCTCATAGAAGCAGGGGTAACCTTACGAGTTCGTAAACGACGTACGCGACGACGGGGCGGCATAAAAGCGATCGGGAATCGGCGTAGTAGCCTCATTTGCATAGGCAAATGAGAAAACAACATAAAGGCCACCTAGTGGCCGGAGTTGTCATTACAACTACGATCTGCAAGAGTAATTGTATTACACTTGTCGGATGTTGAAGCGTATCTATGCCAAAGTGATGCTAAGCATCACTCGCATAGATACGAGGCTAAAAAAAAGGCGATACGACGGGGTATCTGAGATACCCCGTCGTAGCGCCTCTAAGAATCTGGCCCTATACCTATACCTTTTGCACAAACCAATTAATAAACGCTTATTGCGATTATTTTGTATTTATTTTTTTACAAAAAATATGTAGAAGAATACGTATCGGCCTAAACTGAGGAAAAAAAATGTTTTTATATTTTTGGGGGATATGTATTATAGCAAAAAGTTAAAAATATAGAATTTTTTTCAAAATTGTTGCTGTATTTTTTTTTTAGCGCAAAAAATAAAAACCGCAGGGGTGATCAAATACCACCAAAAGAAAGCTCTATTTGTGGGAAAAAAAGGACGTCAATTTTGTTGGGGTGCCACGTCGCACAATTGTCAGTTGAAGCGGCGCTGTGCCGAATCGCAAAAAGTGGTCTGGTCTTTGACCAGCAAAATGTTCCCGGGCTGAAGTGGTTAAAGTGCCCAGCCTATGGGTATTAAGGGTCCATTTCCATTTCATGTTAATGTGCACATTACCACAATTCATAGTAATGCACATAACAAGGATCAATAGCACCCGAGTGCAGTAGGGCAATGCATTTGTGTTGTAGTACAGTGCAATGCATGTTAGTGCATCGTGGTGTGCTGCGTTAGAAAGGGTCACATCCAATTTTTTGTACTTTAAAGTGCGTTGGTATCTCATTAATTTCAATGGGACTGCCTTAATATACATTAACAAGTGACATAACACTTCTTTTGCATATTCCTTACAAGCAGTAAAACATTTATAAGTGAAAACACTCGCGCCTAGAGTTAACAATTAACTACAATGTATCCATGCAGCAGCTGTTTCAATCAAGTATAGTAGAAAAAATGTGGTGTCATAGGAAAACAAATCCTTAATCCTTATGGCCCATACACACGATCCGAATATCGGACGAAAACGATCGTCCGATGATGGATCGTACGATTTTCGGATCGTGTGTACACTACTTTCGACAGCCGATCACGACCGTTCATCCGATTAAATTCGATCGGACAAGCGCGAAAATTTTTCTTCTCCGATGTCCGATCGTCCGATTTTCGTTTAGTCAGTACAGCCGTCGTCCGACAATACAATACAAATACATTACAACACGTGACATCACTTCCGATCGTTTTTTTCTATCGTACGAGAATTTTCGTGAGTTTAAAAACCTATTTTATTTTACTCGCGATTATTAAGCGAAAAAAGTCGTACGATCCGTCGGCCGATATTCGGATCGTGTGTATGGGCCATTAACCACTTGACTACTGGGCACTTAAACCCACTTAATAACCAGACCAATTTTCAGCTTTCGGTGCTCTCACATTTTGAATGACAATAACTCAGTCATACAACACTATAACCAAATGAAATTTTTGTCCTTTTTTTCCCACAAATAGAGCTTTCTTTTGGTGGTATTTTATCACCTCTGCGGTTTTTATTTTTTTCACTATAAATGAAAAAAGAACGAAAATTTTGTAAAAAAAAGAATTTTTCTTCATTTCTATTATAAAATTTTGCAAAAAAGTAATTTTTCTTCATAAATTTGGCCTAAAATGTATACTGCTACATATCTTTGGTAACAAAACAAAAAAAATTTAGATATTATTTAGTCTGGGTGAAAGTTATAGGGTCTAAAAGCTATGGTACCAATTACTGAAAATTGATCAATTTGATCACACCTGATGTACTGACATCCTCTCTCATTTCTTGAGACCCTAACATGCCAGAAAAGTACAAATACCCCCCAAATGACCCCTTTTTGGAAAGAAGACATTCCAAGGTATTTAGAAAGAGGCCTGGTGAGTTTTTTGAAGTTGTAATTTTTCCCACAATTCTTTGCAAAATCAAGATTTTTTTCATTTTTATTTTCTTTCCACAAAATTTTCATATTAGCGGGTTATTTCTCACACACAGCATATGCATACCACAAATTACACCCCAAAACACATTCTGCTATTCCTCCCGAGTATGGCGATACCCCATGTGTGGGACTTTTACACAGCGTGGCCACATGGAATGGCGCCAAACTTTGCGACTTAAAAATCCCCATAGGTGACGCTTTAAATATTTTTACTGGTTACATCATTTTAGTTGGAGAAGAGGTCTAGGGCCAAAATTATTGCTCTCGCTCTAACGTTCGCAGCGATACCTCACATGTGTGGTTTGAACACCGTTTTCATATGTGGGCGGGACTTGCGTATGCGTTCGCTTCTGCATGCGAGCTCACGGGGACAGGGGCGCTGTATGCCCAGAGTATTGCGGAGTATGCCCAGAGTATTGCGGAGTATGCCCAGAGTATTGCAGAGTATGCCCAGAGTATTGCAGAGTATGCCCAGAGTATTGCAGAGTATGCCCAGAGTATTGCAGAGTATGCCCAGAGTATTGCGGAGTATGCCCAGAGTATTGCGGAGTATGCCCAGAGTATTGCGGAGTATGCCCAGAGTATTGCGGAGTATGCCCAGAGTATTGCAGAGTATGCCCAGAGTATTGCGGAGTATGCCCAGAGTATTGCGGAGTATGCCCAGAGTATTGCGGAGTATGCCCAGAGTATTGCGGAAGTATGCCCAGAGTATTGCGGAGTATGCCCAGAGTATTGCGGAGTATGCCCAGAGTATTGCGGAGTATGCCCAGAGTATTGCGGAGTATGCCCAGAGTATTGCGGAGTATGCCCAGAGTATTGCGGAGTATGCCCAGAGTATTGCGGAGTATGCCCACCAGAGTATGCCCAGAGTATGCCCAGAGTATTGCGGAGTATGCCCACCAGAGTATGCCCAGAGTATGCCCAGAGTATTGCGGAGTATGCCCACCAGAGTATGCCCAGAGTATTGCCCCCCCCAGAGTATTGCCCCCCCCCCAGAGTATTGCCCCCCCCCCCAGAGTATTGCCCCCCCCCAGAGTATTGCCCCCCCCAGAGTATTGCCCCCCCCCAGAATAGTGCCCAGCATTGCAGAGTATGTGCAGCAGGGATGGCTGAGCAGGGAGGGATGGATGGATGGATCTGTGACTACATTTGTCACAGATCCATCCCGCAGCACTGGCGCTGCCATCCGCTCCCTCCCCTCTCCTCTCACACTGTACCGATCGGTACAGAGAGAGGAGGGAGGAACCGGCGTCATCAAATGACGCCGGTCTGTTTACATCTGATCACGTGGTAAACCGCCGCTATCAGCGGCGATTTACCGTGATTCGTGACCCGCCGGGTCCTCTGGACCCGGCGGTCACGGACATTCCCGTGTGCGCGCCCCAGGGGGCGCGCGGGAGCACGACTCTGGAATCACGTTATATAACGTGATCCCAGAGTTAAGCAACCACCTTGCCGCCGTTATTTTTCGGCAGGTGGTTGCTAAGTGGTTAAGCTGCATTCAGACCTAGGCGTCATGAAAAAGGTGTTTGGGCGTCATGAAAAAGGTGTTTGGGCGACATGAAAAAGGTGTTTTGTCCCCGCGATTTGTGATGTTTTACATTGTCGGCTATTGCCGAACGCCCGATACGCCTGAAAAAAAGGGTCCGGGACTTGTTTGAGCTTCAGGCGTACGGGCGTTTGGCGTGGAGATGTAAATGTAAATTGTAAATGGCAATGTAAATTCGCCCCTCCAGCGTATGTCAGGCTGCTTCAGCGTCGGGCTTCAGGCGACAAAACGCCTAGGTCTGAATGGAGCCTTAGACACTAGCAACACTTTGCACTAGCGATGTGCCTGGTGCAAAATTTGTGAACAATATTGAACCAATGTTAAACCAATTTTAAATCATACATAATGAGTAACAAATATATGTGAAAACGAACAAGCAAAAAAGTCCATAATGGATTAAACTTTTTATTTACATAAAACCGTGCTCAGTGTCCCATAGAATGAATAAAACGATTGGTTGTGCTCCCAACCGATTAATAAAGTGAAAGTCGCTACTCATTGAATGAAGTTGACCCCTCTTTACCTTACAGCAAGAGAGGTCAAAAGCGATGTTTGGTCTGAGTGACCCGAGGTACTAGAAACGGCTCCCATCGGTGTCGTGTGGTCCTAGGAAACAGCCCAGAGAAAAACCTCCGCTCTTCCACACTATACGAGATCCAGACTGCAATCAGGTCTCAACGATCACAGGCCCCACACCTGAAATTCAATCAGCAGCTCTCTGCCACCATCCGTGATCCAAATGGACAACCATAGAATGTTCAAAAAAGAAAGCTCTATTTGTGGGGAAAAAAACGACATCATTTTTTTTTGGGTACAGCATCGAATGACCACACAATTTCCAGTTAAAGCGGCGCCATGCCGTATTGCAAAAAATGGCCTGGTCATTAAAGGGGTAAATCCTTCCAGGGCTGAAGTGGTTAAACTTGCACTTTTTAGGAGATGTTCACACTGCATGCAGCCGGTGGCATCCATGCGCTCTGAAGGTCCTTCAGACACACAATGGGTTGGGGGCACAACCAAAGCATACATTTCTAAGGTTGGTGTTGCTATAAAGATCAATATACAAATTGAACCATAAAGAATAGTGCACATACACAAAAAAGGCTGCTTTCAAAACTTGCAAGGATACTTAAAAACACCTGATCTTAATAAGTAAATATGGCCGTACTGTGCTTAAGCCCACTTCTGCATCATAGTACTGCATTTTCAGTGGGTCCTACACTATTCATAGATATAAAGATAAATCCCACTTCTCAAAACCATGGGGCCTACTCACTCCTTACATGGGAGAAGTGTGCTAGCTGCATATTCCTCTGCCTAAACTGCACTATAAAGGCATTCTTCCTACAACTACTTACTTGTGGTGGTAGGTCCTTCAGAGCCCGTACCGTAAACGGTGGCTCCCATGCACATGTGCGGGAGTGACATCCCTGTGCCCCTGGCCACTCATGTAGCCGGAAGACATGGACCGGGTGCAGATGGAAACCCTCTCAGCGGTGACAGCCTGGCACTGGAGGGCTTCATTTTAAGGTAAGTCTCTCATAATGTTCTAGTATGCAATGCATTTTTTTAACTGCACTTTACTACTGCTTTAAGCCACTGACCATTGGACTGAAGATAAATACTATCTATAATATTTTATTTTGTATGGTATAATATTAGCATTTATTTGTGTACAGATATCTATCTCCTGAATAGAATATAGAGAATTACTATCAAAGACTCAATCCTATCTATCACCAAGACCCCACTGTGAGATAATCCCAAATTGAAAGAACTGCATAGTCACCCAGAGTCTAAATGGTGGTCTAGCAGTGGTATTAAAGAGATTTCTTATGTAATACTCTCCTCTTCACATTCTGGGAATTGAAAACCTCAACCTCTCCAATAAGATTTCTTTTTACAACATCTCTATTTAAGGCATGCAATTAAAGCTCATTTTGGTTCTGTAATAATAAAGCTCAGTGCATCCCTTTTGTGAAATCCTATTCATGATAATACGCTTTAGAAGATAACCCACCTCAGTATTTAACTGCTGCCTGGAATTCTATACACCAAAATCCTTATGTTCTGCTTACAAAAAATGGACTAAATTCTTACTGACTTTGTCAAACAAACAGCCTGGTATTCCCTTCATCTACAACAGGCTTGTATTCTAGATAGGGTCTAATATACTGTAGATGTGCCACACATGAAAAAAACAAAGGGTGGGGCCCCCAAATTCTATACCTTGCTTTTTCTTTTTTCTTGATCTTTCTCTTTATTAACATCGCCACCAGGGGTAGGCAACCTTGGCATTCCAGCTGTGGTGAAACTACAAATCCCATCATGCCGCTGCCTCTAAGGCCGCGTACACACGATGAGACATGTCCGCTCAAACATGTCCGACGGACCGTTTGCAGCGGACATGTCTCATCGGATTTTGGTCCGATGGCGTGTACACACCATCGGATCAAAATCCTCGCCGGCAGACAGCGCGGTGACGTGGCGGTGACGTTGACGCCGCCACGTAACCGAACCAGGAAGTGAAAAACGTTCACGCATGCGTCAAATCCATTTGACGCATGTGCGGGCAGATATGTCCACTGGTTAGTGTACTAACCAGCGGACATATCCGACGGACATGTCTCCGGCGGACAAATTTTAAAGCATGCTTTGAAATTTGTCCGCTGGACAAACATGTCTGCTAGCCCATACACACGATCGGATTTGTCTGCTGAAACAGTCCATCAGACCAGGAGAAGTCTTCAAGGAGAAGACTGCCTTTTCCACTCCTGAGGGCTCGTTTCAGTATAAGCGGATGCCGTTTGGTCTGCACGGAGCCCCTGCATCATTCCAGCGAATGATGGACAAAATTTTGACATCGCTGGGCATCGCTCGTGGTCATCCACAGCCCAGATTGGGAATCGCACCTGCTCCGTGTACAAGCGGTGGTAGATTCCCTTAGGGAAGCACGTCTCACAGCCAATCCAAAAAAATGTGCCATAGGTCTGGAGGAGGCCAAATACCTTGGGTACATTATTGGCCGGGGAGTGGTCAAACCACAGACCAATAAGATTAAGGCAATTCAAAAATGGCCCCAACCAGTCAATAAAAAACAAGTGAGGACCTTCCTGGGCATTACAGGGTATTACAGGCGTTTCATACCCAATTTTGCCACCGTTGCCGCCCCCTTGATCGATCTGACGAAGGGTAGGGGGTCGGTCATGGTCAAGTGGAACCCCAAAGCCAAGGAGGCATTTCAGAAGTTGAAACAGGCTCTTTGTATGGTACCCGTACCAGTAACCCCGGATTTTAGCCAGGAGTTTGTTGTACAGACGAACGCCTCTGAGGTGGGCCTAGGGGCCATACTGTCACAGAACAGGGATGGTGAGGAGCACCCAGTGGTATACCTGAGCAGGAAGCTGAACAAGCACAAGAAATATTATGCCATCGTAGAAAAGGAGTGTCTCGCCATTAAGTGGGCTTTAGACTCCCTGAGATATTACCTACTGGGGAGGTCATTTAAGCTGGTCACAGACCATGCTCCCCTGAAGTGGATGTGTGATAACAGGGAGAAAAATGCTCGGGTGACAAGGTGGTTCCTGGCTTTACAGCCTTTTAAATTTACGGTGGAGCACAGGCCAGGAAAACTCCAAAATAATGCAGATGCCCTCTCCCGTGTGCACTGTATGGTTGGGTCAAGTGCTCAGCCGCAGGTGTTTGAGCAGAGGGGAAGGATATGTGACGGTATGCGAGGTGCGATACATAATCATAGGTACATTTCACCTCGCATACGTTCTATTATGAGAGACTGAAATGGAATCCGGTCCGGGTTTTACAGCCTCTGGGCCTGGCTAGGGTTCCGGTCCGGATGTTTGGGTCCACTCGAGTCCACAGCCGTGCTCCAAGGCGGCGGCTAGGCCTGCCCTACGTGTGGAACAGGCTGCTGCGGGCTCTCACCCCGGTTGTGCACCGGTGGTTTATGTGCCTCGGCGAAGGAGATCGATCGCAGCGGTGGCTAGCCCCTTGCCTTCCACGGCTAGTCAACTCCTATCCAGCCCTGAGGAGGGGGGGTGTGGGGGAGCGGGAGACAGCAGCAGAGGTACAGCACCCAGAAAAGCGACGGGGAAATCCGTGCACGGGTTCAGAGTGCGCAGAGTGAGTGATGCCAGCTCTGGGCCCTCGGCTGCCAGGCCCGAGTCGCCTGGTGGGCCATCATCTGAGGAGCCTGGAGATCATTCGGAGTGGGAGTTGTCGGGTTCCGAGGAGAAGTTCGTGCCCGGGACGCAGTTTACAGCGCGGGAGATGAGTGTTTCGGCTGTTGGGATTGCTTCCAGGCAGCCCGGTAAGTCGTTTTCATCAATTTCTACTGTGTTGCAAAATGCTGGTGTGTTGGTAGGGGGACGGAGGGAGGGTCCCCGTAGTCGTTTGGTAGTGCCCGCAGTGGCGCGGGTAGTGAGGTAAGGCCTAGTGCCTGGGGGACAAAGGTTGGAAGGGATGCAGGTTTGCATCGGTTGTTTGGTAGGGTTGGTATCGTTGGTGAGCTAGGCTGTCCCGACGTTAGCCCTGCGGCAGCTTGGGTGCCGGCAGGGGGTATGGCTGGGGGTAGTGACGCTGAGAAATCCAGGGTTAAGGTGTAGGCGGAGGGATCTGGTCCGGTTGTCGGGCGCAAAAGGGGAAAGGGTATACTTTTTATGAGGCACCCCTGGGTTCACATTCTAAGCAGGAGGTGAGAGAGAAGGGCTGGAAGAGCGAATATGTAGAGATATTTGCGCATTTGCCTCTGGGGAAGTTTAACCTGGTCAGGGTTAAGCCTGAGTCCTAAAAGGAGGATGAAGCAAAGGGAGGTATAGGTTTATACCCAGGACTTTTGCGAAGTGGTCGCAGTCATACTAGATCGGGGTAGCGTGATCGGTGAGAAAAAACTCTGAACACTGTTCGGCGCTTTTCAGTTAACAGGAGGCGATTAGCGAGGCCTATCGGTATTACGGAGGCACGGGATGGCTCCGTTGCGACGAACAGTTTAGGCAACGTAGAGCGATGGGACCAGACATGTAGGTGGAGAGACCGAGGGCTTTGGCCTTGGGATCCATCTCATGTCGGCCCCACGGACGTCCACAACGTTTTTGGGGGGGGGAGGCGGTGTAACCTATTTCCCGGGACAGTCGGCCGGAAAGAAAAAGGGGGTCTGCTGGCAGTGTAATGAGGGTAACTGCACGTTTAGGGGGTCCTGCCGGTTCAAGCATGAGGGCTCCGGCTGCGGTGGTAACCATCCCTCTTCCCGGGTTTTGTTGTGAGCAAGGCAAGGTACGTGCGGTTTTACGACGAGTAAGAGGGAGGACTACGGTGATGGTGTAGAAGATGCGACCGTTTCTCGGTAGCACCCCGACAGGGCGGCCGCCCGGTCGTTGGAGGGGGGGGGTTTTCAGAGGGTTTCAGCATTCCTTGCAAGCTGGGGGTGCCCCCCCCCCATGCCTAACAATTTGCACTCCGCGCTACGTCACCCTGAGGTGGTTTTTGGATACACTGCAGTAGGAAGTAGCTCTTGGCTGGATGGGGTGCCCATTCTCCCCGCCCCCCCCTTTATATGAGTTGGTCGTTTTCCCCTTTGGGGTTGTGCCAAACAAGGACCCGAACAAGTTTGGGCTCATTCATCACCTGTCTTTACAGGGGGGGGGGTCGAGGCTGCCTTTCGGCTTCTTCCGGTACACCCGGATAGTTTCCGGCTATTGGTCTCGTCACTGGGAGGGGGAGTTCAAAAGGGACTCGGTCCACGTGCCTTGTTGGTACAGTTTAGTTCTAGAATGTGTGGGTCGTTATGTGGCTGGAGTGAACTCCGTGGTCCACTATCGGGTCTACTTCCTCAGCGTTTGCCCGGCTGGGTCGCGTATCTGCGCGGTGTTTTGGCCACGCTGGAACGCATTGCGGAGTGATTTTTGGGTGCCTCTGGCATCCGAGAAAAGGGAGGGGCCGAAGTCGGTCATACAATTTTTGGGCATAGTAATTGGCTCGGAGGCAATGGAGTGCAGATTACCATGGGACACACTGGAAAGCATCACGGCAAAAATTGGCGAGATATTGGGTTCACAGAAAGTACAAATCTGAGCGCTGCAGTCGCTCCTGGGAAAACCTATTTTCGTGTGTCTTATTCTTCCTATGGGGCAAGTCGTTTGCAGGCGCCGCTCGGCAAGCACGGCGGAGGGTTAAGTCACCCAAACACTTCGTGGGTTTGTGAAGGAACACAGGGAAGACCTGTCGGTTTGGCACTCCGTTTTGGAGTCCTTTAACGGTATGGCTCTGTGGATGTTCGGTCAGGTCGCCAATGTTGACATGGAACTGTTCACGAATGCGGCCGGGGGTTCAGGTTTTGGTGCATTATTGCAGGGACAGTGTAGGGCGGACCCTTGGCCCCAGTCCTGGGTGCCAGAAGGGTTAACTAAGAACTTGGTTTGGCTGGAACTGTTTTCTGGTAGGGCTGGTGGTCGAACTATGGGCCCTACCTTCCGGGACCGGAAGGTCTGTTTCCATGGTGATAATCTGGGGGTGGTACAAGTGTTCAACAGGGTGACGGCTCCTCTCCCCCGGTCATTTCATTCGTCTCTTGCGGCACCTGGAGCTGTGCTGTTTCCAGAGGTATACCGGGAGTGGACAAGGTTGTGGCGGACGCCTTGTCCCGGTTTTCAGTGGGGACAGGTTCTGGGTTTGATGTGTTAGGCAGAGGAGCAAGTCGTCCCCTGTCCAGTGTAAGTGTGGAGGATTCAGTTTGAATCATCTCACAGAAGGTCGGTAAAGTGAGGAAACATGGGCGGCCTAAGAGAAGGTCTGGTTGGTGTGGCAGATGCTGGTTCGGGGGGCAGAGGTGGAGCTGGCGGGTCCAGAGGTATGGGTCCTGATTCGGTATTGTTTGTCCAGGAACATAGAGGCTGGGATGTCACAGTTGGTACTCGATAAGAAAAGTTGTTGAGTCTGGTATTCTCGTTTGAGTGGCTAAGGTGCCTGGAATTTTACCATGATTTTTGGGTGCCACAAGCGCTCAAGGGATATAGCCAGCAGGAACGGCGGAGGGATGCCCGGTGCCCAGTATCGTTACATCTTAAGAGGTGTTATGGGGAATGTGGGGACATTGTGTTTACCCCGGTATAGGGTTGTGTCGTTTCTGCACAGTGTTTTGGTCTAGCAAATTTTTTGGAGCATTCAGGGTGGGCGAGTTAATTAGCCCCTCCAAGAAACAGTTCAAGGGGGCATGTTGGCTGCTGACGTGTGGGGGCACATGAAGGGGCCACACAGCTTCTAAGCAGATCCAAAACGGATCAGAGGGGGTGAGGTAAGTCAGTGCAGGTGGTCACTGTTGTTGGTTCAGACCTTTGCCCAGTCGGGCTGGTGGGGAATTCCGGCAGGTACGCCCGAAGGTGGGCGGTTCATTTGGTTACATAAGTAGGGGGCTCCAGGGTCGCGCTATCAGTTCGTGGCAGGGTTTAGGAAAGGTTTGGGGGCTTTGGGCCTAGTGGAGAAGGAATTCCCTGGCGTTCACTTAGGATTGGGGCAGCGACAGAGGTTGCACGTGATCGTCTTGATGAGGAAACAGTCAAGGGGATAGGCAGGTGGGAGTCGAAGAGGTTTCGACTAGCTGTAGGCCACAATGGTTGGTGGGCCTGGCGTAGGGGTAATTTGGTGGTTGCATCAATGGTTGTATAGGTTGCTTACTGTCTTTCAGGTACAGTGCAAGGATTGGTCTGGATTATGGGCCACTCCTTCGGAGATTGGGGGGGCTTGGAGAGTGTATGTTTGACCGGTGGTTCGACAGCTGGGGGTCCCGAGACGGCAGGCTCGTGTACATTGGTTGCGTTTCCCAAGAATGATGTGGCAGTAGAGTGGTATCGGAAGTGCACAGGTTTGCACGTTGGGACCGACCACTGGAGGTACTGGTTCTCCATGTGAGGAGAAATGATTTAGGGGGTGAGGTCAATGCTGGGGTTGTGAGGTTCCCAGATATGATAGTGGTATGATCGGTCATGGTGGCTGGGACATCATAGAGGATGGCCAGACAGTGGAGGGGGTGAAAAAGAGCTTGGTGGAAGATGGACAGAGAGGTGGTGGGGGCACTGCGGTCAGTGGTCGTCTCTGAGCCAGCCTGTTGGCTTGAGGCCTATGACCAGAGTTTAGATAACGCAGTGCCAACCAAATGTGGTTTGTAAGTAGAAACGGGGGCCTGGCGATCAGGCATCTGGGAGTTGAAGGTGTCTACGTGAAGATACCTTAGGAGTGATGGAGTTTACTGCACAGATGTTGGTATCGATATGGTGGGGGTTGGGCCCGTAGGAGGGGGTACAGCAAGCATTGAGGGTGTGGAGGTGCGCCCAAAGACAAGGGGTTACCTTTGGGTGCTGGTGGCGGGTGTTTGGACTTTGCAGGAGAAGAAATTACCCCAAATATGGATGCCATTACCCAGAGGTGGTATGGGTTCTGAAGGGGTGTGGTTTCCAGTCTACCAAGGTGTAGCTGGAATGTTTGTTAATGGGAGCACTGCGGTCAGTGGTCGTCTCTGAGCCAGCTTGCCGGCTTGAGGCCTATGACCAGAGGTGAGGTACCGCAGTGCCAATAAAATGTTATAATGTTAAAAGGTTTTACAAGTCAGTGTTAGTGGTGCCTGCAAAGTCCAGCACTAGTATGAGAAGAACTGTTTTTCTCAGGAATTATATGGTTTATATATGTTATTTATTATTGGATGTTATCTAAAATAAAGGAGGCTGCTACGGCCAGTTTTACTCCAAGTTACAGTGGTGGTCTCATTATTATTAAAGGTATAAACAGTGGGTCTTAGCAGTAAAGGTTATATCTGGGATACCATAGTCAAGAGAGGCCCCGAGCAAAAGAACAACAGCAATAGGCGAAGGGCCGGCATTACAGGGTTAACAGAAACCCTTACAAGCCATGGGGAAGTGTCATAGAGAGTGCAGTGGGGAGGGGAGGAGAGGCTATAAATTCCTCCCCCCTCCTTTCCCGGGTAACACAGTCTGGGGAGAAAAGTTCCCACCCACCCTCCCTTTTTTGTTATGAGCTTGCTGATAGTGGTGATAATGGTTGAGAGAATTTTTGTTTTGGGTGCTTTCCTTGTGTTTTGTTTCTCCTTATGCAGGTACGAGGTGCATGGTGTCGTGGCAGTGGCGGGTGTTTGGACTTTGCAGAAGAAGAAATTACCCCAAATAAGGATGCCATTACCCAGAGGTGGTATGGGTTCTAAAGGGGTGTTGGTTGCCAGTCTACCAAGGTGTAGCTGGAATGTTGGTTAATGGGGGCACTGCGGTCAGTGGTCGTCTCTGAGCCAGCTTGTCGGCTTGAGGCCTATGACCAGAGGTGAGGTATCGCAGTGCCAATAAAATGTTATAATCAGTGATTTTTTTTAGGGGGAACTTGGGGGAACTCAGTTCCACCACCTCTGGCTCAGACCCTTTGGTGCCTGCTCACCACAATCACTTGTAAACACAGAAGTCTGGTTTTTGTCTTTACAAGTGACAGCTCTGCACTCTGTGTGTAACCCCCTGAACTCTGCAACCTTTAAGACCCTCCTACTGCTTGTGAAATCTGAATGGGGTCGTGGTTGGGTTCCTGCACCTATTTTCTGAGAAAAAAAGCTCTGGTTATAATGTTAAAAGGTTTTACAAGTCAGTGTTAGTGGTGCCTGCAAAGTCCAGCACTAGTATGAAAAAGAACTGTTTTTCTCAGAAATTATATGGTTTATATATGTTATTTATTATTGGAAGTTATCTAAAATAAAGTTTTTACTCCAAGTTACAGTGGTGGTCTCGTTATTATTAAAGGTTTAAGGGGGAGTATAAACAGTGGGTCTTAGCAGTAAAGGTTATATCTGGGATACCATAGTCAAGGTTTTGAGGCAGCTCTGCCCCCATGTGCACACACAAACGTAAACGCACCCATCGGGGACACCGTCATATGAAAACTTTGTATGCCATACACATTACATAATGCTACACATGCTGGAGTGAATGCAATAATTCTAGGGACATTATTTGCAGGTAACTCTCAGATGAATTGTAGGGGCCTTTAAAGCTTTACCTATGGAACATATAGCATTATTAATTTGCAGGAAAAGATCATTTTAAATTTGACATATATCAGGATATCTATTTAATTGGCAGAACCTCACCTTTTTAAATTTTCCCAAAAATTGGTTATATATTGATTATGTGCCGTAAAGTTAACTTTTTTTACATACATTTTGCGGCTGATAAACCGTTGTACAAATATTGTGTGGCTTAAAAAATTGCAACTGCCATTATGTTAATTTTCAGGATGTCTGCTTTGAGAATGCTTGGGGGCTTTAAATAATCTTCAGGCCTAAAATGATTTTTTAACTGCTTGCTCATATTACTGCGGGAAGTCGGCTCTGCTGGGCGAGAGCCCGTAGCTATACGTCCGCTCTAAAGCGGCCCCCCACTCACCCCCGAGGCCCGTGCATGTGCCCGGCGGGCACGATCGCCACTGGGCACTCGCGATCGCTCATTACAGAGCGAGGATCGGGAGCTATGTGTGTAAACACAAAGCTCTCGTTCCTGTCAGCGGGGGAAACGCTGATCTCCTGTTCATACAATGTATGAACAGAAAATCAGTGATTTCCCCTAGTGAGGCCACCCCCCCCATACAGTTAGAACACACCCAGGAACACACTTAACCCCCTTCCCTGCCCCCTAGTGTTAACCCCTTCACTGCCAATGGCATTTTTATAGTAATCCAATGCATTTTTATAGCATTGATCGCTAAAAAAATGCCAATGGTCCCAAAAATGTGTCAAAAGTGTCCGAAGTGCCTGCCATAATGTCGCAGTACTAAAAAAAAATGCTGATCGCAGCCATTACTAGTAAAAAAAAAATATTAATAAAAATGCTATAAAACTACCCCCTATTTTGTAAACGCTATAACTTTTGCGCAAACCAATCAATAAACGCTTATTATGATTTTTTTTTACGAAAAATATGTAGAAGAATACGTATCGGCCTAAACTGAGGAAAAAAAAAGTTTTTTTATATATTTTTGGGGGATATTTATTACAGCAAAAAGTAAAAAATATTGCATTTTTTTCAAAATTGTCGCTCTATTTTTGTTTATAGCGCAAAAAATTAAAACCGCAGAGATGATTAAATACCACCAAAAGAAAGCTCTATTTGTGGGAAAAAAGGATGCCAATTTTGTTTGGGAGCCACGTCGCACGAACGCGCAATTGTCAGTTAAAGCGACGCAGTGCCGAATCACAAAAAGTGCTCTGGTCATTGGGCAGCAATATGGTCCGGGGCTAAAGTGGTTAAACATATGCAAAAAATACTATGGCAGTGAAAGGATTAAATACTATGCTTGGGGGTTGACTTAATCCTGCATGTGGAGTTGTGCACCAGTAAGATGGACTCCTTTAAGGCCTCGTACACTAGGCATGTGCATTTCATTTTGTTCCGAATCGAAATTCGGACGAATTTTCCATTATTCGGACATTCGGATGCATACGAATTCCCGAATTGCTATATTAGCGAAAAATTTCGACCGTTTTCGGAATTCGTTCATTTTCGACCGAATTTCGAAAAAAAAATGGTCGAAATCGAAAAAAAATATTTTTCGAATTCCGAATCGAATACCCGCGGACTAAATTCGATCGGAATTCGAAAAAAAAAAAAAAAAAATATTTTCGAATTTAATTCGAAAAAAATTCTATTCGAAAAGAGACTATTTGTTTTCTAATCTGGTTGAAATATTTTCGATTTCGAAAGTTTTTTCGAAATTCGGTCGAAAACGAACGAATTCGAAAAACGGTCGAAATATTTTAGATTTCGACTGGATTTTTCGAAATTCGGTCGAAAACGAACGAATTCCGAAAACGAATTCAACACATGTAACGAACCTAACTTAACGAAATGTATTAAATGACGAATTGAAACGAAACGAAACGAAACGAATTTTTCACTTTTGCACATGCCTATCGTACACACGATCAAATCTGTCTGCTGGAAACAGTCTGCTAGACCGTTTCAGCAGACAGATTCGACCGTGTGTACAGGCAAACAGACGGATTTGGCCACCCGACAGATTTCAAAGCATGCTTTGAAATCTGTCGGCTGGGAACCCGTCCGCCCGACATGTCTGCTGGTTAGTATGCTAACCAGCAGACATGTCTTCTCGCACACGCGCCAAATGATTTCGACGCATGCGCGGAAGTGTTTTACTTCCTGGTGCGGTGACGTGGCGGCGTCAACGTCACCGCCACGTCACCGACACGTCAGCGTACACGCGAGCAAACCAAAATGCCAGCAGACAGATCTGTTCAAATCGGTCGGTCCGACCGATTTGAACAGATAGATTTACTCGTGTGTACGAGGCCTAAAACTACTGTCGGTAAATTACTTATTCACTGGCTTTGTTCTGTTTGTAAACAAAGCGGCTGGTGATCTCTGGTGATGTTATTAACTAATAATGGTCATGACCATATTTGGTCAATGATGTCACCCAGGTTCCCCCGACACTGTAGTTTACATTCCAATAGTGCCAGGGACCTGTCTTTGTGATAGGAACTATGTGATACTCCATGCTAAGGTAGATGGCATGTCTTTGGTTATGGTGGGTCTGTACAACCCTCCTCATGCCACTATTGGACTCCTCAACAAGATTGCGCAGGTAGTGGCGACCTGATCTTGGTGGGTGATTTTTATATGGCGCCATGCCCACATTTGGATAAGCTGTCCCCGGATCCGGCTACGGATTCTCCTCTCTCCCGGTGGGCAGCAGTTTTTGGCCTCATGGATGTTTGGAGATGAGGGTTAGTGGATATACATGCAGCTTAGCCACACACACAGCTATGTCACAGATTGACCTCATGTATGTTAGAAGCCCGGTCTTAGCTAAGGTTGGGGAGGTCTCTGCGCTCCCTAGGGGAGTCTCAGCCCACACTCCTATTCTTCTTAAATTGCACACCAAAGTGGCCCCTACTAATTGACTGTGGCGCCTCTCGAGATATTGGGTATCAGATGAGCGGGTGGAGCCTGTGCTGGAATCTGCCATAGTGGAGTATTGGTCCCCCGATCTTCTGGGATCGGAGTCGCCTAGCTGATGGGAGGGATTCAAGTTCCATGTTAAACAACAATATCAATCTGCCCTACAGTCAGCACTCACTTTCTCTCAGGCTTCACTTGCCCAGGCGGAGGCTGCTGCCCAGGCGCTGAAGGCTCGGTATGTAGAGACTGGTGAAGAGAGGCAGCGGATGGACCTGCTTGTGGCTCTGTGGAAGGTTCAGCTTCTCAGACTCTTGGTTGCCAAGCTCTACCAATCGCAGAGGGTGTTTAAGCAGGGGGAGAAGACCAGAGAGCCAAAAACATCTGCTCACGTAGCTAATATTAGACATTAGTCTGGGAGGTTATTGTCGGACCCAGGGGAGATCAACGCCCGCTTTGCTTATTATGAGGGTCTCTACTCCTCCGGAGTGGATCATTCCTCTGAGGAACTCAACTCCTTTTTGGACACCCTTAAATTCCCCACTCTGTCGGAGTAGGCCCGTGCAGCATCGGATGCTCCGATCACTCTGAAGGAAATTCAGGTGGCTGTGGCCTCTATGCAGGCGGGTAAGACTATGGGGATGACTGCCTACCGGCTGAGTTCTTCAAAACCCATTGTGTCTCGTTGGCACCAAGGGGGGTTCTGCTGGCTTCCCTCAAGGTCAAATTGCTGCCACATTCTCTGATGTATGCTGTCATTGTAGTCAAGCCAAGGAAAGGATCCTGACCTCTGCTCCTTCTACAGGCCAATTTCACTGTTGAATGTGGATGCCAAAATTCTCACCAAGGTCCTAGCAAACCACCTTAATGCAGTGATACTTTCTTTGGTTCATTGGGAACAGACTGGCTTTATGCCGGGAAAGGGAACGGACATTAATTTAAGGAGGTTGTTTACAGTGATTGACTGGGTGGCCGGGAGAGGGGGGAGGAGGTGGTCGCCTCTCTGGATGCTGAAAAAGCCTTTGACTCGGTGGAGTGGGATGATCTATGGGCTGTTTTTCAGAGATTTGGCCTGGGTCCTACCTCTATATCATGGCTTTGGATGTTATACTCTAACTTGACTGCCAGGGTCCAGACAAATGGCCTTCTCTCTGCATCCTTCCCACTCCACCATGGCACCAGACAGAGCTGCCCCCTCTCCCCAGCTTTGTTTGCTCTCACCATTGACATCTAAGACAATCACCAAAACTCCCATTTTCACCCCCCTACCCCCCCTCCCCCCCTTGTGGCCCCCAGGACTCCATCTATCTGTTCTAGTTATAGAAATACTTATATCTTCAACACATAGTATTCTTTATATATACAGGACTCGAGGCTTCCCATTTTCTAATGGGACCATTCCTATATGTATACCGAAGAATCCTTTTTTCACGAGAATGCTCTCAATCTCTTGACATAGCTCCATGTTTTTTTATAAACCTTCCACTTATCCCATTTTGCCACAAAGTCTTTATTAGTTTCTAGTACATTCTCCTTCAGCTCTTCCATCCTATAGGTTTCCTTCACTGTATCAACCCACTCCCATATCTGTGGGCTTTCGGTTTCTTGCCATTTTTTTGGTATGAGCCTTTTCGCTGCATTCAATAAATGAGGGAGTAATGACTGCTTATACTTTTTAATTCCCTCGCAACTACCATGGAAGAGGACTACCCATGGGTCTTTCTTTATCTCCTTGCCTGTGATTTCATTTACTTGACGCAGTATAACGTCCCAATATTTTTGGATTTTCGGGCAGGTCCACCACAAGTGTGCCATCGTGCCTCTGTCTGGGCATCCGCGCCAACACTCGGCGGATTGCCCAACTTTAAATTTACTAGATTTAGCTGGTGTGATGTACCAGCCCGAAATGCACTTATAGTTAATCTCAGCAGTTTGCGTGTCTATAGCGGAGGTGTGGGACAGAAGCATTATCTTTTTAACAGTGTTTTCCCCCCTAGATATACCCAACTCCCTTTCCCATTTTTCTACAAAAGGTGCTTCCCCCCGTGCCCCTATCTTAATGAGTATCTTGTATAATTTAGAAACCGTGACCTTAGTATTCTCGGCAGTACATACAGTACCTTCTCCGCTGTTGAATAGACCAGGTCCCCGTTTTTCCTTTACATTTTTTCAATATAGTTCCTAGTCTTGTTTTTTTGGGCCATTTTAGCCAGATGTTTACTAGATTTGTACCTCTCTCTAGCGATATTATTAAGATTTTTCCTGACATCTTGTTCCATAATCTCCTTAAGTTTGTCTCTTTTTACTGTTAGATTAAGATACGTAACTTTTTGTCCCTGCTCTTTGTGTTTTTGTTCCAGGTAAGTTATTTATTTGACCAGCAAGTCGCGCTGCCTATTTCTCTCCCTTTTTCTCCTCGCCCCCTCTGATATTAATATCTCTCTGATGTATGCCTTGTGCGTCTCCCAGAGAGTTGCTCTTGAAATCTCTTCAGTGAAAAAATAGCTTGAGTTCCTCATCCACCCTCCCTGCCCCACCTTCGTCACGATTCAAGTAGTCGTTGAGGCGCCATGCCGCCTGTTTAATATTTTGATGAGCTGTCTTAATTTTCATGGTTATCGGAGCATGGTCTGATATGGTCATTATCCCGATTTCTGTATCCGTGACCATATCTAATAACCTATAGTCTACCAATATATAGTCTATCCTAGAGTACGTTCCGTGGGGGGGAGAGTCTTGTGTAATTGGATGGAAAGCCCGCCAGGCATCAACCAATTGACAGTCGTACATCTTTCGTTTTATTTTTTGTAACTGTACGTTAGTTGTCTCCCTCCCCAGGGACGTACTCTTCTCTCGGATTCAGAACAAAATTTAAGTCCCCCATCAAAGTCGTATATCCCTCCGCAAAGTTTTTTAGTTTGCCCAGGATTCGGCCTAAGTATTTTATTGGGTGGACATTGGGAGCATAAATGTTTGCTAGAGTATAAACGGTATTCCCAATTTTTCCTTTCAGGAATAGATATCTACCTTCCGGGTCTGTCATCCTCGCCTCTAGAGCGAATCCCACCCCCCTAGCAAAACCAATTGCCACTCCTCTTGCATGTTTGGAGATAGAATCTCCATAAAACCAAGTAGGGTACGTAGATGAATACAGTTTGATATTAGAATCAAGGGACAAATGGGACTCCTGTATAAAGACTACGTTGGCTCTATATTGTTTCTTCGAGGACCTTAAAGCGGAGGTTCACCCTAATTTTTGAGTTTATGGCAATAAAACAGCATTGCATTGAAAAGAACAACTACGTTTTTTTTTTTTTCTTTAGCCTTACCCCTTTTCTTCAAGGAATTCTGTCCTGTCAATCACCTTCCACCGCGGGGGAATGGGCTTGTGTTTTGATTTTCCCCCGACGGCGCTATGTCTCCTGGGACTCAGTCCTCACAATCCCAGGAGACGCGCTCTGCTGTGTTAGCGCGAGATTTCGCCGTTGATCATCCTCGGGACCTATGCTCGTACGTCAGAGCACAGCTGATCGCGGGTCCACAGCGCATGCGCAGACGCTTTTTTCGGTCTGTGAAACTGATAGACTCGGATCGGCGGGCGGAGGCGGAGAAGGATTCTAAATCACATTATCTCCAGCACCGCCTCCAGCCCCATCCCTATAGCAGGTCCGTGAACAACAGACTCGGGTGGGCGGGCGGAGCAACATTCTGAATGACATTATCGCCAGCACCGCCTCCAGCCCTGTCCATAACAGACACTAGCCTGCTGCTGAGAGCGGAGGAGGGGAGGACATTGTATATAGAGTGTGGGGGACTCGTGTCTACTGTATACATTGTATCCTCTATGGGAGGAGCTGCCTCCCATAGAGCACCGAGCACGAGCACCGGAAGTGACGCGGGTCCGATTACTGGGACAGCATTCACCGCATCCCGGATGTCTAGACAGGTGGGCTTCAGGAGTGCCCACACTAAAGATGGAAACGTCCATCGCTGCATTTTATAAAACATCGTTTTGGATAAAATGGGGACACATGTGGCTGCAAGAACGGGAGAGGTGAGTGTAAGTTTACATATACAAACCGTGCACGAATGACAGGAAAAAAAAAAATGTTTTTCCCGCAGAACCGCCGCTTTAAGTCTTTTGCCCCTAGAGTTTAAACCTTTAACGTTATATGATAGAAACTTTACTCCAGCCATAACTTACTACTCGGCTGTTAACCTTGATTTTCTCATGGAGTCACTGGGAGCTACATTTCCCTCCCCATCCCCTTTAACCCACTCAACCCCCCTCCCCTCTTTTTTTTCCAGTCTCCTTAACATCCCATCCAGTTCCACCATTGTTGGTATATGTGTATCTATTCTAAATTCATCCACTTGGCTTGATTCCTGGTCCCCATCTGTAGACGTATCAGTGGCTGGAGGGTTGGCTCCCCCAGCCCCTTTTTTTAATTAACCCCGGTTTTTACATTTTTTTTTTCATTGGCTGGGCTTTTAGTGCCCCCTTCCTGGGACATATATTGCTTATTGAACTAGTAATGGGGTTATCCTTAGGAGTTTTCGGGGCAGAGCCCCTTGTAGTCTTGCTCATGTTATGTCTGTTCCTCGTTCTGATTCGATTCCCCAGTTTCGATATAGGCGTTTCTTATGCCCTAGATTAACTTTAGGCCCAGGATAGAAAATTATTAAGCGTCCGCTGTATGCTCTAGAGATAACCACTGGGATTGGCAGAAGACCACTTTCGCCTTCAGGCCTACAGTAGGTGACTAAAATAATTTTGATTTTTAATAAATGAATAAACCCCCGAGACAGAGGGATAATGGGCGGAGACTCACCCCGATTGAGATGTCTACTCTGAGATATGCTCTAAGGCACTACCCCGGGGATACTTAAGATGGGGAGGCCCGCTCTGAGGATTTATTGATAGTATCTTCCCTCTTTTAACTTTCTTTGCCGACTGGTGAGTCGTTCAGCCTTACTCAGTCTAATGGTAAATTTTTATAACACAGGCCGCTTGCCCCCTAAGGTTATATAGCTATGTATCATCATCAATCCTTTTAGGTATTCGGGATAGATTTAAACTAGGGCTGTTACTGATCAAAATTTTTGTGTTCGATTAATCGTTTTTTATTTTAATCGATTAATCGACTAATTTCGATTAATTATAACGCACATACAGATCTAATCTCCTTGCAGGCCGATTCCCAGTGCAGCTACCAACCACTGGAAAAATGGATGGCAGGATACAAAAAACACACAAAGGCAGCTTTCGATAGGAATAGCATTACATTTATAGTCTTCAAATAGGTAACCAAATAAATATTGCACTGGAGATAAAATCGATGTAGCTACATAAACTGTAAAAATGGTGCGAGTAATACCAAACAGTAGCAAAAGCAGTCATAAACACATGTAGCTAAGTATGATACTGGTATAAAAATGTGTACAATGATACCACTGCTGAATCCAGATGAGGAGGGGTTAACATCAGTCTGTTGGCATGTAAATGTCCCGTGAAGGGAACTATCACAACTCCCAGTGGATTGATTGTAGAATCCCAGGTTGATAGAGGGAAGTGATAGAGGGAAGTGCCCTTGCGTGTGGCAGATAGTAAGGTTCCGCTGGCATACAGATATGAAGACACAGCAAAGGAGCCCTTCAGATCAACACAGCAAGCCCAGCCGGTGTCCGTGATGTCACTGGATCTCCGACGGAACTCCCTGAAGGCCCAGAAGCCGGCGGAGAGGTGAGTACCAATCAAAAGAATTTTAATCTATCAATTAAGATTTTGATCGATCATAAAAATTAAAGATTAATCGATTAATTAAAAGTTAATTTGCACAGCCCTAATTTAAACAATACTGGATTTAACATAGCAACCTAATTTCAGATCGCTAATGCAAGCAGAAACTAAGGAGCTCAAGATTATTTACAGTTAACATCAACACCACGCTTTCTCGTTATTGCTTGGCGTAGAGAAAAGGCAAAAGTTCTTACACAGCCCGCTGTCTCAGGAACATCTATTTAGAAGATATAAGCAGCATCCGCGAGCGGGGAAACAAATGGATGAATGTTACCTGATCAGCGCAGGAACAACTCCAGCCAGAGGAGACAGACGGATCAGGACGGAAGCCCGAGACGAACTGACACAAAGAGGTGCCCCGGAGCACCGGGTTTTACCTCTCCATCAAATCGTACCGTCAGAAGGGCGGGGGGGATGGGGGATCTCCGTACGTGAGACTACCGCTGGCGCTTGCTTGAAAATAGCGATCGGTGGGCCAGCAGACTCTCACCCTGCCGCGCCACCATCACCCCGTGTTTGCCCTTGGATCCTCCAGCGTCAGCCATCCAATCCCCCAGTTGGGTCCGTGGCGCGGTCAGCCCCTCCCTCGGCGTGCGTGCTTCACGTGCAGCACGTCATCCTCCGATGAGGACTTTTTTTGTTTGTGTGGCTTGGACATTCTATTACTGCTCTCACAGTTGCTGCAATCAATTTCCCTAGACTCGTCAAAGGTAACCTTAACTTATGCCGATCCCACATCTAACCAGCGGCTCCTGAGGGAGTATTGCTACACTAAATTCACAGGCATTTACCCGATTGCCTTTAGACTATGTATGTCCGGCTAGCCAGAAGTTCCTTCAAAGGAGCTCGGTTTGGAAGGCACTGCCACTCGCACCTGTAGGTAAAATGTTAAAATGTCCTTCCTCCCTAAATTCCTCTATGTGGTTAGACATAAACCTGTTGGTATACCCAGTTCCTTTTTTACCAAACTTGACCAGGCGGTTGGCTCATTTGTATGGCAGGATTCGGCCCCCAGAGTGGCTAGGTCCACACTCCAACTTCCATCGCCGGGGGGGCCTGGCCCTCCCCAACTTTAAGAAGTACTATTGGGCAGCGGGCCTAGTGTCGGTGAGGTAGTGGTTCATGCAGGATCACTCAAACCCCCTGGTTAATCTTGAGGCGGCCATATTAGGTTCCTATTCCAAACTGAGCAATCTGGTCTACCGGGGACCTAGATCCAGTGCACAAATCACTGTTTTCATGAAAACCACAGTGTTGGTGTGGAGACAGGTTTCGAGGCTACTGGTTGAGCCACGGACGTTCTCTCCCCACACCCCTCTATGGGGTAACCCATCATTTCCTCATCTGGGGACTGTGCCTGACCCGCAACTGTGGGTCCGCTATGGAGTGAAAACATTGTGGGACATAATGCCGGAGGGACGGATGCTTTCCTTTGGCGTGCTGAAGGGTAAATTTGAACTTCCCCCTTGGATGTACTTCAGGTTTCTACAGCTCCGGCATGTGGTCCGGGCGCAGTTCCCAGATCCAACAGACATAACATGAGCAAGATCTATCTTCTTACGAAGGAGGATTGGACAGAGGACCTACAGAAGTTCATTCCCCTCCGGATCTCGGCGAAAGAACGCTTCATACAGTTAAAGTTTCTCCACAGAGTCTATTACACGCCACAATGGTTGGCGGTAATGTACCATACCTCTGAGGACAAGTGCCCCAAATGTAAACATGGAGTGTGAAACTACATACATATGGTATAGCTCTGCCCGCAGATACAGTTTTGGCGGGTGGTTGTTGGTGACATGGGCTTGGTTGGTGGAATAGATGTTAAACTGGATCCTCTGGTTCTGTTGCTGGGCATTACAGATAATCTCCCCACCTACACCCGTAAAAAAATGTTTATTTTCTATACTGCATTCTATGCTAGGAAGACAATCTTGCTCCAGTGGAAGGCCGCAGAGCCACCCAGGCTGTCCACCTGGAGGGAGCTGGTGAACGCCACCCTACCTCTTAATAAGCTGACATGGGGCGCAATTGTCCTAAGAAATTTTATAAAATGTGGTCGGCATGGGTTGCGGCCAAACGGCTAACGGTATAGTCCCCTCGGTGGGGCCCCCCTATTATTCTTCCCTCTCTCCCATCTGTGCCTGTCTTACCCTTCCCAGCGCCTCTCCCCCATTAGGCTCCCTCTTATCTTATTTTACTTCATGTATCCTGCTCTCCTCCCTATCCCCCCACCCCCACCTTCCATTTCATTTTTAATAACAAAGTGCATGACTCTCAATATATGTAGAATCTTGGGTTTAGTCTTAATGTAATGTGAATTTTATGGTGTGGTTAAATTCGCCCAGGCTGACTCCTCAATGGTCCCTTGACCCCCCCCCCCCCCCCCCCCCCCCCCCCCCCCCAGGCGCATTTTTTTGTGTCATACTTGCATGTTGAACTGCACCTTGGTCTGCTATCCCTCTGGAACGTTGTATTGTCCTGTACTGTTTTTTTGTTTACAGCGATTTTATTGTAGAAAAGGTCAGGTTACAAAAAAAAAATAACAATGATGGTACAGGAATGTCTACAAGTATCATTAACGGTGAACATTGTACAGGAAGAAAAGGGTATGGTTAGTAATAGTTAATCATGAACCAGATAGGTGGTGTCCCAGAGAAACCATTTTTTTTTATACCGAGGCATAGAGTCATATAACATATGATGAATTCTCTCAGAGAGTTTGATGTTCGTCATACGATTGAGGATCTGTGGCCAAGGTACTGAAGCGGAGCGCCAGTTAAAGGCTATGGCCCAGTGAATGGAGGTGAGAAATGTGTGGATAAGCCTTGTGCTAGATGTTTGAATGTCCTGAATAGTGGAGACTAAAAGGCAGACTTGGGGTGTAAGAGGGATCCTATGGCCGGCGATTTTATCAATCACGATCCTGGCTTTGTGCCAAGTGTCCTTTAGATGGGGGCAGTCCCAAAAAATATGTAATAGTGTACCCTGGGTGGGACATCCCCTGAAGCAGAGTGGAGACAGTGAAGGATAAAATGAATTAAGTTTAGCCGGTGTAAGATACCATCTATAGAGCAATTTGATAGCGGATTCTCTGATAGATGTAGTCTTGGTGCATCTATGGAGGTTAAAGAACATGGTATCCCATTGCTCCAGAGTAAATTAAGTATTTAGATCCGATTCCCATTGTATGTCCTGTACTGTTTTACCTGGAAGTATTAACCTGTAACCGTTTCAGTGCTTCAATAAAATATTTCTTATGTTAAAAAAAATGTAAGTGGGCAGAACTTAACCTCTGTGGTGTCGGTCTTCACATTAAGTGATATTGATTACCAGAACAAGGGTACACCTTTAAAAAAAACTGGCAATCCATAATGTTAATGGACATCAATACTTTCACTGAGAAGTATAATCAATTCTAACCCTTGAATAAATGCCAATGCTCGGTTGTTTACACAACAAAATTAATCTATACTTGCCATGCAAGGACCATTATTGGGCCAATCAATAAAATACATCCAAATCATCATATAAACATAAATTAAAAACTTCACCTCATTATATGACACATAATAATTTAATAAACTATATCCAAACCAGTTGCAAGAGGAGGCTTTAGTTAACAGTTAAAAAATTTTAAAAACAACTGGCCCAGACTCAATCACATGATCAAGTGAAATCCCCAACATATTGTAGTAATCTGGCCAGGGATCTCCAAGGATGTGAGGCAATACTGCACCTCCTGTGACATTTGCCAGCGAGTAGGCAAGCGAGGTGACCGCCACAAAGCCAAGTTATGTCCTCTTCCCATTATTGAAGAACCCTTCAGTAGGGTGGCCGTAGATATAGTGGGGCCCTTACCAAAACCCAGTCCCTCCGGGAAAAGATATATTTTAACTGTAGTGGAATATGCCACCCAGGTCCCCGAGGGTATAGCCCTCACCAACATTCATGCCGAAACTGTGGCAGAGGCCTTAATGAAAATATTTTCCAGGGTGGGGTTTCCCCAAGAAATCATATCCGATAGGGGCACCTAGTTCACCGCCGAGGTAACCCAACAACTATGGAAGATATGTGGCATTAAGCCAATAGTAAATTCGGTGTACCACCCCCAGTCCAATGGTCTATGCGAAAGGTTTAATGGTACGCTGAAGCAGATGCTCCTTACATTTGGAGAGGCTCATAAAGACTGGGAGCGCTTTCTACCCTATCTGCTCTTCGCTTTTAGAGAGGTACCCCAAGAGTCAACAGGGTTCTCCCCTTTTGAATTACTGTTTGGGAGAAGGGTGCGAGGGCCACTAGACCTAATTAGAGAGCATTGGGAGGGGGAGAGTAGCCCAGAAGGAACCCCTATTGTATCCTACGTACTGGAGTTTAGGGACCGTCTGGAGGCGCTAACCCAGGCTGTGCGCACCAACCTCTGGGCGGCCCAACAACGTCAGCGCCGCTGGTACGATAGGGAAGCCAGAGACCACAGCTTTCAGGTGGGACAAAAGGTTTTGATTTTAAAACCGGTCCGCACAGACAAGCTGCAGGCCATCTGGCAAGGCCCATACCAGGTGGTGGAACAGAGATGTGACACCACCTATGTGATTGGCCCCTGCTCAGGGGTAGGGGAGAGACGCATGCTCCATGTGAATATGCTCAAACCATACCATGAGAGTAAATATGTGAAGAGGAATAGCTGCGCTTAGGATAATCTAATAGAGGGTAATAGGACTAGTAAAAGTGTGTGACTGTAGCCCCCCCTAAATATAACTCCCCAGAGGGGGTATATGGAGAAGACAGAAGAGGTGGTGGGGGTAATGGCGCTGTCACTAATATGTTGTTTGCTGAGCCAGTAACCGAACCCAATTGGGTAAGTGTGGGCTTTAATGGGACAACATTCCCTAAAAATATATATGTATGTAGTACAACGTGCAAAAATAATAATAATAATGGATGTGTGTAGACACAGGTGGTAGTACCTCTATATGCCACCGGAGGTGTAGTTGCAGAGATATAATAATGGTAAAATTCACTACTGTGACAGGTCTGACTGTCCGTGCTTCAACATAATGCAATAAAAACTTATATAAAGATCTTAGTAAATGCACATGGCCTTAAGTTCATATAAGCATCATACTCGATAATACAGAAACAGTAATTAAAAATTAGAAGTCCATATAGTATATGACAAGTGAGATGGGTGGTCAGGGTGCACCTATTTGGATAGGTGGTAGACAGTATAACAAGTGACTTTTGCAGTGGGTCCGGTGTTCCCCCTTGTGGGTCCCCACTCACCAGAAGCACTCACCCCTGCTGGGGTAAAATGCGTGTTAGTCAGCGTGTTGCTCCAAACTGCCGTGAGTCCTTTCCTTGGATTGCACCGATTCCTGATAGATCACCTGGGCTCCTGCAGTATGTCCTTGGTATGTATGGTTAGTAATATGAGATTCAGTGAGTATTCTGGTTTCCTCCAAAGCAAGAAAGAAAAGCTTCCATAGCGTGATACGTTTTAAAAAGGAAAGATTTTATTGGCACTGTCAACCAATAGCATAGGTACAAGTGCAAAAGTACAAAAAATGTAAAAAAGATAGCATAAAAATATATAAATAAAAATGACACCAGGCTGGGACAGAGATCTGACACAGCTGACAGTCACAGTGTCAAAGATAGAAATGTACAGTCAAATTGGTTGCAGCCTATGCCCAGATGGGTTGTAGGCTCTAGAGATACACTGCACTAGAGATGTCCAATTGCTATTAGCACCAGCGTGGAAACGGCGTGCGTTCCAAAATCAAACAGCTGGTTAGGACCGGAAGTGCGTGTAGGTGTGCGTGTGGCCGCTTTACGTACGTTTCGTGCGCTTCGTGGCCCCGCTTCCGAAGACGTAAGCGCATGAAACGTACGTAAAGCGGCCACACGCACACCTACACGCACTTCCGGTCCTAACCAGCTGTTTGATTTTGGAACGCACGCCGTTTCCACGCTGGTGCTAATAGCAATTGGACATCTCTAGTGCAGTGTATCTCTAGAGCCTACAACCCATCTGGGCATAGGCTGCAACCAATTTGACTGTACATTTCTATCTTTGACACTGTGACTGTCAGCTGTGTCAGATCTCTGTCCCAGCCTGGTGTCATTTTTATTTATATATTTTTATGCTATCTTTTTTACATTTTTTGTACTTTTGCACTTGTACCTATGCTATTGGTTGACAGTGCCAATAAAATCTTTCCTTTTTAAAACGTATCACGCTATGGAAGCTTTTCTTTCTTGCTTTGGAGGAAACCAGAATACTCACTGAATCTCATATTACTAACCATACATACCAAGGACATACTGCAGGAGCCCAGGTGATCTATCAGGAATCGGTGCAATCCAAGGAAAGGACTCACGGCAGTTTGGAGCAACACGCTGACTAACACGCATTTTACCCCAGCAGGGGTGAGTGCTTCTGGTGAGTGGGGACCCACAAGGGGGAACACCGGACCCACTGCAAAAGTCACTTGTTATACTGTCTACCACCTATCCAAATAGGTGCACCCTGACCACCCATCTCACTTGTCATATACTATATGGACTTCTAATTTTTAATTACTGTTATTTGTATTATCGAGTATGATGCTTATATGAACTTAAGGCCATGTGCATTTACTAAGATCTTTATATAAGTTTTTATTGCATTATGTTGAAGCACGGACAGTCAGACCTGTCACAGTAGTGAATTTTACCATTATTATATCTCTGCAACTACACCTCCGGTGGCATATAGAGGTACTACCACCTGTGTCTACACACATCCATTATTATTATTATTATTATTTTTGCACGTTGTACTACATACATATATATTTTTAGGGAATGTTGTCCCATTAAAGCCCACACTTACCCAATTGGGTTCGGTTACTGGCTCAACAAACAACATATTAGTGACAGCGCCATTACCCCCACCATCTCTTCTGTCATACCATGAGAGGATAGAGGACGTGGCCGCCATATGCGCTTCCGCCTCGGAGGATCAGGAGAATCTGCCACTACCTGACCTCTTAGAACAGGAGGGACAGACGGAGCCCTCCAAGGGGGTTCAGCTGGGGGAGCAGCTAAGCCCTCAGGAGCGTGTCCAGGTACAAGAACTGATTGTAGCTAAAGGGGCTACCTTCTCCAATTTACCTGGGTACACTCCGCTGGCCACTCACCGAGTCGAGACCCCGGGACAGCTACCTATGCGGCAAACCCCATATCGTGTCCCTGAAGCAGTCAGGACGCATATGAAGACTGAGATTGACGAGATGTTGCAGCTGGGGGTTATTGAACCCTCCGATAGCTCCTGGGCATCGCCAGTAGTGCTGGTACCAAAGAAGGACGGCACGACACGTTTCTGTGTCGACTACCGGAGGCTAAATGACAAAACGGTGTCTGATGCCTATCCGATGCCCCGGATAGACGAGCTGCTGGATAAGATGGCACGGGGCCAGTATCTCACTACCATAGACTTATGTAAGGAATACTGGCAGATTCCACTGGCTGAGGAGGCCATCCCTAAGTCGGCGTTTGTCACCCCGTTTGGTCTGTATCAATTTCGGGTCATGCCATTCGGGATGAAGAACGCTCCGGCAACTTTTCAGCGGATGGTCGATCGGTTATTGGACGGATTCCAGGAATATGCATGTGCCTATTTAGACGACATTGCCATATTTAGCCAGACCTGGGCAGAGCACCTACAACACATAGGGGCCATTCTAGATCGTATTGGAGAGGCAGGGTTAACACTGAAACCCAGCATGTGTCATATAGGGATGGCCGAAGTGCAGTACTTGGGCCACCGGGTGGGGAGCTGGCGACAGAAACCCAAACCAGCTAAAGTTGAAGCCGTAGCTAAATGGCCCACCCCCAGGACGAAAACCCAAGTGCTAGCGTTTCTAGGTACCGCGGGGTACTATAGAAAATTCATACCCAATTATAGTGCCCTGGCCAAACCCCTAACTGACTTGACACGCAAGAACCTGCCCCGACAGGTTGTCTGGGCCCCAGAGTGTGATCAGGCATTCCAACAACTAAAGACTGCTCTAACTAATGCCCCTATACTTGCTGCTCCTGATCCAACTAAAATATTTCTTGTCCACACAGACGCTTCAATGTTTGGATTGGGAGCAGTGCTGAGCCAAGTGGGAGCCGATGGCGGAGAACACCCCGTAGCTTACCTGAGCCGAAAGTTATTGCCACGAGAAGTAAACTAGGAATGCCTGGCCGTGGTGTGGGCCCTCAAAAATTTGCAGCCGTATTTGTATCGACACAAAATAATACAAATAGAGGGTGCAATCAGCGCAAAAATATACAATCAACGTGATTGATATAGCATATGGATATAAAGTGAAAATAAGAATGGAAAATTATGTATCACTACAAATTAATCCATAATAGAGATGCAGAAACTATACAGTTAATGTATCTTAGGAATGCTAGCTAAGCACAAAAAGGACCTTCACACAAATCCCAAAAGTATAAAAATATATATATAAAGTGCAGCGCAAACCATGTAAGCAATATAATAAATTGTGATAAATAAATTGATGAAGTCCAAACAATTCGTGACGAAAAGAGGAAAAATATCTGTAGAACATTCGGTGAGACGAATGGTAGAAGGTCTTCACCACGTGAAAGAAAGTGTATGAGCTTATCCCTCCACCAGTGTAGATGGCTACTCTCACCTTAGATTATGACCACTGGGTTAACAGATGGTCATTAGGGCATAGAGAGAACCGGAAGTGAAGTAGATCTCCTATTTGATGGTCTCAGCATGGATACCGGAACAAGGGGACATGGAAGAAAAAACAACCATCTAAGAGCTTACGCTTGTTCACTGCTTTAATCAGATAGGCAATTGACAGGCTACTCACATTTGTTCAGAAGTTAACAGGCATGTACATGTATAAAACAGCTCACGGAGTTCCCCAGGAAGGACACCGAGCGACGTGTAAGGCTCCAAAAACCCCTGGACGCTTTGCGTGAAAAACACTTCCTCAGCAGGGTGGAGACATGTATAAAACAGCTCACGGAGTTCCCCAGGAAGGACACCGAGCGACGTGTAAGGCTCCACAAACCCCTGGACGCGTTGCGTGACAGTATTTGTATCGACAACCTTTTTCGCTACTCACAGATCACAACCCGTTGGTGTGTCTAAACATGTGGCGGGAGACAATGCCCGGCTGCTGCGCTGGAGTTTGGCGCTGCAGCCGTTTGGCTTTACAATCCACTACCGACCAGGGAAGCAAAACGGTAACGCCGACAGTTTATCTAGACAAACTGAACTTGAAAAGTGATCTGTGAATACTTCCCCAGACATCCCCAAGCCGATCCGTTGGGATCAGACTGTGTATGCCGGCTTGGTTCTGGGGGAGCATTGTGGCAAACCTAGCCACTTCTGGAACGCTGGACGTTACATGTCAAAAGGTTGTCTGTATTATATGCTATGTATTCTGCTGGGTCTTATGGGCATAGTAATTCGTATGCTGGCAGCCGTAAGCCACTAGCATTCAAGTACTTTGTTTTATGTTGCCCAATCGGTGTTCGGCAGTTTTAAACCGAACAACACATAACCCCAGACCCCAGCTATCAACCGACTTTTCCCTCATGCAGCAATGCCTGATGGGAGAATTATCCAAAATGTTAAGTTCCCCATGTGGTCCTCACTGTATTACCCCTGCTAAATCTGTTTGGCTGTTTGGAAACCCCTTGCATGGGGAATTATATAAATATGGAAGCCTGTGAATAAAAAGTCAGTTGACTCTCAGAGCTGTGTTTCGTCCGGTTACTGGGGGGGATTTGGGACATTGCCTTACTATTCAACGGTGACTGTGGATTTACCCTGGTTACCAGCGGAGATCGTGGAGTTTAATATTGTACTCCGCTACACGGAGCTTCTGCATCACCATGACCTGGCTATTTAAATACGGCATGTACACATCTTTTTCATGAGTGGTATACACAGGGCCAGATTAAGAACATCATGGGCCTGGTGCTGAGGATTTTGGTGGGGCCTTTTATAAATAATAAATAAATAAAAATGCAAACAATTTTTTGTTATAACAAATTAAAATAAAGTGAGAAAGAGGAAGGATGAGAGAGAGAGAGAGAAAAAGGTGATGAGAGGAGTGAGGGGTAAGGGAGAGAGGATGAGAGAGAGAGGATGCACATGAGCATGCGTGGGAATGACATCAACATAGCCTGTCCAAGGCAAGTGACTGAAGACACAGAACCCAGAAGGAAGACCGGGTGAAGATGGAAGCGCTCGGGGCCCCCGCCAGATTGCTCACAGCGCAGTACTGGAGGGCCCACTCTGACAGGTAAGTGCACTCTAATGTGCTAATAAGCTGTGCATACTAGTACATTATGGCATAACCTACCTCAGGGCCTCTAAAAAGTAGTAATGTTAGCAAAGTTTACTACCCCTTTAATATCACAGGATCCCATGAGCCTCTCATGGGGTGTAGCTGGCCAGCTAGAACCTGTCCTAGGTAGCTAATATAACTTACATGTATACAGCTAAACCTGCTAAGAACCTAATGTAGAGCATATGCTTATATGTGAGAGACAAAGGCAGAGTTATTCACTGTGATTTTATGCTTGGATGTCATATAACAGTTGTATGTTGTGTTCACAGAAGCAAAAGAAAAAATATGTCTTTAAGAGTCATTTGTTTGTATGGCAGCAGGAGGTAAGCAATAACACAGTTAATTCATGCCAGAAAGCAAAGAATTACGCTTTTGTGACTTAGCCTTCAGAAGCCTTTGCCCAATCACAGCTAATCTCACATTGAGCAGAGTCTTGACCAGTCACAGCCAGCTTTACAAACACTCTGTCTGGGAGGTTCCTAATACTCCATGTGCTGCTAGATTATTCCACCACAGAGACACAGAGCCATATGGAGACAGAGACAGAGAGGAGACACACAAGGCCAGAGTCTTGTTTTATGGAAGCCAGGGGCTAAAAATAGATATGTGACACAGTTATATGTATGTTCTTATTGTAAATAGTGTGGTTAGAACTGTATACTGATCTAGTTGTGTGTTCACTTGTAGTTCCACCATACCTTCATAACATACCGAACCATATCATACCTTCATACCTTCAACCAAACCTAACTAAGCTAACCCTGCAAAAGCAACCCTGCAAACCAAGTTGCAAACGGAGTTATACCCTTCAGAGAAATCAGAGAATGCTTTGATAACTTACAGAGAGACAGAGAGAGAGAGAGAGAGTAAATACTGAAGAAAGAAATATATCCACCATCTTATGTTAAATGACAAGATTGAATATTTGAACCACCATTTTCTGTTATACTTTATTCATCACGTGTTTTTGTACATGGACTGTCTGCTGCAAAGCAGCAGTATCTTATATGAAGAAAAGTAAAGTTAATAAAGAAGTTATTTTAAGCATTTGGTGTGCTCTTTAAACCTACTGCTTCCATAGAACGGTGCTAGAGGAATTTCAGAATAATAGACAGTCTTGTTGGACTAAAAAGTCAGAGATATCACAATGAGGCACTTCATAGTGCTGCGCCTGCCACATGGGGCCCCCTACTGACCCGTGGCCCTTTTGCAGTGCCTAAGTGCATAGTTGCCAACAGTTAAAAAAAAAAAATTAGGGACACTTTTTTTTAGAGTAGATGATAAATTAAATGAGTACTAATAATGGGCAGAACAAATATGAGGAATAAGATTTCCTTTAGTTGAACTAACAAAAGTGTGCCCATTCTAGAGCTGGTAACATTGAGGATATTCAGTATAATGTTAAATAACTTTTTTTGTGGGTAAGAGGCATAGGGAAGGAGTATGGACGGTATAAAAGTGGGAAGCATGTGCAGGTGAGGGAGAGGAATGTGGAGGGTATGGCAGAAGATACTATGTACAGGAGAGAAGTGTGAAGGGTATGACAGTGGGCGGTATGTATAGCAGAGGAGTGTGGAGGGTATGACAGTGGGCGGTATGTACAGCAGAGGAGTGTGGAGGGTATGACAGAGGGTAGTATGTACCGGAGAGGAGTGTGGAGGGTATGACAGTGGGCCGTAAGCACAGCAAAGTAGTGTGGAGGGTATGACAGTGGGTAGTATGTACCAGAGAGGAGTGTGGAGGGTATGCCAGTGGCAGTATGTACAGAAAATGAGTATGAGAGGTATGACAGTGGGTAGTATGTACCGGAGAGGAGTTGTGGGGGGTATGACAGTGAGCGGTATGTACATGAGATGTGTGTGGAAGATATGAAAGTAAGCAGTATGTACAGGAGAGGAGTGTGGAGGGTATGACAGCTGGTACTATGTACAATAGAGGAATTTATGAAAGTGGGCAGTATGTACAGGAGAGGAGTGTGGACGGTATGATACTGAGCAGTATGTACATGAGATGTGTGTGGAGGGTAAGACAGTGAGCAGTATATACAGAAGAAGAGTGGGGAGGATATGACAGTGGGCACTATATACAGGAGAGGAATGTGGAGGGTATGACAGTGGGCACTATGTACAGGAGAGAAGTGTAGAGGGTATGACAGTGAGCAATATGTACAGGAGAGGAGTGTGGAGGGTATGACAGTGGGCACTATGTACAGGAGAGAAGTGTGGAGAGTAGGACAGTAAGCAGTATGTACAAAAGAGTAGTGTGGAGGGTATGACGATGGGCACTATGTATAGGAGAGAAGTGTGGAGGGCATGACAGTGAGCAGCATGTACAGGAGAGAAGTGTGGAGAGTATGACAGTGGGCACTATGTATAGGAGAG
Source organism: Rana kukunoris (assembly GCA_029574335.1). Taxonomy (NCBI): domain Eukaryota; kingdom Metazoa; phylum Chordata; class Amphibia; order Anura; family Ranidae; genus Rana; species Rana kukunoris. The sequence continues at coordinate 79,194,298 of CM056060.1, forward strand.
GAGTGTGGAGGGTACAACAGTGGGCATTATGTACAGGAGAGAAGTGTATGACAGTGGGTACTATGTACAGGAGAGAAGTGTGTGGGGTATGACAGTGGGCGGTATATACTGGAGAGGGGTGTGGAGGTTATGACAGTGAGCAGTATGTACAGGAAAGAAGTGTGGAGAGTATGACAGTGGGCACTATATGCATGTGAGGAAGATAAGGAATCTGAGAAGGAAAAATGTAAAGGTTATGGAAGAATGTTTAGGGACTGCGTGGTGGTTAGGCGGCCCATACATGGATTAAAATTGCACCAATTAAACAGAGACCAGCCATAGTCGATCTATGTATGGGCTAGCTGGTTTTACACAAGTCAACCTATTAACCGACTTGAGTACAACCAGCCTGTCAGGATTTTCCCAAAACAATAATTGCTGCCAGCTATAGTTAGCAACACTGATCATTGTATTCACTGGCAAAACACAATAACACTGCAGGAGTGATTCCCCCATCCACAGGTCAGCAGGTGAGAGGGTGTGTGGGGACTGGCTGGGGACAGATACCAGTCAGTGGAGCCAGATACACACAGGTTAGATACACCACGATCATTAGAACTAGAGCAATAATTCTAGCACTAGACCTCCTCTGTAACTCTAAACATGTAACCTGTAAAAAAAAATGAAAGCATTGCATAGTATACAAAAAAAGTTGTGCTAACTTTAGTGTTTTTTTTATGAATGAAATTGTTTCTTTCCCCCCAAAAAAAAGTTTGAAAAATTGCTGCACAAATACCGTACAACATAAAAAGTTGAAAAGGCCACCAATTTATTCCAAAGGGTGTCTGCTAAAACAATATATATAATGTTTGAGGGTTCTGAGTAATTTTCTAGCAAAAAAATTATGATTTTTCCATGTAGGAGAGAAGTGGCTGAATTGGCCTGGGTGGCAAGGGGTTAATTACATAAGTAAGTAATATACAAATAATTATTACTGTATAAGCACTGTGATCTCATCCTCTCAGTCTGCTGCAGAGTATGCCAGCTTGTATTTATACTGGCCGCTCTGTATGTAGCTTCTGACAGGCTGCGAAAGCAGCCCCGTATCTCCAGAATCATAAATGATAGAAGCCCCATATTTTAACAAGGCTTACAGCTACATACCCCCTAAATGTGGGATCTCTGTGACTCCTGGTCGCCGAGCTACAATCCTCAGTCAATCTTTTTTATTTTTTTGGGCAAATGGGTCTATCTTGCGAAAGGGGCCTGGAGCTGCAGCTCCAATAGCCCTAATGTTAATCTGGCCCTGGGTATACAGCGCAGGTAGAAGGGAGGGTTTGGGGGAAATTATTTTTGGCAGAATTATACGTGGCCTTTATTCCATTTTAATATTTAAAATTCATCCAGAACCTCTTATGAAGTTTTAGTTGGTTCTTCAGAATGCAGATTATTCTATTTACTATAGGATATAGGGTCTATTTTTCTCTTGTGGCCATGTCCAAAGAGGATGGCTATGGTCCTCTGGGCCTTAAACTTCCTTACAGTTACCATACTTGTCTATTACCTTCTTCCTTTCCTCTTTAACCCCTTCAGCCCTGGAGGGTTTGGGGATCAGACAATTTTATTGTGACTGCGATATTGCGGAGGACACATCGGACACTTTTGACACTATTTTGGGGCCATTGTCATTTATACATACAAAATGCACTGGTTACTTTGTAAATGACTCTGGCAGTGAAGGGGTTAACCCATAGGGGGCAAATAAGGGGTTAAGTGTGTCCTAGGGAGTGATTACTGTGTGGGGGGGCTGGGCTACCAGAGACACGACATTGATCACTGCTACCGATGACAGGGAGCAGTACATCAGTGTCCTGTCACTAGGCAGAACAGGGAAATGCCTTGTTTACAAAGGCATCTCCCCGTTCTGCCTCTCCGTGACACAATCACGCGACACCAGCGAACATCGAGTCCACGGCACCCGCTAGTCGCCAGATTCAAGGCAACGTACCTGTATGTTGCTTTGCCTGTCTGCGCCTTTCTGCCGACGATGTACATGAGGCAGACAGCAAGTGGTTAAGAACTCTCTGCTTTTTGTACTCTTGTCATGTTCACTGCTGCACACAAGGACCCAATTCTATTTCTTCTGTTCACGATTCCTACAGTGTTTCTATGCATAATCCATAAACATGCTGTGACGGTATTATTGTTAAAACATATTTACATTTTTTATGTGCAGTTCAAAGTAGAGTCTTTTGTTCCATACACAATGTAATCAATGTAAGTAGCAAAAACATTTTTTTATTCCTTACTTATATTCCACCCCTGATTAACCATAATCACCCCTTAATCCTTCTTTTATTCGTATGTTTGTTTGTTGGTGTTTAATTTTTTAGTGTCACATTAAAAAAAAATGTACAACTTTTTTTTAAGTGTTCTTATGTCATGCTTTGTACCACAAATGCAGTTGTCAAAAAAAATTATATAAGTATGATTTGAAAATTAAGAGCTTTGTAACTGAAAACAAGTATAGTGGTGTTGAAGGAGCATTTTGCTATGCTAGGCCAGTCCTAGCTCCAGTCAATAAGACGGATGGAGCGATTAAAGCAGTATTAAGCCCCCCCCCCCCCAAAAATAAAAATTATTACATACCCAAGCATTAGCAATCATTAAATGTGGTGGTTGGATTTTTTTTCTTTTGATAGGCTTTTTATCCTTTATTTTCACCTGCTGATCCTGCCAGTAAAACACTTCCAGCCTAGACTGGAAGTTTGGATCTATCAGCGTTCTCTGCTTGTGTGACCCCGCAGTCCCTCACAATCGCTGTTGCGCGTACTTTTTAATGTAAGTTACACAATTTTAATAAAACGTTTATAGAACTACTATATTATGGATTTTCTTTTCCCTTTCATGTGGTTCCCGTTTGAGTGTATTATCGCTAGAATACACCCACAATGGAGATATCATTGATTCAATAGAAGCATGTTACATTGAATCTTAACTTCTTCAGATCCGCGCTATAGCCGAATGACAGCTACTGCGCGGACCTATTTTGCCGGGAGGGTGTCAATAGACGTCCCCCCATGCTCAAGCGGCCCGTGCACCCCCTGCTGGGCGTGTGCGGCGTGCTCTGTGATCAGCAAGACTATGAGACTCGCTGGATCACAGATCGGAGTAAGGGGTCAATCCGACCCCTTACCACATGGTCAGCTAAAGACAGTTGATCATGTGATGTAAACAGAGCCGGTAATCGGCTATTTTTTCTCCTCACACTGATAGCGTGAGGAGAAAAAAAAGGGACATCGGTTAGAGCAGTGGTTCTCAACCTTACTAGTGCCGTGACCCCTTGATAAAATTTCCCAAGTTGTGGGGACTCCAACAGTAAAATTATTTTTGTAGCGTGGGTTATCAACACCCAATGCAAGACAAGTAATTTGCGCCCACAAAAAATAAGCGCTCCCTGAGTCCCTTCCACTCATACAGTATTAAAACCCCTTATGGTACATTTTAGGATGTGTTTTACTATTTCTCTTTGTTCTCCCTTCTTTCCCTTTTATCTCTTTTTAAGCTAGTTTCTTGTTTTTTTTCTTCCCCAACCCTCTCTCTAGCCATCTTTCTTATTCTTCCTCTTCCTTTTACTTTGTTCCTCCCCTCTTTTCCTCTCCATTGCATGTATTCTCAATTTTTATTAATTCTCTTACTCCTTGGTGGGGGGGTGTGGGGAATGGGATTAGTGGCAGTGCTGGTGGGGGGTGGGATGAGGTGCAATGCTGGGGGGAGTTCTGATCAGCCAACTTAGGTGCTCCTGATCTGAGAACCTATGCCGAAATCAGGAGATATGGTCTCCTCCAGCCCCTCCAACTTCACATTCCTCACCAGTGAGCTGACCTCTAGTCTCTGCCCTCCGGCCATGCCGATAACTGAATGGGCGGCTGCGAAGAGGCTGAGTGGGCGGCCACAGGCTCCAGGGACAGCCCTTCTGGGCAGCGGCGAAAAGACTGGGAGAGCAGAGCGGGCTTCAGGAACAGCACAGGATTTGGTGACCCCTGGCAAATTGTCATTCGACCCCCGAGGGGGTCCCGACCCCAAGGTTGGGAACCACTGGGTTAGAGGGACATCGGTCCCGATCAAGGAGAGCTGCCACCTGCTCATCTGTGCAACTTGCAAGTGCAAAACAGTGTCACCTACCAAAGCCCACCAGTACCACCTACCAGTGCCCACAGTGCCACCTATCAGTGTCATCAATCAGTGCCCCATCAACAGTGCTGCACATCAGTGTCACCTACCAGTGCCCATCAGTTCCACCTACCAGTGCCCATCAGTGCCATCTATCAGTGGTACCTATCAGTGTCACCAATCAGGGCCCATCAGTGCCATCTTATACAGTGGTCATCAGTGCTGCCTTATCTGTGCCCATCAGTACTGCCTTATCTGTTCCCATCAGTGCCGCCTTATCTGTGCCTATCAGTGCCGCCTCATCAGTGCATATCATGAAGGATAAAAATTACTTGTTTGCAAAAAAAAAATACACAGGAGTGACGTTATCCCACACCATTTAATGAAGAGGCCTGTAAACGACACAAAGGAGAATATGCTGGCACTGGAGGGATTGTTGGAAAGGTGATTCAAAAATGGAAAACAATAACTGTGGAGAGGTATTGAAGGTCGGACTGTCAAGGCCAAGGAAGTAGTTTAAAAATATAGTTTTTTTTTTTAGGGAGCTGTGGTGGCTCAACGTGATTGGCACTGCACTGACAAGCCATTCACCTCTGCAGCCAAGGGTTCGGATCCCGGTCTTGGCTACATGTGAATTGAGTTTGGTGGTCTCAGCCCGGCTCCCGGTGGGTGTGCTATGCAAGGTACGCCTGTGCTTAGTACGCCCACCCCCCCACAAAAACCACCGCACGCACACGAAATTGGTTTAAAACACACGCACTTTGGCCATGCGGTCTCCTAAAATAAAGAGAGGTGAAGGACCTACGGGGCTGGCTGGGTGGGCTAGGCCCCCTCACTCCCTCATAGGGGGAGTCCCTCTGCCCCATTGGGGTCCCGTTGGGCCCCAGTTGGGCTCCCAAGAGGAGCAGGTAGGGCGGGGTGAGTGGGAGGCCCCCCTTCACACCCGCCATTGCCACCAGGGGCATGGAGAAGGATGGCGATTGCCTCCGGGGGGAGGGTCTGCCTACTCCCAACTCCTGCAGTCCGGCTCCTCTCTCTCGAGTTCACGCACAAAAATACACTTTAAAAAGAAAAAAAAAAAATATATAGTTTTAATTTAGTCATAAAAATAAAAACAGATTGAACATGTACATAAAATAGACAAAGATACATATATATAGGTGGGTAAACCACTCAATACGCAAAAAATCCCCAAAGTCGCCGACGCGCGTTTCGCCGTTGGGCTTCTTCAGGACGGATGTTTAAGGATTTTTGTAAGGAGATGTATAGAGATAGTTGTCTGCAATGATACAGGGTTGCATGCTATACATATTACCACCATAATAAGAAAAACTTTAAAAAAAATATAAAACAAAACAAACAACAATGAGAGAGAAAGAAATTACGGCATATAATTACATGGCCGATGACTCTGCAATCAATGCACAACAGGGCACACACCACGATCGGATATTTGATGAGAAATACTGAATTCAGGAAGGTCCTCAGAGCTTGTTATAGATCTGTCTGATGGAAGGATATATATGTATACAATTTTGTATATTATCTATATATTCTATATCGCTTAATATTCTGGCAAGCAAAAGTATGAAGTGAGAAAAAAAGAAGAGGGAAAAGAATAAGAATGGTCTGTGTGTGATAAAGAGAATTATAAGTGATATTGAGGGAAATTACCTGTTAATTGACAATAGAGTCAAAATAAGGGTATTTCCAAATTATAATATGGTGCTGTTAGCAGCCTTCATTCTAAAAGTGAGACGTGAGATAAACACAATATATTTATAAGTAGAAAAAGTGCAACAAGTGCCTACATATATCCAAGATACAGAGGAGATGAGGATTTACCCTTAATAGTAGACCTTGGGGCCAACTGGGACACAGAGCCAAAAGAAATGTAATCAACTTCAAATTGTCGAGGAGTACCATAGCACCAATCAGCGCATAGATTATTAAGCTTCTAGATATGAGCCAGCCGATCTATATGGTGACAATGGAAAAACACCATGAGCAAACATTAGCTCAGACAGCATGGATGCCTCAAATGCAAAAAAGAGAGTAGTAATGAATCCTGCATAAAGTATCTTACCAGAGAATTAGCTCGTACAGGCGTCCGTGTCCCAGGGTGTACATCTGCATGACACACAGCATGCATTGTGGATGATGGCTTTAAATACCCTTAAGACGCTCTGATCGCGTGTAGCGTGATTGCGTCATCGTTGTGCGCCATTCGCAAATAGAGGCGCATAAACAAAGGAGGGTAAAAGGGCAGAAGTGAGCGAGAACGCCCATACATCTCCTGCTCTTAATGATGTCAGACGTATATCACGTCGTCGCATCGCGATGACCATTTGGACAATTATCAATGCTTTCAACGGGTGGGAGGGGCGAGGAGAGAAAAGTGTAATCATACCCGCCCATCACGTGTCCACCGCATCAATAGACCGATGAAAACATACGTCATCATTGCGCGCCACTGACAGGCAGAGGCGCACAAGCGCGGGGAAGGACAACAGGGCGGAAATAGATAGAAGTGCCCATACATCGCGCCGGGCCTCAGCGTCAGAAGCGCATCGCGTCATCACGTCGAAGTGTCCAACCATATGATGGTCATATACCTTCAATGACTAGCAGGAGCGAGGGGGGGAGGCACAACTCCACCCACCCATAATGCACAGCTCCCATCTCGGGGCGGATGATTGAGGCAAGAGCGTCACCCTGTCCAGAGTGTGCCATGTGTATGCAAGCTGCCCTCTGACTAGGGGGGAAGTTTTTAGAAAAGACATACCATATCTCAAGTATGGCATGAAAGGCCTGAGTGTGTACTTAATATAGAATAACGAGGAGTGGGGTTTATATTTAACCAGGGGATCTGTGTATGGATGTCCAATAAAGAGTAGATAAAGTGAAGAAATAAATAAAAAGCCAGAAGAGCGATAAATAATCCGTATTAAAGGGATACATGTTACATATTTCATTAGTAGTGTGCCTGAGCTGCCTCATGGAGGGTCATCAGGATGAAAGACATGCAAACAGGAGAATCTCTCTCTCTCTCAGCAGTTGCATATATACATAGTATTACATATATTTACAAAAAATCAATTACTTCCTAAACAGATAAATATTTTTTTCTCTAGAAACATAAACAGCATCTTGTGGATATACAGGCAAATTATAATAAAAATTAAAAGAAATTATATACAAATATATTTATATATACATACATATACATACATATTTGGTTATATATAGTCTATATCTATTATGGAAATGGAAGCACATTTAAACATTCTTTTTGAGTATTTTTCACCTTTCATTGGGAGTATCTGTGTCATACCAGATTCTTAGGTGCAAAATGCACTTACCCAACCTTTTTATCTGAGTCGCCTCCATGCTCGTGTGGAATGGTAGATTGGGTCGACTTCCAGAAACACTATGGAACTAGCAAAAACAGACTAACATGTCATAACAGAGAAGTATTACAGATTGGTAAGGTGTGTTTAGACATTTAGAAAGGACTTAAAGCTTAAGGACTCATTTAGGCCTGGGGCCTGATTGGCCCTCAAGCGATAAATCCATTGGGTCTCTCGCTGTAGAACCATCTGGTCAAAATTACCACCTCTCTTGTTCTCATGAATGCAGTCAAGGACTGCAAATCTAACAGGGGGGATTTCGTATTTATGCATAAAGGCTACATGGTGGCCCATAGTTTTGTTCAGCAGTCCGTTAGTAATATAGTACATGTGGTCCTTAATACGTTTCCATAGTGGGCGAATGGTTTTGCCCACGTAGAAGCTGCCACATGGACAGAAAATAATATAGATCACCCCTTTGGTCTGGCATGTTATATGTGTACGTATCTTATGTGTTTCACCATTCGGGAGATGAACGTTCGATCCTTCATTCAATAGGTGGCAAAAGTTACAATGGCCACATTTAAATAGACCTGGCGTCTCTTTCGTGTCTGGTATTGGTTTTTGGTAATTACTTTTAATTAGACGGTCCCTAATGGAGGTGGATCGTCTAAAGGTAATACTGGGGTTCAAACCTACCTATTTAGATAGGGTGGGATCGGCAGTAATAAGGTGCCAATGTTTTTTCATTATAGATCGAACTTCGACATGTTGGTCCGAATACGTGGTGATAAATCGTGTCACCTCCTTGTCAGATTGCTTAATGTCACTTTTGAGTAGAGTGGTGGCTCTTTCTTTGCCTGCGACTCTATTATAGGCCTTCTTAAGGCAGGACCTACTGTATCCCCGAATGAGTAGTCTCGCATATAGCATATCCGACTCTGTTTTGAATCTTTCACTGTTGGAACAATTTCGGCGTAGCCGAAGATACTGGCTGTACGGTATGCTTCGGATAAGTGGGGCCGGATGAGCACTGGCTGCATGAAGCAAGGTGTTTCCAGCCGTTGGCTTCCGATATAGTGATGTTTGAATGCCATTGGCCTCATCGACATAAATCAAGATGCCGAGGAAGGCAATGGCAGATACACTAAAGTTCATGGTGAATTTCAGGTTGTAATTATTGGTTCATAAAGCCATTTAGGTCCTCTACTGATCCTGCCCATAACATAAACACATCATCTATATACCGGAACCAACCCAGTATTGGTGAAAGCAAATGATGTTCCAAAGAAAAAAGTTCCCGTTCCCACCCCCCCAGGTACAGGTTCGCATAAGATGGCGCACAAGAAGTGCCCATGGCGACTCCCTGTACCTGGAGGAGGTGGGACCCATCAAAAGAAAAAACATTCTTAGTAAGAATATGGCCCAATGTTTTTAGCACAAAGCTATTAAGTTTGTCCATTTTAGGACCTCTTTCTGTCAGGAAAGTAGAGACTACCTGTAGTCCTTTACTGTGAGGAATAGATGAATAGAGGGCCTCCATGTCTATAGAGACGAGGAGGCACCCGGGAGGTACAGTAAGGCCATCCAAGGTTCTTAATAGGTCAGGTGTATCTTGTATGTAAGAGGGCAATGAGGTGACATGGGGTCTTAAATACTGATCAATAAATCTGCTAGCTCGTTCGGTTTTTGAGCCCATGCCGGACACTATCGGGCGTCCCGGAGGGTGTGTTAAGTTTTTATGCGTCTTTGGTAGTGCATAGAATGTTGGTGTTTTGGGGTGAGGGACTTGAATTCCATCGAAGATGGATTTGGTAATAGAACCGTCAAATAGAGCTGCCTGTAGTATATCGTTGAACTGTTGGTTAAACCTGCCAATTGCGTCTTCATTGACTGGTCTATACCAAGTTCGGTTTTTTAGTATGTCCAAACACATACTTCTATATTTAAGATCATCCATGATAACCACATTCCCCCCTTTGTCTGATGGTTTTATAACGACTTCTGCCTTTTTGCTAAGTGTGTTTAGAGCCCTGTGATGTATGGAATTGAATTTATAGTTGTTAAGTCTAACGAGTGGGATATTTTCCACTTCTTTGATGGTCTGAACAAGGAACGCCCATACATTAGAGTTGGTGTGTAGTGAGGGGAAGTTGAGTGATTTATTTTTTACAGCTCTTTCTAGGTTTTCAATATCTCTTCTATATATTGATAGCTGTACCCTTTCCCCCTTTAGTTCGGGGGTCTCAGGAATTGCTTCCTGAGGCGAAAAACCATCGTTTTCATCTAGTAGTGAGATGAGGGTTTTTAAGGCCCTGAAGTCCGCTACTGTGAAATCTTTCCAGATTTCCTGGTTAACGATCTCGTCTTGTTTTTCCCTCCTTTCCTTGTCATACATAAACTTTAGGGTTAATTTTCTAGCAAAAAGATATAAATCCTTAATAAGATTGAATTTATTGGTGGCTTGGTTGGGGCAGAAGTTTAGGCCTAAACCAAGGAGTTCTTCCTCGGATTGGCTCAAGGCATAGGATGACAGATTAATGATTTCCAGTTTGAGATTGTCATTAGTCACTACTGGAGGTCTTGATAGGGCTAAATGGGGTGTTGTGAGTTTACTACAGGTGTTGGTACCTTCTTTATCACTAGAGTCGTTCATCACTGTAGGTACAAAGAAGTGATCAATTTGTCATTTTCTAGTGTCTTTGGGGATAGCACCGGACTCATTGCCGTTATGCGTTTTGGCTATCGTCTGGGCTGATTCTAAAATGTTCTGTCGGATGTTGGGAGCTGTCTTGGGAGGGATAGAAGAGGAGTTGGTAGAAATCTCAGTTGAGGCACCCAGTGAGTGAATAGGAAACATAGAGGTCGGTCTTGGTGTTAGTGGTGCTTGGTCGAAAAATGTCGCCTTCTATCGGGGTATTTATATTGTGCAGATCATTGTTTTCTGTCATGCGTTTCTTATTTTGTGTGCCATTTGCATACCCACCACCTTGTTGAGGTCTTTTTCTGCTGTTCCTTCCTCTACGTTGTCCTCTGTCACCAGTTCTGGAGTGCTGTGAGGTATAAGAATTGGTAGATGAGTCAGAGTCATTATTTTTATCTCTACTATTGCTACCCCTTTTGTTATTAGCCCTCAGTTGACTGGGATTTATCCGTCCCGTTCTTGGGCCATTAGTTGCTGGCCAATTAAACGCATATTTTCCTGCGAAGGCCAATTTGTCCCGTGACATTTTCTCTTCTTTTTTTATCAACAAATCTCGTGTGAACCCTTTAATGTTTTCTTTGAGTCGTGCATCATATACTCCGAAACCCTCTTTGTGCAATGTAACTTCATTTTCATCATAGATTCTTTTAATTTCACAGTCTACTAGTTTTAGCTCTTTCATATAATATTCTACCATCAGTTCCATCATCTTTTGGGAACATCCCATAAGGTTTTGTTCCCAGCGAGTCTTAAAGTCTGGGTCCATCGACCAGATATTGGGGAATACCTGTACCCTAAGACCTTTGGGATTGATGTTATCTGTGATGTATTGTTCAAAATATCTAATGTGCCAGAATAGGCTAGATTTTCTCTCAAAGGTTTGGAGGAGTTTCTGATACACGATCTCAAATTCAACCTCAGAGTTTGTGTTAACAGAACATGTTTTCTGTATATCAAGCATAAAGCCCTCCCAGTTGTTGCCCACGAAGTTGGCCATCAGTACCACTCCACAGTATAGGGAAAACTCAAAAAGGAAAGGGAAAGGGGGACTCAAGGAACGGCCCACTGTAAAGTAGCAGAGGCGGTTTTCAAAAAATGAAAATAAATGTGTAAGACTAAACCAAATTATATATAAAAAACATTCTTAAAAGATATTTAATAGTTTCCAGATTAGGATTAAAAGAGGAGTGATGGCCTCTTTAGTAGAGGTCTTAGCACACCCTAGAGTGCGAAAGGACAATAGGTGTCTGCCACCTGAGCGAATATGAGTATATAAAAATAAGAATGGTAGGGGAAGGGAGGGGGTGGACTGGGTAAATAGATGGGATAAGAAAAAACAAAGGGATTGCACTCACATGGGCCACATCCGTATATGGATGTGGCCCATGTGAGTGCAATCCCTTTGTTTTTTCTTATCCCATCTATTTACCCAGTCCACCCCCTCCCTTCCCCTACCATTCTTATTTTTATATACTCATGTTGGAAAGGTGAGTATCTCTGCCATTATTTCTGCTTGGAAGAGTAAGGGCTCTTTCACATGGGGTGGATCAGAAATGATCCGCCCGTACACCTCCGTTTGCTCAGCGGGGATTGAGCCGGCGGATGACAGGGCGGTCCCCACACACTGTGTGCAGGGATCGCCCTGTCTTTCCTCCGCTCTCCCCTATGGGGGGAGCGGATGAACACGTATGTCCGTGTTCATCCGATCCGCCAGACGGATGGAAAAGTAGGTTTTTCCTCCGTCACACTTTGGTGGATCGGAGTGGGTCGGATGTCAGCGGGCATGTCACAGCTGACATCTGTGGCTTCATAGAGGTGCACGGAGCATCCGTTCAGGTCCGCCTAAAAAACTGGCAGGTGGATCTGAACGGTCTGCATGTGTGAAAAAGCCCTTACTCCACTTTTGTTGAGAAAAAAAAAACATTCCCCTGATCTATATACATTACAAGGATTGTAAAACTTAATTGCAGATTTCTACCTTTTGGTTTTTATAATTATCAATCAGCTGTGCATCTGTAGGGCTTAATTTCCGATTGGGAGTATCACACCAAAAATGAAATTGTTATATGGTTTCGTGGCAAACTTTGGTCGTTCGTGGTCCGCCAAACCGGCGGACATCTGGCGATGTATGCGGCGGTCTGCAATGTTACATGGGTAAGAACTTTGACCTATGACACATCCATCAGGTGGTGCAGGACAGCCAATTGAGACATTTTAGCACATGGACATACCCCCTACCTTCTAAATAGACCCGATCTGGCGGCCATCTCACATTCTGCTTTTTGTCAGTGTAGGGAGAGGATGCTGTTTGGAGCTGGGACAGGCTGATTTCATTCTAATAGCTATCTAAAAGGTCCACAAAAGTCCTTGTAAGTCAGTGTAGGGAGAGGTTGGCGTATCCAGCAGGAATAAAGTTTAGCGACACAAATTGCTACCTAACAGGTCCACACAAGTCCTTTCAAGCACTGCTATAGGTGTGCTACTTGCACTGCAGTATATAGGTGTAATATACACTTATAATATACTTTCGAATATAGAAAGCATATTATAGTGGATTTGTGGCGGTGTATTTGGTTACTGCTGAATTTTTGCCTCTTTCGCTGCGTTACCTCTGCTACACACATTAACCACTTAACGCCCGCCCACTGTATATATACGTCCTATTTTTTAAGATGGATATCTCGGTAACGGCAGCAGCTGCTGCCACAACCGAGATATCCATTTTTACAGTGGGCGGGCCTGCACACGATAACGGCGGCCTCCGCGGCGGAGTCGCCACGAGATCGCCGTTATCGGTGGCGGGAGAGGCCCCCCTACCGCCGCTCTCCCACGCCCTCTGCCACTTACCGTAGCCGTCGGCAGCGGCGGATGCGATCGGGTCTGCTCGTCTGCTGTCCGGGGGTGCGAGTGAGGGAAAAATGTCCCTCACCCGTCCCCATAGCTCTGCTGGGCGGAAGTGACGTCAAAACGTCAGTTCCGCCCAGCGTTTTAAAGAGACAATTTTTTTGTTTACCTTTTTTCTTTTTTTTTTCCCCATTTAAGCCTAAATATGGGATCTGAGGTCTTTTTGACCCCAGATCTCATATTAAAGAGGACCTGTCATGCTTTTTTCTATTACAAGGGATGTTTACATTTTTTTTTAAAGCGCCCCGTCCCGACGAGCTCGCGCGCAGAAGCAAACGCATACGCGAGTAGCGCCCGCATATGAAAACGGCGTTCAAACCACACAAGTGAGGTATCGCCGCGATCGTTAGAGCGAGAGCAATAATTCTAGCCCTAGACCTCCTCTGTAACTCAAAAAATGCAACTTAGAGAATTTTGTAAATGTCGCCTATCGAGATTTTTAAGGGTAAAAGTTTGACGCCATGGCACAAGCGGGCGCAATTTTTAAGCGTGACATGTTGAGTATCATTTTACTCGGCGTAACATTATCTTTTACAATATGTAAAAAAATTGGGCCAAATTTATTGTTGTCTTCATTTTTAATTAAAAAAGTGATTTTTTTCCAAAAAAAAAAAGTGCGCTTGTAAGACCGCTGCGCAAATACAGTGTGACAAAAAGTATTGCAATTGCGCTATAAACAAAAAAAGAGCGACAAAAAAAATATATAAATGTTTTTTTGCTATAATAAATATCCCAAAAAACAGGTTGAAAAAAGTCCATCCAGTCCAACCAAAAAAATAAAACAAACAAAATAAAAAACACAGTACAATCTCATACACCCAACTCCATACCCACAGTTGATCCAGAGGAAGGCAAAAAAAAAAAACAGCAGAGCATGATCCAATTTGCTACAGCAGGGGAAAAAAATCCTTCCTGAACCCCCGAGAGGCAATCGGATTTTCCTCTGGTCAACTTTACCTAAAAATTTTAATACTCAGTTATATTATGTACATTCAGGAAAGTATCAAGACCTTTCTTAAAGCAATCTACTGAGCTGGCCAGAACCACCTCTGGAGGGAGTCTGTTCCACATTTTCACAGCTCTTACTGTGAAGAAACCTTTCCGTAATTGGAGATGAAATCCCTTTGCCTCTAGATGTAAAGCGTGCCCCCATGTCCTCAGTGTTGACCGTAAAGTGAATAACTCAACACTTCACTATATGGACCCCTTATATATGTGGATCATATCCCCCCTTATTCTCCTCTTCTCAAGAGTGAATACATTTAGTTCTTCTAATCTTTCCTCATAGCTGAGCTCCTCCATGCCTCTTATCAGTTTGTTTGCCCTTCTCTGCACTTTCTCCAGTTCCCCGATATCCTTTTTGAGAACTGGTGCCCAAAACTGGACTGCATATTCCAGATGAGGTCTTACTAATGATTTGTACAGGGGCAACATGATATCTCTCTCTCTGGAGTCCATACCTCTCTTAATACAAGAAAGGACTTTGCTCGTTTTGGAGACCGCAGCTTGGCATTGCATGCCATTATTGAGCTTATGATCAACTAAAACCCCCAGATCCTTCTCCACTACGGATCCCCCCAGTTGTACTCCCCTAGTATGTACGATGCATGCATATTCTTAGCCCCCAAGTGCATAACTTTACATTTATCAACATTAAACCTCATCTGCCACATAGTCGCCCAATTATACAGAGCATTGAGGTCGGCTTGTAAATTGGAAACATCCTTTAAGGACGTTATTCCACTGCATAGCTTGGTGTCATCTGCAAAGACAGAAATTTTACTTTTGATCTCAAACCCAATATCATTTAAAAAGATATTAAAAAGTAAGGGTCCCAACACTGAACCTTGGGGTACACCACTGATAACCTTAGACCAGGGATAAGCAATTAGCGGACCTCCAGCTGTTGCAAAACTACAAGTCCCATCATGCCTCTGCCTCTGGGTGTCATGCTTGTGGCTGTCAGAGTCTTGCTATGTCTCATGGGAGTTGTAGTTCTGCAACAGCTGGAGGTCCGCTAATTGCATATCCCTGCCTTAGACCATTCAGAGTAAGAATCATTAACCACGACTCTCTGAATTCTGTCTTTCAGCCACTTTTCTATCCATTTACAAACTGATATTTCCAATCCTGTAGACTTTACCTTACACATGAGCAGTGGTGTCACTAGGGTTGGTGTCACCTGGTGCGGTATAACATGGTGTCACCCCCCCCCCCCCAATAACACTGCATATATTGGCAACAGTAGTGCCGTTAATAACTATCAATCAACTAGCAAATTTGAATAACAAAATCATATGAAAATAATAGAATTCAAAGCTTAAACTGTTAAAGAACTGTATTTATTTTAACGTTAAACTTTACTGAAATAATAAATAAATAACACAGAAACAAATTGTCACCACTGTGCTATGCCAAACGCAGCCACTGTGCCCATCAATTGTCACCACTGTGCCCATCAATTGTCACCACTGTGCCATGCCAAACGCAGCCACTGTGCCCATCAATTGTCGCCACTGTGCCATGCCAAACACAGCCACTGTGCCCATCAATTGTCACCACTGTGCCATGCCAAACGCAGCCACTGTGCCCATCAATTGTCACCACTGTGCCATCAAACGCAGCCACTGTGCCATCAATTGTCACCACTGTGCCATGCCATCAAACGCAGCCACTGTGCTATCAATTGTCGCAACTGTGCCATGCCAAACCCAGCCAATGTGCCAACAATTGTTACCACTGTGCCAGATCAATTGTCACCACTGTGCCCAGCAATTGTCACCACTATGCCATCAATTGTTACCACTGTGCCATCAATTGTTACCACTGTGCCATCAATTGTCACCACTGTGCCATCAAACGCAGCCACTGTGACCATCAATTGTCACCACTGTGCCATGCCAAACGCAGCCACTGGTACATCAATTGTCGCCACTGTGCCCATCAATTGTCACCACTGCGCCATGCCAAACCCAGCCACTGTGCGATCAATTGTCGCCACTGTGCCCATCAATTGTCACCACTGTGCCATGCCAAACCCAGCAATTGTAACCACTATGCCATCAATTGTCGCCACTTTGATTTCATATTTTTGGATCAAACACCCCCCCCCCTCCTGTTCCTATTATGCCTGCTGCAGCGGACTCTGTGTGCATAACCCCCTCCCCCCCGCGGCCGGTGGTGAACTCTGTGGGCAACCCCCCTTCCCCCCCGCACCTGTTCCTAGCCATGGCCAACCTAAGTCTACTCTGGAGACAGAGGACTGGTGTGGGGACTCGGGAGCAATCGTCACAGCAGTCAGCAGGACAGGTGCCAGCCAGGTCACACACGTGCATGACAGATGCAGCCGTTGAGTAGCCGCCGCGCCACCCGTCCCGGCAGAGAAACTGAATGTACTGTGTGATGTGACTGACGTCACATCATCACACAGTGCAGTGTGACAGGCAGGCACAGCCAGACTGAGCTCTGCTGAGGCTCGCCTCGCCGCTCGCTGACTGCCTTGCTCGTAGGGGAGCGGAGGATTGGAATATAAAGAATACAAAAAGTCCAGTTAGATACACTCATAGACACACGTGGCGGCGCTGGGCAATGGGCACAGTAATTTAAAAAAAAAAACACCCCCCCCCGCACCCCCCTAGCAACGCCTCTGCACATGAGCCGTGTGTGGGGAACTGTATCGAACGCTTTTGCAAAATTCAGGTGTACCACGTCCACTGCCACACCTCTGTCCAAGGTTTTACTTACCTCTTCATAAAAGGAAATCAGCATAGGTGTGCGCAGCCTATTGCATTAGGGTATGCACCCCAAAATGCAAACACACTTGCGTGTGTGTGTGTGTATAAATATATAGGGCAATGGACAGCATCGGTAGAGCAGTGGACGATGTCAGTAGTTAATTTTTTAATTACGTTTTTACAATTGTATTATTTTTTATAATATTTCTATACAATAATTGTTATTATTATTATTTATTTAGGTGCTCCTATGGGGGGCTTTGCTGAAATATCAGGGGTCTAAACAGGCCACTGATGTATACATTTTGAGACAAAGAAAGGGACCTGGGGACATTCCCCAGCCCCTTTCTCTGCAGCCAAACAGTGTTGGGAATCTGCCTAGTCTATTGCTTAAATAGTTTTTTTCCCAGCAACAACTCATCTATGTGGTCTTTTATTAAACGTTCCAGCACCTTCCCAACTATAGAAGTTAAAGTAACAGGTCTATAGTTACTTGGTAAAGACTTTGGGCTAGATTCAGGTAGGAGCGGCGTAGTTGTAAAGTTGCGTAGCGTATGCTATTTACACTACACCGCCGCAACTTTTATGGGCAAGTGCTGTATTCTCAAAGCACTTACTCCATAAGTTGCGGCGGCGTAGCGTAAATAGGCCGGCGTAATGCAAAATGGGAAGGTAGGGGGCATCTTCTATTTAAATAAAGCACGCCCCGCGCCGAACGAACTGCGCATGCGCCGGTCAGGAATGTAGCCCAGTGCGCATGCTCCAAAACACGACACAAAAACTCAATGAAAACGACGTGAACGGCAAAGCCCTATTCGCGAACGTTTTACGCAAACGACGGGAAAAAATACGCCGGCACGCCGACCATACTTAACATTGGCTGCGCCTTATATAGCAGGGGTAACATTACGCCGGAGTTACGCTTATGCAAACGACGTAAAAAAAATCCGCCGGCCGGGTGTAAGTTCAGGAATCGGCGTATCTATCTCATTTGCATATTCGACACGTAAATCGACTGGAACGCCACCTAGCGGCCAGCGTAAAAATGCAGCTTAGATACGACGGCGTAAGATTTACGCCAGTCGGATCTAATGGAAATCTATGCGTAACTGATTCTATGAATCAGGCGCATAGATAGGAGGGCTCAGACGCAGAGATACGACAGCGTATCTGGAGAATCTAGCCCTTTGTTCCCTTTTTAAATGTAGGCACCACATTGGCTATACGCCAATCCAGTGGTACTATTCTTGTCATTAATGAGTCCCTAAAAACTAGATACAATGGCTTTGAAATTACAGAGCTCAATTCTTTTAGGATCCGTGGGTGGATGCCATCAGGCCCAGGCTCTTATCCACCTTTATTCTGTCTAAATATTTCTGGACCATATCACTTTTGAGCCATTGTGGATTTGGGGTTTTGTCACGACCACCCCCATTGTGGACATGAGCTCCCCCATGCTCCATTGTATACACAGAGCTGAAGAAAGCATTTAATAAATTAGCCTTCTCTTTGTCCCCAGTCACCCACTATAGATTTTTTTGTAAAGGGCCTTCATGCTCAGACTTGACCTTTTTACTATTAATATATTTGAAGAATTTTTTGCGATCTGTCGTTCGTTTTGAATTTTTGCATCCTTGATTTCCTTTTTACATATCCTGTTATATTCTTTGTAACATTTAAACGACACAAGTGTTCCTTCATTTTTATATTTTTTAAAGGCTATTTTCTTATTGTTTATAGCTTTTTTTTTTACTTTGACCGTGAGCCACATAGGTTTTATCTTTAGCCTTTTAAATGTATTGCCCATGGGAATATACTTTGCAGTGATAGTTATAGTGGTTCATACATTACACATCTCAGATGGGATAAAATGGCGGATGCTAATCCTGACAGACTTTTCACCTCAGAACTTTCCTGCCTCTGCACTCTCCCGGCAGATCTTTACCTCAGGACACTTCTCCTGCACATCACTTTCCTGTCACAGCCTTAGTACTCCTGTCCCGCCATCTTCAGCCCACTAGACCTCACTCTGAATAAGTCCCAGTAGTTTCAATTGATTATCCTGAATAGTATAGGGGCCTGCAGTACCCCTTTTTGTGGCCGTGGATATTACTTAATTTAAATATTTGATGGACTACTAATCCCAGCGGTCCCGACTTGCAAATTCTGTGCCCTAAGGCCATATCGATTTGAAACAAACACCACAGTCTCTCCTCTGGACAGCTTTCCATGACCAACTCAGGAAAGGCTCCCTCCCAGCTCACCCTGGCATGCCTCTTTCAGATCTCCACTGTCCTACACTCATTGGACTCCTGCCATGAGTCCTTCCTGAAGGATTTACCCAGACATGCAGACCAACTGCTTCTCCAGCTCCTGTTCCAGAACACCTCTCCATGACCATCTAAGGAAAGGCTCCCTCCCATCTCCCAAGCTCCTCCACCGGATCCACCCCTGCACGCAGTCTAGCACTTTATCCTTCAGTTCACCCGCCCGACAACTCCCTCCCAGCAGGCTGAGGGAATATATAGGAGGCCTGCCCCTGCCAATCCCAGTTGGGGATTGGTCAGAGCTCCTATATACGCCCCATGCCACTCCAACTCTCAGCCATGCCCCCTTTGCAGATCTCCACTGTGAAACAGGGGAGGTGGCCAAAATCTGAAGTACATGTCAGTCACACACCCTGCTACACTAACCACTTCCTGCCCCCAGATCAAAAACAAACAGGCCTAGCTCGCAGCATAGACCTGCTTAAATTTACATGCACTGGCAGCTTTACTTAAAAACCTCACCTCTAGCAGCTACCTATGGTAGAGGGTGCTACATACATATTTTTGGTAAAAAAAAAAAAAATCACAAGAATCGTATATTGATTAGTTTTCGCAAAAGTTATAGCATCTACAAAATAGGGAATAGATTTATGGCATTTTTATTATTTATTTATTATTTTACTAGTAATGACGCTGATCAGCGATTTTTAGCAGGACTGCAACATTGCGGCGGCCCCCACATTCACGTGTCCCGAACCAACCCCCCAATCCAGGTGAACATGGGCAACGGGTAGCCGGAAAACGGTGCCTCCCGCCACTCTTAGGCCGCGTACACACGATCAAATTTGTCTGCTGAAAACGGTCCGAGGGACCGTTTCAGCAGACAAATCCGATCGTGTGTACGGGCTAGCGGACAGGTTTGTCCATCAGACAAATTTCAAAGCATGCTTTGAAATTTGTCCGCTACAAACCTGTCCGTCGGATATGTCCGCTGGTTAGTACGGCAAACCAGCGGACATATCTTCCCGCACATGCGTCGTATCCTGTGAATGGATCCGACGCATGCGCGCGGAAGTGTTTACTTCCTGGTGCGGTGACGTAGCGGTGACGTGGCGGCGTCAACGTCACCGCCGCGTCACCACGCTGTCTGCCGGCGGGGATTTTGATTCGATGGTGTGTACACGCCATCAGACCGAAATCCGATGAGACATGTCCGCTCTAAACTGTCCGTCGGACAAGTTTGAGCGGACATATCTCATCGTGTGTACGAGGCCTTACAGCTACAGTGTCTCCGGTGTGCTGGCTCTCTGGGATGAGGTTCTTCTGTAGCAGGGTCATGGTGGCGTCAGTATCACGTAGCCCATTGGCTACCTTTCCATTGACCCAGACAGTCTGCCTGTGTTGTTGCCTGTTGTCCTGGTTAGCTGTTTGTATTGGATCTGCCTTGCGCAGGATGCCCCAATGTTCTTCCTCCTCAACGCAGTGGGCCGCAGGCATGGATGTGTAGGGGTTCCCCCTTTCTGGCTGTCTATATGACTGACTGCCTGGGTGGAATCAACAGACAGTCTAGCTTTTTGTTCCCTAGCTGTTTACACCCAAAACACCTGATGGGCTGTGAGAAATCCTGGGAGTTAAATCTGGGCTGCTGAGAATAAGTGGCCGCTGAAGGTGGTGCTGTAGGGCGGTACAACTGGGGTTGGTGGGCGATCGCCGCAGGGGGCACTGCCGATCGATAATCCACCTGAGCTGTTGTCTTGACTACAGGGTTATCCAGTTTGCGGGCGTCTGTGTATTCGTCCACCAGGCGAGCTGCTTCAGACAAGGAGAAAGGTGTTCGATCCCGGACCCACTCTCTGACTTCCAGGGACAGGAACACCTGCAGCACCTCTTCCTCTTCTTGGCATCCATCAACCCAGTGGGATGCAGTGCGGTGTAGGCGGCATGCCCACTCGGGCATGAGTCTCCAGTCTGCTTGCTCGTCTCTCGGAATTGCCTCCGGTATGACGGCATACCTGGCCAAAAGTGCTTCTTTTACCAGTCCATAGTAATGGCCCTGAACACTTCACTTCCCGGCCGGACAATTTCCCAGACAGAATGGTAACCCATTCCTCTGTGGGCACCCGGTGTAGGGCACATTGCTGTTCAAAATCAGCAAGGTACCCATCAATTTCCCCTTCAGTTTCAATGAAATTCTTAAAAGCAGCAAAATGTATCTTCCTCCTTTCAGTTGGTGCTGCTGTGACTTCTGCTGCTGCAGAACCTCTTTGCCGTAGGCAATTTGCGTCCACAGCCGCTATAACTCAGTCTATGATCTCCGGTGGAGCATTAAGACCATAGTGTGCCAGTCTTAGTTTAACAGCCCGATCAAAACTTGCCTCTTCGGGTGTCCTGTCTGTTACACTGGGCCTTTCCGTTACGTTGGGTCTTTCAGCTCCATCTATTTGGACTAGTCCTGTGATCATGTCCATCTTCTTACGGTTGCTGGCCGGTCTGACACGGTTCTCCAGTAAGTCCTTGAGATTAGCCGTCCTTTAAGGCTGTGGAATCATCCCACTGCTGCCACCAATTGTAACAGTTGGGGGTTAACACCGTTTACGATATTCCATTCCACCAACCCACGACAGCTTCCGACACTCCACAATCCAATAGACAGGACCCATTGGATTTCCCCCAGAAAACGAGAGACACACAGTTCTGTTCTCTGGTTCCAAACGAATCGACTTTAATGAGAAACTCAGGCTCTTTTTATACAGTCAGTCAGCAACCAAAAAGCAGTAATCAAAAGGGACAATGACACACTCCACCTACAACATCACACAATGGGTGCCAACGAGTCTCCAATACGCATTCCTTTAGTAAACATAAGTCAGACATCTGACCTTTAGAGGGTGCTAATTCACATCACATATTATCATCAATAGACTGTCACACAATACAGTGTCAATTAGCATAGCACCATGAAATATCTTAGGAGCCAGACTTAATTAACACAATAGACAATAGAGTGCAATCACAGCCAGCTGTATTACTACAGACAGGTAGCTGGAAGTGATTAACATCAATTAACATCTTTCAATCAACCTGTTGAGTTCAGAATCAACAACCAGTAATAGTTCAAGATATACTGAATATATTGTGAATTATCATTACTGTCACATCTCATGTAATTCAAGATATGTCCATTATTTCCTGGCTCAATCTGTGCCCAAAAGTGACTCCTGTTACAATGAACCATCTAGCCTGAGCAATGGACGCCCTCATTGGGGGAAGTAGGGTGCAACCAGTCATGGATGTACACTAGTTGAGATGTCTAAATAGTATAAATGTTAGGGTAAGCAAGTCCTGCCAGATGAGTCAGTAATTAATACCACCAGCGCTATTCTATGGGTTTTATGGTAGTGTCTGAAGGAGTTGACCAGCTGGATTTTCGAGATTGACTCAATCACTTGTGTAGCTCATATAAACAAAAAATGAATGTGACCAAGAGCATGAGGTTGCTTATAATATTTAAAGCAACAGTAGGGGGGCTAATTATATATAGCAATGAAGTGAGTAGCCACTCCTCCAATATGAGGTTATTGCCGCAGCCAAAACATATAAGCATGAACAAGAGAACTGTCAAACAGGAGGTCTCCAAGAATTGGGGAAATCACCGTTGACAAAAGGGGCTACATAGGCAATAATGGGCTATACTCTAATAAGTATATATAAACAAGTTTATTTAGAAAAAATATATATTATCTAAAAGCACCCCCCTACCCCAAATATAAAGAGGCTATAACAATCAAAGCCAAACAGGTCTATAGATAAACAAAGAGTGGCATATCAATGAACAACTAGTCCACTATATAAGTGTTGGTATCCAACACTTATATAGTGGACTAGTTGTTCATTGATATGCCACTCTTTGTTTATCTAGAGACCTGTTTGGCTTTGATTGTTATAGCCTCTTTATATTTGGGGTAGGGGGGTGCTTTTAGATAATATATATTTTTTCTAAATAAACTTGTTTATATATACTTATTTGAGTATAGCCCATTATTGCCTATGTAGCCCCTTTTGTCAACGGTGATTTCCCCAATTCTTGGAGACCTCCTGTTTGACAGTTCTCTTGTTCACACTTGTGTAGCTCCTTGGTCCAGAAGAAAGAAGCTAGACTTATCCCAATTCACTCAAAAACCAGAATAGTCCCCAAATCTCTTGCAATAGGGAAGTATTGGGATCTGCCAAATACACCGGTATATCATCTGCATTGTTAAGGTTCGAATTCTCTGCTATGTCCCTATAACCACTACAACCTTTAGCCAGTTTGAATTTAAGAGCCACAAGCCTGGGCCTGTATGAAGGAGGAGTTGGAGGTCAAGCGTGAGCAGTGGGTTGAAGTGTTCATACTTTTATTATAATACTCCATTATATACATTGATACTTTTGTTGAATACAAAAGTTTAAAAGCATTTTTTTTTTATTTGCACCTTACCTTTTTGTAGAAATTTCCTTTTTTACGTGACGGTACATTAATTATACAGAAACACAGCTACCACAGTGGTTGAAAAAGGTGTATACAGTCTGATGTTACACTTTTTTTTGTCCATGGCCAAGTAGCACTCTCGGAACAATATGCAATTATGACATCTGTATACAGTAGAACCTTGGATTACAAGCATAATCCATTCCAGGAGAATGCTCGTAATCCAACGTACTCGCATATCAAAGCGAGTTTCCCCATTGAAGTCAATGGAAACAAAAATAATTTGTTCCGCATTGACTTCTATATGAGGCAATACCGCATGCAGGCAGAGTCTGTATTCCTTGGTGGTGAATTGATCACAAATACAGCAACATGTAATGCCTCACTTTTTTATATAGACCATGCTGTTTGTTGGATGGAGGAGGGATCCACTGCTGCTGCCTGCCAAATATACTTTTTTATCATACATGGTTTTCAGGGCGGTGCCACCCCCAGCCACCACCATACCATTTGTTTGACAATCTATTGACTATTAGCTCAGAAAATGTCCAGAACCGTTTTTTGCCTTTTAGCTACCACTGACTTAATGGGGTTTGGATTCAGCTACTGAATTGTATTTGTGTTCACTGACCCTGGCTCGAACCAAGTGTGTTTGGCTCATCACTATTCTCTACCTGCTGTTCATGCTAATGTATCGTTAGCTGTAGATTTATTAATTATTTAGTAAGGTTCCCTGAGATATGAAAGTTACTTCAAGGGTTCCTCTGTGTTAAAAGGGTTGCGAAAGGCTGCTGTGTGCTTATCAAAATCGGTATGAATGCAAAGAGACTCAGTTATTAAGAACTCTCCCACATCCTAAGAATAAGCAGACATGTTAGTAGTCCATTTTTTCTTTTTCAACCAACTAGGCTTTTGCAGTATTTTTTTTTAAAACCATTGATGACAAGGTATTGGAGTTATAAGTTATTTTATTTGTTCAGAAGCAAAATCTGGGTATTGGGAACAAGGTTCTAATGTTACACCTCATTCTATACAGATTAGAGATGCAGAGTCTGCTAGCTCACTTGAAGCAAGCTTTGGCTCATCAACCCCTACTGTCAATATATGATAATTAAGTATTTTGGGGTGGGTATTGAGAGTTGCCTAGTACAAAGTTCAAGACTTTTTTTGAAATGTATAATGGTTAAGAGTATCAAATACACCTGGAGAAAAAGCCTCCCCTTTCTCAGTGTAACATATCATAAAGTTCTCATATATACCATATAGTGATATAGGTCAATAAAATCCATATAACAACATTGGGCCAGATTCTCAGCGGCGTTACGACGGAGTATCTCAGATACCCCGTCGTATCGCCGTTTTTTTTGTCTCGTATCTATGCGCGTGATGCTTAGCATCACTTTTGCATAGATACGCTTCTACATCCGACAAGTGTAAAACCATTACACTTGCGGATCCTAGTTGTAATGACAACTCCGGCCACTAGGTGGCCTTTACGTTGTTTTCGCATTTGCATATGCAAATGAGGTAGTACGCCGATTCCCGGTCGCTTTTACGCCGCCCCGTCGTCGCGTAGGCCGTTTTCGTCCGCGTAAGGTTACCCCAGCTTCTATGTGGAGTAACCTTACGAAGTACCGTCGGATGCCGTCGGGTCCCGTCGGATGCCATGTTAAGTATGGCGTCGGGTCAGCGTCGGCTTTTTCCGTCGCTTACGTCGTTTTACTAACTCGTTCGCGAATAGGGAGTTGCGTAAATGACGCTCACGTCGTTTTGACGTCGGTTTCAACAACGCTTTCCGACGTGAGCTGGAGCATGCACACTGGGCTTTTTCCCCGGCCGGCGCATGCGCAGTTCGTTCGAGGGCGCGCTTAATTTAAATACAAGCCGCCCCATTTGAATTGCGCGGGTTTACGCTGGGTGATTTACGCGACGCAGGCGAAAACTACGCAAGTGCTTTGAGATTAAAGCACTTGCTCTAGTACGATGCGGCGGCGTAGTGTAACTGGCTTACGCTACGCCGCCGGAATTCTATGAGAATCTGGCCCCTAGTATATAATATCCATAACATATTCATTTTAATAAAATGGTGGTGAATTTGACAATCAAGGTCATATAAAATATCATAAAACAGGCAGTAAGAGAGCTGTGGATGTTATTAGAATCAAAGTGAGATGCAACAGGAGACCTATGTTAGGACTCGATAAAAAATGTGGATAATAAAATGATAAAACAAGATAAAGTAGGAGTTAATTAGGACAAATTAGTAGGACAAATAATATTTAAATTGGATGTAAACCCTTGCATATACCCAGTGAAGTGAACAGCCTCAGATGATACACAAATCTCTCTACATAAGTTTTATCTGAATATCTGCTGTCTTCAGCTTCTACATGTTTAGAACGTGAACTTTTACTTCCTGTTCCACCACTGGGTGTGGAGTGAATAGACAAGCTCCCTGCTAATTTATCTCTAAGTTCCTTCCCTGACACAAATTTCCAGCTGCTTTAATCTCCTGTGTCAGAGAGCTTTCTATACTAAATTAATATACTACAAATATTAAAAATTTGTTATTCTGACAATACGGTGTATAAATTTGGCATAAAGCCCATAATGGAGACATATAATTTTATTTCATTTTATGAAATTCTTATTTTAGAATGAAGCCCTCCAATCACTGCTGACACAGGTTCCAGGCTTCTGATTGGCTGAGCCACGATAACGTCACTCTCGCACATGCATGTGGGAGTCATTGCCGCAGCACAGAGCTCTGAAGGGATGGCACGGGTATGCCGTCCCTCCAGAGTGGATGCGGCTGGTGACATCACTGGCTGCATACATTGTGAATATCTTCTAAAGAGTGCAGGTTTAGGAGATAGTCTCTGTACCTACAGGTAAGCCTTATAATAGGCTTACCTGTAGGTACAAGTTTAATAAAAGACGTTGCTACCACTTTATTAACCACTTCAACTCTGGGAGATTTACCCCCCTCCTGACCAGACCATTTTTTGTGATATGACAAATAGAAATTTCTTTTGGTGGTATTGGACTACCTCTGTGGTATTATTTTTTTTGCGCTATAAACAAAAAAAAAGACAATTTTGTAAAAAATATATATTTTTTACTTTCTACTATAAAACATATCCAATAAAAAATAAATAAAAAAAATAGGATTTCTTTATCAATTTTGGCCAATATGTATTCTGCTACATATTTCTAGTAAATACAAAATCCCAATAAGCCTATATTGATTGGTTTGCACAAAAGTTAAAACGTCTACAAACTATGGGATATATTTCTGAAATTTTAATTTCCATATTTATTTTTACTAGTAATGGCGGAGATCAGTGACTTATAGCGGGACTGCGATATTGCAGCGATCAAATTAAACACTGACACTATTGACACTTTTTTGGGGACCATTGACATTGTTATAGTGATTAGTGCTAAAAATATACACTGTCACTGTACTAATGACACTGCCTGGAAAGGGGTTAATATCAGGGGCGATTAACTGTATGCCTAGCTGGTGTTCCACTGTAGTGTGGGAGGTGCTTTTACTAAGGCATTGATCCATCTCCCTGCTTTGCAGGAACACAGGATCCATGTCTTTCTTACTGACAGAACGGTTATCCGCCTTGTGAACTGAACGATCAGCGTGTGCCGGCGGACATTGGGTCATCGGTACCTGCTGTGTAAAAGCACAGCAGGAGCGAGCCGCCAGTGGTGCACACTCTCTCCGGATACCTGGAAGTGCAGGATCATGTATATATATATATGATTTTGCAAAGAACGGCTGTCCTGTAGCAGAAAAACTCAATATTTGAGACTCCAGTAATCCATATATAAGCAGAAAGTTTACAAAATGTAAAAATTGAGAAACCTTGCCAGTCTCAGTAGGACTGTCTCTCCTACAGAGATCAGTTCAAAGGATTAATAACCCAAGAATGTCAGCTACATACCTGCAGGCATCTCCTATACTTTATACCAATATATTAAAAAAAAACACCTAATAAGATCGGTATTTGGAGTGAATCACTTCTCTTAAAAAAAACACTGCTGCCCCTTCAAATGTTTTATTGTAAACACCACCAAACTGTTACAGTACAGCTGAAACAATATTTAAGAAAAATAAAAAAATGAAAGTAATTATTAAAGCCTTGTTTAAAAAATAACAAACATGTTATACTTACCCAATTGTTTTGCACAGAGCAGCCCAGATCCTCCTCTTCTCGTGTCCCATGCCAGTGCTCCTGGCTCCTCCCTCCGGCTGGGTGCCATCACAGCAACAGCTTTTTCTGGGTGCACCCAAGCAGACGGGCTCCCGAGACATGGCTCTGTTTGTCCATTCACACACTGAGCTGTGGCACGGCCCTGCCCCCTCCATCCGTAGATTGGCTCCTGGCCAATCAGGAGTGCATATCCCTGGAGAGGCAAGGCTCTTGTGGACATTGCTGGATCTAGAGGGGGCTCAGGTGCATTTTTTACCATCATGCATAGAACGTAAAGTAGAAGGTAAAAAACCGTGTGCCTTTACAACCACTTTAAACTTCTTGGCGCATTTTAATAGGGGACAAAATTTCAAGCTGTACCAAAAATCAGAGCACTAAATAGAGAATTTGTGTCTTGCAATATGACAATGTGTAAATCATACAGAAACATATCAATGATAAACTGATAAATAAAGTGTAACAAAACTCCTTGAATGGCAATTTAGAGACCTGATTAGGTCCCACTAAAATGCTGTGCCAGGATCCGAGGCATGGAGTTAAAGCAGGACACACAAAAATATACAGGCATTAAAACAGTTTTATTTGCAGGATCCAAAATGCCTCTGATGACGAAGCCAACCAGCTTTGAAACTTGTCCCGTGTCTACAACGCATGTGTCTATAGGGACGTCTGGGATTCCAATGCTGGGTCGAACACCGATTGCAGTTGCAGTGAAAGTGGTTTCCTCCATCTTCACCAGGCTTCATCCCCGGCCAGTGACCAAGGCATACTTTTGCAAGTGCATTTCTACTTTTCAATAAATTGTTAATTATTTTATTTATTATGCTACACAATAGGGTTGCACTTTTGTTTTCTTCCAAAATACCTCCTAACCACTGAACAATTAAAAAGTGTTTGGTTGAAGTTACAGCTACCGTGTTTCTCCAAAAATAAGCCCAGGTCTTATATTCATTTCTTTATCGTACATCACGGGACACAGAGCGCATAGCCATTACATATGGGTTATATGGGTACCTTCAGGTGTGGACACTGGTGTAATCAACTTCACAGGAAGTTCCTCCCTATATAACCCCCTCCCACTGAGAGTGCTTTAGTTTTTTCGCCAGTGTCTTAGGTGTTGGTCACGTCTAGCTGTCCCTCGGAGGTCTCGGGACCCAGGATAGCTAGCCGGATCCGTCCGAAGTGCTTCAAAGCCAAGGTGTACGGTACCCGGGCCCTGCTGGAGTGGGGTTTTGCCTATAATGCCTCTCCTTGGAGGGCTGGATTCTGGGCTCCAGTGCCTTAGTCTCTTCCAAGAACTAAATGCTACTGATGCCAGGATGCTATATAGGTCCAGGGGTGTGGGTTCCTTAACACAGGATCCCGGTCCCTGAAGGTCCAAGACAATACCCACGGAGATGGGGGAAGATTGGGCCTCTTGCATTTTGCAATACCCTGCAGCGTGGAGCAGGTAAGACGGAACCTGCGGGACTTGGTTCGACAGTAGGTATCCCCCTGGGGGTTCTGGGTTGGCTAACAGTATGCTTGTGCATCAGCCACTATCTCCACTATGTCTGTGTAGGCAGGATGGGATACTAATGTTTACCCAGATAACATGTAGATATATGTATACTTGTGTAAGTTATATATTTGCTACTCACCCCAGGTCTGCCTGTTAACACTGATACTGCAACCCCACATGTTTTAAAGAGGAAATTGCTGGTAAAAACTCCTGTTTCTTAGGAAGCCCATGGGGACAGCTTCCTCGCTATGTGTGCACTACAATAAGATTAGTGCTTACCTGGTGTCTGTTGGTGCTGCCTAAACGCTGGTCCATGTTGTTTCCTCTGCTCTGCTTCCTCCATGTGGTTTCAGCGTGGTGCGCGCGATCGTGCGCGCGTGTGCGCGCGCGCATGTGCGCGTGCGTGCACGCCGCCTTTTATAGCGTCGGCGTGCGTCGGGGGGGCGGGCCAGCAGCGTCAGGGTCTGTTTGAAGGGAAAAACTTTTCTCTGGCTGGTCTTTCCCTCCTGGAGGCAGAGGAAGAAAGGATACAGAGCGTGCAGCTGGGTCTTTTGGCCACACAGGGACACCTAGTGGCGGTTTTGTGGATCTTCAGGTCTAGGACTTAGGTCCACTATTGACCAGAAAAAAAAAAAAAAAAAAAAAGTTTTTTGCTTAAAGGGACTCAGCCTTAGATCCAGCAGTATCTGAGTCTACCTTGGACTCCGGCTAACGGGCATTGGTGTGTCAATACTCACAGGTTTCCTCAGTATTGCCACCTCCCAGGCGGGTAAAAAAAAAAAATAAAAAAAAATTTTTTTGAAAAAAAAAAAAAAAGGGAAATTAGTTCTTTTTCATTTTTTCATACCTGCCCTCATATTGGTTACTCCTAGCTGCAACAGTCAGGTGTTGGCTATAGGGGTGACCCAAGGTTGTACAATGGCTCCAAAGGGATCTGGACCAGCCAAGGCTGCTAAAGGTGCCAAAAAGCAAAAGGGGTCTCCATCGGGGTCAGAGGATTTGGGCCAGACTTCTACGGCCCCACCCTCGCCAGTTAGGACACCGAGTGGCATAGTACAAGAGCCATTGGGGGTGCTGGGGGCAGAGGCGGCCCCCGATCCACCCATTCCCGTTTACGTGACGGAAGAAATGCTAGCAGCCACCATGAGTGGGCTAGAGAAAAGGTTAACTGCGTTGTTTTCCCGTCCTTGCCCAAGTAGCAAGCGGGCTAGATCCCCCTCACCCAGTGTGAGGTTTTCAGAGGCGGAGGTCTCCTCTTCAGAGGAACGGGACCCACAAGGGGATCAGGCAGACCCAGGTCCCGACGGTTCAGACAGGGAAAATTCCACTATAGATGAATATTTTTCGGCCTCTCAAGCGGAGAGCCTGTGGATCCAGTCTTTGACAGATATGGTTCGCACTGCCTTTAAACTTCCAGTGCCAGAACCAGTAGCCCCGGAGGTATCCTCATTGGGTTCTTTAAAGGCTCCATTAACTTGTGCGTCTTTTCCAATGCACCCCCTTCTGCGGAACGTGATTTACCAGGATTGGGCTCGACCTGATAGAATCTTTGTCCCTCCTAAAAGATTCTCTATTCTCTACCCTATGGAAGAGGAATATGTAAAGAGATGGGCACTCCCTACAGTGGACGCGGCCATTTCCTGCGTGAATAAATCCCTGACTTGTCCGGTTGAAAATGTCCATATGTTCAAGGATCCGGTCGACAAAAAATTTGAGACCCTACTGAAAGCAGCTTTCACCTCAGTAGGTGCCATGGTTCAGCCAGCAGTAGCAGCCATTGGTGTTTGTCAGGCCCTGAAGGATCAGGCAAAACATATATTAAAGGACATGCCGGCTCAGCATACTCATGAATTAGCAGAATTCCCTAGGGCTCTCTGCTTTGCAATAGATGCTATTAAGGACTCCATCCAACAGGCATCCCGTTCATCTCTACTGATGGTTCACATGCGTCGCCTTTTGTGGCTAAAGAACTGGTCAGCAGAGGCACCCTGCAAAAAGCTTTTAGCAGGGTTTCCCTTTCATGGGGGAAGACTATACGGGGAAGACCTAGATAAATATATCCACACCATATCAAGTGGAAAAAGTACTTCCTTACCGGTCAAGAAAAGACCGCGTGGGCCCACGTTTAAACGACAGGCCATTGCAGGCTCGGCCCCTTCGACTTCCCGTCAGTATCGACGGCCTCCCGGGCGTTCAGCAGTTAATAGCCGCCCACAGGGACAAGCCACGGCAAACAAGAGGCCCTGGTCTCGCAAGCCGGCTAAACCAGTCATCAAGTCAGATTCATGAAGGGGCGCCCCCACTCTCTTGGGTGGGGGGAAGACTTCAGTTTTTCTCCGAAGTCTGGAAGGCCAGAATTCCCGACTCTTGGGTTCGGTCCGTAGTAGCCTCAGGCTACAAACTAGAGTTTCGAGAAATCCCCCCTCCTCATTTTCAGGGGTCAAGTCTTCCAAGCGACCCGTTAAAGAGGGCCTCTCTCATAAAGGCGTTGGATCGCCTCTTGCTCCAAGGAGTAATTGTAGAAGTACCAACCCAAGAAAGGGGTCTGGGATTCTACTCCAACCTTTTTGTTATACCAAAACCCAATGGCGACGTCAGGCCTATATTAAACCTCAAACGCCTAAATCGCTTTCTAAGGATTCAGACCTTTCGTATGGACTCCATACGTTCAGTGACAGCCAGCCTGCATCAGGGCGACTTTCTAGCATCTATAGACATAAAGGATGCATATCTGCATGTGCCGATTTACCCAGCACATCACAAGTTTCTTCGTTTTACGATAAACCAAAGTCATTACCAGTTCGTAGCCCTCCCTTTCGGGTTGGCAACAGCTCCACGGGTATTCACAAAGGTGTTAGCCCCGGTGCTAGCCGTCCTAAGGACAGAAGGCATCTTGGTCCTGGCATACCTGGACGATCTCCTGGTTATCGACAGATCAGCTTCCAACCTCAATCATGCAGTAGTCCGCACAGTGCGGCATCTAGAAGAGTTCGGGTGGATTGTGAACCAAGAAAAATCAAGGTTACAACCCACAAGACAGTTGGAATATCTAGGCTTTCGGTTAGATACAGAATGCCAGAGGGTATTTTTACCTCAAGAGAAGATCAGGTCGTTGATTCAAACGATTCAAATAGTCTTAGGCAAACAGAAGCCGACTATTCGCCTATGCATGCGACTGCTGGGAAAGATGGTGGCCGCCTTCGAAGCAGCGCCCTATGCCCAGATCCATACCAGAATTCTGCAGGCAGCTATTCTCTCTGCTTAGGACAAGTCCATACAGGCATTAGACCGTCCATTAATTCTTTCCCCAGGAGTCAGGCGCAGGCTGTACTGGTGGCTGATCCCTCAAAAATTATCAAAAGGGAAAACCTTTTGCCCCATCTCGTGGAAAATAGTAACCACAGATGCCAGCCTATCAGGTTGGGGGGCAATCTTAGGAAAACGGACCCAGCAGGGACAGTGGTCAGAGGCAGAAAGGCTGCTTCCCATCAATGTCCTAGAGATCAGAGCTGCTCGGTTGGCCCTGGTCGCCTGGACTCTCCCCCTGCAGGGTCTGCCAGTAAGGATACAGTCCGACAATGCCACGGCGGTGGCATACATAAACCACCAGGGGGGCACAAGGAGCCTAGCGGCTCAAAGGGAAGTAAACCTGATTTTTTCATGGGCCGAAGCCCATGTACCCTGCATCTTAGCAGTGTTCATCCCAGGGATAGACAATTCTCAAGCAGATTTTTTGAGTCGTCAACAGTTACTCCCGGGAGAGTGGTCTCTTCACCCCCAGGTATTCCAAGAGATTTGCCAAAGATTCGGAGTTCCCGATGTGGACATCATGGCAACAAGATTCAACAAGAAGTTGGACAAATTCGTATCCCGAGCCAGGGACCCCTCGGCCTACGGGACCGATGCGTTGGTTTGCCCCTGGCACCAGTTTTCTCTCCTGTATGCGTTCCCTCCACTACAGATGATTCCCCGCCTTCTACGAAGGATCAGGGTGGAGCGCAGGCCGGTGATCCTGGTGGCCCCAGCCTGGCCCAGAAGGGCTTGGTACGCACTCATCGTGAGGATGTCAGTAGGGGCACCGTGGCCACTCCCCCTGCGCCCAGATCTGCTGTCTCAGGGCCCGATCTACCACCCTGCTTCACAGCAGCTAAATTTGATGGCTTGGCGGCTGAATCCCTAATTCTTAAGGGCAGAGGCCTCTCAGCCCAAGTCATATCTACGTTAATTCAAGCTAGAAAGCCAGTCTCTAGAAATATCTATTACAGAGTCTGGAGAACCTATGTGGAGTGGTGCGAGTCTCAAGGAGGGCATCCTCGCAAGTTTTTTATTGACAGGATCTTGCGATTCCTCCAGGTTGGCGTTGACAAGGGGTTGGCTCTTAGTACTCTAAAGGGGCAGGTGTCTGCCTTATCGATATGGTTTCAAAGGCCTTTGGCCACACATTCACTTGTGAAAACCTTTTTGCAGGGGGTCTTGCATGTAAATCCCCCTATTAGAGCTCCCCTCTGCCCCTGGAATTTAAATCTGGTCTTGTCAGCTTTACAAAAGCAGCAGTTTGAACCTCTGACAGAAATCCCTCTTGTGCTGCTAACCCGAAAGTTGGTTTTCTTGGTGGCTATGGCTTCGGCCAGAAGGGTCTCCGAGCTGGCAGCCTTGTCTTGCAGGGAACCGTACCTGATTCTGCATAAGGACAGAGTGGTTCTGCGGCCTCAGCCTTCTTTCCTTCCTAAGGTCATATCCAGTTTTCACTTGAATCAGGACCTAGTCCTACCATCCTTCTTTCCTACTCCCCAGTCCAGAGAGGAAAGACTGCTTCATACTTTGGACGTGGTTCGAGCCATGAGGGTTTATCTCAAGGCTACAGAAAAGATTCGGAAAACAGATGTGCTTTTCGTTCTCCCGGATGGCCCCAAGAAGGGTCAGCCGGCTGCCAAGTCTTCCTTGGCTAGGTGGATTAAGCAGCTGATTTTTCAGGCCTATGGTCTGAAGCGCGTTCCACCTCCCTTATCAATTAAAGCCCATTCTACGAGGGCCATGAGTGCCTCCTGGGCGGCACACCATCAGATCTCTATGGCACAGGTTTGCAAAGCGGCAACCTGGTCTTCCGTACATACGTTTACTAAATTTTATAAGTTGGACGTCGCAAAAGCTACGGACGCAGCATTTGGGCAGGCGGTCCTACGGGCAGCAGTATAGAATCCTCTGGCCCGGTTCACGCCCCCTTTTTTTCTGTTGGTGGAGCTATATTTTACCTCCTGATATATTTTCTGTTTGGCTATTTTTTTGGCCTTACGGTCTCCCTCCCTTCATGGAGCATTGCTTTGGGACATCCCATATGTAATGGCTATGCGCTCTGTGTCCCGTGATGTACGATAAAGAAAAGGGGATTTTTAATAACAGCTTACCTGTAAACCGGTCGAGCGAACGTTCCTTAGAGCTACAGCATATATTTCTTAAAGGCTTTTTAAACTGCATGTAAATTGTGAGTACCCATTGTTTGTCAATAAATAATTTTACTTGGCACAAAACGGTATCACGCTATTGGGCACTTTTCGTTTTATCCTATCTTCCCTATGAGCGGCTGAATGGTTGGATTAGATCCCATGTGAGGAAACCAGGCAGATCCTATTGAAGTGTGGATTTTTACTGAGAAAGCCCATTACCCCTGCAGGGGTAGTTGGATCCGGTGAATGCGGGACCATTGGGGGAGAGCACTGAATGAATCACTGACGGCTATACCTGCATGAAGCACATATCACTTTATATTCATTGGAAGCAATCCTGAAAATATTTTTATTTTTTATTTATTTTTTATATTATTATAAAACTGGACTTTTCTTGGATTATTATTACCATCATCATTTAATATTGCAACACTTTTTTATCACTAGGAATTGGACTCTTTAGGATTTATGAATTATTTATTTTTTCAATTTTTCAATCACTAATTATCAATTAATATTCAATTTAATTTGTGTTATATATATGTTATATTTTGACTAGGACCAGCACTTTTGATTTGGACAGACACTATCTATATTTATTTGCACATTTTTATTTCTAGTAGGCGCCATTACCTGCTATTTTTTACTTAATCTTCACTCCCACCTAGGTGGGTTTTTATGTAGGGGCAGCCACTTCAAACTCAATCACTTTGTATTTTATCACATCACTATTTTATTTAAATTGTCTGTGGCGCAGATTCATTTCTTTTTACCTGTAAAATCCTTTTCTTGAAGTACATCACGGGACACAGAGCTCCCACCCCTCTTTTGGGGGAACATTGTGTAACCTCAGAGAAATTGCTTGCTACAAAACTAAAGCACTCTCAGTGGGAGGGGGTTATATAGGGAGGAACTTCCTGTGAAGTTGATTACACCAGTGTCCACACCTGAAGGTACCCATATAACCCATATGTAATGGCTATGCGCTCTGTGTCCCGTGATGTACTTCAAGAAAAGGATTTTACAGGTAAGCTGTTATTAAAAATCCCCTTTTTGGCAACAAAAGCCACAGTAGGGTTTATTTTGGGGTAGGTCTTACCATGTAATGTGCCGTCTTTTCTCCCCCTCTCTATCCCTACCTGACAGGAATTCTCAGTGTGAACTGAGTTAAAATGTTTGTAAAAACCTATAATGCACTCTATTACATTAGTATATAATGTACAAATGTGTGCGTTTCTGTAATATAAGTGTGCCAAATACCTTCATTATAGCGCTGCTCTGTGCTTCTGTGACCTGCCGGAGCTCTCTTCCCCGCAATTATATTACAGAAACACACACATTGGATTATGAGATTTTACAAACATTGTAAACTAAGGCTTATTTTCAGAGTAGGGCTTATATTGCAGCCCCCCTGGAAAATAACACTAGGTATTATTTTCGGGAAAACGTGGTAGTAATAGATGTTGCACCTTTAGGTTTTTACTGCTATCCAGTTCTTTGTTAGAGCGATTTTCTTTCCTGATGACATTGTTTTACCAGACAGATAGTAAGGGGAACTCTCCAATAGCAGTGAGAATAACAAAGATAGCGGCACTCCAAGATAACATATTTATTCAATCCACGCAGGTAAAAAAAAACAAGCACACAGCTCCAGGAAAGCCAGTTAATGCATTTTACACATCAGTGCTTATTCATAACTCTCCAATAGCAAAATGCTTTTCTCCTCTCTCCTGCTGCTTGATATACACTTTAAGTTCAGGACAATTCGTTCAAATTATTTTTGCTTTATTATACGCATTTAAAGTAAAACTTTGGCTTCCCATTTAAAAAATGATGTGCTGCAGCAATTATTTATATATGTCTGCACTTGCTTTTATTCAATCTGCAAATTCTGCAAATTCCCACAAATACTTACAGAATCTGCAAGTGAAATCCACCTATAGCAGCTTCTTGTAATGGTGTGGCAATGATGCTAAACTGCTCCTGAAGTCAGAATCCACACTCCCATGAAGGCTATGCTTGCTGGAAACAATCCGGGGGTGCATCACATATCGTAACTGGATTTGGTACTTGTTTAGGATCTGTAAACCATTTGTGGCATATAAATATAACAATTTAAAATATTGCAGGTGATTTTTTAAATAAAAAGCCACCGATTAATATCAGAGAAAGCAGATACACAAATTTAAATATATCCAAAAATGTCTGTTTTGTACACCCCAATTCACATTTTCCATGTCATCGTCTCATTGGGAGAACAGCACATGGAGTTCAGGCAGATTTTCAAGCACATACCACATATAGATCTAAAAAAAGGCTCAAAGAGGGTGTAAACATTCATGGGGAAGTTGTACCTATAGGTAAGTGTAGAATAAGACTTACCTATAGGTACTGTAACTATCTCCTAAATGTGCGCCGTTCAGAAGATACTTACTGTTTACTGTGCCAATGATGTCATCTGCGTATGCGCTCTAAAGAAATGGCCGCCTGTGCCATCCCTTCTTCAGGCAAGTGTGCTGTGACTGGCTGCGCATGCGCATGAGTGATGTCACAGAAGGAAGACGGGCGGAGATGGATGCAGCCTGCAGCGGGAACGACACGGGCTTCGTTTGCATGTAAGTGTCACGTAATATGCTATGCATACTAGCACAATATGCCTTTACTTTCCAGGGAAGAAGAAAGGAAAAAAAAACACCAGGGTTTAATTTCTCTTTAACCACTTGCCTACTGTGCACCTACACCCCCTTCCTGCCCAGACAAAATTTAAGCTTCCAGCACTGCGTCGCTTTAACTGACAATTGCGCGGTCATGCGACGTGGCTCCCAAACAAAATTGGCGTCCTTTTTTTCCCACAAATAGAGCTTTCTTTTGGTGGTATTTGATCACCTCTGCGGTTTTTATTTTTTGCGCTATAAACAAAAATAGAGCGTCAATTTTTAAAAAAATGCAATATTTTTTACTTTTTGCTGTAATAAATATCCCCCAAAAATATATAAAAAAAAAAATGTTTTCCTCAGTTTAGGCCGATACGTATTCTTCTACATATTTTTGGTAAAAAAAAATCGCAATTAGCGCTTACCGATTGGTTTGCGCAAAATTTATAGTGTTTACAAAATAGGGGATAGTTTATGGCATTTTTTTTTTTTTTACTATTAATGGCGGCGATCTGCGATTTTTTTATTGGGACTGCGACGTTATGGCGGACACTTCGGACACTTTTCTGACATTTTTGGGACCATTTACATTTATACAGTGAACAATGCTATAAATATGCATTGATTACTGTATAAATGTGACTGGCAGTGAAGGGGTTAACCACTAGGGGGCGGGGAAGGGGTTAAATGTGTGTCCTATGAGTGTTCTAACTGTAGGGGGAGGGGGGGTGACTGGGGGAGGTGACCGATTGTGTCCCTATGTACAAGGAACACAATCTGTCTCCTCTCTCCCTGACAGGACGTGGATCTCTGTGTTTACATACAGAACTCCACGTCCCTGCTCAGTTACTGAGCAATCGCGTGTGCCCGGCGGCGATCGTTGCCGCCGGGCACTCGCACGGGATCCCAGCAGAGCGGCGGGGGTGCGCGCGCGCCGCGGCTTTAAAAGGACATCACGTCATATGACGTGATGTCAGGATAATGGAGTCCTCCGCCCGCTGTCATTTGATGGTGGGCAGAGGACAAGTGGTTAAATGTTGCTGTAACCTTTAGAACACTTACCTGCGGTTATACAGTGCACTTATGTGCCAGGATCTTCATGTGATTTAAGGGGAGTATTTTAGGTTCTGTTAGAAACACATATAAATAATCTTACCAATCAATGTTAAAGTTTTAATTACGTGTTTTGTAATTATATACAGTATCTCACAAAAGTGAGTACACCCCTCACGTTTTCATAATTATTTTAGTATATCCTTTCATGTGACAACACTGAAGAAATTACACTTTGCTACAATGTAAAGTATGGAGTGTACACCTTGGATAACAGTGTAAATTTGCTGTTCACCCAAAATAAGTCAACACACAGCCACTAATATCTAAATTGCTGGCAACAAAAGTGAGTACACCCCTAAGTGAAAATGTCCAAATTGGTTCCTCCAATTAGCTATTTTCCTTCCCCAGTGTGTGTTATGTGACTCATTAGTGTTCCAAAGTCTCAGGTGTGTTAAATTTGGTGTTATCGCTCTCACTCTCTCATACTGGTCACTGGAAGTTCAACTAGGCACCTGGTGGCAAAGAACTCTCAGAGGATCTGAACAAAAAAAAAGAATTGTTACTCTAAAGATGGTCTAGGCTATAAGAAGATAGCCAAGACCCTGCAACTGAACTGCAGCACGGTGGCCAAGACCATACAGTGGTTTAACAGGACAGGTTCCACTCAGAACAGGCCTCGCCATGGTTGATCAAAGAAGCTGAGTGCACGTGCTCAGCATCATATCCAGAGTTTGCCTTTGGGAAATAGACGTATGAGTGCTGCCAGCATTGCTGCAGAGGTTGAAGGGGTGGGGGGGGTGGGGGGTCAGCCTGTCAGTGCTCAGACCATACACCGCACACTGCATCAAATTGGTCTGCATGGCTGTCATCCCAGATGGAAGCCTCTTCTAAAGATGATGCACAAGAAAGCATGCAAACAGTTTGCTGAAGACAAGCAAACTAAGGACATGGATTACTGGAACCATGCCCTGTGGTGTGATGGGGGCGACCAGGTGAGGAGTACAAAGACAAGTGTGTATTGCCTACAGTCAAGCATGGTGATGGGAGTGTCATGGTCTGGGGCTGCATGAGTACTACTGCCGTCACTGGGGTGCTACAATTCATTTAGGGAACCATGAATGCCAACATGTACTGAAACATACTGAAGCAGAGCATGATCTCCTCCCTTCAGAGACTGGGCCGCAGGGCTGTATTCCAACATGATAACGACCCAAAAGACACCTCCAAGACCAATGCTTTGCTAAAGTTGCTGAGGATAAAAGGTGATAGACTGGCCAAGCAGGTCTTCAGACCTAAACCATATTGAGCATCTATGGGACATCCTCAAATGGAAGGGGGAGGAGCACAAGGTCTCCAACATCCACCAGCTCTGTAATGTCATCATGGAGGAGTGGAAGAGGACTCCAGTGGCAACCTGTGATGCTCTGGTGAACTCCATGCCCAAGAGGATAAAGGCAGTGTTGGAAAATAATTGTGACCATACAAAATATTGACAATTTGGGCACAATTTTCACTTAGGGGTGTACTCACTT
The DNA here is from genome assembly GCA_029574335.1 of Rana kukunoris. Classification (NCBI taxonomy): domain Eukaryota; kingdom Metazoa; phylum Chordata; class Amphibia; order Anura; family Ranidae; genus Rana; species Rana kukunoris. Next base: position 79,234,293 of record CM056060.1, read on the forward strand.
TTGTTGTCAGTGGTTTAGACATTAATGGCTGTGTTGAGTTATTTTGAGGGGACATATTTATAAAACAGTGAATGTGACATTCACCAAATATTTACTGCAGCAAATCTTAATGCATGCACCATGATCACTACAGGGAACAATTAATAATGTCACATTAACTGCTTTAAAAATGTGCCCTTTATGAGTCAGTCAGCCCACAGTTGATTACTAGGAATGTCAATCTACAGCGCTCTATATTTAGTACAATAACAACAATACAAGGAAAAAGGGTAAAAAAAGAAAAATGTACATTAATGTTACTTTTCGATGACTATTGCAAAAATTACCTAAAATATATGTTCACTGAGGATACACCACACTTTCCTTTCAGTGTCTATAGACATACTGTGTATAGTATAAAATGTTACAATGCCAATTGGCAAAAGAACAAGAAGTTCATTTTGATCCTCAATGTTTTTCAAAAAGTTCAACATTCAAGTGATTCTCCAGTTTAGAGAAGCACTCAAGAAAAGACTTGTTTCCATATACATTCAGCCAGTTCTTGGGATTTCAATGTGCGAGAAACCTGAACACAATCTAGTGGGACGCCAGAAAGATTTGCCACCAGTTCTGTCAGCTTCAGAAATGACTTGGGACTCGTCAAGTGAACACGCACTGGGCCAATGCTTCCTTTAAAGCGGAAAGATTTGTAGATAGGAAAGTGTTCCTGCAGAGTCTGATCCAACTGTATACAAAGATAATGTGAAATAAAATTAGAAACGTGTGAATATATTCAAACATGAGGATGTAAGCGCTCCAAAACCGAAGGACGTGCCATCCAATTTTTCAATTTAAAAGTTAAGTCATATGTATCTGAAAATGTAGCTCACTATGCTAACATCAGCTTCAAATTCTTGCCTTGTCTACTTCGCTTACTTTACTTTTCTCTAAACTCTCAGCACATACTTATTGCTCCTCTTTCTCACCGGGCTGTTTTCCCCTCTAATGCCCCGTACACGCGATTGGAATTTTCATTGGGATAAGCCCTGACAAATTTTTCTGACGGAATTTCGTTCAAATTGTCTTGCATACACATGATCATACCAAATTCTGACCGTCCAAAACGCGGTGACGTACAACACTGCGACGAGCCAAGAAAGATTAAGTTCAATGCTTCCGAGCATGCGTCGACTTGATTCTGCGCATGCGTGGGTTCTTTCTCTGTCAGAGTTCCATAGAGACAAACTGAATTTCTGATCAAAATTTTTTTCATTGGAAAAAAAGAGAACATGTTCTCTTTCTAAGTCCGTCTGAATTTACGATGGAAGAACTCCGATAGGGCACACACATGGTCAGACTATCCGATTCCTTCTGACTTTTTCCTTCAAAAATTCTGATCGTGTGCACAAGGCATTAGTTCTTTTCTGCCTTAGTTCATTTCTTTTCATCTTCTACTTAGGCTTGTACACGGAACATTTTTACAAACTCTCTAAAAGATGCCTCTAAACTCAACTGCCTAGAAATGACTAAACGGCCCAGTATACATGGACAGATAAGATAACAGAGGAGAGTTCAGGGGCAGTTGAAAAAAAAACAACAACTCCCAACTGCTCCTAAACGTCCGTTTACCAGCAGCAGTGTACATGAGGCCTTATTCCCTCTCATTTATCTCTTTCTCTACTACAGTATGAGGGCTGTACCCACAGTTAAAGCACCCTCCACACAATTAGAAAGCACTCCCTTAACCCCTTCCCTGCCAGTGTCATTAGTACAGTGACAGTGCATATTTTTTTAGCACTGATTAATGTAATGATGACCCCCAAAAAAGTGTCAATTAGTGTCCGATTTGCCTGCCGCAATGTCGCAGTCCCGCTATAAGTCGCTAATCGCCGCTATAACTAGTAAAAATAAATAAAAACCCCCATAAAAATATCCCAATCGTTTGTAGACGCTAAAACATTTGCGCAATCCAATCAATATACGCTTATTGGGATGTAGCAGAATACATGTTGGCCTAAATTGATAAAGAAATTCGATTTTTTCTTTTTTTGTGAATGTGTTTAAGCACTTCAGCCCCCGCCAATAGTCATAGGACATCCACAGATGGGATCTCCCATTCTGGGTGGACATCATATGCTAGGCTTCCCGGCCATCTAGGGGGCACGCGCTGCCAGCGGCATCACTCGGGACCCGCTGCGCGTGCCCGGCGGCCGCGATGTCTGCCGGGCACCCGCGATTGCCCGCAATCACGGCAGGACTGTGGATCTGTGTGTGTAAACACACAGATCCATGTCCTGTCAGCGGTGAGGAGATTGATGTGTGTTTCCAGTACAGAGAAACACACATCGGTCTCCTCCCCTTGTGAATCCCCTCCCCCTACAGTTAGAATCACACACTAGGTAACATATTTAACCCCTTCAGTGCCCCCTAGTGTTAACCCCTTCCCTGCCAGTCACATTTACACAGTAATCAGTGCAGTTTTATAGCACTAATCACTGTATGAATGCGAATGGTCCCAAAAATGTGTCAAAAGTGTCCAATATGTCCGCCGCAATGTCACGGTCACAATAATAATAAAAAAATTGCAGATCGCCGCCATTACGCCAAAAACATTAAAACAAAGAAAAAATGCCATGAAACTACCCCTATTTTGTAGACGCTATAACTTTTGCGCAAACCAATCAATATACGCTTATTGTTATTTCTTTTAACCAAAAATATGTAGAAGAAAATGTTTAGACCTAAACTGTGGAAAAAAAAAAAAATTTATAGATTTTTTGGGGAAATGTATTATAGCAAAAAGTAAAAAATATTGAATTTTTTTCAAAATTGTCGCTATATTTTTGTTTATAGAGCAAAAAATTCAAACCACAGAGGTGATCAAATACCACCAAAAGAAAGCTCTATTTGTGGGAAAAAAAGGACATCAATTTTGTTTGGGCGCCACGTCGCACGACCGCACAATTGTCAGTTAAAGCGACGCAGTGCCGAATCGCGAAAAGTGCTCTGGTAAGGGAGGGGGTAAATTCTTCTGGGGCTGACATGGTTAATAATGTTATTTTTTTCAAAACTGTCAGTCTTTTTTTGTTTATAAAAAAATAACCACAGAGGTAATCAAATACCACCCAAAGAATTTGTGTACAGCGGCGCATGACCGCGCACTTGTCATTTAAAGTATTGCAGCGCCGTATTGAAAAAAATGGCTTGGTCATGAAGGGAGGTAAAACTTCTGGGGCTGAAATGGTTAAAAAGAATTTGTAACCTTTCAATTTTGCTTTCCATAAATATGCTAGGCTCCAATTCTGCACACGTTTTGATCTAAGATTGCCAGTACTTGGGATGCCATGGTTAGCAAACCTAACTTCCTAATAGATCTCAATTCCACCAACACAGGGATACACATTACAATACAGGGAGTGCAGAATTATTAGGCAAGTTGTATTTTTGAGGATTAATTTTATTATTGAACAACAACCATGTTCTCAATGAACCCAAAAAACTCATTAATATCAAAGCTGAATATTTTTGGAAGTAGTTTTTAGTTTTAGCTATTTTAGGGGGATATCTGTGTGTGCAGGTGACTATTACTGTGCATAATTATTAGGCAACTTAACAAAAAAACAAATATATACCCATTTCAATTATTTATTTTTAACAGTGAAACCAATATAACATCTCAACATTCACAAATATACATTTCTGACATTCAAAAACAAAACAAAAACAAATCAGTGACCAATATAGCCACCTTTCTTTGCAAGGACACTCATGCAGCCTGCCATCCATGGATTCTGTCAGTGTTTTCATCTGTTCACCATCAACATTGCATGCAGCAGCAACCACAGCCTCCCAGACACTGTTCAGAGAGGTGTACCGTTTTCCCTCCTTGTAAATCTCACATTTGATGATGGACCACAGGTTCTCAATGGGGTTCAGATCAGGTGAACAAGGAGGCCATGTCATTAGTTTTTCTTCTTTTATACCCTTTCTTGCCAGCCACGCTGTGGAGTACTTGGACGCATGTGATGGAGCATTGTCCTGCATGAAAATCATGTTTTTCTTGAAGGATGCAGACTTCTTCCTGTACCACTGCTTGAAGAAGGTGTCTTCCAGAAACTGGCAGTAGGACTGGGAGTTGAGCTTGACTCCATCCTCAACCCGAAAAGGTCCCACAAGCTCATCTTTGATGATACCAGCCCAAACTAGTACTCCACCTCCATCTTACTGGCGTCTGAGTCGGACTGGAGCTCTCTGCCCTTTACCAATCCAGCCACGGGCCCATCCATCTGGCCCATCAAGACTCGCTCTCATTTCATCAGTCCATAAAACCTTAGAAAAATCAGTCTTGAGATATTTCTTGGCCCAGTCTTGACGTTTCAGCTTGTGTCTTGTTCAGTGGTGGTCGTCTTTCAGCCTTTCTTACCTTGGCCATGTCTCTGAGTATTGCACACCTTGTGCTTTTGGGCACTCCAGTGATGTTGCAGCTCTGAAATATGGCCAAACTGGTGGCAAGTGGCATCTTGGCAGCTGCACGCTTGACTTTTCTCAGTTCATGGGCAGTTATTTTGCTCCTTGGTTTTTCCACACGCTTCTTGCGACCCTGTTGACTATTTTGAATGAAACGCTTGATTGTTCGATGATCACGCTTCAGAAGCTTTGCAATTTTAAGAGTGCTGCATCCCTCTGCAAGATATCTCACTATTTTTGACTTTTCTGAGCCTGTCAAGTCCTTCTTTTGACCCATTTTGCCAAAGGAAAGGAAGTTGCCCAATAATTATACACACCTGATATAGGGTGTTGATGTCATTAGACCACACCCCTTCTCATTACAGAGATGCACATCACCTAATATGCTTAATTGGTAGTAGGCTTTCGAGCCTATACAGCTTGGAGTAAGACAACATGCATAAAGAGGATGATGTGGTCAAAATACTCATTTGCCTAATAATTCTGCACTCCCTGTATATACATGAAGTCCAAATAGCTATTGGATCACACCACCCAAGTATGATGTGTTTTCAGTTTTTGTTAAATGCTGAACCACTTTACAGTTTTGCATTTGACTGAGGACTCCATTGGTAAATGCAGTTGAGTTTCTGGGTCTGCATATGAGATTATTATTAAGAGGTCCCACTCTTCTTGCTAGATATACCATTTAATTTCATATAGATATAAGAAAACAGAATATCATTTTTGGAGTATGGAAGACACATGGGTGGACTGACCCTTTAATAAGGTGTAATAAATAATTGACTTTGTGTAAAACAGATTCTTGAAAGCAGCCATTAGACCTTTTTCATAGCATTAGGCATAAGAGATATTATTTGCTAAATTACCCTTTAAACAGTATCCCCATTCGGTCCATTACTTTAAATAAATTACTCAGACCACCATTTTGTTTAGTTTACCTCCTATATAGCAGCAAATTATATTATTATTCAAATGCCAATTAATTGAAGATGTTTAAAAAAAAAGCCTGGCTACTAGTGACCTTAGGGAGGCAGTTGGCAGTGCCCATAAAGATATTTTTCTGGGTAACAGCCAATGGCATTGTATATGTAGAGAACTGGTTAATTAGTCAGGGAAGCTGATAAGGCAGCAGATGGCTTTTATGTACAGTATTAGAGTAGAAGTTCACAAACCTAGGCTTTTATTGTCAATGGATAAAAGAATTATGATGAGCAATAACAGCATGGTGGGTGAGTGATAAGGCACTTAGTACAGTAGAGTAGTTTACATCTGACCAATTGTAGTCCTTGTGTCAATTTCCCACTACATCAACTAAGTTAATGCCCAGAAAGAGGAGCTAGAGGGACAACAGCTACAAACAGACAGTTAATTTTAGATCTAAATCTCAGATTTACAGCGACTGTGCTTCCAAGTGCACTTTTCTTTGCACTTGTAGTGCAAAGTAGATTTTCCTTTCGTAAATAACCCCCATAGTGTACAGTTTAAATTATCTGCTTAAGATCCAGTGCATTTAAGGGGTTCTAAATGTCCCCCTTCATCACAGCTTAAAGCGGAGATTCACCTTATCTAAACACCGATGGCCCTACTGGTAGCCAACACCTCTGCCTTTAATCTTTGGAATTTTTTGCGTAGAAGTACCTTTTTTTTTTTTCTTTAATTTCCTACACTTCTGGGCCTTGTTGCCACAGCAAGGTACGTCAACCCCGGTCTTACGTTGGGAAATACCACTAACCTTCTGGTATAGGGATGCATGTTGTTCACTGATCTTCCTCCTGGGCGACAATGCTGGTGCTTTTCCATTGGCCACACCAGCACCATCAAATGAGAACAGCATGAATGTTATCAGCCCTATGCAAGCTCTAGCTAGAATCAGCTTGAGGCCTGGATCACACTGGTGCAACCTATGCTCTGACTTTCGGAGCACATGTCGCATGACGTGTATAAATGAATAGTTCCTCACCCATCGTGACTTTACCACCTCATTATGCCAAGGGTGGTGACGTCATAAGGGGTGTGGCAACCAGATGACATCGGATGGCCATGCCCCATGGCTATATAAATAATGGCACACGCCAGAGCTAAACACTACAGCAGGAGCTAGCATTGGGAAAATAAATGGAGGGAGAACTGGAAAAGGAAAAGACAGCGGAGAGAGAAGAACTGAAGGAAGAACTCACTGCCCCAAAGCACCACCCCCCCATGTTGAGGGCATGTGGCCTGGTATGATCTAGGAGAGGGGGGACTCTCGCCCATGCCCTCCCTTTACTGACCTCCCGTCTGCATACATGCTCGGATAGGGGTCTGGTATGGCTTTTGGTACCCCCACATCATTTTCTTTTTTTTTTGATGAGGGGGTTCCACTCAAAATCCATGACAGATTGAAGGGTCTGGTATGGTCTTGGGGGGGGGGGGGCATGCTGTTTTTTTCTTAATTTTGGTGTGTGGTCCCCCCTCAAGATTCATACCAGACTCAAAGGGCCTGGTATTGTCGGATCAAAGTCGGATCCCGTCACATGGAAGTCAGACATGAAGTCGTAAGGCATAGTCGGAGCGGAAGTCGTCCGACTTCCATTTAGGAGCAGTGTGAACCCGGCCTGGCACTTACACAGGGCTTCTTCTCTTCACTGCTGTTGTGGGACGAAGGCAAGTATAAGCTGCTGAGGGGGGCAGCTTTAAAGTGAAACTGTAGCTATGTACTGCATAGGCATAAACAGAATCACTTTAAAACTAAACCGCATGCAAGAAACGAAAAAAAAAAAAAAAAGTTTAAAATACATATCTGGAAACGCTTTTACCTGCAATTTGGTGATCCAAACACCCTGGGCAGCAAAAATTCACACAAATCTGCTTAGAACATTTTTATAGAGCTCTCACTCCTATCATTTAACTAGGAAGAGTGTGTTTAAATCTTCAAGCTCTAAAAAATGACTTTTAAAGTGGAACTGAAATGGTGGAATAAAGACCTTGTTTTTGTTATCAACACTTACGGTAAAATCAAATATTCACTGTTAGGCCCCGTACACACGAGCAAATGAATCTGCTCAAATCGGTCGGACAGACCGATTTGATCAGATTTGTCTGCTGGCTGTTTTGGTTTGATCGCTGTACACACGATCAAACCAAAATCCCCGCCGGCAGACAGCGCGGTGACGTGGCGATGACGTTGACGCCGCCACGTCACCGCACCAGGAAGTAAAACACTTCCGCGCATGCGTCAAATCCATTCGACGCATGTGCGGGCAGATATGTCTGCTGGTTAGCGTACTGACCAGCAAACATATCGGTCCGACGAGTTCCCAGCAGACAGATTTTAAAGCATGCTTTAAAATCTGTCTGCTGGCCAAATCCGTCGGCTCGCCTGTACACACGATCGAATCTGTCTGCTGAGACGGTCTGTCAGACCGTTTTCAGCAGATAGATTTGATTGTGTGTACGCGGCCTTACTGTATTTGCATCATCAATTCATTTGGATCAGCGCAGTACTTGTTTCACATTTAGTATATTAAATGCCCAATATTGTGCAAGATGCTTTTCCGTTAGATCATTTTTTGGGGGTTATGACCAGCCTAAGAAGTCTGCATGGTGATATTAGAGGCTTTTTTTGTCTTGCACCATAGGGACAGGAAGCGAAGGAAAGAAAGTTGGGCACAGATAGAAATAAAAACCTGATATTTTTTAACTCTTCCCCACTCTATCCCAAACTAGAAATAAATAGTGTAGCTACTGTATACTGAACAAAAAGCCCAACAAAACAGACATGATCAGTGAAGGAAATATAAATCCCATAGAATGATACAGTGACCATCTGCTTCTACTAAGCAATCCAGAGACAATTAACTATTAGACTTTGGAAAGGAGAACACAGTCATCTGTTTTAGCTCCTGAAATCTGAATTCCAAAAAACAAGGATCATTTGTGTGCAAAGAAGGTCGTGGAAACATGGCAAAAAACAACAGAAAAATATTTGTCTTAATCCAGAAAAGCCATCCCCCGCTCAAGAGCTGATTCCAAGTAACATTACATGATATGAGAAAATTGTATATCAAAACATCAGCATAAGCAAATGCAACATGGCAAATAACAAAGCCCCCAAATAATCTTAACCCCTTCCATACAGGGCATTTTCACCCCCTTCCTGCCCAGACCAATTTTTAGTTTTCAGCGCTGTTGCACTTTGAATGACAATTGCGCGGTCAGGCAACACTGTACCCAAATTAAATTGTTATGTTTTTTTCCCCACACAAATAGAGATTTCTTTTAGTGGTATTTGATCATCTCTGCGGTTTTTATTTTTTGCGCTATAAACAAAAGAAGAGCGACAATTTAAAAAAAAACAACACAATATTTTTTCCTTTTTATTTAATACATATCACAATATTTTTTTTTTAAAAACTTTTTTTTCCCTCAGTTTAGACCGATACGTATTCTACGTATTTTTGGTAAAAAAAAAACACGCAATAATCGTATATTGATTGGTTTGCGCAAAAGTTATAGCGTCTACAAAATAGGTGATAGATTTATGGCATTTTTATTTTATTTTTTTTACTAGTAATGGCGGCGATTAGTGCTATAAAACTGCACTGATTACTGTGTAAATGTGACTGGCAGGGAAGGGGTTAACACTAGGGGGCGCTGAAGGGGTTAAAATGTGTCCTAAAGTATGTTCTAACTGTAGGGGGAGGGGGACTCACAGGGGGAGGAGATCAATGTGTGTTCCTCTGTACTGGGAACACACATCAGTCTCCTCACCGCTGACAGGAGGTGGATCTGTGTGTTTACACACACAGATCCACACTCCTGACGTGATTGCCGGAAATCGCGGGTGCCCGGCGGCAATCGCAGCCGTCGGGCACGCGCGCGGGATCGCGAGTGGTGCCGCGGGTGCGCGTGCGCGCCCTAGAACGCCGTGAAGACAGGACGTTGTGCAACGTCCAGTCTCATCGGCGAGGGGAAGACCATAACGTCATTCCCCTATGGCCAGGTAAGGAAGGGGTTAAAGAACAAAGAGACACATTCTAATAAACAAATACCAAATAGACTGCATATAACTTTGGTTAACCAGAAAATCACTAATCACACAATTACCATTAAAGAGCCAGAGATACAGACGTACATGAAAACATTAGCAGGGTATACACCTTGGGTTTTTTTTTTTTTTTTGTGGGTTGAATGAAAAAAAAAAACCTGACAGATCCTTGTATCTACACAAGTGATATGGATGTAGGGATCTTTCACACTGCTCTGCATTTCCTGTGTGTAACTGTGTAGGGAAGATAAATCCTGGATCAGAAGAGGTACTTCCCAGCAGTTTCTGCATGACCAAGCAAATTTCACTATTTGTGATCGGTTTTCCAGAAAGGAGGAGAACCAGGATAAGTCACATTCTGCGACTCTGGCTACTTCAGCTAGCCGAGTCAGTAATAGTTTGTGGTCTACCATGTCAAAAGCTGCGCTTAGGTCCAACAGAACTAGAAGACAAGATTCTCCTTCGTCTGCGGCCTCGAGAGCATCATCCCATATTTTGAGTGCCGTTTCCGTCCCGTGCCCGGAACGGAACCCTGATTGAAATGGATCGAGCAAATTATGGGTCTTTAAATGCTGTTGTACCACTACTTTCTCCATTACCTTGGAGAAGACGTTCAGGCCTGTTATGGGACGACGATGTTCAGGGACCTTGGTGTTGAGGGAGGGTTTCTTTAAGATGGGTTTGATTATGTCTTGTTTTAACAGGGTGGGCACTATGCCCTCCTTGAATGACTGGTTTATATTATAAGCTGCTTGATAGGTGGTGCCAGAATATCGGCAGATTCCTTCAGCAGTTTGGTGGGGATGATGTCATTGGGCGCTGTGCTATTTCGCAGGGTGTCGATGATATTTTTAGTGGCCTCAATGGAGATGGGTTTTAGAGTAAACCTTGTTGACTGCGGACAATTTATGTGGGAGTTGGGCGTAGGACTAAGAGGGGGATTGAGGGGGGTACTGTTTTGCTGAATGCTTTCACAGATCCTTTAAATTTTGTAAACAAAATAATCCGATAATTCATTGCAAGGTTTCTTTCCTTGCAAAAAATGCAAGGTGTGGGCTTCATCTCAAACTATTAAAACTTCCACCTTTACTTTGCATACTACCTCGACAGAATATCAAATAGCTGATTTTATCACTTGCAGTACTATTGGGGTGATCTATTTGCTAATCTACCCTTGTGGTCTTCAGTACATAGGGAGGACCACCCGTGCTTTGAAAATTAGAATGGGAGAACATTTGTCTAACATATGCAGGGGTTTCACTAAACAGTGTTTCATGGCTTTTTAGTCAATACCATAATCGTTATCCGTCAGTTTTGAAAGTTAAAAGGTATTGAAAAATGCACTCCTCATTGGAGAGGAAGTGACCTTAAACGCCATATTTCACGCAGAGAAACTCAATTGATTTTTGATATGAAATGCTATAGCCTGTGGGGCCTCAACATCGAGTGGGATATTAACCGTTATATTAATAACAGCTAGATATCCTTATCTTATCTCCCTAAACTGATGCCTCTTTCTTTTTGTATTTTTTATTAATTTTTTTAATTTTTCTATACATATGTCCTATTTGATATTAGCTCCTCCCCTTTGTAGTTATGCCCTATTTCCAAAGTCCTTGGTTTGTTTTTTTCTGGACTAGGGTATGAAGAGTAAATTATAACTGCAATAAGGGGGAGTACCTAAATGTGCATTTTTATTGATTACATATAAAGAATTTTTATGATTAGATATCAAGTGTAATGAATATTTTTATGAATTTTTATAATGTCTTTGTACAGTATAATTTGTGCTGTCAAATAACATGCACCCTTGGGGAGCTACCACCCAGGTGCTATACAGGGTTCCTATTAGAAGAAAGCTAGACTGACATCTTATGTTGCCAAATGTATTTGTTACATGTAATGTGTCTTTTTTAATTTTTTTTTTCTATGTTATAATTTTAATATTCATGTATATTGTTTTTTGACAATGATAATTAACATTCGTGACCAAGTGAACCAGAGTATTTGTGTCAGCTACTCGGTTACTTTTGGGTATACCAGGATGCCGCTCATGCATTTACCTTTTTTCTATTTCATGTAAGGTAGGGGACAATCAATTTCCTTGTTCGGTTCCGGTGTCATCTCTCCTGTAATGGTATTTAATGTGGTGAGTGACGTCTCAACCTTAGCCTCCTTTTCCAGTGGACGCCATGTACGGAGAAACGCAGCGTCAGGTGGAGCTAAGGACTCTGACGTCATCACACTCCAGCTGGTTCGGCATGAACCGCGGCTGGTAGTCTGTTTTTTGTATTCGTTTATCTGGATGTCAGTAACCCAGTAACTGTAACTGCACCTATGAAGTTTCCTCCTTTTCTCATTTTTAATATGACCAAACCTGCCCTCTGAACACCTTTACCTATGACTATTCCTGGAGGAGATAGTGTATATGTCCTGGGAGAAAGATCCAGCTGATCCTGAGATTGTGTGTTATCCCTTGGAGAGGTGAAAAAGACCGCTAAGAGTGAAGGATTTCTGCTGTGAATCAACCTTCATGTTCGGAGTCTGGTGAAATAACCCTCATATGCTGAGCCCATTTGATCTCCGTAGCAGAGATCCACCAGTCGCTAAGTGGCCGATTTATCTATCTTTACCTGATGGTAGCATAAGCTGAAGATTTGTATCTCTGCTTCTGTGTTCAATCGAATCTTTGCAGTTTTTGTTTGTTTTTTCTTGGACTTTAAAGTGATCACTTAAAGGGGTTGTAAAGGATTTTTTTTGCTCCAAATAGCTTTCTTTACCTTACTGCAGTGCTCTTTTCATGTCCTCATTGTTAGTTTTTGCTCTAATGTTGCTCTATTTCTTCTCTGTTGTGGACACTTCCTGGTTGTCTGTTTTGGAGATAACCACAGTGATGGGAGCTTTCTAGCTGTGGTCAGTAACGTGCTCGCTCCAGTCCTAGGGACTACAGCAGTGCGTGATGCTCGCTCTGCACAGCATACAGACTTCAATGAGGTGCTATTATGGCTGTGTATTGCTGTGTGGGTGGGTTTACAAGGCTTGCATATTCGTTGGCGGTATAGTGGGCGGTTCATTCAAATTCTGACTGAGAGCTCTTGTGCCCATTTTTGTTAACTGCGCATGCGCGATGGATACTGGGAAATGTGGTAGTTTTAACTGTACAGCGGCGGCGCTCACATGAACGAGCGCAGAGAAGCAGGAAGTTAATTGCAGAAACGAAACTAGAAACACAGAGCTAATAAATAGGAATGATTTTAATCGCTTTATACTAGTTTTTTTTTTTTTTTAAAACATTTAACTATTCTATCTATGTACCTGGCAGACATACATTTTAGCAAAACATTTTTTTTTATTTACAACTCCTTTGAGATTATATTGCTGAAAGTGTGCGGCAATTTTTATATATATTGTTTTTTTCATCAGCTCATGTTGTTGTATGTGAGCGGCAATTTATTTGTTTGCACTAGTCACCATATGGATTATATATATATATATATATATATATATATATATATATATATATGTATATATATATCATATACACACACATTTATACTCGCCCTCTAATGCGATTTTTTAGGTTGCGCATTATTTTTATTCTAATACTCCGCAATACCCTGCCAATACCCTGCCAATACTCTGCAATACCCTGCCAATACTCTGCAATACCCTGCCAATACTCTGCAATACCCTGCCAATACTCTGCAATACCCTGCCAATACTCTGCAATACCCTGCCAATACTCTGCAATACCCTGCCAATACTCTGCAATACCCTGCCAATACTCTGCAATACCCTGCCAATACTCTGCAATACCCTGCCAATACTCTGCAATACCCTGCCAATACTCTGCAATACCCTGCCAATACTCTGCCAATATCCTGCAATACGTCCCCCCCTCCCAAAACCCTCCGGTGCTTCTACCGACTCACCGCTACGATCAAAGCCAGGATAATTTTTTTTTATTTCAGGCTTCCCAGCCTAGAGGTGAGATGTGGGGTCTTATTGACCCCACATCTCATTGTAAAGAGGACCTGTCATGCTATATTCCTATTAAAAGGGATGTTTACATTCCTAATAGGAATAAAAGTGATCAAAAAATGTATTTTTTGGGGAAAAAAAGTAAAATAAACAATAAATTGTTTTATTTTATTTTTTAAAGCGCCCCTGTCCCCGTGTGCTTGCATGCAAAAGCGAACACATACATAATGCCCGCCGACAAATGAAAACGGTGTTCAATCTACACATGTGAGGTATCGCTGCGAACGTTAGAGCGAGAGCAATACTTTTGGCCCTAGACCTCCTCTGTAACTCAAAACATGTAACCAATAAAAATAATTAAAGTGTCGTCTATGTGGATATTTAAGTAGCCATTCCACAAGCTTGTGCAATTTTTAAGGGTGACATGTTAGGTATCAACGTAACTTCATCTTATGCAAATACATTGGGCTAACTTTACTGTTTTTTTTTTTTCAAGCACAAAACAAAAACACGCTCCAAAATACCGCAAATACCGTGCGTGATAAAAAGTTGTAAATGACCACCATTGTATTCTCTAGGGTCTTTGCTAAAAAAAGCATATATAATGTTTTGGGGTTCTATGTAACTTTCTAGCAAATAAATGATGATTTTTACATGTAGGAGAGAAATGTCAGAATTGGTCTGGGTGCTCCAGAACGCCGGAAGGTGAATATTGGGCCTCTGTATGTGGCCACATTGTGTAAAAGTCTCACACATGGGATATCGCCATACTCAGGAGATAGGCTGTCAGTACTTCAGGTGTGATCAATTTTCAGATATTGGCACCATAGCTTGTGGACTCTATAATTTTCACAAAGACCAAATAGGCTAATTTGTACTTATGTTTACCAAAGATATGTAGCAGTATAAATTTGGGCCAAAATTTCTGGAGAAAAATTACAAATTGTATTACCGAATTTTCAGTATTTTTTCTTTTATAGCGCAAAAAATAAAAAACCCAATGGTTATTAAATATCACCAAAAGAAATCTCTATTTGTGTGAAAAAAAGAACAAAAATTTCATATGGGTACAGTGTTGTATGACTGTAATTGTCATTCAAATTGTGAGAGCACCAAAAGCTGAAAATTGATCTGGTTAGGAAGGGGGTTTACGTGCCCAGTGGTCAAGTGGTTAAACCGGACATGTGACGTATAGTCCAGTGAGAGCAATAATTCTAGCACTAAACCTAAAAAATTGGGAAGACTTTAAAAAAAATATTTCATTAAAGTGTACTTTTCCCCCCAAAAAATGCATCTGAAAGGCCTCTGCGCAAATACAGTGTGACATAAAATATTGCAACGATCGCCATTTAATTCTCTAGGGTCTCTGCTAAAAAAAATACATTTACAGTGCCTTGAAAAAGCATTCATACCCCTTGAAATTTTCCACATTTTGTCATGTTACAACCAAAAATGTAAATGTATTTTATTGAGATTTTATGTGATAGACCAGCACAAAGTGGCACAGAATTGTGAAGTGGAAGGAAAATTATAAATGTTTTAAAAAAATTTTTTATAATCTGAAAAGTGTAGTGTGCATTTGTATTGAGCCCCCCTGAGTCAATACTTTGTAGAACCACCTTTCACTGCAATTACAGCTGCAAGTCTTTTGGGTATGTCCACCAGCTTTGCACATCTCCAGTCTAGTGATAATGGACAAGATGACCAGCCATGGTAAGATTCACCAACAAATTAAGCACTAACCTGCATGCTTACCCTACAAGCATAAATTCCCCCTTCTCACAGTGCAAATCTGCCCCCTGCTAAAATCACCCCTTCCAACACAAATATTTGGCCCCCATCCCCCTCCCAGCTCAAATCCTCTCTCTCCTCTAATCCCTGCAGCTCACCCTACCCTACCCCCCCCCTCAAGCAACAAACCTACTCCTCAAACCCCCCCCCCCCCGCATACACACACCCCCACTCCAAAACCCCCCCCATCACAAATCCCCGGCCATTCATCCCTACTGGCACAAACGCCTCCCCCAATACAAAACTTTCCCCTCCTATCACAAATCCCCTCCCCCTCTAGCATTTCATCTCTTCTAACACAAACAGCCCAAATCCCCTATTCTAGCACAAATCATCTTTCTCCATACCCCCTAGCACAAATGCCCCCAAATCACCTTTCCTAGCACCCCCCATCCACATTTTCACTCCAACAATTCTTACCCCCTGATGCCCCCCAAATTCCCCCACCCAACTCAAACCCCCCAATCTACTTGTAGTGCCCCTCCATCTCACATGATACCACAGCATCCAGGGCAGCCATCCCTCCTGCCCACCCCTTGTCACGGCCCTGTTTACCATCCAAATGTAGTTGTTATACTGCAGTATATCCACTTTGGTTATAATTATATACAGCTTGTTTTATATCATTCCATAATATGCGACTCTAAAAATCAACAAACAGGTGATGTGTTTCTATTCCCTGTTTATATTGTAGGTGTTTGCCTCAAAGAGAACATCTGATCTGTCATTGACCTTCCAGTCCTAGAGCCTGTTTGGTATTCTTTTATCATCCTTCCTAACATATGGTTTTAGCCATGTGGCTATATTAAATCAAATTTTATATTCAGAGATTAGCGTGAATCTGCCTCTATGGTTCTTTACAATCCTAGCAGGATTCATTCCTATGTACTGAGCGTAGCATAAAGAGGAAAACAGGATGACTGCATGGACTAGTGTTGCTGCATTGTAAAGCCTTTATTGAACTTGGCATGAATACATAAAGGATGCTTGAGCTTTCTTACGAATTTCACACAATGTGCGATGGTTAGCAAATAGTAATGTGAACTCGGATTTATCAGAGCCTCAAAAATCTAGCCAGTCAATAGAGATCATTAAACATCCACTTACAGGAGTTGTAAAGGAAAACAATTTTTTGCCTAAAAATATTGTCTGCAAGGTAGACAGACAGAATAGTGTAATGATTCTGTTAAAAAACAAGTAAATACCTATTAAATTCCTTCATCTATATCACCTCCAGCTTTCTAGTTTTTGTTCTCTCATTCACTTCCTGGTTTGCGGCGCTCGTTCATGTAAGAACTACATTTCCCAGTATGAATTGCGACATGCCCAGTAATTCACACTTACTTGAAGACTCTAACACGTAGAGAGCGTCCTGCCGCACAGATGTAGTTCCCAGGAGGGGGTGAGCACTTCACTGACCACCGCAGTAAAGCCTCCCTTCACGGTGGTGAGTTACAATCAGACAAGCAGGAAGTGAACAGAACAGAGAAGAAATAGAGCAATTTCTGAGCAAAAACGAACAATGAGGAAGTAAAAAGAGAAATGTCTGCAGGTAAAGGATGCTTATTATGAAAAAATAAATCCTTTACAACCCCTTTAATCGGACAACAAAATGAAATTACTGGAAATAAAAAAAATTATTGACTAAAAAATGTCAAACTACATTTTCAAATGTATGTGGAATATTTGTATGAAAACATATTTTTTTAATAAAAAAATGGAATAATTATAATCAACATTTAAAAACCTGTAAAAGGTGCAGGGGAAAATACTCTATGTAGCACCTTCGGCCGCGTACACACGATCGAATTTGTCCGCTGAAAACGGTCCGATGGACCGTTTCAGCAGACAAATCCGATCGTGTGTACGGGCTAGCGGACAGGTTTGTCCATCGGACAAATTTCAAAGTATGCTTTGAAATTTGTCCGCTTCAAACCTGTCCGTCGGATATGTCCGCTGGTTAGTACGGGAAGATATATCTTCCCGCACATGCGTCGTATCCTGTGAATGGATCCGACGCATGCGCACGGAAGTGTTTACTTCCTGGTGCGGTGACGTAGCGGTGACGTGGCGGCGTCAACGTCACCGCCGCGTCACCACGCTGTCCGCCGGCGGGGATTTTGGTCCGATGGGCACTGATGAGGTGGCACAGGTGGGCACTGATGAGGTGGCACAGGTGGGCACTGAGGTGGCAGGTGGGCACGGTGGTACAGGTGGGCACGGTGGCACAGGTGGGCACGGTGGTTCTGGTAGGCACATGTGGGCACGGTGGTACTGGTGGGCACAGTGGTACTGGTGGAAACACGGTGGGCACTGGTGGGCACACGGTGGTACTGGTGGGCACACGGTGGTACTGGTGGGCACACGTGGTACTGGTGGGCACACGGTGGTACTGTGGGGGGCACTGTGGTACTGTGGTGGGCACTGTGGGGGCCACTGTGGTACTGTGGGGGTCACTGTGGTACTGTGGGGGGCACTGTGGTGGGCACTGTAGTACTGGGGGGGCACTGTGGTACTCTGGTGGGCACTGTAGTACTGGGGGGCACTGTGGGGGCACAGGTTGGTGACTTTTTTTTTTTATTCCTGCGCTGGTTACTCACGGTTCTCTCCCCTCCTCACACGCGCTGTCTGTTTACATATGAGATTATCTCTAATTGGCCGCACAGATCGCGCTGTAAATAGCCGCTGTGATTGGCTATTTACCGCAATCTGTGTTTGGCTGTGTCCGAGGGACACGGCCAGCACAGGAGTTCCCCGCTGGGAACGCCAAAAGGGGCGGCCGTAAAAACACGGCCTGTTAGGAATTCAGGACTGCGCTGCGGCCGTACAAAGTCGTACGGCTGTCAGCAGGTGGTTAAGCTAGTGCATTGTTGGTTCACTTACCCTTTCCTTCAATTTCCCCTGTAAATATTTTTTTTCTTTGTCTGAATTTCTCACTTCCTGTTTCTTCTCAGTAAACTTGCCACCATCATCTGAGCGGTGGTTAGTCAGCAAGAACAGCTTACTGAGGAGGAACAGGAAATGAAAAATTCAGACAAAAAAAAAAAAACATTTAGAAGGGAAATCGAAGGAAAAGGTAAGTGAACCAACAATGCACTAGCTTAAAAGGAACCTATTTAGAAAATAAAAAACTAACCTTTACAACTTCTTTAACCACTTCATACCCCGCCCATAGTAATATGATGTCCGCAGGAGGGATCTCCCATCCAGGACAGGCGTCATATGACGTCCTGGGCTTCCCGGACATCTGCATGACTGCGCAATTGTCATTCAAAAATGAAAACTAAAAATTGGCCTAGGCAGGAATGGGGTGAAAATGCCCTGTATTGAAATGGTTAAATACCCAGGGCCAGTCCAGCTGGGTTGGAGTTGATCGGGTGGAAGAACGGAGATGGAGTGTTAAGCTGTCTGGGCCTTTGAGGGAGCTCCCCAGTCTGGGGGGTGACCTTGGGCCTGGTCTCGGGTGCAGACCCTCTTACAAACCAACAGAGGTGTCCTGGACAGGAGGCACAGGAGGAGGAAGAAAGGACAGTGGGATAACACTGCCGGGCAAGTCTCCAGAGAGGCAGCCAGGAGGGCTGGTGAGTGAGCACACCGCTGGGAGGCACGCCTGAAAGGACTTATATGGATAAATCTGGGCTGGATGCAGAGCTAGTCTGGAGGATGGTGGTGTCAGGGACAGTAGAGCGAGGCAGTTGTAACCGGGAGTGCTGGCAGTGCCTGAAGAGGTGGTACTGGGAGAAGAAGCCACAGGGACAGCTAAAACTAGGACTTTTCTATTTGCTACACCATTGGGGCCCGCAGTCCCTGTCTGTAAAGGGCACTTGCTTTAGGCCTGGCTGAGCCAGTGTTAGGCCTACCAAATCAGTGAAGTTAGTCTGGAGAAGGAAAGAGGAGAAGCAATGTGCAGGAGAAAGGCTTGTAAATTGAGTCTAATATCAGATACTGTAAATGACTTTGAAAACAATCTCTAATGCCGCGTACACACAATCACTTTATGTGATAAAAAAAAAACGACGTTTTTAAAAACGTCAATTTAAATGACCGTGTGTGGGGGAAAACGTCGTTTTATGTCTTATGAAAAACGACAAAAAAAAAATTGAAGCATGCTTCAATTTTTTGTGTCGTTTTTCAAAACGTTGTTTTTGGTTTCACAAAAAATCACAGTGTGTAGCAAAAAACGTTGTTTAAAACAATGTTTTTTAACCCACGCATGCTCAGAAGCTAGTTATGAAGTGAGCTTCAATGGAAAAGAGTGGTGAACTTAACCGCGCTTTGCTAGAGCATTGTGAAAAAACGATGGTGTGTAGGCAACATCGTCTTTGAAAATTGAAGTTTCAAAAACGTTGTTTTTTCCCCATCGCATAAAGTGATCGTGTGTGTACGCGGCATAAGGCCGCGTACACACGACCAAATAAATCCGATCAAATTGGTCTGTTAGATCGATTTGATCGGATTTGTCTGCTGGGATAGATTGGTTTGATCGTGTACACACGATCAAACCAAAATCCCCGCCGGCAGACAGCGCGGTGACGTTGACGCCGCCACGTCACCAGGAAGTAAAACACTTCCGCGCATGCGTCAAATCCATTTGACGCATGTGCGGACAGATATGTCTGCTGGTTAGCGTACTAACCAGCAGACATGTCGGACGGACGGGTTCCCAGCAGACAGATTTTAAAGCATGCTTTAAAATCTGTCTGCTGGAAAAATCTGTCTGTCCACCCGTACACACGATCGAATTCGTCTGCTGAAACGGTTCGTCGGACCGTTTTAGGCAGATAAATTCGATCGCATGTACGCGGCCTAAGGGGTCAGTTTATAACAGAGAGTGGATATTGCTATAGGTTTACCATTTTATGATGCTGATATACTACATACTACATACTGCATTTAGTGCCCCATTCATAATATGCAGGCTGTGATATGAAACCTACAGAGTTCTCTATGCTTATCACTAGGGTTGTCCCGATACCGATACCAGTATCGGTATCGGACCGATACCGATTATTTGCGGGAGTACTTGTACTCCCGCAAATACCCCCGATACCTAAATAGAATACTCCCCCCCCCCCCCGCCACATCGCGCCGTGGAATCGAAAGCCGCGGCATCGAAAGCCACCGCATGGGTTAAACGGCGTGCGGGAACATCACAGCTTTCATTTGACTAGCTGTATTGTTCCCGCGCGTAAAGACACTCCCCCCTTGCTCGGGATTGGATGGGTGATCGTGATCTGTCCAATCCCGAGCAAGGGGGAGTGTCTATACGCGCGGGCAAAACAGCTATTCAAATGAATGCTGTGATTTTCTCCATGCGGCGGCGCGGCGGCAAAGGTATGGGGGAAATGGCTGGAGGGACATGGCTGAAGGGACATGGCTGCATATGTGAGGGACATGGCTAGAGGGACATGGCTGCATATGTGAGGGACATGGCTAGAGGGACATGGCTGAAGGGACATGGCTGCATATGTGAAGGACATGGCTAGAGGGACATGGCTGAAGGGACATGGCTGCATATGTGAGGGACATGGCTAGAGGGACGTGGCTGAAGGGACATGGCTGCATATGTGAGGGACATGGCTGAAGGGACATGGCTGCATATGTGAGGGACATGGCTAAAGGGACATGGCTGCATATGTGAAGGACATGGCTAAAGGGACATGGCTGCATATGTAAGGGACATGGCTAGGAGGGACATGGCTAGAGGGACATGGCTGGAGGGACATGGCTGGAGGGACATGGCTGCATATGTGAGGGACATGGCTAGAGGGACATGGCTGAAGGGACATGGCTGCATATGTGAGGGACATGGCTGAAGGGACATGGCTGCATATGTGAGGGACATGGCTAGAGAGACATAGCTTAAGGGACATGGCTGCATATGTGAGGGACATGGCTGAAGGGACATGGCTGCATATGTGAAGGACATGGCTAGAGGGACATGGCTGCATATGTGGGGGACATGGCTGCATTTGAGGACACATTTAAAAAAAAGTATCGGTACTTGTACTCAAGCCTAAAAAAGTGGTATCGGGACAACTCTACTTATCACAACAGAAAGACCTCCATCTATAGAGGAGAGCCAGTCATGTGACTTTGACAGGTCACATGACCAGGCTCTCCTTTCATTTTTTTTTTAAGTCAGTTCTATTAATTTTAACCACTTGAGTCCCCAGTGCCACTGGGATAGTGGCTATTTGTCATATATCTTCTCCTCATAGGTCTGATGATCTGGATAACATTTGCACATTCAAATAAGTGGATTTTGTTCAGTTTGCACAACAGTCAAGCACACAATGATACCATAATCATTAAACCAGGTATTGGTAGTTTTGGCAGTGTGGTCAGGTGCCAAGTCCTGCTGGAAAATGAAATCCGCATTCCCATAAAGAGCTAGTCAGCAGAGGGAAGCATGAAGTGCTGTAGAATTTCCTGGTAGACGGCTGCACTGACTTTGGACTTGATAAAACACCACAGAACAACACCAACAGATGACATGGCTCCCCAAAACATAACCCAGAAACCACGGCGGCGGCCGTCACGTCAGTGAAGTCAGCTGACATGACGGCCGCGCTGTGGCTTCTTGGAGCTGTAGTCCGCAACTTCCTCCGAGACAGACGATGGACTCGCTCGCTCAGAGTGAAGCAACAAGAAAAAACATGTAAGCGGGTGGCCGCGGCTCCTTGCGCTCCCGCCGCCGCGCCTAACAGTGCTACTATGGGAGCTGTAGTTCGCAACTTCCTCCGAGACAGACGATTGACTCGCTTGGAGTGAAGCAACAAGAAAAAAAATGAAAGTGGGCAGCCGCGGCTCCTTGCGCTCCCGCCGCCGCGCCTAACAGTGCAACTGTGCTTGTATCGTGACAGCTGCCGATGTGGCTTCTGGGAGTTGTGACTTCTGAGGGAGGCTCCCGGTGGGTGGTGTAACCAAGGAGAGAAAGGGAAGTTGTGCTACAACTCTGGGCCTGTCAATGTAATTGACCCCACAGGAGCATCAAAACCACCCCCCCCCCCAGGACTGGAGGAGGCCATGCAACTTGCAAGCAGGAGGACCTGTCCTGCTGAGCTGGCAGCTGCCATTGGACCATGGCTGAGGTGAGAGATCTTGACCCCCACATGATCATTCTATTTATTTCCCCCCTGCTGGGAGCTGCCCATTATCTGTGGGTCCTGCTGGAAGCTAGCCATAGCCTACAGGCCAGCAGGGCCCACTGGTCATGACCATCTCCCAGCAGGACCCACAGGTCCGCTGCCAGCCCCCTGCAGGACCCACAGATTACCAGCCAGCTCCCTACAGAACCCACAGGTCCACGGCCAGCTCCCTGCAGGACCCACAGATTCATAGCCAGCCCCCTGCAGGACCCACAGATCCGCAGTCACCTCCCAGCAGGACCCACAGGCTGTAGGTCCTGCTGGAAACTGTCTGCGGACCTGTGGTTCCTGCTGGCCGCTGACCTGTGGTTCCTGCTGGCCGCACCATGTGACACCAACCCTAGCGATGCCACTGCTTGTGTGTGTCTCGCACATCGCACAAGCTTTGGGCTGAAATTCCTGGTGGCACTGTAACAAAGTCCCGCCTCCTGTGAGATAGACGGAACACTGATCCAATGCAGTAAAATTTAATCAGTGTGACGTGTATCATAGAAGCCACAAGCTGGTCTAGGAGGCAGGACTTTGTTACAGTGGCTGCCCGGGAGATTCAAATCCAAGCTCTGTGACAGCAGGAGATCGTCGCTGCTTTGTGTGATCCAGGAGCACTGAAAGGCTGCAATTGGTGTGCATCGATAAACTGGATTTGGTGGGAACTGGTAGGTTGCATTTGATGGTCGCTGATGGGGCTGCAATTGGTGGGCTGCATTTGATGCATTGACCATCTCTTGTATAATTTCCGCAGTCTCTTACTATGTCTTGTATCATGCCTGCAGTCTCTGACCATGTCGTGTATCATGCCTGCAGTCTCTGACCATGTCTTGTATCATGCCTGCAGTCTCTGACCATGTCTTGTATCATGCCTGCAGTCTCTGACCATGTCTTGTATCATGCCTGCAGTCTCTGACCATGTCTTGTACAATGTCTGCAGTCTCTGACCATGTCTTGTACAATGTCTGCAGTCTCTGACCATGTCTTGTACCATGTCTGCAGTCTCTGACCATCTCCTGTACTATGTATGTAGTCTCTGACCATCTCCTGTATCATGCCTGCAGTCTCTGACCATCTCCTGTACTATGTATGTAGTATGTCTGAGGGCTCTTTCTACCAGACCTCCTAACATAAGCCCTCTCTGTATCCATCAAAGAGACCCCCCCCCCCCAGGTCCCATTAGTGTACTCTCTTCTTGTAATTTGTTTATTGTTAAGAGGATCCCAGGATAATGAAGACTTCTTAAGGGAGCATCTCTGTGTCTGAGTCGTTGAAAGATTTGTAACGGGGAGGAGTTAGTAAGATGACCACGCCCATGTGGGGGCGCCAGAAATATTTCTGCACCCAGGCGCCTGTGACCCTAGGATCGGCCCTGTCTGTGTGGTATTGTCAAGAGGAAGATGAGAGCCATCAGACCCAACAACGCAGACCAGCTGAAGGCCACTATCAAAGCAATCTTGGCTTCCATAACATCTCAGCAGTGCCAGAGGCTGATCGCCTCCATGCCACACAGCATTGATGCAGTAATTCATGAAAAAGGAACTACGACCAAGTATTGAGTGCACACTATACTGTGCATGGACATACTTTTCAGTTAGCCAACATTTATGTATTCAATTTTTTTTTTTTGAATGGTCTAATTTTCTGAGATACTGAATGTTGGGTTATCACTAGCTTTTTGTTTCATGTCCTTAACCCCTAGATACATAAGTGGAATGGATGTGAAGGGAGCTGTTCTAAGCTCCCTGAGCATATGGGAATGTTGCAGAGGGGAAGTTGCTAGCCTTACCCCCCTTCTCACCTGGTAGGTAATAGGTTTAATTTAGGCCCCTAGGGTAGGGGTGGCTCCTCCCCCTCACACCTGTTAGGTAAAATTCTTAGGTGAGTTAGCTTGGGTCCAATAGGAGGTTAGGATTCAGGTCACATGGTACTAGGGAACTTTCTGGAAAGGGAAAAGGTTATTTAGGGAGGGCAACTGACCACTGTAACCAGAATTCTCAGGTGACCCCTACCTGTGAACTCCCTCCCCCCCTTCCTTGTTGCGGCCTAATTATTACGTGGTACTCCCTCTTGGTTTTGTTATGAACAAGAGTGGTGCGTTAATAATAAACGTTGTATCCAACCTGAGTCGTAGTGACTGGGTGAATGCTGGTGTTTAAGTTATTAAGTGATGTGTTTATGTGTTATATTGAAATGGTTATCTGTTTAATAAAATATGGTTAAAGTATAAGAAAATAAATACCAGTAATAAAGGCCTGCAGCCAAATTTAACCCACTTTCTGCCTCGAGATTCGTTATTTTAGGTAGCATTCTGCATACATGCCCATTGATTATTAAAAAGCGGACGGAGGAAGGTGGTGTTTGGAGACAATTTATACGTTGATTACCCACACAGATGTGCAGTCTGGAGACTGTAGGAATTACTACCATTGGCAAAGTGGACTGCTCGTGGTGGACACAAGGAGTGATCTGTCTATGAGTTTTAGGGTCCTTTCACACGTGCGGACCGTTCGTCCGTTTTTTAGACGTCCGTTTACGGACCGCAATGCTTCCCTATGGGATATCGTATGTTAGCGGATGAGTATCCGCTAACGTCCGTTAACATCCGTCTCCATTAAGCTCCGTTTTTTTGAATGGAAGAAAACCCTATATTTTTCTTCCATCAAAAAAACGAAACGGATGAAAAACGGATGTTAGCGGACAATCCGTTAACATCCGATCCGCTAACATCCGTTTTTTCTCAAAAAGCTGATTAAATAAAGTTCTAACCAAAAAAAAATAAACGGATGAAAAAACGGATACAAAAAGGATGAAAAAACGGATCAACTGATGATAAAAAAAAGTGATCTAAAAAACGGTCCGCACGTGTGAAAGGACCCTAATACTCATCCTTGAGGTGAGCAGGCATTTTAGCAGGTGGTGGTGTGCACTGAGCATTGGATTCATTTAAATAGGATTTTTTTCACAGCAGTGACAGCTTTGGAAATTTACATATGAACTGTTTAATATAATTTATTTTTCATAAATTGTTTTATGGAATGTATAATTATTTGTTTATATAAGATTTATAGATACGCAGCGCTGCACTATTTTCACAAAATTAGGAATTTATTAGTATTGTGGCGCTGATTGTTTTTCCCACAATTTGCATCAAAATTAAAAGAAAGAAATACTTGAAACAGATCACTCTGTGTGTAACGCATCTTTATAAAATATGTGAATTTTCACTGGCAAGACTTCTGCCACATGCACACGATCATTTTTTCGGCATGAAAAAAAATTGCGTTTTTAAAAACGTCATTTAAAATGATCGTCTGTGGGCTTCACATTGTTTTTCATCTTCTGAAAAATGAAAAAAAAAAAAAATTTGAGCATGCTGCATTTTTAACGTCGTTTTAAAAAATGTTGTTTTTTGCGTTGTAAAAAATGATCGTGTGTGGGCTAAAACGATTTTTTAAACCCGCGCATGCTCAGAAGCAAGTTATGAGACGTACGTGTACGTCACCGCACTTTGCTCATCATTTTTTTAAAACGATGGTGTGTGGGCAACGTTGTTTTTAATGATGAAGTTGAAAAAACTTTGAAAAGTGATCGTGTGTACGCGGCATTAGACTTGCAGAGCACTTGAAGCACAAGTCCTAGTTGACACTTTTCCAATTTGGAGCAAATTTGCGTGGCAAGTCTCAAGCAAGAGCAAAGTTGCAGTGATGAGTCTACAGCAAGAGCTCTGCAAGTCACAGTGACCCCTGGGGTGGAATGACTATTGCACAACATAAATGAACCAGAGCTTGCAGAATGTTAGCAAATTAAAGTTGATCTGGAGTCATGCAATGCAGTGAATTACTGAAAAAAAAATTACTTTTTAACCACTTTGTTTCGCTGTCACGTCCAAAGACGTGAACAGCGCAAACCTGAGGCGCCGGGTTGACGTCTTTGGACGTGACAGCCTTTCCCCGCTCCCTGCGCGTCCTCGCGAGCGCGCATCGGCGAAAAACTGTGTTGGCCGTGTCCCTTGGACACAGCCAATCACAGATCGTGCTGAATGGCCAATCGCAGAGGCCATTCAGCACTCGATCCCGCTATCCAATGAGAGATGATCTCAATTGTAAACAAATGAGATCATCTCTCATCGCCGGCTTTCTCTCCTCACACACAGCCAGCGTGTGAGGAGAGAAAGAGTGACAGCAGTGACAGTGAGTGTAAAAAAAAGAAGTTAAAAACAGCGCCAGTGTCTCTGCCAGTGCCACCTGCCAGTGCAAACAGCCTGTGCCACCTGTCCCTGCCATCAGTGCCACCTGCCCCCAGTGCCATCTGCCCCTGCCCCCAGTGCCATCTGCCCCTGCCATCAGTGCCATCTGCCCCTGCCATCAGTGCCATCTGCCCCTGCCATCAGTGCCATCTGCCCCTGCCATCAGTGCCACCTGCCCCTGCCCTCAGTGCCACTTGCCATCTGCCGTAAGTGCCATCTGCCATCAGTGCAATCTGCCGTAAGTGCCATCTGCCATCAGTGCAATCTACTGCCAGTGCAATCTACCATCAGTGCCACCTGCCAGTGCCACCTGCCTGTGCCATCTGCCTGTGCCACCTGCCATCAGTGCTATCTGCCCGTGCCACCTGCCCGTGCCACCTGCCCGTGCCATCTGCCATCAGTCATCAGTGCCATCTGCCCGTGCCATCTGCCCGTGCCATCGGTGCCATCTGCCATCCGTGCCATCCGCCCGTGCCAGCTGCCATTAGTGCTACCTGCAATTAGTGTAATTTGCCATCAGTGTCACCTGCCAGTGCAATCTCCCATCAGTGCCACCTGCCAGTGCAATCTACCTTCAGTGCCACCTGCCTGTGCCATCTGCCTGTGCCACCTGCCATCAGTGCTATCTGCCTGTGCCACCTGCCCGTGCCATCTGCCATCAGTGCATCTGTCATCTGTGCCATCTTTAGCCAACAATGGCTAAAAGATCCTTTTCGCTCGAGGAGGCATATGAAATTATGGCGGCTGACGAGAGCAACGGGGAGCTCTGCGATTCAGATTCCACTGAAAATTCGGACAATGAATCTGACATCACCTATGAGCCGATAGTCAGCAGTGGAGAAGAGACATCCGAGGAGGAGGAGGAGGAGGAGGAAGAAGAAGAGGAGGAAGAGGAAGAAGAAGAAGAGGAGGAGGGTCCACCCGCCAGAAGAAGGCGTATTGCTAAGGAGGCAGTGCCATCCACCAGCACCGCTGTGCCATCCACCAGCACCGCTGTGCCATCCACGAGTACCGCAATACCTCAGCAAGCAAGGTCACGTACCAGTGGGGTGTCACCTCAGTCCCAAAGGGTTAGGTCCCATGCCAGCCTTCCCTATTCCCTTCAGAACCCCCTGTGGCTTCCTCCTAATTCAGGAGAAGCCAACATTCCCCCTTTCACTGCCCAGCCAGGAGTCCAGGTGGACACAGAAAATTTTGCCCCGATTAATTTTTTTAATTTAATTTTCACCGACAACATGCTTGCCTCAATTGTTACCCAGTGCAATCTTTATGCAGAACAATTTATTTCCAGTAACCCCACATCCTATTATGCCCGTCCCTTCGAGTGGAGAGCCCTAACAGTGGAAGAGTTTAAAAATTTTTTGGGCCTCATATTCTGTATGGGACTAAACCACAAAAACCAGATACGTACCTATTGGTCAAACCGCCCCATCTACCACATGCCCATCTTTTCCTCAAAAATGCCCAGGACCAGATATCAATTGATAATGAGATTCCTACACTACAACGATAATACCCAGTGCCCTCCCCGAAATGACCCAAGTTTTGATAAACTTTATAAAATTCGGCCACTACTAAATTATTTTTCTGAAATTTTCCCCCAGTTGTTTACCCCGGACCAACAAATATGTGTAGACGAATCCTTAGTAAAATTTTCTGGCAGGCTGGGCATAAAACAATTCATTCCCAGTAAAAGGGCCCGCTATGGGGTGAAGCTCTATAAATTGTGTGACCGAGCCACGGGGTATACGTATGCCTTCAACGTATACGAAGGAAAGGACAGCCAGCTACACCCCCCTAATTGTCCAGACTATGTAGGAACCAGCGGGAAAATTGTTTGGCAACTCCTGAACCCACTCCTGGAGAAAGGATACCACTTGTATGTGGACAATTTCTACACAAGTTTGCCCCTGTTCCGAAACCTTTACCAAAAAAATACCCCAGCATGCGGCACCGTGCGATCGAACCGGAAGGGCTTTCCTCAAAGTCTTGTCGTCAAAAAATTAGAAAAAGGGGAGACGGCGAGTTTACGTACAGAGGAAGTTCTGGCTGTGAAATGGAGGGACAAAAGGGATGTGTTCGTGCTTTCTACCATCCACAACAACACATTCGTTGAGACCAGAACGAGGAATGGGCTAATCCAGAAACCAAAATGTATTCATGACTACAATAAGTTCATGGGGGGTGTCGATTTGAACGACCAGATGCTGGAACCCTACCTTTCCACAAGAAGATCATACCAGTGGTATAAAAAAGTTTCAATTTATTTGTTTAATTTGGCCGCGTACAATACCTACGTAATATATCGGAAATCCACTCCAAGACCCAAACCCTACCTTTTCTACCTGGAGGAAATCACCACTGCCCTTTTATACCCCAGCAACCCACCAGCATACATTCGATCCGATGTGGTTAGCCGACTCAACGAGCGCCACTTTCCAGATAAACTCCCTCCCAGACCATCAGGCCACAAATGCCAAAAAAGATGCAAGGTGTGCTCCAAAGCAGGAGTGAGAAGCCACACCATTTATTTTTGTCCTAAATGCCCTTCCCAACCAGCCCTCTGCGTAGTTGGTTGTTTCGCCCGTTACCATACCTCACTAAATTATTAGTCACTTTCTGCCATTTACTTTCACACCCCTTATACCTCTGCTTATGACCCCGGCTTGTTATTTGACCACGATTCTGCCTACCGATTCTGTTTATACCTCTGCCTGATCTGGAACTGACCCTGGACTGTTATTTGACCACGCTTATGCCTACCGATTCTGTTTATACCTCTGCCTGATCTGGAACTGACCCTGGACTGTTATTTGACCACGATTATGCCTACCGATTCTGTTTATTACCTCTGCCTGATCTGGAACTGACCCTGGACTGTTTGACCATTCTTTTTGCCTGCCTCTTGGACTGATCTTTTACCCTGCCAGTGGTCTAGTGGGATTCATAGCACAGGGGTCTCACATATGTGAGGGGCTCCAGAATTTGTTTTTCTGGATGAAGAAAACAATTTTTTGTTTTCTCATTCTAGATTAGGGTCTGGTTGCCCGGAGGCTTCAAAGAGATTTGGGTGGGAGAAGCCTCCACCCCTGTCCCCATTCTGTCCTGAACGAGGCCCTACTTCTGCCTGTAGGACCTATGCCATCATGGGACAGTATCCCTGCCTGGACAATTGTGTATGCCGTTGCTGACCAAGTCCCTGCCTGCTGCCTGGACCAGTGATATCCTGCTGTGTAGAACTGCGCTACTATTACCACAGGTAATCTTTTGTTTACGCTTTGCTCAGCATAATGTATTTTGGGGTGTAATTCTTGGTATGTGCATGCTATGTGTCTCTGGAACACCGGACCGTGTTCCTTGCATGTTTGATCTCTGTATGTGGTCAGGCTGTGTAGAAGTCTAACACATGGGGTATCGTTTTACTCAGGAGGAGTAGCAGAATGTATTTTGGGGTGTAATTTTTGCTATCTAAATGCTATGTGTTGGAAATATCTTAGAAACGCACAACTTTGTGTAAAAAAAATGCGTTTATTTTTTTTCCACGTGTTCCAAAAACTTCTGGAAAACAATGAACCGTTCAAAAGACTCATTATGCCTCCTAGATTATACGTTGGGGTGTTAACTTTCCAAAATGGGGTCATTTTGTGGGTAATTTCATTGTCCTGGTGTTCCAGGGCCTTCAAAAGTGTAATAGGTAGTCAACTAGTTAGATGTGCAATTTATGCTCCTAAAACCCCGGATGGCGCTTCCTGCATGTTGGGCCTCCGTATGTGGCCAGGCAGTGAAAAAGTCTGACACATGGGGTATCGTTTTACTCAGGAGGAGTAGCAGAATGTATTTTGGGGTGTCATTTTTGCTATCTAAATGCTATGTGTTGGAAATATCTTAGAAACGGACAACTTTGTGTAAAAAAAATGCGTTTTCATTTTTTTTCCACGTGTTCCAAAAACTTCTGGAAAACAATGAATCGTTCAAAAGACTCATTATGCCTCATAGATTATACGTTGGGGTGTTAGCTTTCCAAAATGGGGTCATTTTGTGGGTAATTCCATTGTCCTGGTGTTCCAGGGCCTTCAAAAGTGTAATAGGTAGTCAACTAGTTAGATGTGCAATTTATGCTCCTAAAACCCCAGATGGCGCTTCCTGCATGTTGGGCCTCCGTATGTGGCCAGGCAGTGAAAAAGTCTGACACATGGGGTATCGTTTTACTCAGGAGGAGTAGCAGAATGTATTTTGGGGTGTCATTTTTGCTATCTAAATGCTATGTGTTGGAAATATCTTAGAAACGGACAACTTTGTGTAAAAAAAATGCGTTTTCATTTTTTTTCCACGTGTTCCAAAAACTTCTGGAAAACAATGAACCGTTCAAAAGACTCATTATGCCTCATAGATTATACGTTGGGGTGTTAGCTTTCCAAAATGGGGTCATTTTGTGGGTAATTCCATTGTCCTGGTGTTCCAGGACCTTCAAAAGTGTAATAGGTAGTCAACTAGTTAGATGTGCAATTTATGCTCCTAAAACCCCAGATGGCGCTTCCTGCATGTTGGGCCTCCGTATGTGGCCAGGCAGTGAAAAAGTCTCACATATGGGGTATCGTTTTACTCAGGAGGAGTAGCAGAATGTATTTTGGGGTGTCATTTGTGGTATGCACATGCCATGTGAGAGAAATAAGCTATTACAATGACAATTTTGAGAACATTTTTAAATAAAAAATAAAAATCTTAATTTTGCAAAGTATTGTGGGAAAAAATTACAACTTCAAATACCTCACCATGCCTCTTAATAAATACCTTGGAATGTTTACTTTCCAAAATGGGGTTATTTGGGGGGAATTTGTACTTTCCTGGCTTGTTGGGGTCTCAAGAAATGAGATAGGTCTTCAGTACATCGGGTGTAATCAGATGTGATAATTTTTTATGATTTGCACTATAGCTTGTAGACTCTAAAATTTTCACACAGACCAAATAATTTCGAAAAATTTGGGGTTATTTTTATCAAAGACATGTAGCAGTATAAATTGTGGCATAAATTTATGAAGAAAAATTAATAATTTGCAAAATTTTATCACAGAAACTAAGAAAAAATCATTTTTTTTCAAAATTTTCGGTCTTTTTTTATTAATAGCGCAAAAAATAAAAAACCCAGAGATGATCAAATACCACCAAAAGAAAGCTCTATTTGTGGGAAGAAAAGGACAAAAAAATCATTTAGGTGCAGTGTTGCATGACTGAGTAATTTTTATTCAAAGTGTGAGAGTGCTGAAAGCTGAAAATTGCTCTGGGCAGGAAGGGTGTTTAAGTGCCCAGTAAGCAAGTGGTTAAAGATATTTACATTTTTGGAGATGTACCTGTAATATATATATATATATATATATATATATATATATATATATATATATATATATATATATATAACATGATATTACAGTCAGAGAAAAAAATATAAAATAAATAAATTATATATATATATATATATATATATATATATATATATATATATATATATACACACACACACACACACACACACACACATCTAGAACTAAAAGAATTGGTATGCTAAAAATACTGCATATTGGAGTTATACCATGGCTCATTGTTTTAATCAGTCCCAAGTATTTTTTGGTCTGGCGTTCCATCCATATATGCATGTCTTTTCCTGGTAACCCGCTGGTGCCTCCATAGCACATGGCTTGCTAAGGCAGTACGTGGAGGAGGGAGGACCAGACATTGCCCAGGAGGAGGTAAGGGATCACTCTGTGTAATATTGTTGTACAACATTTTTTATTTTATCCCCCAAAAATGTTATCCTTTAGTATCACTTTAACCACTTGCTGACCGCACTATAGCAAAATTACAGTGCGGTCATCAAGTTCTGGGAGGACGTCATATGACATCCTCTCGTGATCATGCCCCCTGCACTCCTGCTGTGGCACGCTCTGTGATCGGTGCGCTGTGTGGGGATGTCTGCACTGATAATCAGGGCACCGATCATCAGTGTCCTAATTATCAGTGCAGCCCCAACAGTGCTGCCTATCAGTGCCAATCTGTTCCCATAAGTGATGCTAATCAGTGCCCATCGGTGCTGCCAATCAGTGCTGCCTATTAGTGCCCATCAGTGCCGCCTATTAATGCCCACCAGTGCAGCCTCATTAGTGCCCCTCCGGTGCAGCCCATCATTGCCGCCTATTAAACGCCCACCAGTGCAGCCTCATTGGTGCCTCCTAATTAGTGCCCACCAGTGCTGCCTCATCAGAGCTGCCCATCATTGCCGTCTATTAGTGCCCATTCATACTCTGGTAGCATTAGGTATATTCAAAGAAATACAATATTATAGACAAGATTATTAATATAACGTTCAGAAAAAGTCTACTTTTAATTATCCACCATGAGGCCTTCTTTATATAAATATACAGAACAGAACGATGACCACCACTCATGACAGCGAGAGAATAATGAACAACCACCCATCACTAGTGTATGACCTGTATATAAACAAGGTCAAAGCATTCTCTAATAAGAAACATACAAGACCCTCTGGCATCCGTAGCATAGCCGGCTATGATGTCTTCCCAGATCATTGTAATCCCTCAAACTAATAAGCTTGTGTAGATCCAAGATAAGCAGAAAAATAATAACCACAATACAGTGTAGTAATTTTAACCACTTATTAAAAAAAGTAGTAAAAACACTCAAGGAAAGATTATAGCCAAGATTCCTAATACTGAGTCATTTACTGGAATTAAAGGGTTAGTTCACCTTGTGCCAGGAACATCCCCAAGCGTTACAACCGTCCTCAATACATTACTATGCAGTGCTCCTTTTTTAAAGAATGCTTGCTTTTTCAGCGGCTCATTTCATTTCCCTCCCCTCTCTGTCCTGATGACACCGAGCTATGGATGCACAGCCCCGAAAACAAGTTGAGCTGCAAAAAAAGAACAGACTGCCCATGCGTAGGTAGGTTTCCAGGACCGCAGATCCAATGCTCTGGGAATTGGCCGTGAACTTGTTCTGCATACAGACGGCAGAACTTTTTCAGCCATCTGCAATGAAATAAGCAGCTGAAAAAAGGAGCATTATTTTAACCAATTCACCCCCCGGAAGATTTGGCTGCTTAATGACCAGGCCATTTTTTTGCGATGCGGCACTGCGTCACTTTAACTGACAATTGCTCGGTCGTGCGACAATGTACCCAAACAAAATTGACGTCCTTTTTTCACATAAATAGAGCTTGCTTTTGGTTGTATTTGATCATTTCATTGGCTTTTTCTGCTACTTCTCCCTCTCCCAGTCTTATATCTGCTACTATACACGGCAGTGTCGGCTGGTGCTCAACAATTTTTGGGGGGCACAAATTTAAAAAAAAAACATCAATTGCAGCCACTGTACCATCAATACACAGCTACTGTGCCCATCAATTGCTGCCACTGTGCCAAACGCAGCCACTGTGCCCATCAAGCACAGCCACTGTGCCATTAATTGCCGCCACTGTGCCATCAAATACAGCTACTGTATCCATCAATTGCTGCCAGTTTGCCCATCAATTGCTGCCAGTGTGTACAACTGCCGCTACCGTGCCCATCAATTGCTGCCAGTGTGCACCCCCTCCGCCCGGCATCTACCTGTCTCAGTGGGGCAGCAGGTCACGTGGCGGTGTCCTCCAAGCTTCTCGATGTCTTCTCCTGTCCTCTGCTATGATTGGATGCCTGATAGGCATCTAATCACAGCGCCTGTCGTTTCAGACAATCAGGTGACAGGTAACAGATCCGAGCATGGCTGAGAGACGGTTCAGTGTTAGGAAAGCAAATATTAATTTGCTTTCCTAACACAATGCGGAGTGGACTGCGAGCGCCCAGCATGGCACCTGCTGTTCACCTTTTTGGACACCTATTAGAGCCTATGGCTCTAATCAGGTGCTTCCAAAAAATACCCTGCCACTGTAATGCAGGCTCCTGGCACCCGAAAAGGGTCCGGGCACCTGAATAGGGAGTGGCAACAGCGATCATAGATAGATTTATGCAATGCATGAATCTATCTATGGTGATAGAGGTGTGGCAGGATAGAGGGGGTGACACCCTTATGGATGCACTGCCACTGATACATAGACTGCAAGAGATGAAATGCAGATATTTACACTGCCTCCAAGCCAAAGCTTTTTTTTTTTGTTTGTTTAGGTCAGAGTTATGGGGGGGGGGGTTAGACCCATTGCACGTTTTCATTTCTGATTGAGGCCCAGGCTAGGGATATTGATCTTCTCTATTTGTCCTGGTGACCATTGTAAGGGATAATCAAAATATATGAGTTGTTATCAGAACAGAAATAGATTGAAAATCTTCCACTGGGGGGACTTTTTCCAGTGACAAAAGGCCATTTACCTCATTTTGGAGAGATTCCCTCCCTCTTCCTGTTGTGTCTACAGGACAAAGAACTAAAACCTCATACACATGATTGGACTTCCAGCAGACAAATCCAAGGACTTTTGTCCAAAGGGAATTGGCCGTGAACTTGTTCTGCATACAGACGGCAGAACTTTTTCAGCCAACTTACACCAATTCTGCTCTTTAGCACCACCCTTTGGGCAACTTCTGCTATAGTTGTCTGATGGTTAGCATTGGTTCGGAGCATTTGTGTTTGTACTTCATGCTTTAGTCCGACGGATTTGTGTATCCGACAGAACACATTTGTTGTCGGACAATTTGAGAGCATGCACAGCCAACAACAATTGTCTGATGAAGCGTACAGATGGTTGGATTATCTGACAAAACATGTCCATCGGACAATTGTTGTCGGAATATCTGATCGTGTGTACGGGCCTTTAGGGATGTTTCCCAAATGCGACATAGATGGCAAAAAAAATAGCAAAAAAATTACTTATGAATGAATGAATGAATGAAAAACTTGTATAGCGCAACCCATGCGAATTTAATCGCCTCTGGGCGCTTGTTGTTCCTTTCTCTTTTGAAATCAAAAGAGATGAGTCTTGATCTTTCTCCTGAATGCGAGGTGGTTCTCCTCCAACCGAATACTGGTCGGTAAAGCGTTCCATAGTCTGGGACCTTGGAGCGCGAATCTTCTTTCTCCTTTGGACTTAAAGTTGGCTTTCGGAATCTGGAGCAGATTTTGATTGGTGGATCGCAGAACGCGATTGGGATTGTGAGCTTTTATTTTTTCACATAGATAATGGGGGGCATTCCCATGAATACATCTATGCGTTAGGCAGAGAGTTTTAAAAACAATTCTGTCTTTTACTGGCAACCAGTGAAGGGATCTCAGAGAAGGTGAGATTGATTCCCATGGTTTTTTTCCAGTCACAAGTCTAGCGGCCGTATTTTGCACGACTTGAAGACGAGCGATTTGGTACTTGGGGAGTCCGAGGTAAAGAGCATTTGCATAGTCTAATCTTGAATTCACATTTGCACCCACCACGACTGGTACGTCTTCTTTGGGGATGAAAGGAGTAAGTCTGCGTAGTAGGCGTAGCAGATGGTGAGATCCGCTGACTACAGACCCTATTTGTGCATCCATTGTCATGTAGGAGTCAAAAATGACCCCAAGACTTTTGACTTTGGTGCTAGGGGTGATGATTTTGCCCAAAATGGGCGGGGGTATCCAAGTTGTCCCCGGGTGATTCGTGCGCTTGGCGTGAAACAGTAGAAGTTCTGTTTTTGCTCCGTTGAGTTTTAGGTAACTCTTTGTCATCCAGTTCTCTATCAAAGAGAGGCATGTCTCTAGATTGAGGTGATGATCCTTTTTATTGCATATGCGGAAATACAGTTGCGTATCGTCTGCATATGAGTGATAAAGCAGTTTTTGGCTGCTAATTATTTCAAAAAGGGGACGAAGATAGATGTTGAATAACACCGGCGACAGAGGCGATCCTTGGGGGACTCCGCACGATACTGTGCGTTTCTCGGAAGTGAAAGATCCCAACTTCACAGTTTGCGATCGGTTTTCCAAAAAAGAGGAGAACCAAGATAAGTCGCTTTCTGCGACTCTGGCTACTTCGACTAGTCGAGTCAGTAATAGCTTATGGTCTACAGTATCGAAGGCTGCGCTTAGGTCCAACAGGACCAGGAGACAGGATTCGCCTTCGTCTGCGGCCTCAAGGGCGTCGTCCCATATTTTGAGCAGTGCTGTTTCCGTCCCGTGTCCAGGACGGAAGCCAGATTGGTATGGATCTAGTAGGTTGTGGGTATCTAGATGCTGTTGCAGCTGTTGTACCACTACTTTCTCCATTACCTTTGAGAGGACATTTAGGCCTGTTATGGGACGGCGGTGAGTTGGGTCCTTGGGGTCAAGGGTATGTTTTTTCAGAATGGGTTGAATTATGCCCTCTTTCAACTGGGAGGGCACTATGCCTTCCTTGAAGGATTGATTTATAAGCTGCGTGATCGGAGGTGCCAGGATGTCGGCACATTCCTTCAGCAGTTTAGTGGGGATGATATCATTTGGCGCTGTGCCGTTACGCAAAGAATCAATGATAATCTTTGTGGCCTGTATAGTAATGGGTTCCAGGGTGAACTTACCTGATTGTGGCGAAATATTGATGGTGCTGTGTGAAAGATTACGGGAGGGATTGGGGGGGGTTTGGTTCTGCTGAATGCTTTCCCGGATTGCCTCAATTTTATTAATGAAGTAATCCGACAATTCATCGCAAAATTCTTGGGTGTCAGAGTTGGGGGCTTCTAGACAGCTTGGATTCATGGTCTGATTGACCAATCTAAAGAGCTCGCGGGGGCGATTTAGGGCGCTGTTGATAGCCTCGGAAAAATATTTTTTCTTGGCTTTGAAAATTTCTTTGTGGTATTTCCTGGTTGATGCCTTGTAGATGGAGAGGTTCGCCTCTGAAGAGCTTCTCTTCCAGGCGGCTTCCGCCCTTCTACGCTCTTGTTTTAATAACGCCAATTGGTTGTTGAACCAGCTGGAGGTATTTTTTCGGATGCAGGTTTTATGTTTCGGCGCTATTAAGTCAGCTGACTGTAATAGGGCTGTGTTTATGGCATCCAGTGTTTCTACAGCCGTTTGGTTCGGCTGAATTGTTTTTATTTTATTCTTTAACGTGGTTTTGAAGAGTTCCGAATGGAGCTTCTTCTGACATCTAGTCCAGTGTGTTGTCACTGGTTTTGATGTTTTTGTTAAGGGAGGGAAATCGGAAATAATGAATTTAATTGCATGGTGGTCTGTCCATGGCAATAGTTCCTTTTCCAAGATTTTTATTTCCAGATTTTGCCTGAAAATAAGATCGAGGGTGTGACCTGAAGTATGTGTGGGCCCACATACTAATTGCTGTAGCCCTAATCCTCCTAGATGTTCAATGCAGGCGTCGGCAATGGGGTCTTGTGATGAATTGGCCCAAAGATTAAAATCCCCGAGCAGCAAAAGGTGTTTGCTGTTAAGGGTATAGGTAGAGATGAAGTCCGTCAATGATAGTAAAAGCTGCGATTTTGGGCCGGGTGGTCTATAGCAGAGTAAAATCTGTACGGTCTCCTGGGAGTTTATTTCCAGCTTCAGCGTAAGGGTTTCCATGAATGGAAGAGGGTTTTGAAGGACTGGTTTAATGATCGTAAGATGGGACTTGTGGATCACCGCCAGTCCTCCTCCTCTTTGCCCTAGTCTGTTTTCCGTTATAATACGGTAGGTTTCTGGCACCATTTCTCCTAAAATGGTGTTACAGTCGGCTGTGAGCCAGCTCTCTGTAATAAAGAGGCAGTCTAAATCGTATTGTAGAATGAAATCATGGATTTCTAATCGATGTTTTACTGCCGATCTGGTGTTGATCAACGCACATGATATGTGCTTAGGCTGGGGTAGGCGGCTGTGATGTTTGATAGTCGATCTCCGATCGTTTCTCAAAAGGCGCAGAATTTTTAGTTTTTTTTTGGTAATGGCTGGTAAAAATGCGGCATATTGCTTCAAGTCCCAAATGGTCTCTGCCGTGTATTGCAGATTGACCATGGTCGCCATATACCGGGGGGGGGGGGGGGAGTGGAGGATTTTCAAGAAGTGACTGAATCCTCCACCCAGGCTTGGTCCAGAGGAAGGCAAAAAACCCTGGCCTTGCAATGCCAATGTGCTACGGCGGGGAAAAAATTCCTTCCTGACCCCTTAAGAGGCGATCGGCGAACCCTGGATCAAGTCCTAATAGTGTTAAGGAAAGGGGATTGGGGCTGGGTGTACCAAGATGGCCGCCGACCAGGCAGCAGGATCCAGGCTGGGGTCCACCTAATTAAGTGGATCGGTGCTGCCTGGGGGGCCAGGAAGAATAGCTGGGAGGAGAGGGGGGGTTTGCTGGGGTAGGAGGAGGCTTTCTGGGCCGTTGAGGTGATTTGCTGCCGGTTGCCGGGCGTGAGGAGCAGTGCGCCGCTAGGCCGCAGGTGAAGCCGCGGCCTTTCCTAAATCGCGGCTGCCGCGAATCCTCACAGGCCGGCGCGGAAGTGTAAAAAAAACGCCCGAATGGCGTGGAATTGCGGGGATAGCACTGGGGGGGTAGCACTGAGTGGGGGGGGGGTAGTATGGGGGTACGGATGAAAGAGGGAGAGCTGTGGGGGGGTTGGAAAAGCTGCCTCAGCTTGTCCTGAAAAGGACAGCTGTGTGTGGCTTACCTGCTTGGCTCCCTGGCGAAGGGATGAAGGAGGGAGCCAGCGGGGATCAAGCAAGTCAGGGGAAGCCTAATGAGTCCCTGGAGGGGTGGAGGGAGCCTGCCTGACTGTCTGGCTGACTGGTCCCTGGCGAGAGCGACTCGTGCGGGAGGCCGGAGCGTCCTACTCTCCCACTGTCACTGACTGACTGACTGAGCAGTCTCTAGCTAGGGGGGAGGAGCTGGGATCTTAGAACCCCCAAACATTATATATTATTTTCTAACACCCTAGAGAATAAAATGATGGTCGTTGCAATACATTTTGTCTCCACGTATTTGCGCAGTGGTCTTACAAGTGCACTTTTTTGGTAAATAAATCACTTTTTTAAATAAAAATATAAGACAGTAAAGTTTGCCCAATTATTTTTTTTATATTGTGAAAGATAATATTACGTAGAGTAAATTGATACCCAAGATATCATGCTTCAAAGTTGCACCTGCTCATGGAATGGCGTCAAACTTTTACCCTTAAAAATCTCCATATGCGACATTTAAAAAAAATTCTACAGGCTTCACGGTTTAAGTTACAGAGGAAAACCTATTTTGGGTCACGTTTATTTCTATTACAAGGAATGTAGACAACCCTTGTAATAGAAAAAAGCATGACAGGTCCTCTTAAATATGAGATCTGCGGTCAAAAAGACCTCACGTCTCATATTTACACTAAGGTGCAATAACTATATATATATATATATATATACACACACACACACACCCATACACAGTTGCCACAAAAAGTATGTAAACCCTTTTGGAATGATATAGATTTCTGCACAAATTGGTCATAAAATGTGATCTGATCTTCATGTTTTTATTGAACACACAATGTAAACATTCACAGTGCAGGTGGAAAAAGTATGTGAACCCCTAGACTAATGACATCCCCAAGAGCTAAATGGAGTAAGGTGTCAGCTAACTGGAGTGCAATCAATGAGA
This sequence comes from Rana kukunoris, assembly GCA_029574335.1. Taxonomy (NCBI): domain Eukaryota; kingdom Metazoa; phylum Chordata; class Amphibia; order Anura; family Ranidae; genus Rana; species Rana kukunoris. The sequence continues at coordinate 79,274,501 of CM056060.1, forward strand.
TGAGATTGGAGGTGTTGGTTACAGCTGCCCTGTCCAAAAAAAAACATTGCTGCATTGCTGCACGTTTACAGTTTGTGCAAGAGCACCTGGATGTTCCACAGTGGTACTGGAAAAATATTCAGTGGACATGAAACCAAAGTTGAGTTGTTTGGATGAAACACACAACAGTATGTGTGGAGAAAAAGAGGCATAGCACACAACATCAAAACTTCATGGAGGGAGCTGTGGTGGCTCAACGTGATTGGCACTGCGCTGACAAGCCATTCACCTCTGCAGCCAAGGGTTCGGATCCCGGTCTCGGCTACATGTGAATTGAGTTTGGTGGTCTCAGCCCGGCTCCCGGTGGGTGTGCTATGCAAGGTACGCCTGTGCTTAGTACGCCCACCCCCCCCCCCCCCACAAAAACCACCACACTTGCACGCACACGAAATTGGTTTAAAACACACGCACTTTGGCCATGCGGTCTCCTAAAAAATAAAAGAGAGGCGAAGGACCTACGGGGCTGGCTGGGTGGGCTAGGCCCCCCCCTCACTCCCTCATAGGGGGAGTCCCTCTGCCCCATTGGGGTCCCGTTGGGCCCCAGTTGGGCTCCCAAGAGGAGCAGGTAGGGCGGGGTGAGTGGGAGGCCCCCCTTCACACCCGCCATTGCCACCAGGGGCATGGAGAAGGATGGCGATTGCCTCCGGGGGGAGGGTCTGCCTACTCCCAACTCCTGCAGTCCGGCTCCTCTCTCTCGAGTTCACGCACAAAAATACACTTTAAAAAAAAAAAAAAAAAAAAACTTCATCCCAACTGTGAAGTATGGTGGTGGGGGCATCATGGTTTGGGGCTGCTTTGCTGCGTCAGGGCCTGGACGGATTGTCATCATCGAAGGAAAAATGAATTCCCAAGTTTATCAAAACATTTTGCAGGAGAACTTAAGGCCATGTGTCCACCAGCTGAAGCTCAACAGAAGATGGGTGTTGCAACAGGACAACGACCCAAAGCATAGAAGTAAATCAACAACGGAATGGCTTAAACAGAAGAAAATACGCCTTCTGGAGTGGCCCAGTCAGAGTCCTGACCTCAACCCGATTTAAATGCTGTGGCATGACCTCAAGAATGCGATTCACACCAGACATCCCAAGAATATTGCTGAAAAGAGGAATGGTTAAGAATTACTCCTGACTGTTGTGCAAGTCTGATCTACAACTACAGGAAACGTTTGGTTGAAGTTATTGCTGCCAGTTATTAAATCCAAGGGTTTACATACTTTTTCCACCTGCATTGTGAATGTTTACATGGTGTGTTCAATAAAAACATGGTAACAATTAATTCTTTGTGTGTTATTAGTTTAAGCAGACTGTGATTGTCTATTGTTGTGACTTAGATGAAGATTTATGACCAATTTGTGCAGAAATCCATATAATTCCAAAAGGGTTCACATACTTTTTGTGGCAATTGTGTGTGTGTGTGTGTGTGTGTGTATATATATATATATATATATATATATATATATTAAAAAATATTATAGATATTTTTTTCTTTTTACTAGTAATGGTGGCAATTAGCGACTCTCTGCCTGTCGCCGCCCGCTTCACAGCCTGTCAAGTCTTACTCTGTGGACCCCAGCTACCACTGGGTGGGGAGCGGAGGAAGATTACTCCATCAGGCAAGGCAAGGAGATAAGCAGGCAGGCAGCTGGCCGGGACTAGAGCCAAGGCAGAAGAACATGCAAGAGGAGCTGAATGGGCATGCACCCAAAACTGAAGAAATATTCCCTCCGCTCCGACCAGAACATTATCATCAGAAAGGGGCACAGATAATGGAAAAAATATATACCCCCTAAGCTAGTAGGAGCGACTGTTCAAATCCAATCTGGGCACAAACTTGGTCCGGGGACAGTGTCCTCAATCTGGGGACTGTCCCTGGAAAAAGGAGATGTCTGGTCACCCTACTTTAAGAGCATTGGGCGGAAGTGACGTTATTGACGTTGCGTCTGCCCTGCAGTGATATAGAGGTGGGGGCCATCTTCCCCTCACTCATCTCCATATCCAGGCAGGGGACAGATGCGTTAGAAATTAATTTTAGAAATACAATGGGAGCAACATACCATTTATCATAGAGCCAGATGAGTATGTTATTTAATCCTGAAATAACCACTTCAGCCCTGGAAGAATTTGCCCTCTTAATAACATTAGCTGAGAATTGCACCACCATAGATCTGTCTTCCTGTATAGCAGAAAGACAGGGTCTCTGTGTGATCCCCTGTCAGAATGGAGATCTGCCTTGTTTACTATGGCAGATACCCCCGTTCTGTCACTACGGGGAACAATCGCGGGCCTGCTGATTTTCTCCCCCGCTGGCAATGTCTACGAGCCAACATACAGCTATGGCGATTCACGCAGCTGAGCCAACCTGCCGCAATATAACTGCAACGGCTGGTCAGCAAGCAATTAAGATAACCCAAGGTGTAATAGCCAACACAATTCAAAGTCTACAACAGGGTCTAATTTTTCTAATGTATCCTGTTTGAGATGATAATGCAGAGTCTATCATAAAGATACCTAAAGAAGTTTGCATCCTGATCTGGTCAGTTATTATTGGGGCTACAGCTGATCATCTAGGTTTGTTTCCCCCCCTCAAGATAAGGCCATTGTCATCTGCCCATAAGCCTTTGCAAATCAAAATGAAAGAAAATTCCCAGCTAAACTCACCATCCAGTCTGCAACCAACCAAATTATCCTGTCTAACAGTTTGCATTAAAAACAGAAGTTTAGTTAGCATACATTTACAAATACAAGCTTCAGCTGTGGAGCATCTCCAAGGCACCCCAGTATTATCTGCAGTCCTAAATTTATGAGAGTCTCCATAGTAGAAGCAAACACATTCTAATGGATTGGTTCACATATATGCAAATTTGATGCATTTTAACCACATCCAATTCGCATAACATGTGAATCAGAATGGGTTTTAATGGAGCCGGTTCACACATGACCGGGGAGGCCACAGTCCATTTATGAAAAGGATCCTGTGTGACTTTGGGTCTGGTTTAGGTGCGGATGCAAGTAAAAATTCGCACCTGAATTGGTGAACAAAACTGCACCGGACTCCGAACTGGAAACCACAGCCGGACATGAGCCAAAGTGCTCTTGATGTTATAAAGAATGGAAATTAGGTAAAGATTTACCTTAGAAATCAGGGAAGTCAATCAGCTAGTACAAAAACCAAAACTAAATCAGAGAGGTGCACAAAGGAAGTTTTTTGGGTTATTAACCTCCCTGGCGGTATGATTCTGTCTGGAATTACGTACCAAAAGCCGTACAATTTTTTGCATGGAAATTTGGCGTTTTATACTGTAGGCCTGCAATTCTTAGGAATAACTCACTTATCACCGGGTATGATAAAGTTTGAAACACAAAATCATAAAAATTAGAATATAATAAATAACTATAAATAATTATAACAAATAATAATGTAATTATAATAAAAATCATTCAATAATGTAACCAAATCAAAAACACTGAAATTTGCTCAGTTGCAGAATTGTCGCTGTCATTACTTTGATTTTTTTATGACAAATTTCCCCACAAATCGCTATCGCTCAATTCTGCAAGTGATTATAATTTATTATCGCTGTTTTCCAGCTGCTCTAAAATCACTTTTGACATAAAGGGACACTTTTAGTTGCTATGGACAATCTACAGTTTGCAGGCACAAAAAAAATGTTTTTATTATATAAAAGTACATGTAGGACACAGGGCAGACCACTAGGGACAAGGGGGGGGTGTATTTTTTACATACAGTACTGTAATCTATAAGATTACAGTGTACTGTATGTAATGTGTGTTTACTTTTTTTAATTTGGCGCCGGTCTCCGCCCCCGTGCGCCGTTACGTCGCAGGGAACGGAGATCGGCGGCACACGGAGGCACTGTGTGAGTCGAGCGAGGACGCCGCTCCCTCACACAGCGGGGATGCATCGCTGGATCCAGGAACAAGGTAAGTACAGTACCCTGCCTGGATAAAAAGTAAGCCAGAGCGCGCTGCAGGCTCTGCACACTCAGGGTTACCAATTTTTACATTGAAAATCCACCCCGAGTCACGCTCTGGGATACCGCTAGGAGGGTTAACAACTTAAGACCACGACCATTATTCAGGTTAAGGACCTTGGCCCATTTTGTGATTCAGCACTGCGTCGCTTTAACTGACAATTGCGCGACGTGGCTCCCAAACAAAATTGACGGCCTTTTTTTCCCACAAATAGAGCTTTCTTTTGGTGGTATTTGATCACCTCTGTGGTTTTTATTTTTTGCGCTATAAACAAAAATAGAGCGACAATTTTGAAAAAAAAATATATATATATTTTTTACTTTTTGCTATAATAAATATCCCCCAAAAATATATAATTTTTTTTTTTCCTCATTTGAGGTCGATACGAATTCTTTTACCTATTTTTGGTAAAAAAATAAAAATTAATCGGAATAAGCGTTTATCGATTGGTTTGCAAAAAATGTATAGTGTTTACAAAATAGGGGATAGTTTTATTGCATTTTTATTAATATTTTTTTTTTTTTACTACTAATGGCAGCGATCAGAGTTTTTTTCATGACTGCGACATTATGCCGGACACATCGGACAATTTTGACACATTTTTGGGACCATTGTAATTTTCACAGCAAAAAGTGCTATAAAAATGCACGGATTAATGTGTTTCTAACTGTAGAGGGGCGGGGGTGGACGTGTGACGTCAGTGATCGTCTTTCCCTATATCAATGAAGAAAGGGGAAGGTGTGCGTTTACACACACTTCTCCCCGTTCTTCAGCTCCGGTGACCAACGCGGCATACCGGCGGCGATCAGGTCTCGTGGGCGCAGTCACGGAGCTTCGGACCGGGTTGCGAGCGTGCCTCCGGTGGCGCGCTCGCGACCCCACGGCTGGGCCTTAAAAAAACACGTACAGATACGTGCTTGTGCCCAGCCGCGCCATTCTGCCGACGTTTATCGTTGGTAGGGGGTCCTTAACCTCTTGCCGACCAGCCACCGCTGTTTTACGGTGGCAGGTCGGCTCTGCTGGGCGAGATCATGTAATATTATCCTGGCGCGCGTGCCCGGCAGGCACGATCGCCGCTGGGCACCCGCGATCGCTCGTTACAGAGTGAGAATCGGGAGCTGTGTGTGTAAACTTACAGCTCCCGGTCCTGTCAGGGGGGGGGGGGGGTGGAATGGCCTATTGCCTGTTCATAGTTCATACAATGTATGAACAGCGATTTGTCATTTCCCACGTCAGTTAGAACACACCCAGGGAAGATACTTAACCCCTTCCTCGCCCCTTAATGTTAACCCCTTGCCTGCCAGTGGCAATTTTATAGTAATCAATGCATTTTTATAGCACTGATCGCTATAAAAATGCCAATGGTCCCAAAAATGTGTCAAAAGTGTCCGCCATAATGTCGCAGTACCGATAAAAATCGCTGATCGCCGCCATTACTAGTAAAAAATAAATAATTAATAAAAATGCCATAAAACTATGCCCTATTTTGTAAACGCTATAACTTGTGCGCAAACCAATCAATAAACGCTTATTGCGATTTTTTTGTTACGAAAAATATGTAGAAGAATACGTATAAACTGAGGAAAAAAATAGTTTTTTTTATATATTTTTGGGGGATATTTATTACAGCAAAAAGTAAAACATATACATTTTTTTCAAAATTGTCACTCTATTTTTGTTTATAGCGCAAAAAATAAAAACCGCAGAGGTGATCAAATACCACCAAAAGAAAGCTCTATTTGTGGGAAAAAAAAGGACGCCAATTTTGTTTGAGCATTTGTTCGTCGCACGACCGCGCAATTGTCAGTTAAAGCGACGCAGTGCGGAATCGCAAAAAGTAGCCTGGTCTTTGACCAGCAATATGGTCCGGGGCTGAAGTGGTTAAGTGGTTAATAGGTAACAGCAAACTCTTTGCGAATCATGGCTCTAAGAACAGCATTAGGTTTAAAATGGCTGAAAGTCTTTAGCCAAAACTCAAAGAATTCAAGCAAAGAGCACAATCTGCTGCAGCCCCATAATATCTCCCAGCTGCTTCCATAAAACAGCACAATAAGGACACAGAGCTAAGAAAAACATTCACGGCTTAGCCTGAGGATGCAGGCCACATGACAGGCCAGGTCAAGCAGCAGACACTTTTGTTCATGAACTCCTGGGAGAATGCTTCTACTGAAGTGACCCAAGAGGTCAGAAGTCTGTGAGGCCTTAATTGAAACTAGAATGTGCCCAACAGATTTCTGTACCTATAATTATCAGGAAAAAAAAATTCACCCAGGGAGAATCCACTTCCTATAAACCTTCACATTTCTTAGCAAAGTCAGTTCAAAATACTGTACGGACATCTTAGCCCAAAATCAACAAACAATGCCGATGTATAACATGTTGAAGGAATGAGAAGAACTGAATTTGCTGCATTTGATTTTCAGTTGAATGGAAGAAATGGCTGTAAAGTGTTTCCTGTACGTATATAAAATCTCATGACAAAAGGTAAAACTCTAGGTAAATCCCCCACCCCCAGTTAAATGTTGTATTTGTCTAGGGTGGTTCATATGAGCAGCAACAGATTCTTCCTTTCTCCTCTTTCCACTGATGCACCTAGAATGTGGGTGGCTTTCAGTGTCTTCACATAGGATGCATTATTACTGGTCCTGCACATTGCGTAAATAATGTTGAAAAGCTTCAACTGGTGAAGCAGCGAAGAGGAGCCGCTTCGGGGACTGGTCAGAGATAGATGGAATAGTGGTGGAGAGGTGCAAGTCTTTGGGATCAAGGAATAAGGTAAGTATTTTAAAAAAAAGTGCTGGGAGGAGCATCTGCAAGTTACATTTTTTTCAGCTGCCTGGAATTGGGTTTTTGGATGCATAACAACATTAGATAAAAAGTTAATTTAATCCTCCTATTTCTGGTCACATCGAGAAAGGTAATAACTGGGATTGATTTTCCAAGCCAAATCACTACCGTTTCCAATGAGGCAGGCCAGAACTCTATTGCACCCCCCTCCCTCCTCATCCAGTGCCAACATTCATGTTTGTAGAAAGATCTTTTCTGAGTAGTTTAGCATGTATGTAAAACATAACACGGAACTCCTATTATTTGTTCCCTTTAAGTCTATTAACCAATTGTCATCTGGGAAATTCTACCCCCTTCATCATGACCAGGCCATTTTTTCATGTCAGTCATGCAACACTGTAAGCAAATTAAATGTATATAGATCTTTTTCACCAATAGAACGTTCTTTTGGTGGTATTTTAGCCCAAAATATATTGTGCTACATGTCTTTGGTAAAATAAATCCCCAAAAGGTGTATATTGATTGGTTTATGTGAAACTTATAGCGTCTACAAATATTGGTATATGTAGGCGAAACTCAAAAAATGTGAATATCGTGCAAAAGTTCATTTATTTCACTAATGTAACCTAAAGGGTGAAACTAATATATGAGATAAGCTCATTACATGCAAAGCAAGATAGTGCAAGCCGTAATTTGTTATAATTGTGATGATTATGGCTTACAGCTCATGAAAACACCAAATCCACAATCTCAGAAAATGTTAATAATGTGGAAAGGTGCAAAATTCTAGGCTCAGTGGGCCAGATTCACGTACATTGGCGCATATTTTGACCAGCGTAGCGCACCTCCTTTACGTTAGACCGGCGCAATGTAGAGGCGCAATCACCGTATCCTCGTAGTATTTGCGCAGAAATTTGCGCCGGTGTAGCGTAAATTCCGAGGCGTAAGGCGGAGTAATTCAAATTGGGAAGGACGTGGGCGTGTTACATTGAAATGAGCCGTGACCCCATGCAAATGAAGGGCCAGCCTGATTGCGCATGCGCACATGAAGCAGACCATGGTCAGCACCTCAGTGCGCATGCTCACAACTCGGGAACGGCGCAATCAGTGAAATTGGAAGTGGACCCGGGCAACTTAGTGAACTACGAAGACAGCTTAAATAGACAGAGACAAACGCCCTTCCTTTGCAAAAGTACATCCCTTTGTATCCCTTCCTATACAGCAAGGTTCTTTTGTTCTGTTGTTTATTAGCGTTTGTTTGTTTGTGACATGTCTGAGATATTTGGGGACTGTTTTGCAGAGTGATTTTTGTCTTTTATGTGTTTTCTTTGTTGTTGTTTTTTTAAAATTACATTTTTGCTGGGCATTTTTTATTTTTGCTGGTCAATTTTTTATTTTTTTTTGGTTCTGTTTGTGAATGATTTTGGAATGCGGGGGTGACATTCCTGCCGGAAAAGGGGTGTCACCCTCATTTGTGGTGGAGAAGTGATCCCCAGGTCCGTGTGAATGGTGTATAAATGTACAGTGACATAATTGGAGCCGTGGCGTGGCGTTGCTTCTCACAAGTCCTGCATGGTGGGCTTGTGCCAATCCAATGTGATGAGGATGTGATGTGTCTGTGCTAGGGACCACAGTGGTGTGCATGCATGCATTCTCATTGTGCCATGATTAATGTGTGTGTTTAACGTGCAAAGATGCCTAATTTTAGACAGGACATGCAGCTGTTGCGCACAGCGCGTAGCCTGCGCTGCACCAACGTTCTTTTGTGGATCCCCGTAAGTCCCTCATTAGCATATTTGAATAGCAAATCAATGGTGTGTCTAGCGCAGTTTTGCGCGGATGGATGCGCCTGTCTATCGAAATTACGCCGGTCCAAAAAAAGTAGATTTCTTGCGTATCTCGTTTTGGGGATGCAGAGTATCGAAACGCATGCGCAAATTTTGACTTACACCACGCATCTCCTGTTACGCCGGCGTAATCGCTCTGTGAATCTGGCCCACAATATCTTTTACATTTTGATATAATAAATTTCGCAATTTCTTTTCTTCAGTTTAGGCCAATATGTCGCAATAAGCGTATATTGATTGGTTTGCACAAAAGTTATATTGTCTGCAAAATAGGGGATATATTTATGGCATTTTTTTTACTAGTAATGGTGGTGAAAAAAAGTAGATTTCTTGCGTATCTCGTTTTGGGGATGCGGCGCATCGAAACGCATGTGCAAAATTAGACTTACGCCGCGCATTTCCTGTAACGCCGGCGTAATCGCTCTGTGAATCTGGCCCAAAGTGTCCAAATCTAATCAGCTAATTGAGCCATAACACCTGCAAAGAGTTCCTGAGCCTTTAAAATGGTCTCTCAGTCTAGTTCAGTAGGAATCACAATCATGGGAAAGACTGCTGGCCTTAAAGTTGTGCAGAAAACCATCATTGACACCCTCCATAAGGAGGGAAAGCCTCAAAAAGTAATTGCAAAAGAAGTTGGATGTTCCCAAAGTGCTGTATCAAAGCACATTAATAGAAAGTTATGTTTTGAAAGGGAAACGTGTGGAACAAAAAGGTGCACAAGCAGCAGGGATGACCGCAGCCTGGAGAGGATTGTCCACCTGCCTACACTGCCAAGAGCACCAAAACTTGTTTCAATGACGTGGGATTACTGTGCTTGATTGGCCAGCAAACTTGCCTGACCTGAACCCCATAGAGAATCTATGGGGCATTGCCAAGAGAAAGATGTATTCCTGTGATGTTGCCAAGAGAGACATGAGACCGAACAATGCAGAAGAGCTGAAGGCCGCTATTGAAGCATCCTGGTCTTCCATAATGCCTCAGCAGTGCCACAGACTGATGGCTTCCACGTGAGGTAGTAATTGCAGCAAAAAGGGCCCACTTCTACTTTTCAGAGGTCCGATATTGTTCTGTGTACAATCCTTGTTTTATTGATTGCATGTAATATTCAAATTTTCTGAGATTGTGGATTTGGGGTTTTCATGAGCTGTAAGCCATAATCATCACAACTATGACAAATCACGGATTGAACTATCTTGCTTTGCATGTAATGAGTAATGAATGTAATGATCTCGTATATTAGTTTCACCTTTTAAGTTGCATTAGTGAAATAAATGAACTTTTGCACAATATTAAAAAAAATTGAGTTTCACCTGTATACTGTAAGTTTTTTTTTTTTTTACAGTAGTAATCTTGGAAATGAGTGACTTACAATGGGACCAGGATAGTGTGGTAGGCAATCTGATACAGACTGACAACGACATCACCAGTGACATTAATACAGTGATCATTGCTAATACAATCCCTGTCACTATACTAATGACACTGGCTGGGAAGGGGGTTAATATCTAGGAGGACAAGCCGCAGTCTTCTCTATCCCGAGAGACAGGAATTTTCTTTCCCCATCCTTGGTTTCCCTGCACTCCCTCACCTCCCTTACCTCCATCATCCCCAAGGGCCCCCTTCCTCTATCCTCCGCCCGTGAAGTTTTCGCCGTTCTGGGGCTCTGTTGAGGGCACAGCGCCAGGCCGCTCTGAATCGCGGGGCCGCGGTCTAGGAAAGACCGCGGCTTCACTTGCGGCCTAACGGCGCGCCGCTCCCCACGCCTCTGTGGTCCTCTCTCAGCCTCCAGGAAACCCCCCTTACCCCAGAAGGACAGTTACCCGGCCTGTCTCTCACCCCCTCAGCCCCCTGTTTAATTAAAGAAACACCCTGTCAGCCCTCATCCCACTGCCTGAGCAGCCATCCCACCAGACCAGCAACAGGGTCCCCCTCACAGCCCCAGCCCCCCCCCCTGTCTTTCCAAAGCACAGAAGCCTGATCCAGGGGTTACCCGATCGCCTCTTACAGGGGTCAGGAAGGAATTTTTTTCCCTGCCGGCGCATATTGGCCGAGCGCCGCCAGGGTTTTTTTGCCTTCCTCTGGACCAAGCCAGGAGAGAGGAGTTAGCCAATTCCTCTCCCCACTGCCCCGAAATCCCTCCCCCCCCCCCCCGGGTGTATTGGCGATCATGGCACGTAGGCAATATTCTGCCGAAACCATTTGGAGTTTGAGGCAATGCGCCGCAATACTGCCAGCCATCACCAAAAAGGCCCTAAGAACTGAGCGACTATTGAGAATCGATCATAGATCGACGGTCAGTCATTTCAGCCATTTACCCCAGCTCAAGCACATGTCATGTGCTCTGATCAACACAAGATCGGCAGTAAAACACCGACTTGAAATCCGCGACTTCATTCAACAAAAAGATTTAGATAGTCTTTTTATTACAGAGAGCTGGCTCACAGCCGACTGTTACACCGTTCTAGGAGAACTGGTGCCAGAAAATTACCGTATCATAACGGAAAACAGAATAGGGCAAAGAGGAGGCGGCCTGGCGGTGATCCACAAGACTCATCTTACGATCACCAAACCAGTCTGCCAAAACCCTCTTCCATTCATGGAAACCCTTACTCTGCAACTGCAAGCAAGTTCAAAGGAGACCGTCCACATTCTGCTCTGCTATAGGCCGCCCGGCCCAAAATCGCAGCTGCTATCATCATGGACGGATTTCTTCTCCACTTATACCCTCAACAGCAAACAACTTTTGCTGCTCGGGGATTTCAATCTCTGGGCCAACTCCTCACAGGACCCCATTGCCGACGCCTGTATTGACCACCTCGAAGGATTAGGGTTGCAGCAACTAGTATGTGGACCCACACATGCTTCAGGTCACACACTTGATCTTATTTTCAGACAAGCTCTGGAAATAAAAATTTGGGAAAATGATAAATTGCCATGGACAGACCACCATGCAATTAGATTCAGTATTTCCACCATCCCCCCTGCAACAAAAACATCAAATCCAGTGACAACACACTGGACTAGATGTCAGAAGAAGCTCCACTCGGAACTCTTCAAAACCACTTTAAGGAAAAAAATAGAAACAACTCAGCCGCATCAAACGGCCGTTGAAACATTGGAAGCCATAAACTCGGCCATGCTACAGTCAGCCGACTTGGTAGCGCCGAAACGACGAACCCGCATTCGGAAAAACAACCGCAGCTGGTTTAACAACCAACTGTCGTTACTGAAGCAAGAACGCAGAAGGGCCGAATCTGCCTGGAAAAGATGTTCTTCAGAGCTAAACCTATCCATCTACAAGGCGACTACAAGAAAATACCACAAAGGAATTTTCCAAGCTAAGAAAAAGTATTTTTCCGAGGCTATCAACGGCGCCCTAAACCGCCCCCGCGAACTCTTCAAGATGGTCACCCAGACCATGAAGCCAGGATGCATTGAAACCCCCAGCTCGGACACACAAGAATTTTGCAATGAACTATCGGATTACTTCATTAATAAAATCGAGGTAATCCGTGAAAGCATTCAGCAAAACAATTCCCCCCTCAGCCCCCCCTGCAGCCTCTCACACAACACCCATAGTAATTCTCCTATATCAGGTAAGTTCACCCTAGAACCCATCTCCATCGAGACCACTAAAAATGTCATTTGTACTCTGCGTAATGGCACAGCGCCAAATGACATTATCCCCACTAAACTGCTGAAGGAATGCGCCGACATTCTGGCTCCTCCCATCACGCAGCTTATCAACCAGTCTTTCTTGGAGGGCATAGTGCCCTCACAGTTGAAAGAGGGTATAATCCAACCCATCATGAAGAAACCCTCCCTGGACCCCAAGGATCCACTCCACCGCCGTCCCATAACAAGCCTCAACGTACTCTCAAAGATAATGGAAAAAAGTAGTGGTACAACAGCTGCAACAGCATCTAGATACCTACAAGCTACTTGACCCATTGCAATCAGGCTTCCGTCCCGGACACGGGACGGAAACAGCATTGCTGAAAGTATGGGACGATGTTCTCAAGGCCGCAGACGAAGGAGAATCTTGTCTTCTAGTTCTGTTGGACCTAAGTGCAGCTTTCGACACTGTAGACCACAATCTGTTACTGACTCGGCTTGCTGAAGTAGCCAGAGTCGCAGAAGGCGATTTATCTTGGTTCTCCTCTTTTCTGGAAAACCGATCGCAAACAGTGAAGTTAGGACCTTTTACGTCTGAAAAACGCACAGTAACACGCGGAGTCCCTCAAGGATCGCCTCTGTCACCAGTGCTGTTTAACATATATCTTCGTCCTCTCTTTGAGATTATTAGCAGCCAAAAACTGCTTTATCACTCATATGCAGATGATACGCAACTGTATTTCCGCATCTGCAACAGACAGGATCACCGCCTCAATCTAGAGACATGTCTCTCTTTGATAGAGGACTGGATGACAAAGAGTTATCTTAAACTCAATGGAGCAAAAACAGAACTTCTCCTGTTTCATGCCAAGCGCAGGAATCAACTTTCAACAGCGTGGACCCCCCCGCCCATTTTGGGCAAAATCATCACCCCTAGCGCCAAAGTCAAAAGCCTAGGGGTCATTTTTGACTCCTATATGACAATGGACGCACAAATAGGGTCAGTAGTCAGTGGATCTCACCATCTACTGCGCCTACTATGCAGACTCACTCCGTTTATCCCTAAAGAAGATTTAGCGGTCGTGGTGGGAGCAATTGTAAACTCCAGGCTGGATTATGCAAATGCCCTTTACCTCGGCCTCCCCAAGTACCAAATCGCCCGTCTACAAGTCGTTCAGAATACGGCCGCCAGACTTGTGACTGGGAAAAAACCCTGGGAATCCATCTCACCATCACTGAGGGCACTTCATTGGCTGCCAGTCAAAGACAGACTTGCTTTTAAAGCTCTCTGTCTTACGCATAGATGTGTCCATGGGAATGCCCCACTTTATTTATGCGAAATAATAAAAGCGCATAATCCCAATTGCGTTTTGCGATCCACGAATCGGAACCTACTCCAGGTTCCGAAAGCCAACTTCAAGTCCAAAGGAGAAAGGAGATTCGCGATCCAAGGCCCCAGACTATGGAACGCTTTACCAACCAGCATTCGGTTGGAGGAGAACCACCTAGCATTTAGAAAAAAGGTCAAGACTTTTCTCTTTTGATATCAATGGAGACAGGAACAACAAGCGCCCAGAGGCGATTCAGTTTGCATGTGTCGCGCTATACAAGTTTTCATTCATTCATTCATTCATTCATTCATTCAGCAATCAAGAGGTTAACTGTGTGCCTAACAACTTGTAATTTGTGTTATGTGTGCTGCATTTACTAATCAATGTGATTATTTTTTCTCCCTAAACAGCCACCTCGCTGCTCTGTGTATAAAACCCTGTGTTGTTAGTAAACACAGGGCTCTGTATTGTGATTTGCTAACCCGATCAGTAGGTCCTGGCCATAAACCATTGGCCTGAACCTGCTGACCAACTTGTGCTGTACCAAATTACAGCACAGACGGGGCGGCTGGCGTATGCCCCCTACCTGGAAATGCCAGGTCACGTACATGTACATGGCCAGCGCATAGTGGCTACCCTTCACCATATATGGCAGGATTACCACATGCAAATAAAGGACAAAAAGCCTAATAAAATAAAAACTAATATAGGCACCATGTGCAAGGACTGGTAAACTGCAACATATTACATTTTTAGACACACTGTATAGTGATTGGAGCCACGTATAACATGCACTGGGAAAACTCTACATACTTTATCAGTAGAATGACACGACAGTGTTTAAAAAAAAAAGTTATTTATGTGCCTCATAAAATAATGTTAATGTTTTCAAAGGATCAAACTCATATGGTGATAAAAAATAAATGAACAGGTTATACCAGCCATTCTCAACCAGGGTTCCATGGAACCCTAGAGTTCCTCCAGACGTAGCTAGGGGTTCCTTGAGCTGTGGCTGATTTACCTCTTATTTGATGGAGCCTACATAGTTCAGAGCCAATTCCACTTGGAGGAGCCAGTGGTATTACACCAACGATCTTCATAGTTCTACTGTAAAAAAGGGTATTCTTCTCACTGACCACCAAAGTAAAGGGCATTGTTCCCACTGACCCCCAATGAATGGGTTTGATCAGGTGTTCCCCAAGACCTGAAAATTATTTTTAGGGTTCCCTAGCAGTAAACAGGTTGAGAAAGGCAAGAAACATTGTGTATTCTTCATAAAAGAAGGGTGTGTAAGCTGCCTAGCTGCCAGCAGGGCAGCCATCACAGATGTTGGGGCCCCTTACAGAGCTTTAGGCATACCCCCCCCTGGAGCAGAGAAGGGGGGGCGGGTGCTGCTGAAAATCTGAAAGTTCAGGTTCACCTCCCTCCTGTGGGCCCCTGGGTACATTTGGGCCCCCCACTAGTGTAATGCCTGTACCCCCCCTGATGGCGGCCCTGGCTGCCAGCTGAGGTGTTCAGGTACCCCATTAGCTCTGGTGTGCCAATAATGCAGGCAGCTTTAGTGTAGACAAGTCATTCTAAACTAGGGTTCCTCCAGAGTTTGGTAGGGGTTCTTTGAGATTTGGCTTTTTGACCTCCCATTTAATAGTAACTGTATAGTTCCAGGGCCAACACTATTTGGCAGAGCCAACATTATGACACCAATAAACATTTTAGCTGTCTGTAAGGGTGGTATTCTCACCACCAATGAAAGGAGAGCATTCTTCCCACTTACTACCAATATAAGGGGCATTTTTCCCACTAAATCAAAATGAGTTGTTTTGCATGTGTCCCCCGACACCTAAAAATTATTTAAAGACTTCCTTTGTGGTTGGAAGGGTGAAAAAAAGCTGGTGTTGACTGAACCAACAGCCGAGTATGCTACATGCTAGTGATGTCACTACCTCATATAAGGCTGATAGGCTGCAATTGTCTCTAGTCTTCACAAAATATACATCAACGTTGTGTAAAAGTTTTCCCAATAAAGCCCAATTTTCTGATGAACATGAAAGATTCAATGAGGTTACTGTTTTACTGGGGAAGACACACTGGTGACTGGCTTCCACAACATCCTGCAAATCTTTCAGTCTCTTGTTTGATCACAGGAGAGTAGGCAATGTCAGTGGACGGGAGGAAGTGAGCAGTATAAATGTGTATACGTATTTTAGAAAAAGCTCAAATCCTTTGAGGATAAAAGGATTTACATGGGTTTAAAGAGAGGATGTAGCGAATGTCAACAAATTATCTTAAAGAACTCCTTTAAGTATTTATAACAAAAATGGTCCCCTAATATAACCTCATTTTTGCTGAAGCCCCACTCTAGCCCAATTTTTTTTTTTTTTTCCTACTGTATTTTTGGATAGATTGGGAAAGAATTAGAAATTATGTAAAGTTTTTATAATGTCCTCTTATGAGCAATTTCCCTCAATTGCTGTTCCTGTGACAGTGTCATACTTTTTTCTTTCTAGATAAACACGTAAAATATACCTTGATGTAAATAATTACCTATACAGTCTATGGTCCCCCTTTAAACGAACACTCTCAACCAGCCTTTCTCAAACTTTTTGATATGGAGGAGTCATTAAAATAACTTTCTGGAGGAGCACGGGTAGAGCCTGACTGAGCAGACATGCCAGCTCAGAGCTCTGCTCTACTTGCAAATAATACAATGAGCAAAAGCCTTGGGAGTCCCATTTAAAATATTCAGTCCTTTTCTGTAATAGCAAGAATATGGATACTCCACTCATCCAGCATATACTGTGCAGTAACCCCTTCCCAGCCAGCCAGTCAGTACAGTGACAGTGCATATTTTTAGCACTGATTTAGCACAGATGTTTTGCACAAAAGTGTCAGTTGGTGTCCAATATGTCCGCTGCAATATCGCAGTCCCACTATAATTTGCTGATCGACGCCATTACTAGTAAAAAATAATAAATACCGTATTTGCCGGCGTATATGACGACCTTTTGGATCCAAAAAAATGCATCCAAAGTCGGGGGTCGTCTTATACATCAGGTCCGATTTCGGTCAGGCTCCGGTCACGATCTTCCTACCTTATTTCTGGATTCCAGGCTGCGGGCATCCATAAATCAAAAGCCGCTCCTCCTCCTCAGATTGTTCCGTGATAGGCGGAACACAAATTTTCCCAGCAGGGCCTCTGTTCTGTGTTCCGCCTATCACAGATGCCTTCTCATCCTCGGGCGAGAGGATATCTGTGATAGGCGGAACACTGAACAGAGGCCCTGCTGGGAAAATTTGTGTTCCGCCGATCACGGAACAGTCTGAGGAGAAGTGCGGCTTTTGATTTATGGATGCCCGCAACCTGGAAAGCAGAAATAAGGTAGGAAGATCGTCTTGGCCGGCAGAGTGGGGGCAAGTGATGGCACAGTGGGGGCAAGTAATGGCACAGTGGGGGCATGTAATGTAATGGCACAGTGGGGCATGTAATTGCACAGTGGGGCATGTAATGTAATGGCACAGTTAGATTTGAAAAAAAGCCTGTCAGCGGTTGTTCCAGTCAGCGGTTCTTGCTACCCCTCAGCTTCCAGAAAGACTAGTAGGAAGGGGGTAGTCTTATATGGTGAGTATATCCCAAAACCAACATTTTTCCTGGAAAAATAGGGGGTCGTCTTATATGCCCAGTCGTCTTATACGCCGGCAAATACGGTAAATAAAAATTCCATAATTATATATCTTAGTTTGTAGACGCTATAACTTTTGCGCAAACCAATCAATATACACTTATTGGGATTTTCTCACCAAAAATATGTAGCAGAATACATATTGGCCTAAATAGATGGACAAATTAGATTTTTAGTTTTTTTATTGGATTTGTTTTAGAGCAGAAAGTAAAACATTTTTTTTCACAAAATTATTGGTCGTTTTTTGTTTATAGCCCCCAAAAAAACCCCCCCAAAAAAACGTATTGGTGATTAAATACCACCAAAAGGAAGTTCCATTTGTGGGGGGGGGGAGACATACGTTTTATTTGGGTACAGTGTTGCACGACCGCAGTATTGTCAAATAAAGTAGTGCATGGCCTTCTCATTACGGGGGGTACATCTTCCAGAGGTCAAGTGGTTAAACTTGCTTCTAAAATGTAAATAAATCTTACATGGTGGTCGTTCTGGCTTTTCTAGAGGTACAGCAAAGCTGAAGATCAGTGCATCAGTTTATAAATGTTGCTCATGGAATAAGCAAATTAACTACAAGTGCACCCTTGTTTGCTAAAGAAGAAGTCTCACTTCGATTTGTCCCAGGGGACAAAGAACATGTAGTGATTTGACCCATCTTCCAAGTTGCACAGGGCCCCCCTTTCTCCTCAGCCATCCAAACACACAGCTAGCTAGGAGATCTCTGCTTTCACAGAAGCACTATTCTTCATCTCCAAGGACTTGTCCGTCTGCCTGGAACATTATAGCCAACATATCTCCTCCCTTTGCATTCCTCATAAAAAAGCTTGTCTTGAGTAAGTGGTTGAGATGGAGAAAAGTGCCATCTATCCAAGCAGCTGTCTCCTTGCGAGGTGGGTTGTTGGATGCCTAATTAGGGAGGGGGTGCACTGTCTGACCTTGCCCACCACCGTTAGACAGCACCTAGAAAGACGAGACAAAGTGTTACATGCACTTTGCCCCTGGGGAACACAACACATTAACCACTTAAGGACCGCCTCCTGCAAATATACGTCGGCAGAATGGCACAGATGGGCACAAGCACGTACATGTACGTCCTCTAAGTGCCCAGCCGCGGGTCGCGGGCATCCACGACCCGGTCCGAAGCTCCGTGGCCACGGGACCCAATCGCCGCTGAAGTCTCGCGATCAGTCCCTGGAGCTGAAGAACAGGGAGAGCTGTGTGAAAAACACAGCTTCCCCATTCTTCACTGTGGTGCTGTCATTGATCATGTGTTCCCTAATATAGGGAAACATGATCAATGACGTCACACGTCCAGCCCCACCCCCTATAGTTAAAAAACAGATGGGGTCACACTTAGCCCCTTCAGCTAGTGGTTATCTCCCAAACTGCAATTGTCATTTTCACAGTAAACTATGCATTTTCAATGCATTTTTTGCTGTGAAAATGACAATGGTCCCAAAAATGTGTCCGCCATAATGTCGCAGTCACGAAAAAAAACACTGATCGCCGCCATTAGTAGTAAAAAAAAAAAAAAATGAATAAAAATGCAATAAAACTATCCCCTATTTTGTAAACGCTATACATTTTGCGCAAACCAATCGATAAATGCTTATTGCAATTTGTTTTACCAAAAATAGGTAGAAGAATACGTATTGGCCTAAACCGAGGAAAAAACATTTTTATTAATACATTTTTGGGGAATATTTATTATAGCAAAAAGTTAAAAATATTGCATTTTTTTCAAAATTGTTGCTCTATTTTTGTTTATAGCGCAAAAAATAAAAACCGTAGAGGTGATCAAATACCACCAAAAGAAAGCTATATTTGTGGGGGAAAAAAAAGGACACCAATTTTGTTTGGGAGCCACGTCGCAATTGTCAGTTAAAGTGACGCAGTGCAGAATCGCAAAAACTGGTCAGGTCCTTTACCTGCCTAAAGGTCCGGGTCTTAAGTGGTTAATTCAATTCAAAGTAAGACTTCTTTAACTGCTTGCCGACTAGCCCCCATCATTATACTGCAGCACGTTGGCATGGCTGTGCAAGTTGTAAGTGCTAGCTATAAGGGGGCGACGCCGGAGCCGATGCATGTGGCCGGCGGACGCGATGTCTGTTGGAGACCCACAATCGCACCTCAGAAAGCCAGAACGGGGATCTGTCAATGTAAACAAACAGACAGATCCCAGTTCTGTCAGGGAAGAAGAGAAACATCTACCGTTTCTAGTGTCAGTCCACTCCCCCCACAGTTAGAAACACCTCCCTAGGCAACACTTAACTCCTTGATCGCCCCCTGGTGTTGACCCCTTCCCTGCCCTGACATTTATACAGTAATCAGTGGCTATTTTTAGCTCCGATTGCTGTATAAATTTCAATGGCCCAAAAAAAGTGTCCGATCTGTCCGCCGCAGTGTCACAGTCCTGCTAAAAATCACCAACATTACTAGTATAAAAAAAAAAGAAAAAAAAAGAAGGATTTTTGTACTCTCCGTAAAATCCATTTTTCTGAGTTCATGGACAGACACAGCAGCATTGACCTTAGGGCAGTGATGGCGAACCTTGGCACCCCAGATGTTTGGGAACTACATTTCCCATGATGCTCAACTACACTGCAGAGTGCCTGAGCATCATGGGAAATGTAGTTCCAAAACATCTGGGGTGCCAAGGTTCGCCATCACTGCCTTAGGGTATTATATCCTTTCTTCCAGGAGAGACTAGGCAGAAAACAGCACTTTTAAGTGTTAAAAACACTTTCCTCAGTACAGCTCCTCCCAGGTGGTGTGGTCCCCCGGGTATAACCCACTCTCTGACTCAGCAGCTCCAGTTTGTAACAAGCGGTACAAAAAAAAGGAGGGGTGGGTGGTGCTGTGTCCGTCCATGAACTCAGAGAAATGGATTTTACGGTGAGTACAAAAATCCTATTTTCTCTTCCGTTCATGGACGGACACAGCAGCATTGACCTTAGGGACGTCCCCAAGCAATGTCCAAAAAAATCGAGGGGTGGGAAAACAACACAGCAAACCAAGCTACACCCCAAACAAAACCAGAGTTTCTCAACGGAGGAACTCCAACCCTAATTTGCCGTCTGCAACACCTTGCGGCCGAAGGAGGCATCCGAAGATGCACTCACATCCACCTTGTAAATCTTTGAGAAGGTGTGGATGGACGACCAGGTCGCTGCCTTACAAACCTGTAACACAGACGCTTGATGATGGAAAGCCCAAGAGGCACCGATCGCCCTGGTCGAATGCGCCATAACCGAAAAGGGAGGCGCCTGCCCCTTAAGGGCATAGGCCTGAAGTACAACCTGTCTGATCCACCTAGAAATGGTGGCCAACGACACCGCCAAACCTTTTTTAGGACCAGTCACCGACACGAACAGTGAGTCCGACTTCCAGAACGGACCTGTAGCAGATAAGTACACCCGTAGGGCCTGAACCACATCCAAGGAAAAGTGGCCTCCTTCTGGATTTTCGGCCGAGGACATAAGGATAATAACACAATGTCCTCAATGTGAAAAGCAGAAACGACCTTTGGGAGAAAATACGGCTGCGGCCGCAGCACCACCTTATCCTTGTGGATGACCAAGTAGGGAGCCTTGCAGGACAAGACTGCCAGTTCAGACACCTGTCTGACTGAGGTAATTGCTACCAGAAAAACCACCTTCTGTGACAGAGTCAACAAAGGGATCTTTCGAATGTCCTCAAAGGGAGCGTCTTAACGCACCGAGAGGACTAAATTCAGGTCCCATTGGGCCAAGGGAGGACTCACAGGAGGGGGCCACATGCCGGACCCCTTGCACAAACGTACGCACCAGGGAGTGCGCCGCCAAGGGTCGCTGAAAGTAAACAGCTAGAGCCGAAATCTGACTCTTAACCGTACTTAAGGCAAGAGCCTGATCCACTCCACGCTGTAAGAACAGCAGAATCCGGGACACCACGTATGTACGGGGAAGCCATTTCATCTCTTCACACATAGAGATGTAGGCCTTCCACTTACGATGGTAAATCTTTCGTGAAGTAGACTTCCGTGCACGCAGCACGATAGAGGTACCAGGAGCGGCGCGGCCAATCCGGGGCGATCAGGATCATTGGAATCCCCTCGGCTTCCACTCTGCGCAGCAGACGAGGAAGAAGCTTCAGAGGAGGGAAGGCGTAGATTAGTCGATAGTGACCCCAAGGTGTCACCAACGCGTCTGACGCGTCCGCCTACGGGTCCTTTGACCTGGTCACGAACCGTGACACCTTCCTATTGAGACGGGACGCCAGGAGGTCCACGTCTGGAGACGGTACCAACACTGACTTCTGTATATTTAGAAGCCAGCCGAACTCGGAGAGTCGGACACGTGATGGACACATCCTCTTCTAACTCTGAGCTTGAGGGAGCTCTCAGAAGAAGGTCGTCCAGGTATCCTACAACAGCGATCCCGCGCTGCCTCAGTAGGGCTAGAATCGGAGCAAGCACCTTGGTGAAGACCCGTGGTGCCGAGGCCAGGCTGAACGGGAGGGCCACAAATTGAAAGTGGTCCTCTTTGATCGCAAAGCGCAGAAATCTCTGGTGCTTTGTGCATATGGGAACATGTAGGTATGCGTCCACGATGTCCAAGGACGCCATAAAGTCCCCCTGATGGAGCGCTGCCACTACCGAGCAAATCGACTCCATCCTGAATTTTTGCACTTTGACAAAACAATTGAGGGCCTTGAGGTCCAGGATTGGACGGACCCCTTCCTTCTTAGGGACTACAAACAGATTGGAGTAAAACCCCTGAAACCGTTCCATCGAGGGAACCGGCACAATCACTTCCCTGACCAGTAGATCCTGGACAGCCCCTGACAGATCCTTCCGGCGATCCGGAGGAAGCTGGAGGTTGGAAGGAAAAAATCTGTTTGGTGGACATGAGAGAAACTATCTTGTACCCCGAGGAAACTACCTCCCAAACCCAACGGTCGGAAAGAAGAGACCTCCACCGAGTCACAAATTTGCGAAGCCGGCCCCCCACCCGAGACACAGGCGGGGGCAGACCTTCATGCGGAAGCAGGTTTGTCCGCAGGCTTGTTAGGCTTGCGGTAACATGTGTTCTTCTGCTCTGCAGCGGGAGTCTTATCTCCTTGAAAACTTTTTCCTGACGCACTGGGCGGGGGCGAAAAAAACGCTTGGGGGTAGTAAAGGAGGGACCTTGCTTATGGCGAGGCTCCTTACCCTTCCCAGACTGTGGGAGGAGTGTGCTCTTACCACCTGTGGCATCCTTTATGATGTCATCCAGGGACGCCCCAAAAAGCCGTTCACCCTTAAAGGGTAAATCTACCAAGGCCTTCTTTGAGGACTGGTCTGCAGACCAACACTTCAGCCGCACAAGGCGATAGAGTACCACTGCGGAGGCCCTGGAGAGCAAGAGGAGCGTATCCAGGGCCGACTCGCAGACAAACTTTAAGCCCTGAACCAACTGGTCATCCAGGTCCACACAGGTCTCAGAAGCATTCTGCGCCTCCAGCTCCTGTAACAAGACCTTTACCCGTTCGGTAAGTGTCTGCGACACCAGAGCCCCCCGGCCAAAACCGGTCTCACTGCCGAACCCACTACTGTTAAAATAGAGCGGGCCACAGCCTCAGCTCTCCTATCTGCGGGGTCCTTAAAGGCAGGAGCCCCTTCCACAGGCAACATGGTGGCTTTGCTCAGTCTGGACACAGGGGGGTCCACTGACGGAGGAGAGACCCACTTTTTTTTTTAAAGTCCTCCTCAAAAGGATAACGGACCGCAAAGTATTTTAGAACAGCAAAAACTTTCTGCGGCTTATCCCATTCCTTGTACAACAATTTACCAGAAAAACAACAAGAGAGGCGCCGCTTAGTAAACTGCTAGACTTTAATGAAAAAATACATAAAAGCACTCACATGGTAAAGTAGAAAAAACAGGCATGATGATGGGGTACTGTGAGTCGTCCGACCCAGCCGAGTTGTGTATGTGTCCCTTGAATTTCTTTACAGTGTTCAGACTGTGCTGGAGAAACGAGCCGCTGTTAATCAGCTTGAGAAAGGTGCGCGCCGTGTGTTCTGTAACATCCAACCACGGCCCTTGCACTGAAACGCGTCCTAGGATTGGAGGTCCCCCGTGATGATGTCATTGCCCCTCCCCATGCCGTAGCGTCCCGGCGTGCATTCCAGCGTGCGCTCCAGTCTACCCGCCTGCACAGTATCAGCATACCAGATCTGATTAACAGCGGCTCGTTTCTCCAGCACAGTCTGAACACTGTAAAGAGATTCAAGGGACACATACACAACTCGGCTGGGTCGGACAACTCACAGGACCCCATATCATCATGCCTGTTTTTTCTACTTTACCATGTGAGTGCTTTTATGTATTCATTAAAGTCTAGCAGTTTACTAAGCGGCGCCTCTCTTGTTGTTTTTCTGTTACATGTCATTGGAGCCCTGCTTCAGCTCCCTTCGCAAGGCTGCCCTGGATGCATAAACTTCTCCTCATGAATAAGGCTTTTTACAGACTATAGGACTTTTTTACTTTGAATAATCTATGAACTGGTTATTTGTGTGCGCCTATATTGTATTTTGTACAACAATTTGTCCAGATATGAAACACAAGGAAACACGTTTGCGGTGCGGGATGGCTTGCGGAACCTGAAAGGAACAGGCACATCCGATGCCTCCGCCAAATCCTCAAGTTTTTGAGTATCCCGCACCGCAGTGATAAGAGCTCCAACAAACGCCTTATGCGCTGAACCTGAAGCAGAGTCATCCTCACTGTCCATGTGGGCTAAGCCTGTATCATCTGACATGACAGAATCAGAGCCTGACGCAATAGCAGGGTCTGGCTCTGTGTCAAAGCCATTCCTAGAAGCCGGCGCAGGGAGGGGGCGCTTTTTACCCCCCTTCTGGCCACTTGTCGCTTCAATCCTGCCGAGAAACGCCTCAAGGACTGCCGTCATAGCCTATACAGTGGTGGCAGGGGCACTAAGGGTTAACTAAGGCATGGTTGGGGTAACAGCCTCTGGTTCAGACTCCATGTTGACCCACCGCTTATGCCTTCTTAGTACTGCAAGGCAGACACTCACCGGTCACCCTCCCGGCTGCAAAACAGAGAGCAGGGGACCCCCAGGAAACTCACCACCCGACCAGGTTGTAGTGTTAGCTGAAGCGCTGAGAAGTGCTGGCTGAGCTGCACTGTCCCTCAGGAAGCGATTCGCGGGCTTTTGCTGCGCTATTTCAGGCACTAAAGGCCAAGACTTTTCCAAAATGGCCACCGTATGCAGGAAAAAACAGCATGCGGGGCACAAGAAAATGGCCGCCGACCTATGCAAACCATGTCCGCGGCAAAATGGCAGCCATACACGTGTTTAAAACACAGTGACACAGCAGAAAGACACAGC
The DNA here is from genome assembly GCA_029574335.1 of Rana kukunoris. NCBI lineage: Eukaryota > Metazoa > Chordata > Amphibia > Anura > Ranidae > Rana > Rana kukunoris. The sequence continues at coordinate 79,299,159 of CM056060.1, forward strand.
CCAGCACATACAGCAACTTCCCCACAAAAAAACAACAGCACCTCACAATACACGGTCCCCGGTAGTGACAAAAACCCCAGGAGGGCCCCCCCTTACAGCCGCCACCCAGCATGGGGAAGGAGGGAGAGGAAGGGAGAGAGGAAAGCAGGGTGGACCCTCATTCGACCTCCCCAGGGCCACTACTTACCCGTCCTGCGACACCGGCTGGAGGCATTCCGGACAGAACCAACGTCCGCTAAACTGCATGGCTGTCAGCCAGACACGTTGTGACAAAGCCAGAGAGACCGGTCATATGTGTGCCCTGGAACATGTAGTTCCCCGGCCACCCCTGGAGCAACGGGGCATGTTGTGGACGACCCAGAGCTGAGCTGAGGGCCAGCACACGCTCGATGGCCGAGCATGGGGGGACTACAAGGATCAAGATCCAGCCTGCCACCCAGTCGGCAGTTGATAGTAGATCTCAGGATCAAAAATGCAGGAACAAAACAAAAAAGCGAAACAAACAAAAAAATTCCAGACTCCAGAAGGCCATGTCTACTCCTGACGCTAGGCAGAAAAAACTGGAGCTGCTGAGTCAGAGTGGGTTATACTCGGGTGACCACGCCCCCTGGGAGGAGCTGTACTGAGGAAAGTGTTTTTAACACTTTAAGTGCTGTTTTCTGCCTATTCTCTCCTGGAAGGAAGGATATAATACCCTAAGGTCAATGCTGCTGTGTCCGTCCATCAACGGAAGAGAAAAATGTATAATAAAAATTCCATAAATATATCCCCTATTTTGTAGACGCTATAACTATTGTGCCAATCAATATATGCTTATTGCAAGGGCATTGCAAGGGCTGGCAGTTACAATTACTCCCAGAGGCATGATGGCACTTGTAGTTCTGCAACAGCTGGAGGGCCCCAGGTTGCCTACCCCTGCTCTAGGCAGTGTCATTAGCCCTACCCTTCTTGGGGATCACAAGCTATGCTTGCAGATGTCAAATTTCTTGAATTTATTGAGCCACATATGGACACCTTAAGTTACAGTTGTCATTTGTACTAGTTAATCACCTTCTTCACACTGTGCCTGGTTGGATAATTCACCCTTCTCTCTTGGCTATGAAGTTGTCTGCAAGCAACAGAGTACAGACAGCTCACAGCCACTGCTATGCTGCCAGACTAATTTGCATATGAAACATAATTAGGCCAATAATGATAACAATATAACTATTTAAAAATACAATGAAGTCTCGGCTAAGCTCATGAGATTTGTAAGCTTAAAAATAGGTCAAACTGACATTCATTGTTATCTGCATTGAAATATTTCTTAGTATAAAACTGCATAGAGGCAAACCATATCTGAAAGTGAAGTATATTTTATTGGAAATGCCGGTCCTTTAATCATGTTCTTTGACATGTATTGAAACCTATCATTGCTATTGAACAAAAACTAGGCCAAGAGCCTGAAGCACTCAAGAACTTTGGCTGGTAATTACCAAGACAATTTTTCTGTTTCTAGGATTTCAGCATTATACCTCTGGTTTAAAACACAAAGCATTAATGCATCATCTGTTGAATGCTGCTAAAGCATGTATACCGCTTAAATGGAAACAAACACAACCCCCTACTTTGAGCATGTGGATTAGGAAGGTGGAAGAAGTGAACAGAATGGAGGATTTGATTTGGACAAGCAGGAAAAAAAGAGAAATATACTGTAAAATTTGGACACCATGGAATGATTTGATCCAGTCTGAGGAGAGTGAAGGACTATTGGAGGGGGAGTAGGGGATGGGGGGAGAGTGGAGAGAGGGGAGGGAAATGTAAAACATTTATTTATTTATTTATTTATTTATTTTTTTTATTTTTTTTTGGTGGGGTTGCTTTGATTTGATTTTGGATAACGGCTAGGATTGGGTAGGGTAAACATGGGAAGGAACATGTGGATAAGGAACCATTAGTACTAAGGTAGAAGGGTGAATGGGGAGTGGGTTAAGATACTCTGGAAGGACATGGGAGAGCGTCCCCCCCATGACCAGATACTAAGAAACTGGAGGTTTTTTTTTTTTTTTTTTTTTTTTTTGGAGCAAGATAAGAGGTTGTTTCCAGGGAGCTCCTTTCTCTCGCCATGAACCGAAATGGGGACCCAATGGCCCAAGCTCTTGGCTCGGTAGGGTGGGAGCGGTGGGTGGGGGGGAGAATGGGTCCAAATAGTGGGAATGTTGTTGCTTGGTTCCTTTTCCTTTTTTATTTCTTTTTCTCTCTTTCTTAAATTTTTTGTGGATGGGATAAATAGTAAAGAGAGACTGTATTGCACTAAGATAACTGAATGTATTTTGTTTTTTCTTTAGCTAAACATGAATGTTATCTCCCATGTTTTGTATAGATGTTGGAAAATTATTTGAAAAATAAAGAAATTGAAAAAAAAATAAAACACAAAGCAGTAGATTTTACCTAGGAGGACCATGATAATAGAACGTTTGCGTTTTTATCCCTCCTCTATGTTAGTAGGGAGATACTATTTTTTGGACTCGGAATGGGGCACAGTGGAGGCTGTTTAGATTTAGATGAGGCTTTGGGTTAGGATAGAGGTGTAGACGTAAAAATCCCCTCTTATTATTGGAGGAACATTTCCACACTTAAAAATTCTCTGTGACTTCCAATATATGTGAAGTTCACAGGAAAGCGGTACAGAATTAATTAAAGCAAGCAAGAGTGTAAAACAAGAAAAACTAGATGCCCAAAGCGATCCCTAAGATCCAAGTATGCTTTAATGTTATCAGGACTTCTGGGTAATGCCTTGTTTTACATGGTAGGCCTGGTACCAAAAGTTTAACCCAGTGTGTTCTGACTCTCAAATCTAACCACCGAATGTGTGATCTCTATTAGGCCCCTTTCAAACGATCGGTCCGTTCAGGTCCGCCTGTCAGTTTTCACTGCGGACCTGAACAGCCACTCCATGCAGTCCTATAGAGCAGGGATCCTCAAACTATGGCCCTCCAGCTGTTGCGGAACTACACATCCCATGAGGCATTGTAAAACTCTGACATTCACAGACATGACTAGGCATGACTAGGCATGATGGGAATTGTAGTTCCTGAACAACTGGAGGGCCATAGTTTGAAGACCCATGCTATAGAGCGTCGGATGTCAGTGAAGACATGTCCACTGACATCTGACCCGATCTGCCAAAATCAGATGTATGGAGATACGTCACCATCCGCCCATGGCGGATCGGATTGGGTGAGATCTGATGAAAATGGACATGCTGTCCGTTTTCATCAGATCTCCCCATAAGAGACAGTGGCACTGCACAAGCCCCTCCCCGCTCAGTGAGCAGAGAGGGGCTTGTCATCCGCCGGCTCCGCAGGGAGAAATCTCCCGGTGAGCCGGCGGACTTTGTAGCGATGGAGTCCACCTGTGTGGAAGAGGGTTAACTGATGCAGTTGTGGCAATATAGCTATAATTTACAGTCTTAGTATAATTAGCAGATAATGACTCAATCCATATGACATCTTGTGTAATTGTAGAAAGCTTTAATCCAAAACTTTTGCAGATCTTCACAGATGAACAGGTGGTGTGCATGCGCGTGCCTTAAACCCGGAAATAGGCAGCAATGTACGGGTACGCCGTTTTGTCTACAGACGCTGCTCACCCACAGTATATGGCGGGCGGGCGGCCGGGCAGCAAGCGAGTATAGAAGATTACTGTAAGCCAATGTTTATTTTAAAAGTCTCTCTAATTGCATTAAGTTGTCTATGTTTATGGTGTGGTGTTATACAGCACTCCGACACATTCTGCTGCCTTCTTTTTATATATTTATGTTATTAGGAAAGGACTAGCAGGCAAATTGGCATCTCAAACCTTTCTTCTAAAGCCTCGTACACACGGTCGGACATCAAACAAACTTTCTCTTGGATTTTTGTCCGAAGGGAGTTGTCCGATCACACCCATAGTATACACACGCTCAGACTTTTCTGCAAACTTTTCTAAAACTTTCCCTACATCACATGGTTTTTCTGCTCTTTTCTGCTCTTTACCGCCACCCTTTGGTTAACTTCTGCTATTTTTGGTTGATTTTAACATTGGTTATGAGCATGCTTATTTGCACTTTGTACAAAAGTCTGATGGCTTGCTGTACACACGGTCGGACTAGGCACCATCTGACTTTTGTTGCCGAAAAGTTTGTCCGTTTGCAGCCCGAAAAAGTTTGTCCGATGAAACCCGAAAAAGTTTGTCCAATGGAGCGCACAACTTGCTGATTTTGAAGTTTGTTGGCAAAAAGTCAGACCGTGTGTAACGGGCCTTTAGTCACTAAAGTACTCTGAATTCTCCCTTACTACATACAAATGTCTATTATTTCTAAAGGTTATATTACACTGTCATCTAGTGGTGTAAATATGCACAACAGCTGCAATAAACCTCACCATTACATTATTATCTGTAGCACCTGACCAGGCAAGTTTAAAAACAGGATCAATCAAGGATATGTGCTACAGGTACAGTTATGCTTACCCAGTACAACAGACAAAATAAAACAACATTTTTTAGTAGACCAAAACAGTATGTGGGGAATCCATAAAGAGTGTCTACAACCCTGGTACCCAACCCGTGTGGCCCTTTGGTGTTTGGAGTGCGGCTCTTGGGCCCCAGCGGTTAGTAGAGGGAGCATTGATTTGCAAAGGGTCCCTTAATTGTAGTAAAATCTCATGCAACATGTCCCTATTCTGTGACAGTGTCCTATAGCGCAACTTCAGTCTCCAACCGCTCTAGTAGAATAATCTCTGACCATTTCCTTCCATTTGTCTTCAGTCTGTGACAATTTTCTGTAGCATTACATATAATAAATAAAATATGTGGACCTTTGGAGACATTAGGGGCCGCATTAGAGACTCCTTTTTCTTGCAAGTTGAAAACCACTGGTTTACAACCATTCTAGCATGGCTTCACACCACACGTTGGTGTGACGGACAGATTCATATACTTGCAAACAGATTATTATTATTATATTGTATTTATATAGCACCAACAGTTTACGCAGCGCTTTACAATATAAAGGGAGACAATACAGCTATAATACAGTAATATACAGGAGGATTAAGAGGGCCCTGCCTAGAAGAGCTTACAATCTAATAGGGTGGGACAGGTGGTACAAAAGTGTATAACTGTGGGAGATGAGCTGATGGAAGATTAGTTGGAGACATGATAGGCTTCCCTGAAGAGATGAGTTTTCAGAGATTTCCTGAAGGTAGCAAGCGTAGGTTGAAAAAAGACAAGTCAATATAATTCAGCCAAAAATTAGGAAGAAAATGAAAAATGGCCATTATTCTCCAAGACACCTGCCATTATTTTTTAGCATCTTAGCTCATTGTCAATCGTGTATTTGTCTAGAAGGCAGAGACAGACCTCTTCCACCCTTCTAAGAAATGTAGATGCAATAGTGCCACCTGTACACCAAACCTATTCTCCCCCCCCCCCCCCCCCAACATTACCTATTGCCCTTTACTACCTCCATTCTCCCATCTTTTGCCTTTTGTGTTCGTATTTTCCTTTCAATTCCTATCCCACCACAATGAAAACATCTATATACTTTGCCAGGACAAACATAGAACTAAGCCAAAAGAGTGAATCTCAAAGGCCTACAAAAAAAAAAAAAAAAAAACACTCAATTATAACTGCTGTATTCCCACATATAAAGTGCCTTAAAAAAGTATTCATACCCCTTGAAATGTTCCACATTTTGTCATGTTAGAACAAAAAATTTAAATATATTTTACTGGGGTCATATATGATAGACCAACACAAAGTGGCACATAATTGTGGAAGGAAAATGATAAATGGTTTTAATTTTTTTTTTTACAAATAAATATCTTAAAAGTGTGGCATGCATTTATATTCAGCCCCCTGAGCTAATAGTTTGTAGAACCACCTTTCACTGCAATTACAGCTGAAAGTCTTTTTGGGGATGTTTCTACCAACTTTGCACATCTAGAGAGTGAGATTTTTGCCCATTCAGCTTTCCAAAATAGCTCAAGCTCCGTCTGTGAACAGCAATTTTCAAGTCTTGCCACAGATTCTCAATTGAATTTAGGTATGGAAGTTGACTGGGCCATTCTAACACATGAATATGCGTGCATGTAAACCATTCCATTGTAGCTCTGGCTTTATATTTAGGGGCATTGTCCTGCTTGAAGATGAACCTCTGCCCCAGTCTCAAGTCTTTTGCAGGTTTTCTTCTTAGATTGCCCTGTATTTGGCTCCATCCATCTTCCCATCAACTCTGAGGCGGCGTACACACGTACGAGAACCTCGACGGGTGGAACACATCGTTCCGCCCGTCGAGGTTCTCGCCCGGCCGTCGAAATTGGCGACCCGCCCGTTGGGAATGGCAACCAGCCATTCATCCAGGCGGGTCGTCGAGCAAATAGAGAGCCTGCTCTCTATTCGCTCAACGGGATTCCCGACGGGCGGGGCGAGCCAGGAGCGTACACAAGGCCAAGGTTCTCGCTGGAATGCAGCTCCCAGCGAGGTTCTCGCTGGTTTCTAGCGAGAACCTCGGTCGTGTGTAAGCCGCCTGACCAGCTTCCCTGTCCCTGCTGAAGAAAATCATCCCCACAACATGATGCACGGTGGGGATGATGTGTTCAGGGTGATGTGCAGTGTTAGTTTTCCGCCACACATCACATTTTGCTTTTAGACCAAAAAGTTTAATTTTGGTCTCATCTGACCAGAGCATCTTCTTTGCTGTGTCCCCCAACATTGCTTCTCGCAAACTACAAATGGGACTTCTTATGACTTTTTCAACAATGGCTTCCTTCTTGCCACTCATCCATAAAAGATTTGTGGAGGGCACAACTAATAGTTGTCCTGTGAACAGATTCTCCCACCTCAGCTGTGGATCTCTGCAGTTACCATGGGCCTCTTGGCTGCTTCTCTGATTAACGCCATCCTTTTCCAGCCTGTCAGTTTAGGTGGATAGCCGTGTCTTGGAAGGTTTGCAGTTGTGCCATACTCTTTCCATTTTCAGATGATGGATTGAATAGTGCTCCGTGAGATGTTCAAAGCTTGGGATATTTTTTTTATTATCTAACCCTGCATTCCTTGGCTTTCATGATGCTTTGTTCAAGGATCTCTAACAAACCCCTGAGAGCTTCACAGAACAGCTGTATTTGTACTGAGATTATCTTACACACAGATGGACTACATTTACTAAGTAGGTGACTTCTGACGTCAGTTGGTTCCACTAAATTTTAGTTAGGGGTATCAGAGTAAAGGGTGTTAAATATCTAAAGTGTGGCGTGCATTTGTATTCTTTTGTAAAAAAATTATGAAAACCATTTATCATTTTCCTTCCACTTCACAATTATGTGCCACTGTGTGTTGGTCTTTCAAATAAAATCCCAATAAAATAAGTTTACATTTTTGGTTGCAACATGACAATATGTGGACAATTTCAAGTGGTATGAATATTTTTTCAAGGCACTGTGTGAGCATCTATATAACACTGACTGCAAAAATGATGCATTAGAGCCGGTTCACACAGGGGCAACCTGTCAGGCGACTCAGCTGCCCGACAAGTCGTGGTCCTCAGTAGTCAATGGAACCATTCTAATAGGAGCGACGCAAGTCGCTCTGACTTAGAAAAAGGTTCCTGTACGATTTTGGGGGCAACTCGGGGCGAATTGCATTGACTTCAATACAGAAGTCATTTTGCAAGTTGCCTCTCAAGTCGCCTGTGTGTGAACTGGCTCTTACACATTGTCAATATGTAAACAATATCTAAAGAGAGAAATATTTGTTCTTGGCCGCACTATTTAAAAAAAAAAAAAAGAAAAGAAGTTTGTGTGTCATATTAACAACCTCATCTTTTGAGCTAACAAAAAAGACATACAAAGCTACTCTGAAGGCAACACCTTTGGCAACAACCTCTCTAACGCCCCCTTTCTATTCTCCAATTACAACCTCATCAGTTTTGCAGTCTCTCTGTCCTCAACCACCTATCCAGTCAAGCAGCAGCCGATTTCCCATAGGGAACATTTGTCACTTCTCTGCTCTGCTACTGACCACATCTATCTCACCTTGTTCTGCCCTGGTCTGGCCACTTCTGTCTCCCAACACCTCACTCTCATCCACGTTGGTGTACTTGCTCCTCTTACTACATACAGAATCAGACTCCAACCTTTACAACCATGGCAAACCAAATATCTCAAAAGACACAGCAGCCATGTTCCTGCAAGACTTCCCCGTAAACAAATCAGCCCTTCTAAAATAAAATAAAATAAAATCTGCTTCCTTGCTGCCCAAAAAATTATTTCATCACTCTTATTATCCCAGTGAATGGCTCTTCTCTACCTTTGACTCTCTACGTTGCCTCCCACCACCTTAACCCACTAACTCACTCACTGTCATATTATTATATTCTCTCACACATCTTCAATCTCTTCCTCTCTACTGGCACTTTTCTTTACCCTGCAAAGCATGCACTGGTCCCCCTATACTAAAAAAAAAAAAAAAAACACTGGACCCCCAGTCTGAACAATTTAAAACCCATCTCCTTGCTACCATTTACCTCTAAACTTCTAGAATGCCAAGTCTACAATGTGGTGCTCAACCTTTTAAGGAGCGAGGGCCACTTAAGCAACTTAGTAACCAGTCGCAGGCCACAATGAGCGAATGACAGGTCAGTGTCCACTCTGCAGATTGGATTAGAGGTAGGTGGGTGTAAACAGTTTACATCTACCACTCCATAGAGGTGAATAGAGGGTCTGATTGGGTCGGACCGATCATGTGAAAGGGGCCTAAGGTTGCTTTTACACTGATGGTCTGCGGTCTACCCAAACTGCGGGCGCAGTGCACTTGTGGCTTTCCTGCGGGTTAGCTACACTTTGCCATAGAATTCCATTTTATCCTACAGGAGTACTGCGGATCAGTTTGAAAACAGCCTGGTAACCACTGCAGAACACATATGCCCATATATACACTGTGATTTAAAGGGGTTGTAAAGGTAAAAAAAATGTTTTGCTACATAGCTTCCTTTACCTTAGTGCAGTCCTCCTTCACTTACCTCATCCTTCCATTTAGCTTTTAAATGTCCTTATTTCTTCTGAGAAATCCTCACTTCCTGTTCTTCTGTCTGTAACTCCACACTGTAATGTGAGGCTTTCTCCCTGGTGTGAAGTGCCGTGCTCGTCCCCTCCCTTGAGGGGGAGGGGGCGAGCAGGAGAGTCAGGACACTCTCTAGGTTGCAGATAGAGAAAGGAGCTGTGTGTTGGTGGGCGTCCTGACTCTCCTGCTCGCCCCCTCCCCCCTTAAGGGAAGGGACGAGCACGACACTTTACACCAGGAAGAAAATCTTGCATTACTGTGTGGAGTTACAGACAGAAGAAGTGAGGATTCCTCAGAAGAAATTAGGACATTTAAAAGCAAAATCGAAGGATGAGGTAAGTGAAGGAGGACTGCACTGAGGTAAAGGAAGCTATTTGGGGGGAAAAAAATGTATCTTTACAACCCCTTTAACCACTTGCCTACTGTGCACCTACACCCCCTTCCTGCCCAGACAAAATATAAGCTTCTGGCACTGCGTCGCTTTAACTGACAATTGCGCGGTCGTGCGACTTGGCTCCCAAACAAAATTGGCGTCCTTTTTTCCCCACAAATAGAGCTTTCTTTTGGTGGTATTTGATCACCTCTGCGGTTTTAATTTTTTGCGCTATAAACAAAAATAGAGCGTCAATTTTTAAAAAAATGCAATATTTTTTCCTTTTTGCTATAATAAATAACCCAAAAAATATATAAAAAAAATATTTTTTCCCTCAGTTTAGGCCGATAGGTATTCTTCTACATATTTTTGGTAAAAATAAAATGCAATAAGCGTTTATCGATTGGTTTGCGCAAAATTTATAGCGTTTACAAAATAGGGGATAGTTTATGGCTTTTTTTTTTTTTTTTTTTTTACTATTAATGGCGGCAATCTGCGATTTTTTTATTGGGACTGCGACGTTATGGAGGACATTTCGGACACTTTTCTGACATTTTTGGGACCATTTACATTTATACAGTGAAAAATGCTATAAATATGCATTGATTACTGTATAAATGTGACTGGCAGTGAAGGGGTTAACCACTAGGGGGCGGGGAAGGGGTTAAATGTGTGTCCTATGAGTGTTCTAACTGTAGGGGGAGGGGGGGGTGACTGGGGGAGGTGACCGATTGTGTCCCTATGTACAAGGGACACAACCGCTCTCCTCTCTCCCTGACAGGGACGTGCAGCTCTGTGTTTACACACAGAGCTGCACGTCCCAGCTCAGTTACTGAGCAATCGCGTGTGCCCGGCGGCGGCTTTAAAGGGACATCACGTCATATGACGTGATGTCAGAACAATGGAGTCGTCTGCCCGCAGTCATTTGACGGTGGGCAGATGACAAGTGGTTAAGTAATAAACTTACCTTTAAAAACAGTCTAACATTCATGTATCGCCGGCTGTTGCTGTCCCAGGCAGAGTGCATTTGGTATCACGCCGCCTAGGACAGGAGCCAGTGCTATACAGGAAGCTTCGGCTTATGCAGCTGTTTGCTTCCTCTAACGCTGGCTTCATTCACAACACTGATGCTCTGGGATGGCAGGTCAGCAACCTGCAATCCGGACTTGCCAACCCACCATCCCAGAGCAGGAGGTCACCGGCCACATCAGAAAGCTCTGCGGTCCACATGTGGCCCCCGGCCACTGGTTGGACACCCCTGCCTTACAGCCTGGCTTTCACTCGCAACACTCCACAGGAACTAAAACTCACTAATGATTTACTGCTAAAACCAAAACGCCATTACTCCATACTACCTTTACTTGACTTTTCTGCTGCCTTTGATATAGTTGACTACTCCTTCTTACACTTTCTCTCGGACTTTTCTTCTTTTCTAGCTCTCCTTGTATCTATACCTTCAGTGTGGCCTACAACTCGGTTTCCTACCTTCCAGTTCTTTTTTCTGTAGGCTCTGTCCTTAGACCCCTTCTTGGTCACTTGGTAACCTCCCACAGCTTCCAATACCATCTCTATGCTGATGACATAAGAATCTGTCTCTCTATTCCGCACCTCACCACTTCATTCTCCTCTTGCATTACTACCTTACTAACTGACATAGCAGTATGGATGTAACACCACTTCCTCAAACTAAATATTTTTAAAACGGAGCTCATAATACTAACCACCCCCACCCCCTCTTCCCTTACCATGTGCCCTTGCTCTTCTTCTATACTTTTCTATCAAGATTTAGAATACAATTATCAGTCCGTCCCCTTATGCCAGGGTGCTAGGTGTAATACCCGACTCTAACCTGTTCTTTCAAATCGAATTCCAATCACTAACCAAATCCTATAGACTTCACCTCCAGAACATTTCCAAAATATACCCCTCTTAACCAGTTAAACCACCAAGCTATTGCAACTTTCTTCTCATAGGCTTACCTTTAGATAGGTCCCTTTAGGCTATCATGAATGTGGCTGCCAGATTAATTTACGTTACCAGCTGCTCAGCGTCCATCCCTCTCTCCCAACAGCTACATCACCAATTTTGTCTCAATTTATCACCCAAACTGTCCCCTCTGCTCCTGCAAAAAACCTCCTGCACACTAGCTTCCCTTGTCTCCTTCTCCTATACTTGCCTCCAGGACTTCTCCAGAGCCTCTCACATTATCTGGAAAGCCCAATCTGCCGAGCCATCTCCTACTCGGTCTACCTTTAGGCAATCCTTGAAATTTAATTTCTTAACGGAAGCCTATCCCACCTCTACCTAAAAATGTTACGTTTATATTTTCATCAGCTCATCTCTCTTATGGTTATTACCTTTTGTACCACTTGTCCCTCCCTATAAGAGTGTTATCTGCCATGAGCAGAACCCTAATAACCCTCTTGTATTTCATTGTTTTGTAACTGTACTGGCTCCCTCCATTGTGTAAAGCACTGCACAAACTGTTGGCGCTATATGTATCCTATAGTATTATAATAATAACTAAACAGCATATAATGCAAGAAAAAAGGTGGCATTATTAATGTTCTTACCACTGTCACTATAGGATAGATTTACTAAAGACAAATAGACTATGCACTTTGCAAGTGCAGTTGCTCAGAGCTTAACCACTTCAGCCCTGGAAGGATTTACCCCCTTCCTGACCAGAGCACTTTTTGTGATTCGGCACTGCGTTGCTTTAACTGACAATTGCGCGGTCGTGCGATGTGGCTTCCAAACAAAATTGGCGTCCTTTTTTTCCCACAAATAGAGCTTTCTTTTGGTGGTATTTGATCATCTCTGCGGTTTTTATTTTTTGCGCTATAAACAAAAATAGAGCGACTATTTTGAAAAAAATTCAATATTTTTTACATTTTTCTATAATAAATATCCCCAAAAAATATCTAAAAAAAAACTTTTTTTCCCTCAGTTTAGGCCGATACGTATTCTACAGATTGTTCGTAAAAAATAAAAAATAAATCGCAATTAGCGTTTATTGATTGGTTTGCGCAAAATTTATAGCGTTTACAAAAAAGAGGGTAGTTTTATGGCATTTTTATTAATATTTTTTTTTTACTAGTAATGACGGCGATCAACGTTTTTTTTCAGCACCGAAACATTATGGCGGACACATCGGACAATTTTGACACATTTTTGGGACCATTGGCATTTTTATAGCGATCAATGCTATAAAAATGCCATTGGCAGTGAAGGGGTTAACACTAGGGGCAGGGAAGGGGTTAAGTGTGTTCTTGGTGTGTTCTAACTGTATGGGGGGGGGGGGGGGTAGACTCACTAGGGGAAATCACTGATCTTCTGTTCATACATTGTATGAACAGAAGATCAGCGTTTCCCCCGCTGACAGGAACGAGAGCTTTGTGTTTACACACATAGCTCCCGTTCCCCGCTCTGTAACGAGCGAGCGTGCGTGCCTGGTGGCGATCGCGCCCGCCGGGCACACGCGCGGGACTCGGGGGACGAGCGGGGGCGGCCGCAAAAGATAGGACGTAGAGCTACGTGCTCCCGCGTAGCAGTGCCGCCATCCCGCGGCACTGTCAGCAGTGTAGCTGCTGGCTTTTAATAAACATACACTCACCTGCTCCACGTTCCAGCGACGCGCCGGCCGGGGCTCCGCTCCTCCCCCCCCTCCCCGGCCGGCGTCTTCATCCTAAGTGTGCGAAAGCTTTCGGCTTCACGGCCGGGCACCCACTGGGCATGCGCAAGCGGCGCTGCGTTTTCTGATTGGACAGGCGATCGCCGGGGACCTGTCACGTGTCCCAGGCGATCGCCTACAGGGAGGGGCTGCCAAAAGGCAAATTGACTATTCGCTTTAGCAGCCCCTCGGCGGAAGGATGAAGTGGGACAGGAAGTCCCACTCCTCCTGAAGCCCCCACTCCCCCCCCCCAAAAAAAAAATTACATGCCAAATGTGGCATGTAAGGGGGCAAGGCGTGGATTAAGCGGAAGTTCCACTTTTGAATGGAATTCCGCTTTAACAAATGGGATAAGGCTTCACTCTACAAAGAATACCCAATCACATAAAATGAAAACAATAACAACAACAACAAAAAAACAGCATTTTTTTGCTTGCACATAAAATTAGAGAGCAACTGAGCATGTGCAAAGCAGGGTGAGCCAGTGTTTTACTGGATTTTAAACAGTACGGCACTATATAGGTGCCGTATGCAAAAAAGAGGCCAGTCTGAAGTGATCTAGCAAGGCTTAATTTATTGACAAAAGTTCAGTTGGGCTTTAAAGGAACACTAAAGGTTCATATTTTTTTATTAGATCAATTGATTGCTGTAAGCTAGAGCATTTAAATACCTCCAAAATACAGTAATCCAGGTTTGAAAATGCCATTTCCTGTCTCTACTCTTCTTGCTTTCCACCAGCATCTAAGCCGTTTTGCATGGTGGAAAGCAGAATGTGCTCACCCCCTCCCTAGGACTACAGCCCTGCGTGAAGATGCTCTCTTATCCCTCACAGGCATGGAGGCTAAGCCTAGTGGGAACTGTAGTTCCCATTAGGCCTGTGATGTAGCAAGAATGAATGCGCACCGCAAACCAGGAAGTCAGTGAGAATAACTATTCAGGAGTGATGGAGGTGAATAAAACAGCTCGATTTCAACAGGTATCAAACTAGTTATAATGCAAAACATTACTTTTTACTTTATCAGCTACTGTTAGACTTTAATTTAAGAGGAAACTATTTTTGTTTTTACAACCCCTTTAACCACTTGCCCACGGCGTCATGGTAAAAAGACGTCATGTTTTTAAAGATGGATATCTCAGTAACGGCAGCAGCTGCTGCCACAACCGAGATATCCATCTTTTCCGTGGGCAGTCCTGTACACGATAGCGGCAGTCTCCGCGGCAGATTCGCAGCGAGATCGCCGTTATCGGTGGCGGGAGAGGGCCCCCCCCCTCCCGCCGCTCTCCAGCGCCCTCCGCCGCTTACCGGAGCCGTCGGTAGCGGCGGAGGCGATCGGGTCCTGTCGGCAGCTGTGTTGGGATAAGAGTGAGGGAAAAATCGCCCCCACCCATCCCCCATAGCTCTGCTGGGCGGAAGTGACGTCAAAACGTCAGTTCCGCCCAGCATCTTAAAGAAACATTTTTTTTTTCTGACATTTGAAAAATTACATTTTTTTTTTTTTTTTGCATTTAAGCCTAAATATGAGATCTGAGGTCTTTTTGACCCCAGATCTCATATTTAAGAGGACCTGTCATGCTTTTTTCTATTACAAGGGATGTTTACATTCCTTGTAATAGGAATAAAAGTGATAATTTTTTTATTTATTTCGGTGTATAAAATTATAAACTAATTTAAAATAAATACGAAAACAAAAAAAAAAATTTTAAACGCCCCATCCCGACGAGCTCGCGCACAGAAGCGAACGCATACGCGAGTAGCGCCTGCATATGAAAACGGTGTTCAAACCACACAAGTGAGGTATCGCCGCGATCGTTAGAGCGAGAGCAATAATTCTAGCCCTAGACCTCCTCTGTATCTCAAAAAATGCAACCTGTAGAATTTTTTAAACGTCGCCTATTGAGATTTTTAAGGGTAAAAGTTTGACGCCATGCCACGAGCGGGCGCAATTTTTAAGCGTGACATGTTGGGTATCATTTTACTCGGCGTAACATTATCTTTCACAATATATAAAAAATTGGGCCAAATTTATTGTTGTCTTATTTTTTTATTCAAAAAAGTGAATTTTCTCCAAAAAAAGTGCGCTTGTAAGACCGCTGCGCAAATACGGTGTGACAAAAAGTATTGCAACGACTGCCATTTTATTCTCTAGGGTGTTAGAAAAAAAAATATATAATGTTTGGGGGGTTTAAGTAATTTTCTAGCAAAAAAAACAGTTTTAGTCTCGTAAACACCGAATCTGAAAAACAGGCTTGGTGGGCAAGTGGTTAATTGCCAAAATCATGTGAAAACCTGGTCAGCTTGTACTGTACTTTATAATTAAATACACTTTACTGAAGTAACTAAACATACAATGTCATGAGAAGTTAGGAATTCTGAACCTGGTAACAGTTTGAGCATTTAGGAAAAAGTGTAAAGTTAAATTATTATAAATTAGAGTTATCACTGGCACATGCTCACCTTATATCTCTGCTCCTCAGAAAGGTCTCTCACCCCTTTTAGGGCAACAAACACCTTATAGTGAGGGTCGGAGCCCCCAGAGAATTGACCTGAAAAGAAAATATCATTACTATCTATAAGAACACAGATTTACATATAATTTACTACTGAGTGCAAACATTCTTTGATGAGCTTACACATCATTAACCACTTAAAGACCCCCGCACGCACATATACGGCCACAACATGGCTCGTACAGGCACAAGGGCGTAAATTTACGTCCCCGCCTGAGTGCGGTTCGGGGGTCCCATCGGGACCCCCTCCGCGGCGTGCGGGGGTCTCCCTACCTCTGGGAGCGATCCGGGATCTGCGGGCGGATGTCCGTGTTTTCCGCCCCCCCCGCGATCGCTCCCAGCCAATGGGAGCGCGCTCCCAGCCTGTCACTTCCTCCTCCTGTGTTTACACAGGAAGGAGGAAATTATGTATTCTCTCATCGCAGCGCTGTTTCCCAGCGCTGCTGATGAGAGAAGACATCACAAGTAAGTGTGCACCAACACAACACTGACACACACTCACATATTAACACCTTGTGATCGCCCCCCCCACCCCCCTGTCACAGTGTCACTGAATGCAGTGATTTAATCACTGCATTTAGTGTCAGTGTGACAGGCACTGTAAAAAACAGTTAGTGTTAGGTTCAGGATAGCCCCCCCACCCCCCTTAAAAGTTTTAACCCCCTGATCACCGCCCTAGTTAACCCTTTCACTCCCTATTGCCAGCGTCACTAAGCGATCATTTTTCTGATCGCTGTATTAGTGTCGCTGTTCCCGCTAGGTAGGTAGGTTTTTTATTGCGATTTTTTTTTTTTACTAAAGACATGTGGCTAAATAAATTTTGGCCTAAATGTTTGACTAAAATTTAGTTTATTTGATTTTTTTTTAACAAAAAGTAAAAAATAGTGTTTTTTTTTCAAAAATGTCGCTCTATTTTTGTATATAGCGCAAAAAATAAAAATCGCAGAGGTGATCAAATACCACCAAAAGAAAGCTCTATTTGTGGGAAGAAAAGGACGCAAATTTTGTTTGGGAGCCACGTCGCACGACCGCGCAATTGTCTGTTAAAGCGACGCAGTGCCGAATCGCAAAAACACCTTGGGTCATTTACCAGCGTATTGGTCCGGGTCTTAAGTGGTTAATAACCTCCTCCACTTTCTTGCGTGACAATATTCTCAAAATATTTAAAGGGGTACTTCACCTGAAAAGATGAAGATGGAGGTGTCGGTGACCCAAAGACTGGCTTGGGTGATGACAGCACAGTGCATGTTTATTAAGTGCCGGTTCACACAGGGGCAACACGACTAGGGCCGAAACAACTAATCGATTAATCGACAACTAATCGATTATGAAATTAATCGATTACAATATTCATAATGGATTAATCGGCCAGTAACATAATGGGGTTAAAAAAACTAAAATTAGCCCTTTATAGTACAAAAAAGCAAATCGCTGCGGTAAATATTACTTTTACAGATTATTTGCTCTTTTTGTACTTATTTTTGTTTTTTTAACCCCATTATGTTACTAAACATCTCAGGCCTGGGTTCACACCTTTTTTGGTGCTTTTTGCAGAAACGCACTGTCATGGACAGTGAAATACTGAAGTGTTTCTACGTGAAATCCTAATTCATGTATTGCAGAAGATGAGACATTGTGGATAGGACATATTGCAGGATGCCTCTGTCTGTCTAGATGTGGATTGCAACGGAATCAGCCTATTGAGGAATATTGAAATGCTAAGTGGCTTGTGAAAGACATTTCATTGTCCATTGTGTTGCAGGTGAATAGCCGTTGATAGAGACGAGACGCCTAGTCACCTCGTTAGGCTTAGATAATTGGCTCATGTTAATTGTTGTTCTGATTGCTCCATTGTAGTAATTGCCCCCTGGGGGCTTCTATCTCAACACACATAGTCATGCTATTCAAGCTTTGGGACCAATCTCTGCTGAGACATTTTGAAGTCCTCATTTGCATGGGAGAGGACCTGATGGGAGACTGTCTGGACTTTAAAAAGGACCAATAAGAAAGCGGTTGTTGGGGGCGGGATGTTCCAAATTCTGTATAAAAGTGTGCTGTGTACTTTCAATAAAGGAGTCCTGTGTGGACATACATACAACTCGCTTGCTGTGTGTTCTTAATAGGGTTCGATCGGCACATAGCTGTAGGTCGGACCCCGGAATCTTGGATGACTGGACCATCAGATGTTGCAATCTGCAATCTGATCCGATAGAAGTAGAGGAGTGTCGGGAGAGCAGGACCTGGGCGAGCAAGGGTCTTGTCACGCGCACTACAGTTTATTTACATGTTTTCCTATGGGACACCTTCACATCCGCTGCAGAAAAGCATGTAATGTGTTTTTGTGGCAATTTGTGTTTTGTAATCTGCCCAACAACAAATTGCCCCAAAAATATTTTTTTTTAAGGCTAAAATTCGATTAATCGAAACAATAATCGGCCAACGAATCGATTATGAAAACACGACTTCCAGCGCGACTTTGCGAGACAACTTTAGCGAGACTTGGCGCGACTTCAAGTCGCCTCCAGGACAAGCAACTTTGCCAGTGGCCGATCAAACAATAATCTACTCTGTTGGAGGGAGGGGTTTGCCTGAGAAAACTATTTTCTCTTCCTGTAAAGTTGCTTCAGTTAACTACTTCAGCCCCAGATCATTTGGGTGGTCAAAGACCAGGACACTTTTTGTGATTCGGCACTGCGTCGATTTAACTGACAATTGTGCGGTCGTGCGACGTGGATCCCAAACAAAATTGACGTTCTTTTTTTCACACAAATAGAGCTTTTTTTGTGGTATTTGATCACCTCTGTGGTTTTTATTTATTGCGCTATAAACAAAAATAAAGCGTAAATTTTGAAAAAAATACAATATTTTTAACTTTTTGCTATGAAAAATATCCCCCAAAAAATAAATAAACATTTTTTTCCCCCCTTTTAGGCCGATACGTATTCTTCTACATATTTAAAATAAAAATAAAAACGTTTATTGATTGGTTTGCGCAAAAGTTATAGCGCTTACAAAATAGGGCATAGTTTTATGGCATTTTTATAGATTTTTTTATTTTTACTAGTAATGGCGGCGATCAGTGATTTTATTCATGACTGCGATACTATAGCGGACACATCAGACACTTTTGACACATTTTTGGGACCATTGTCATTTTCACAGCGATCAGTGCTATAATAATGCACTGATTACTGTGAAAATTACACTGGCAGTGAAGGGTGACACTGTAAGGGTTAAGTGTTCCCTGCATTGTGTTTCTAACTGTAGAGGGGATGGTCTCTGTGTCACATGACACCGATCTCCGTTCCGAGTACACTGAGCCAAGATCAGTGTCATTCTCACTAGGCAAAGCAAGGAGATGCTTGTTTACACAAGCATCTACACAAGCATCTTCCCGCTCTATGCCTCTGTGAGATGATCGCAGGGATCCCCGCGACGATTGAGTCCACGGCCCCCCCCCGGCCCGACTCATGGGGAAGGCGGCAGGCATTTAAAGGGTCATGTAGAGATAATGCCTGTCCGTGCCATTCTGTCAAATAGGCATGTTTCTAATTGCTTTACATATTGGGAGTGACTTAAAGTGATGTGGTTACACCAAGTCATAATTTACCAAGTCAAGTACAGCACAGTATCTATGCAGGTAAATTGGCAGGGACAGGGGCCCATTATTAGATGTTGGGGAATCTGTTGGGAAATCTGTTCAGGGTTAGTAGTAGGAGACAATAATAAAACATGTTATACTTGCCTGCTCTATTGCAGTGGATTTGCATAAAGTAGCCCGGATTCTCCTTTTCTCAGGTCCCTCTTCAGCGCTCCTGGCTCCTCCCTCCTGTTTAGCGCCCCCACAGCAAACGGCTATGGTATGAGGGCACCCGAGCTGAGTCACAGCTTTCTGTGTTCATTCAGACACGGACCCCCAACTCGGCCCACTCCCCTGATTGGCTAGCTGACTTTGATTGACAGCATTGGGAGCCAATGGCACCGCTGCTGTGTCACAGCCAATCAGGAAGAAGAATCTCGGATGGCTGAGACACTCGTAGACATCGCTGGACAGAGAGGGATGTTAGGTAAGTATTAGGGGGGCTGCTGCACACAGAAGGCTTTTTATCTTAATGCATAGAATTCATGAAGATATAAAACCTTCTGGCTTTACAACCCCTTTAACTCTGCGTCACCTACTACTAACCCCTAAATTATTCGTCATTTATTACTGATCCCTGAGTCATTACCGACCTTTGAGTCATTACTGACTTCTGAACTCTGTGTCATTTACTATTGACCCCTGAAATCTGTGTCATTTATTACTGATCCCTGAACTCTTTTTTTTTTTAAAAGCCTATGGCATGTGAACACACCCAAAAAAACTCCACCCGGTGCAGAAAAAATGTGCACACACATAAAGAGTGTTCACAAAAACATGCAGACTGGTGCAACGTCAAGTGGTCCTCCTGTGAAAAAGACCCAAACCCTGATCCCCCAGGGTGTTAGGCTCCAGATGGGGACTGGGGTACTGTAGTCCGAGCAACCAAAGCCGACGCGGACCCAACTTCCTTGGAGGGGCTGCCGAAACAGAACCCTCCCATTACTAGGTTGGGCTCCCCTCAATGGGAGACCCCATGAGAGCAGGTGAACTAAGCCAGAAGGCCATGTCCACCCACTCCCAGGACATTCAGGGCTGGCCCGAGGACCCGCACCCTACTAGTCACACAGTGAACAAATAACATGCATAAACAAAAAAAGACAAAAACGTGACAAACAGACAATAATTAAAATAAAGTGGGGGAAAGGGATAGTGGAGAGGAGAGTGAAAGAAATGGTCATTATGTTCAATGACCAGGCCCTCCGACCAGAAGACCCAGCCCAGGAGGCAGGTGCTAAAAATAGCGTGTTGCTGGTGCAGTGACCGTGGTATCCAGGGCCGATCCTAGGGTCACATGCGCCTGGGTGCAGAAATATTTCTGGCGCCCCCTACAAGGGCGTGGTCACCTCACTAACTCCTCCCCCTTTACAAATGTTTCTATGGCAACCGTTCAAACACAGGGATGTTCCCCTAAGGCAGTGTTTCTCAATTCCAGTCCTCAGGCCCCCCCAACAGGTCAGGTTTTCAGGATTTCCATTATTTTGCACAGGTGATTTGATCAGTTTCACTGCCTTAGTAATCACCACAGCCATTTCATCTGAGGGAAATCCTGAAAACCTGACCTGTTGGGGGGGCCTGAGGACTGGAATTGAGAAACACTGCCCTAAGGAGTTATCGTTACCCTGGGATCCTCCCATGATCTCTTAGCAATAAACAAAATACAGGAAAAGAAGCATAGTACTCTAATTGGACCTGGAGGTGGGTCTCTCTAATGGACACAGAGAGGGCTTCTGTTAGAGAGTCTGTTTAGAAAGAGCCCCCGGACATAATACAGGAGATGGTCAGAGACTTCTAACATGATACAAGAGATGATCAGAGACTGCAGCCATGGTACAAGAGATTAATGCAGCCTCACCAGTGCCCATAAAATGCAGCCTACCAGTGCTCACCAAATGCAGCCTACCAGTACCTAACAATTGCAGCCTTATAATTGATCACCAATTTCAGCTTACCAGTGCCCCTGGATTACACAGAAGAGCAGTATCCTGCTGTCACATAGTTTGGATTTAATCTGCCCGGGCAGCCACTGAAACAAAGACCGACTTGCGGCTCCTATGGTACACATCACACTGATTATACTAACTATACCCCCCCACTCTCATCACACCTCCCCTAACCTGATAACCCTGATTGGGGGCTAAAAGAGAGCTCAGGCTCAGAGAGAGAGGTGGGGCTGAAAGAGAGCTCAGGCTCAGAGAGAGAGGTGGGGCTGAAAGAGAGCTCAGGCTCAGAGAGAGAGGTGGGGCTGAAAGAGAGCTCAGGCTCAGAGAGAGAGGTGGGGCTGAAAGAGAGCTCAGGCTCAGAGAGAGGAGGTGGGGCTGAAAGAGAGCTCAGGCTCAGAGAGAGGAGGTGGGGCTGAAAGAGAGCTCAGGCCCAGAGAGAGGAGGTGGGGCTGAAAGAGAGCTCAGGCCCAGAGAGAGGAGGTGGGGCTGAAAAGAGAGAGGAGGTGGGGCTGAAAGAGAGCTCAGGCTCAGAGAGAGGAGGTGGGGCCGAAAGAGAGCTCAGGCTCAGAGAGAGGAGGTGGGGCTGAAAGAGAGCTCAGGCTCAGAGAGAGGAGGTGGGGCTGAAAAGAGAGAGGAGGTGGGGCTGAAAGAGAGCTCAGGCTCAGAGAGAGGAGGTGGGGCCGAAAGAGAGCTCAGGCTCAGAGAGAGGAGGTGGGGCTGAAAGAGAGCTCAGGCTCAGAGAGAGGAGGTGGGGCTGAAAGAGATGGAGGTGGAGAGAGAAGGGGGTTGAGTGAGAGAGAGAGAGAGGAGGCAGAGAGAGAGAGAGATGAGAGAGCGAGAGAGAGAGATGAGAGAGCGAGAGAGAGAGATGAGGCAGAGAGAGCGAGAGAGATGAGGCAGAGAGAGCGAGAGAGAGATGAGGCAGAGAGAGCGAGAGAGAGATGAGGCAGAGAGAACGATGAGGCAGAGAGAGAGAAAGAGAGAGATGCGGCAGAGAGAGAGAGAGAGAGAGAGATGAGGCAGAGAGAGGGATGAGCAAGGGGGAGAGGGATGAGGCAGAGAGAGAGGGATGAGGCAGAGAGAGAGAGGGATGAGGCAGAGAGAGAGAGGGATGAGGCAGAGAGAGAGAGGGATGAGGCAGAGAGAGAGAGGGATGAGGCAGAGAGAGAGAGGGATGAGGCAGAGAGAGAGAGGGATGAGGCAGAGAGAGAGAGGGATGAGGCAGAGAGAGAGAGGGATGAGGCAGAGAGAGGGATGAGGCAGAGAGAGAGGGATGAGGCAGAGAGAGAGGGATGAGGCAGAGAGAGAGAGGGATGAGGCAGTAAGAGAGGGATGTGGCAGAGAGAGAGAGGGATGAGGCAGAGAGAGGGATGAGGCAGAGAGAGAGAGGGATGAGGCAGAGAGAGGGATGAGGCAGAGAGAGAGAGAGAGGGATGAGGCAGAGAGAGAGAGAGAGAGGGATGAGGCAGAGAGAGAGAGAGAGAGGGCATGAGGCAGAGAGAGAGAGAGAGAGAGAGAGAGGGATGAGGCAGAGAGAGAGGATGAGGCAGAGAGAGAGAGGGATGAGGCAGAGAGAGAGAGGGATGAGGCAGAGAGAGAGAGGGATGAGGCAGAGAGAGAGAGGGATGAGGCAGAGAGAGAGAGGGATGAGGCAGAGAGAGAGAGGGATGAGGCAGAGAGAGAGAGGGATGAGGCAGAGAGAGAGGGATGAGGAAGAGAGAGAGAGAGAGGGATGAGGCAGAGAGAGAGAGAGAGGGATGAGGCAGAGAGAGAGAGGGATGAGGCAGAGAGAGAGGGATGAGGCAGAGAGAGAGGAATGATGCAGAGAGAGAGGGATGAGGCAGAGAGAGAGGGATGAGGCAGAGAGAGAGGGATGAGGCAGAGAGAGGGAGAGAGAGAGAGGATGAGGCAGAGAGAGAGAGGATGAGGCAGAGAGAGAAGGGATGAGGCAGAGAGAAAGGGATGAGGCAGAGAGAGAGGGACGAGGCAGACAGAGAGAGAGAGAGAGGGATGAAGCAGAGAGAGAGGGATGAGGCAGAGAGAGAGGGATGAGGCAGAGAGAGAGGGATGAGGCAGAGAGAGAGGGATGAGGCAGAGAGAGAGGGATGAGGCAGAGAGAGAGGGATGAGGCAGAGAGAGGGATGTGGCAGAGAGAGAGGGATGAGGCAGAGAGAGAGGGATGAGGCAGAGAGAAAGGGATGAGGCAGAGAGAGAGGGATGAGGCAGAGAGAGAGGGATGAGGCAGAGAGAGAGGGATGAGGCAGAGAGAGAGGGATGAGGCAGAGAGAAAGGGATGAGGCAGAGAGAGAGGGATGAGGCAGTAAGAGAGGGATGTGGCAGAGAGAGAGGGATGAGGCAGAGAGAGAGGGATGAGGCAGAGAGAGAGGGATGAGGCAGAGAGAGAGGGATGAGGCAGAGAGAGAGGGATGAGGCAGAGAGAGAGGGATGAGGCAGAGAGAGAGGGATGAGGCAGAGAGAGGGATGAGGCAGAGAGAGAGGGATGAGGCAGAGAGAGAGGGATGAGGCAGAGAGAGAGGGATGAGGCAGAGAGAGAGGGATGAGGCAGAGAGAGAGGGATGAGGCAGAGAGAGAGGGATGAGGCAGAGAGAGAGGGATGAGGCAGAGAGAAAGGGATGAGGCAGAGAGAAAGGGATGAGGCAGAGAGAGAGGGATGAGGCAGAGAGAGAGGGATGAGGCAGAGAGAGAGGGATGAGGCAGAGAGAGGGATGAGGCAGAGAGAGGGATGAGGCAGAGAGAGAGGGATGTGGCAGAGAGAGAGGGATGTGGCAGAGAGAGAGGGATGAGGCAGAGAGAGGGATGAGGCAGAGAGAGGGATGAGGCAGAGAGAGGGATGAGGCAGAGGGAGGGATGAGGCAGAGGGAGGGATGAGGCAGAGAGAGGGATGAGGCAGAGGGAGGGATGAGGCAGAGGGAGGGATGAGGCAGAGAGAGGGATGAGGCAGAGGAGAGGGATGAGGCAGAGGGAGGGATGAGGCAGAGGGAGGGATGAGGCAGAGGGAGGGATGAGGCAGAGAGAGGGATGAGGCAGAGAGAGGGATGAGGCAGAGAGAGGGATGAGGCAGAGAGAGAGGGATGAGGCAGAGAGAGGGATGAGGCAGAGAGAGAGGGATGAGGCAGAGAGAGAGGGATGAGGCAGAGAGAGGGATGAGGCAGAGGGAGGGATGAGGCAGAGGGAGGGATGAGGCAGAGGGAGGGATGAGGCAGAGGGAGGGATGAGGCAGAGGGAGGGATGAGGCAGAGAGAGGGATGAGGCAGAGAGAGGGATGAGGCAGAGGGAGGGATGAGGCAGAGGGAGGGATGAGGCAGAGGGAGGGATGAGGCAGAGGGAGGGATGAGGCAGAGGGAGGGGTGAGGCAGAGGGAGGGGTGAGGCAGAGAGAGAGGGATGAGGCAGAGAGAGAGGGATTAGCAAGGGGGAGAGGGATGAGGCAGAGAGAGAGGGATAAGCAAGGGGGAGAGGGATGAGGCCGAGAGAGAGGATAGTGTCATTGTGAACAGAGAGGGAGGGATGAGGCAGAGAGGAGTGCTGACAGAGAGAGGGAGTGGCTGTGAGAGAGAGGGAGTGGCTGTGAGAGAGAGGACGGCTGTGAGATCCCTAGCCCTGTCTGTATCTAAAGATAGGTCGGTCTGTGTGTCCGTGTATGGTGCCAAGTACCTTATTGATCCGGGAGGTGCTCTCCTCTGCTGCGTCTTCCAGCAGCTCCCTGGCAGATCGTCCTTATCCTCCAGGCATCACTGACTGCTGCTGGGGCACAGAGGAGGCTGAAGGAGACTGTGTGCACACTGTGCAGCGACATCAGATCGGTGTCACTGTCTGGCTGCTTTGAAATCTCCCGCCCACACCCCATTTCAGGCACAGATTGGCGGGACAAGGGGTTGTGGGCGGGCACATGGGGAGGAGGTTAGTCCTGTTACAGATACAGCAGGCGCCGTGCGGGGGATGTGGACAGTGCTGCGAGCGGGTCAGTGGGCGGCAGAGGTAGGGGGAAATGTGATCATGGCGCTCTCGCTAGTGTCTAGGGAAATCACAATGCTGACTTGTTGACAACCCACTCTGGCGCTACTGACACTTTGGCGCCTCCTCCCCTCTGGCGCCTGGGTGCAGCGCACCCTTTGCACCCCGCCTGGGATCGGCCCTGGTGGTATCTTTAAATCAAAGTGACCCTCACTCACAGTGATTCTCAGACGCAAACAATAGGCCAGCCCCCAGTATCTGTCGGGCAGCATGGCGTAGTCCCTGCTGAAACCATCCTTCCAGGTGCAATGACGTCATTGGATTGCATCCACCCTCCCCATGTAGGAGGTGCTTCAGCGCTCCTCTGACAATTGATAAGAACAGATACTACACTTGATCATAGCCAAAAGGCCGAGAAGCGATCTCTGACCTCTGAACTCTGCCTCATTTCCTACTGACCCCTGAGTCACTATTTACACCTGAACGTCATTTCACTTACTGCTGACCCCTGAAATCTGAGTCACTTACTACTCACCCCTGAAATAGCATCACTTACTAATGACCCCTGAAATCCAAGTCACTTACTCCTGACCTCTGAACTGTCCACTACGTACTACTGACTCCTGAACTCTGTATTACTTGCTATTCACCCATGAACTCTCCATCACCGACTGCTGACCTCTAAACTCTGTGTCACTTACTACTGACTTCTGAACTCTGTGTCACATACTATCTGCTACCAACATTAAATCACTTACTACTGACCTTGGCGTCACTCACTGCTGACCTCTGAACTTTGCATAATTTACCCCGACCTCTGCGCCACTTACCAGTGACCCCTTCTCCTATTACTTGGTCCAGTAGGTGGGATAAATCACAACTAATCACAGAATAATGTGAAGAGTCCAGGTAGAAGAAGAACAGAGGAGCCAATCTCCTTTATGTGTCTCCCCTGCAGCTGCACTTGTCACATGCAGCTGCAACATATACTCCGTTTGTTTATGCTGGGGAGGGGCCATGTGCTAAAGGCCAGCAATTGGCATTAACAGCCCCGCCCCCTACTCTTACATCAGTGTTTATTACCCGCCCCATGCCCAAAATAAACAAACAGCGTTTCTGCTGCAGATACCTGTGACAAGTGCAGCTGCAGCGGAGACACAGGAAGTGGAACGGAACAGACTTTTCCCATAATTGTTGTGCAATGTGCAAAGGCACAGTGGGCCCCACATCCTTTGCCTGCAGGTGTTTCAAGCCTAATCATGTACATCATATGCAAGTCCTTTTATGGTCTGTGTCAGATCTTACACAGGGTTAATGACCTTCTCCTGTCTTCAGTGTGATCATGTTTGGGCCTGGCGGTTAGCCAATCAGACCTAAGCATTACATTCTGGTAATATTGGGTAGAAGATCATATGTACCCCCAAACTGATAAATACCAGGTAAAAGATGCAGCAAATCAGTGGGTGGGGGTGACTTCTGAAGAAAACCAGTCATGACCTGAACCCTAAATAGAGGTCCAATTCCTGTACATTGAAAGCTTTTCAATGGCACGATCTTGGAATATAGCTTTTTGGAAACCTCTCAACTTACACAATGAAATACAGAGATTTAGCTGCATGGCAACCAACAGCTTAGCAGAAAAAAAAGGACACTATAGAAGGAAGAGAGGGACACTGCATGACGACATCACTCACAGTACCTACACAAATGTCAAAGGCTACATCACATAACAAATATCCTTCTTTAGTACCAAAACAATGTTAAAACTGACTACATACCCATAATTGTACTCTCTGCACAGCAGTAGTTGAGGAGGGAGGCCCCCGGCCACATGTTTACAGTATGAAGAAGAGACTTATAGAAACTAGATTCTGAAATTCGCTCTCCACGTACATTCAGGGTCTGGCTTTTCCTGCAAAATAATGTTTTTCACATGATTCAGGGTTGTAGAGATACAATGTTAGCAGACTAACTGAATATACTAAAGAAAAAAAAAGGTCCATGATTAACTCCTTATGATAACAAAGAAAACAAAGCACACCTGTATAGGAGTTCCAATATGGGACTGCGATTATGAAATCCAGTGACTTGTACAATGTCCCCAAGCCGGTACCTGAAACAGAGATTCATGTTTATCCTTATGGAAGCCCAATAAAGCTTCTGAACACATACTTAGTTGTAAACTATGCATACCTTTTATACATTTCCAAAAGGTGCAATAGAATGTATTTGATCCATCCGGGAGACCCATCATACCCAGGTGACTCATTCGGGTTGATTTACAAAAATTGAAGAGTGCAAAATCTGGTGCAGCTGTGGTTGGTAGCCAATCAGCTTCTAACTTTAGCTTGTTCCCCACCTGGACCCCTCTATGGAGGAAGACCCAGAGCCCATGTGCTCATCAAATATAAATACAGGCACCCATCATGCCTAGGGTAAGGTGACCAGATTTTTTTAATGAAATCCGGGGCATATTTTTTTTTTTACTAGTAATGGCGGCAATAAGCAATTCTCTGCCCGCCGCCTCACAGCCTGTCAAGTCTTACTCTCCAGGCCCCGGCTACTACTGGGTGGGCAGCGGAGGAAGATCACTCTGCAAGGGAAGGCAAGGAGATAGGCAGGCGGCTGGCCGGGACTTGAGACAAGGCTGAAGAACATGCGAGCGAAGCTTAATGGGCATGCGCCCGAAACTAAAGAAATATTCCCTCCGCCCCAATCAGCACATGATCATCAGAAAGGGGCACAGATAATCGAAAAAAAATACACCCCCCTAAGCTAGTAGGAGTGGGGGTGTGTAATTCAGATTTTTTTTATTTTTTTTTATTTTGCACTGACTGTCTTTGAAATTGCCCAAGCCCTTGTTCAAATCCAATCCGGGGACAAAAACCGGGGACAGACTTGGTCCGGGGACAGTGTCCTTAATCCAGGGACTGTCCCCTGAAACTGGGGATGTCTGGTCACCCTAGCCTAGGGGCACCTCTCCTTGTAATTTGCCAGGGCTGTATGAATATCCATGCTACCATCTGCATGGTTTCCACCCATGGTCCAGCACTTCCCATAGCTGCTAGACCAGTGTGAAAGTTCAAGACAGCATGAGCAGCATCTGGGCACACTGATCAGACTTTACTGAACAATCACAGCTCTCAGTTAAGCACACAGCACATAAATGTACCTGCTGTTCCTCTCTCACACTCTTGCAGAGAAACCAAAAACTATAATACACTCACTCTAACACCTACCTAGGAGGGTGCTACAGACAGTATAATATTCTCAAGCTTCATGGAATAAGGTATTTATCAGCTGCTTTGGGATTTTGCTACCCTTTGACAATTCTATTAACTGGATCTTACTTTAAAACGTTTACCATACAAGTTGTAGGTTTTACAAACTTATACCCCTAGGCCAGGGGTAGGAAACTCGGCCCTCCAGCTGTTTTAAAACTACAAGTCCCATGACGCATTGCAAGACCCTGACAATCACAGGCATGATGGGATTTATAGTTTCCCTACAGCTCGAGGGCCGTAGTTTCCCACCTCTGCTCTAGGCCTTCTATAGTTTATAAGGCCATTATTATGTTTCCCTCTAAGTAGGTCTCTTGCCAAAAGTGACCAGATTTGAGCCCCTGACTTACCAGAGACTACACTCTTTAGTTCTAAATGTTAATCCACCATTGGTTGTTCCTCATACGCCAAGTACACACTTCTCCTGCCCTGTCTATCCCTGCAGACCCCTCTCTCTTCCTCGTTTCCCCCTCCTCTGATCCCTTCTTCACTCTATCTTCTTTTCTACTTTTTTCTCTCCCTTATGCTATTTTACTGTTTGACCAGTGTTGCTCATCTTACTTTAAAAAAGTAATTAGTTACAGTTACAAATGACTTCTCCGGAAAAGTAATTGCGTTAGTGACTTAGTTACTACATTGAAAAAGTAATTAGTTACTCAGCAAAGTAACTGAATTTTTTTTTATATTCTACAATGCTTTGTTGAGAAGCAGGTGACGGGCGCTTGCCAGGGAGCAGTGAGTTAATACTCCAAGACAAAAGAATGCCAGATCCTTGAGAGAAGAAAACTGGAAACAAATGGTGATCTCGTGTATATCCCAGCCTAGGTGCATCCGTCCCACCATGTATGTGCAGCTAATAGGACTTAAAACCCTTATCCATCTGCTATATATTACATCCAAATTATAAGCTGGATTAAAATGTATGTTTATTGTCATGGACCATGAAATACTGAAGTGTTTCTACATGAAATCCTCATGTATTACAGAAGATGAGATATTGTGGAGTACATATGGCAAGAGATACTGGAAGTGGCTTAATTTGTCCTGACTAGGTCACTAGGAGAATGACCCTTCAATGGCTCCGACTAATGAAATAAGTGGAGTCGGGCTTGTGAGATACATTTCATTGTCCAGTGTGTAGAGGTGTTAATTGTTATTCTGATTGCTTCATTGTAGTAATTACCCCTGGGGGCTTCTGTCTCTGGGAGATAATTACTAAATGTCTTTTAGATCTGTGATTGTGTATTCTAAAGGTTAATTCAATTCAAAAGAATGTGATGTGTCAAGCTTTGCGGTGCCGAAATGCCTCTGTATGGAAACCCCCAGTGTGTGGAAAAGGGGGTGGAGATTTCATTGTTCTTTGATTGATGACAAGCTTGTAAACTGTGTATATAAATTTGCAGAGTTTTTGCCATTAAAGTGTGTCCTGTTACATCCAGCATTAAGCCTTGGCTCATGTGTGGATTATTCGGTGATTCCAGGGATATTCCCAGTCGGGGAATATTGGGCGATTTCTTTTATGGGAGAAGAAGGGAAGGCTTGACGGGGATATGTTCTACTACCGTCACATTTATAATATACATTCCCCTGACGTTTACAGAGTCTGTAATTTAAAATCTTATATTAGGCTTTATTAGAATTTTCTATAGTTTATTGTTTATTATTTTATTTATCTTATATAAGCTTTATTAGATGCAAGGGATCTGGAATGGGGATGTCAGATTTTTCTTTGTTGTCTGATGAAGAGATGAAATCACTGACCAAAAATAACCTGCTGATCATTGGTCTGTATAGGTGTCCTGCACTTACCATGTTGACCACTAGATGTCTAGGGAACATTTGTTCTGTGGAACATTTTGTTCCGACCATGTGCTCCCCGGATCATTGATCAGATTGCGCACACAGTGTGTGTGATCGATGTGAGTTGTTCCCAGGTGATAGGTCAGTGTGAGGCGGGTGGGCCTCATTGTATCCAGGGCTCCTTGCGATTGGGAGTTTTCAGACCGCTGTGGCAGGCTATCACAGCAGTCACATGATTCTAAAGCAGAGTTCCACCCATATTCATATTCACAGCGCCGGCAGAAGCAATTACTCTGCTGCCATCTAGTGACGGTAGATGTAATTGCGGTAACGCCGCCCAAGTAATGCAAACTGCGTTACCGTGAGGGGAAGAGTAATCAGGTAGATTACTCGTCACCCTCAAAAGGGGCTGCGTTAGGTAACTGCGTTTATTGTAACTCTGTTACTTACAACACTTGTTTGACACATATTAATACTAGGTGTAAGCGTTGCTGTAGGCGATAGCCATTTGGCACGCTCAATGCTGCTTTTCTGTGAACAATGTGTCAATTGTGTTTCTAATGTTCTGTATATTCTACCAATAAAAATATCTTCAACCCTAAATGTTAACCACTTAAGGACCGCCTCCTGCACATATACGTCTGCAGAATTGCACGGCTGGGCACATCCACGTATAGGTACTAGTACCCAGCCGTGGGTCACGGGCACGCGACCGCGGCGCGCTCCTGTGACCCGGTCAGAAGCCCCGGGACCGCAGGACTCGCGGACCCGATCGCCGCTGGAGTGCGGCGATCGGTCCCCGGAGCTGAAGAACGGGAGAGCCGCGTGTAAACACGGCTTCCCCGTTCTTCACTGTGGCGGCGTCATCGATCGCGTGATCCCTTATACAGGGAATCACAAGCGATGACGTCACACCTACAGCCACACCCCCCTACAGTTGTAAACACACATTAGGGAACACATAACCCCTTCAGCGCCCCCTGTGGTTAACTCCCAAACTGCAAATGTCATTTTCACAATAAACAATGCAATTTAAATGCATTTTTTTGCAGCGAAAATGACAATTGTCACAAAAATGTGTCAAAATTGTCCGAAGTGTAGGCCATAATGTCGCAGTCACGAAAAAAAAAAAAACGCTGATCGCCGCCATTAGTAGTAAAATTTTTTAAAAAAATGCAATAAAACTATCGCCTATTTTTATAAATTTTTAGCAAACCAACCGATAAACGCTTATTGCGATTTTTTTACCAAAAATAGGTAGAAGAATACGTATCGGCCTAAACTGAGGGAAATTTTGTTTTTTTCGATATTTTTGGGGGATATTTATTATAGCAAAAAAAGTAAAAAATATAATTTTTTTCAAAATTGACGCTCTATTTTTGTTTATAGTGCAAAAAATAAAAACCGCAGAGGTGATCAAATACCACTAAAAAAGAAAGCTCTATTTGTGGGAAAAAAAGGACACCAATTTTGTTTGGGAGCCACGTCGCACGACCGCGCAATTGTCTGTTAAAGCGACGCAGTGCCGAATCGCAAAACCTGGCCGGGTCCTTTAGCTGACTAAAGGTCCGGGTCTTTAGTGCTTAATCCACACATCCATAGTGAGACAGGGCGGTTCCTGCACAGTGTGCGAAGACAGCCCTGTGATCCGACGGCTCAGCGGGGATTTACAGAGCGATCCCCGCTGAGCTTACGGACACGGAGGCGGATCATTACTGATCCGCCCCGTGTAGAAGAGCCCTTAGAGAGAGTGCTGTGCATGATTTCATCAGCCTAGGCTTTTTGCCAGACAAGACAGGAAGTAGGCTGTATAAGGTATAACAATGTTTTACTATCCAAAGTTAAAACAAGGGCAGAAGATTTAATAGATGGAAAGTTGAAAAAAATTACTGAAGTTCTGCTTTAACACAGTGCTGGAGCATTGGGTTTTCATGTCCTGCAATGGTTTGTTCCTAGTTAGCTCTCTACAGCAGATTAGCAAGCCCAAGCCTTCTAGGCTTACTGTTGGACCGTGACCTGCAGTTCTAGTATTGCAGCCCACCAAAGCCGCCGGCATGCAGTGTGCAGTTCTCCAGACTTAACCTAGGCTGAGCTCTGGTGGGCTGTGCACGTGTTGGGCACCAGCGCTTTAAATTATATGTGCAAATTCAGAGCCAATTAGAAGTTCAAGCTGATGCTTCTTGACAAATTTCTACAATACTCAAAGATACAGGCAAGCACTTTTCAACTTTTTCTACAGGAAGAACTACAGATGCACCGCAATTCGCCACCAAAACATAAGTGTTTTTGCCATTTTGCCGATAAATAAAAAAAGATGCCAATAATGGCACCCAAAAAGTTATTTTTTTCCATGATTTTTCGCAATTTTGCGGAGATTTTGCCACAATTTTACTATGCTTATGGTGTGTTTTTCATAGGTCATGTGACTCAAAAATCAAAAACATAACACAGGTGCATTACTGATGCATTCTTGCTGTGTTTTCAATGCATTTTAACGGGGAGGTGTGTTCTTGGTGTGATTTTTTTTCACTGACCAAAAATTTAGCAAGCAAGAACACTACAACCGAAGAGCAATGGATCAGTGTGAAGACATGCATAGAATTTAACGGGATACATTTTTCATGAGCTTTTCTTGCGATAAAGGTGCTGATAATGGCCGACAAATTCATATTAATTTAAATTTGTTAATATTAATTAAAAAGTTCTATATAATACTATTATATATAAAAAATATATACAGTGCATTGGAAAAAGTATTCATAACCCCTGAAATCTTCCAAATTTTGTCATGTTACAACAAAAAAGGTGAATGTATTTTATGTGATAGACCAACACAAAGTGGCACATGAATGTAAAGCGGAAGGGAAATGATAAATGGTTTTCAATTTTTTTACAAATAAATATGTGAAAAGTGCATTTGTATTCAGCCCCATTTACTCTGATACCCCTAACAAAAATCTAGCGAAACCAATGCCTTCAGAAGTCACCTAATTAGTAAATAGAGTCCACCTTTAAGAGAGCATTAATCAGAGAAGCAGCCAAGAGACCCATGGTAACGCTGAAAGGGGGGCTGCAAAGATCCACAGCTGAGGTGGGAGAATCTGTCCACAGGACAACTATTAGTCATGCCCTCCACAAATCTGGTCTTTATAGAAGAGTGGCAAGAAGAAAGACATTGTTCAAAGAAAGCCATAAGAAGTCCTATTGGCAGTTTGCAAGAAGCCATGTGAGGGACACAGTAAACATGTGGAAGAAGGTGCTCTGGTCAAATGAGACCAAAATGTTACTTTTTGGCCTAAAAGCAAAATGCTATGTGTGACGGAAAACTAGCAGCTTCCATGTCCCTGCTGAATAAAAGCATCCCCACAACATGATGCTGCCACCACCATGTTTCACATTCGGGATGGTGTGTTCAGCGTGATGTGATGTGGCACATCACCCTGAATACACCATCCCGACTGTGAAACATGGTGGTGGCAGCAACTGTAACCCCTATACTAGGAGAGAATTTTCCCACCTGACCTATAGAAAAGCATTCATGAGCGACTTTCAGGTACCTAATAGGAGACCGAGTTGACGAGGTCGGCCTCTCCTGTCCTGGCTCCGCTGAGGATGAGACAGAGGAGACCAAAGGACAAGAGGGACACAAGTGCCTGATGTGGAAGGTCCCGGGTCAGCAGCTTGTCAGGGATCTGCAGACTGGAGTAGGCTGCGGTGTGCAGAGCAGGAACAGGAGACAGCCAAACAGGCAACCAAAGGTTAACAGCTGCCAGGGTCAAAGACAGTAGCAGAGTCTCAGGAATAGCCTGGTTCGTCAACAGGCAGACAGCAAGAAACCAAATCGTAAACAGAGTCAGTAACAGAGCCGGGTCAGAGGTGGGTATAAAGCACAGGAACAGAATACGGAGCTCAGTCAGCAAAGACTAGGAGGCTAGACTCCCTTTAAATAGGCCGTCTTGTGCCAAGAGGAATTTGGCCCGTGCACATTCGCCATTGCTGGCTCCTGCGCGCATGCGTGCGCCTGTTAGCCATTCTATGGGCAAACCTATGCACTTGAGCACATCTATGCGCCAGACGTCTCACGGGGATTCCCTGACAGCGACATTAACAGTAGGTGCAGTATCTCTCAAGCAAGCTTTTCAGTGGGGCTAGCAGGAGAAGCGGAGTGATTCAAGACTGGTGTACTGCAAGGTGCCAGCACTACTGCGACTTGCCAGCCAAACTGATAACCGTTTGTGACATAACCGTTTGTGACATTACCTTTGATCGGAAGTGGCACCCATAGCTCTAGGTACGCCAATGACCCCCATCCTCCCCCAGTACAGAGCTCTCTCGTCCTCCCACCCCCTCAGTACAGAGCTCCCCCACCCCTAGCCCCTCCCAGAACAGAGGTACCCCCTTCTCCCCAGCACAGAGCTCCCCCACCAAGGAGGCCGAGAGAGGGGGGCTCTTAGAGCCTGCCCCCTCCTTGCCCCAGCCCTGGCTTCAGTAGATAATAAGGCATTTTTTGTTTTGCAATTCTTTTCTAAAAATTTGCTTTGTAAAAATAAATGTCAATCACTAATAAAAGTATTAATTTATGAATTCACATAGTCACGCAACTTTTTAAGCCCATCCATACACCATCTCACAGACATAGGATTATTGTGCCATTGTCTAAAGGGGACAGGCTTTCTTTGACATTACTCACCTGTAAAGTCCATCTCTATTAGTTATAACCAGCTCATAAGCTTTCCCCTCAGAAACATCTTGAATACACAGTGTTTGTGGTTGATTCTGATCGCTGGTATCCACAGGTATAAATTCAAAGAATGCAGAACGGGGGCACAATGTGTAATGGGGTACATCTTGTGCAGGCCACAAATTCACACCACAAAGACCTGAGAAAAAGAACACAATCAAGATCAAAGGGCAACCAAATCCTTTACATGCCTACACACAACCTGCTTTCATTTTGAAGCCACTTTGTTAACAATTAAGCCATGTTAAACTGGGGTTTTTCACTGTCGTTTATCAGCTATCAGTTTCCAGCATTCAAAAGAGGTTTTCAACTGCCCATGTACATGAGGTCTTTGGTGGCCTGCAGACACATGATAAACAGTGGTGGAGATGTAGTGATAGGACAAGCTTCCTTAATGAAAAGCATATTTTCTGGTGGTCCTCGGGATACTTCATTTTAACCACTTCTCTACCGTGGGTGTTTTTCAGATTTGGCGTTTACAAGACTAAAACATAAAACCCCCAAACATTATATATTTTTTTTCTAACACCCTAGAGAATAAAATGGCGATCATTGCAATACTTTTTGTCACACCATATTTGCGCAGTGGTCCTACAATCGCACTTTTTTTGGAAAAAATTCACTTTTTTGAATTAAAAAATAAGACAACAATAAATTTGGCCCAATTGTTTTATTTATTGTGAAAGAAAATGATACCCAACATGTCACGCTTACTAATTGCGCCCGCTCGTGGCATGGCGTCAAACTTTTACCCTTAAAAATCTCGATAGGCGACATTTAAAAAATTCTACAGGTTGCATTTTTTGAGATACAGAGGAGGGCTAGGGCTAGAATTATTGCTCTCGCTCTAACGATCGCGGCGATACCTCACTTGTGTGGTTTGGACACCGTTTTCATATGCAGGCGCTACTCACGTATGCGTTCGCTTCTGCGTGCGAGCTTGTCGGGACGGGGCACTTTAAAAAAAAAATGTTGTTTTTTTATTTAGTTTATAATTTTTTACACTGAAATAAAAAATAAAATAATCACTTTTATTCCTATTACAAGGAATGTAAACATCCCTTGTAATAGAAAAAAGCATGACAGGTCCTCTTGAATATGAGATCTGGGGTCAAAAAGACCTCAGATCTCATATCTAGGCTTAAAAGAAAAAAAAAGAACAAAAAAAAAAAAAAATTTTTTTTCAAAATCACAGAAAAAAAAAATATGTTTCTTTAAGACGCTGGGCGGGACTGACGTTTTGACGTCACTTCCGCCCAGCAGAGGTATGGGGACGGACGAGGAAATTTTTTCCCTCACTCGCATCCCCACTGAGCAGACCCAATCACCTCCGCCGCTCCGGTAAGTGGCGGAGGGTGCGGGAGAGCGGCGGGAGGGGGGGCCCCCTCTCCCGCCGCCGATAACGCGATCTTGCGGCGAATCCGCCGGAGACCGCCGTTATCTTTTAGAGAATCGCTCATACTAAAGATGGATACCTCGGTTGTGGCAGCAGCTGCTGCCGTTACTGAGATATCCATCTTTAAAGTGTGGCCGTAAAAAGTCGTACGGCGGTAGGGAAGTGGTTAATAAAAAAAATAAATAAAATAAAACAGCCCATTGTGTTTCCAAATAATCTGGTCCCAGGGTACGTGTATGTGTGTCTATGTGCTCTCTTGCATGGAAGCTCAAAGTCTACTGAACAAAGCATCTTGAAATTTCAAGTCTAGCACTAAACTGTCAAATTGATTTTAGGTGAACTTGTGTTTTGCCCATGGTATATACAAACATTCCATACCTTCTGCTGTATAGTACAAGGGGGAGTAAAATGGTACCCCCTGGCATATAGTGTCCTTAAGTATCTGTCTATCCAAGTCACAGCCTCCAGATTCCCAAGTTATAACCACTTGCAGGTTTGGCCACACTCTCTTGGCAATGCCACAAAAACCCTCTTTGACTTGGGCACGTAATTCTTCAGCTCGGACTGCATCAGGGATCAGACCATTTTCTATCTGCTTTCTGATATTCAGAGGTAGCTTGAATTCTGGATTAAGGCGTCCTTGCTGAATATCTGTAATAAGAGACTCCCAATGTTCCTCTAAGATGGAGAAGACATGCCGAAGGAACCACGAATAATTAGCTTCAAGTATGCGTATATCCACATCCTTCAGTGCAAAGAGAAGCTGGGTGTAGAGAATCTCATAATGAGACATTGAAGTATGACGAGGAATTGGTGATGAGTAAATCTTTTCCAGGAGGCTAAAGAAACAGACATAAGGATAAGGAATAATTGTAATCCCGGCTTCAAAGTGATTGTCGTTCGGAGAAAATGTAAACTTGGCCACCTTTTCCAGAGCTTCAGGGAAGTTACTTTGAATTACTTCCAGATATACAGCTGTTCCCTAGGAGAGCAAGAAAAGGAACAATCCTGTGATCACTTCATACACACATTCTACATATCTACATACAATGTACCATTTGTTACTGCCACATCCATATACTACGAGGGCTGTATCGAAAATAATGCAAAAGTGGGCATAACTTTTTAATTAACTTACAGTAGGTCATTTAAATGTTCACGTTGGTAGCGTGACTCTTCCTTCATAGTAGCTCTAAAACTTTTTCATTGCAGGTAAGCAAAAGCAATGTGCAATTATTGAGATCTTGACAAAAAGGTGGGGGAGAGGCTTCCCGATACCCACAGAAGGCTGCAGAATTTTTATGGAGATGACACCATTAAAGGAGTCACCAATGACAAACTATTGCGCTTGTTTATGTAAGTTACAGTGGTTGTAAACCTCAGTCATGAAATCTGAACAAAGCACATACTGTAGATTTGTAGCGTTTACTTGTCTATCTCCTAAGCTCTATGTGTCATTTCTCTCTGCTGCTTCATCCCTCTGTTATGAGCATGTGTCACTTCTAAGAGATACATTTGTGATGGGGAGGGAGCTCAGTGTGCACATCTTGTCTACAGGGAGTGCAGAATTATTAGGCAAGTTGTATTTTTGAGGATTAATTTTATTATTGAACAACAACCATGTTCTCAATGAACCCAACAAACTCATTAATATCAAAGCTGAATATTTTTGGAAGTAGTTTTTAGTTTGTTTTTAGTTTTAGCTATTTTAGGGAGATATCGGTGTGTGCAGGTGACTATTAGGCCTTGTACACACGAGGGAATAGATCCGATGGGAACGGTCCGTCGGACCGTTCCCATCGGATTTGTCCGCCGGATTGCTTTGGTCAAATTCCCCGCCGGCGGACAGCGCGGTGACGCGGCGGTGACGTTGACACCGCCACGTCACCGCACCAGGAAGTAAACACTTCCGCGCACATGCGTCGGATCCATTCACAGGATACGACGCATGTGCGGGCAGATATGTCCGCTGGTTTGCCGTACTAACCAGCGGACATATCTGACGGACAGCTCTCCGGCAGAAAAATTCCAAAGCATGCTTTGGAATTTTTCCGCCGGAGGAATCCGGCCAGAACGGTCCGTTTGCCCCTACACACGAGCGGATTTTTCGGCTGAAATGGTCCGTCGGACCATGTTCAGCGGATTTATTCCCTCGTGTGTACAAGGCCTTACTGTGCATAATTATTAGGCAACTTAACAAAAAACAAATATATACCCATTTCAATTATTTATTTTTACCAGTGAAACCAATATAACATCTCAACATTCACAAATATACATTTCTGACATTAAAAAACAAATCAGTGAGCAATATAGCCACCTTTCTTTGCAAGGACACTCATGCAGCCTGCCATCCATGGATTCTGTCAGTGTTTTGATCTGTTCACCATCAACATTGCGTGCAGCAGCAACCACAGCCTCCCAGACACTGTTCAGAGAGGTGTACTGTTTTCCCTCCTTGTAAATCTCACATTTGATGATGGACCACAGGTTCTCAATGGGGTTCAGATCAGATGAACAAGGAGGCCATGTCATTAGTTTTTCTTCTTTTATACCCTTTCTTGCCAGCCACGCTGTGGAGTACTTGGACGCGTGTGATGGAGCATTGTCCTGCATGAAAATCATGTTTTTCATGAAGGATGCAGACTTCTTCCTGTACCACTGCTTGAAGAAGGTGTCTTCCAGAAACTGGCAGTAGGACTGGGAGTTGAGCTTGACTCCATCCTCAACCCGAAAAGGCCCCACAAGCTCATCTTTGATGATACCAGCCCAAACCAGTACTCCACCTCCACCTTGCTGGCGTCCGAGTCGGACTGGAGCTCTCTGCCCTTTACCAATCCAGCCACGGGCCCATCCATCTGGCCCATCAAGACTCACTCTCATTTCATCAGTCCATAAAACCTTAGAAAAATCAGTCTTGAGATATTTCTTGGCCCAGTCTTGACGTTTCAGCTTGTGTGTCTTGTTCAGTGGTGGTCGTCTTTCAGCCTTTCTTACCTTGGCCATGTCTCTGAGTATTGCACACCTTGTGCTTTTGGGCACTCCAGTGATGTTGCAGCTCTGAAATATGGCCAAACTGGTGGCAAGTGGCATCTTGGCAGCTGCACGCTTGACTTTTCTCAGTTCATGGGCAGTTATTTTGCGCCTTGGTTTTTTCACACGCTTCTTGCGACCCTGTTGACTATTTTGAATGAAACGCTTGATTGTTCGATGATCACGCTTCAGAAGCTTTGCAATTTTAAGAGTGCTGCATCCCTCTGCAAGATATCTCACTATTTTTGACTTTTCTGAGCCTGTCAAGTCCTTCTTTTGACCCATTTTGCCAAAGGAAAGGAAGTTGCCCAATAATTATGCACACCTGATATAGGGTGTTGATGTCATTAGACCACACCCCTTCTCATTACAGAGCTGCACATCACCTAATATGCTTAATTGGTAGTAGGCTTTCGAGCCTATACAGCTTGGAGTAAGACAACATGCATAAAGAGGATGATGTGGTCAAAATACTCATTTGCCTAATAATTCTGCACTCCCTGTATTCAGAACACAACATTGCATCCTTCCTTCGATCCTGTGCAGTGTGTGTCTGTGGGGGGGGGGGTCCCTTTCCTCCAATCAGCTCTGTCTGTTAAGGAAACTGAGATGAGCTGCGATCCTGATGATCGCAGCTCATCTCAAACCATTAGTGGTTTATGAAACTGAGATGATCAGGGGAGAATAATTATCTCAGCACACAGAGAATATGTCATTTACAGAAACAGCCAGTTTATGGAGGTGCGATCTCAGCACCTCTCTGGCAATCTCTGTCAGAATTCTCCCTCCCAGATTCTCCAGCCCAGCCCGAGTACTAGTAAGTAAGATGTGAATGTTTAAACATGTAGACACTGACAGACAGTATCTGATGCACCAGTGTATGTGCAAATTATGACTGTAATAATAAACATAATGGACCTAAACAATAAAGTGACCATGCATGTGTGGGGCAAAAATAAATAAAAAATATCAGATATACACTTTAGCACCTAGTGTACAGTATATGCTGTACTTCCAGGAGCACATGTACTTTTTTTTATTATTATTATAGTGCGATTTGTTAAAGTGATACTAAAGGGTATTATTATTTCTTTAACCATTAAAGATCGAGCCTCTTTCTGAAATTTGGTGTTCACAAGTTAAAAACATTTTTTTGCTAGAAAATTACTCAGAACCGCAAAACATTATTTTTTTTTCTACCACCCTATCGAATCAAATGGAGGTTGTTGCAATACTTTTGGTCAAACCTTATTTGCGCAGTGGTCTTACAAGCGCACTTTTTTTGGAAACAATTAACTTTTTTTTAATTAAAAAGTTAGCCCAGTTTGTTTTCATTGTGAAAGATAATGTTATGCCGAGTAAATTGATACCCAACATGTCACGCTTCAAAGTTTAACCCTTAAAAATCTGCATAGGCAACGTTTAAAATATTCCACAGGTTGCATGTTTTGAGTTACAGAGGAGGCTAGAATTATTGCTCTCGTTCCAATGATCACAGCGATACCTCACATGTGGTTTGAACACCATTGTCATATGCGAGCGCTGCTCATGTATGCAGAGCTTTTTTATTATTATTTATTTATTTTACTTTCAATTTTTTATTTTGACACTGTTTAAAAAAATAAAAATAAATTGGGTCACTTTTATTCCTACTACAAGGAGCGTGAACATGTAAACATCCCATGTAATAGAAAAAAGCATGACAGGAACTCTTAAATATGAGATCTGGGGTCAAAAAGAGTGACCCTTTACATCATGTGTGCACCTATAAATATCATCCAAGTAAAGCGCACACCTCCATATGTCCAGTAACCGGGCTGGCAAGGGCGGGAGTTGGCAGAACGGATGAGCAGCAGGGGGCATTAGCTGAGCTAAGAAACTTGATACAGGGAGTGGGGGGTACATGTGACATCATTGGTTGCTGGGACACCGGCAGTCCCAGCAACTAGGAGACAGCTGAGCAGTGGGGATCAGGTGCTGAAAACTGGTGGGCTGATGGTCTGGACACGGGCATCTCTCGATGCACGTCCGGACCATGGTCCGCCATTTAGTGAAGGCTGCCATGGAGGCAAGAAGGCAATATTTTTTTTTTTTTTTCTCAAACAAAGGTTTTTATTGAACAAAAATATAAACAAAATCAAAGAGCTCCAGAGCACAAGCATTTGAAACAGTGTGGCGCAGCATAAATGCGTAATATACCCAGTTCATTCCTCCAGCAACCATTTTTAAGGTGCCAGCCTCCTTTGCTTCATTAAACACCCTCAAAAGGTGTGGGAGTATTGTTTCCCCATACTGCTTGTATACCTCGACTGGGAGTCCATCATCCCCGGGGGCCTTTGAATTAGTGAACAAACCGGTCGCTACCTGCAATTCCTCGAGGGTCAGGGGAGCGTCAAGCATCTCCTTATGGGAGGCCGACAGGACAGGTAATTGGACGGGGTCTAAGTATTCAGCTAGAGACTCAAGCGAATACGTTTGTTTGGATTCATACAAGGATGAATAGAAACTCACTAGTTCAGACAAGATTTGGTCAGGGGAGCGGATCACCCCACCATCGCGGGTGTGCAGTGCCTCAATAGAAGGGGACATCTGTTGGGAGTGGGCAATAGTTGCTAACATGCAAACGGTGTGCTCTCCCCCCTCGTAAAATGCCGCCCTCTGAAAAAAATCGATTCCTCTTCGCCCCCGAGGCCGTGATCCGGTACAAAGTGTCTTGCACCGCAAGCCACGCCTCCCTGTTAGCCTCAGACGGGTCTGCAATAAAAGTTTCTTCCAACCTCCCCGCCATCAATTCCACTCCCTCCCTCTGAGGCCGCGTACACACGGACCGTTTTCATCGGGTCAATTGAAGTGGCCTGACGGTCTGATGTGCGTACACACCATCAGTTCAAAAACCGATGGTGTCAAACCCGTTGACGTAAAACACAACGACGTGCTAAAAAAAACCAAAGTTCAATGCTTCCAAGCATGCGTCGACTTGATTCTGAGCATGCGCTGGTTTTGAACCAAATGCTTTTGTGTACTAACCATGGGTTTGGACCGATC
The DNA here is from genome assembly GCA_029574335.1 of Rana kukunoris. Lineage (NCBI taxonomy): Eukaryota > Metazoa > Chordata > Amphibia > Anura > Ranidae > Rana > Rana kukunoris. Next base: position 79,341,647 of record CM056060.1, read on the forward strand.
GGTCAGCGGGCCATCGGGTCGATTTTAAAGCAAGTTTTAAAATTTTGGTCCGAGGGACAAAAGACCGATGGGCCGTTTTCATCGGTTTGGACCGATCATGTGTACGCGGCCTGAGCGTTTGTCCGCATTTTAATGGCCTGGATCTCTGTGATAAATAGGCCCCGCAGGACAGCCTTAAAAGGTTTCCCAGGTCACAGCTATGTTTTCGGAGGCAGCATGAATGTGCCAGAAGTCTGAAATGCTGGATTCTATATGCTCATGGGAAGGGAAGAGATTCAGCCAAAAGGCGTTCATCTTCAACGGGGCCTTGGCCCCCGTGAAAGGGGGACGCACCTCCAGAGAGGCAACCAGCGGAGAGTGATCCGACACACTTCTCAGAGCATACGTCACCTCCAAGACGTATCGCTTAGCCGCACAGGAGCAAAGGCACAGATCAATCCTCGATGAAGAGGAGTAACTCTTGGAGAAACAGGAGAATTGCTGCACACCTGGATTCCTAGCTCTCCACGCATCCCTCCACCCCACCTCTTCCATGGATTTCCTCAGGGCAGTGCGACACCCCCCCCTCCCCCCTAGCAAAGGGTCAGTGTAACAGTTGAAGTCTCAAAAAATGCGTACAATGACACCTCCGGGAACCGCACCTGGAACTCCACCAAAGCCCTCAGGACCAGATTGTTATAAGGGGGGGTACATACACAAAAGCAAGAATACATTTGAAAGCAAACAGCCTACAATAAAGAAACACATATCTTCTGTCAGCATCAATCTCAGAACCCAACTCCTCATAATCAATAGAGCTATGGACCATCACACTCACACCCCTAGAGTATGAGGTGTGAGTGGAGTGGTACCCCTTGCCCACCCACCGATAGTTCAAACAGGACACAGAGTCCACAGAGTCTGCAGTGAGATGCACAAATGCAGAGCACAAATGGCCGGCAAGTGTTTTCTCATCAGAGATGACACCATAGTACGTTTCAGAGGGTCCTGCAGCCCCCTATCATTCCACGAAAATATCGTAACCACTGCCATCATGGGGGGTCAAACACATATCCAACAGGGAAAAAAACACCACCCTCATACCCACCCTTCTCCCTCCATGTGGTAGAGGATGCGTTGGCAGACTGGGATGTGAAGAGGCATAGTTCGGTCAACTGGGTAGTAAAGAGAACTGAGTCTCCACTCAGCAAGTAAGGAGAAATAAGCACTCTGGAGCAATCCATCGTATAGTAACAACCTGGATCGCACAACAGTGTTTCGAATAAGCATGTGGATCTCATCCATAGTGGGCTAACCGCCTGTGCAGGCTGGGCATCCATCTGCATAGAAACCCGTTGTCGTTCCAAACTCCGGATAGCCAACGGACAATCCCAACATGTCTGGGACAACCGGTCCCACAAACCATCAACTTGGCCATCTGGTGTGGCAACATAGTCACCGGTCAACTTCATTAGAAGCATTGGCAGCAATAGTTACATTTCAGAACTCACATTTTGTTGAAAGAATCATTGTATGTTTCTGGCAGGTTCCTCAGCCGAGGAAGAATCAAGGCAGCGCAATTAGTATACATCCGATGGTTCAATCTTCAACCACAGGAGGTCTCTGGGCCTGGCGCAGTGCGCCCGCATTAGCATCCAACCAGTCCGAGGCTTCAGCAGGGTGATCAAAAAAGTGGGCTTGGCCCCTCAATAGGATTCAGAGTTTCGCCGGGTACAGCATTGCATATGGCACCTGTAGTTTCTGCAAGCGTTTTTTAATGTCAGTAAAGCGTGCCCGACTCTTCTGGACTGCAGCAGAGAAATCGGGGTAGAACGAGACCCACGTGCCATTAAACTGAACATTCCTCTTCTCCCTAGCCAGCCTCAGTATAATTTCTCTGTAGTTCAACAGTTGGGCCAGTATCGGGCGGGGATTTCCTGAGGGAGAGGCCTAGTTGGTACTCTGTGAGCCCTCTCAACTGCATAAAGGTGTGTAAAAGCATCTTTACCAAACAAATCAGCCATTCATTGCTCCACAAACTGCGTGGGGTTTTGCGGCCCTCCACTTATTCTGGCAACCCCACTATACACACATTATTGTGCCTGAGGCGGTTCTCAAAATCTTCCGCACTTATATCCACGGCCCTAGCCAGCCGTGTGGTTGATTGGGCATCTCTGATCAGCGGGGGTAGCTTATCCTCTATGTCACTTATCCTGCTTTCCGCTGAAGTGGTTCTCTCCCTTATTTTCTGAATGTCTTGTCTAATCAGGCAAACCTCCTCCTCCAGGCTCCCAAAATGTACCTGCATGCTGTTCACTGAGGCCGTACATTTGTTCACTGCTTTCAGTATGGCAGCAAGCGTGGGTTGCTCTCCCCCCTCAGGGTCATCATCCTCCTCCTGCAGGTCTGGGCTGCCCTGATTCTGCACAATCATGGTGCCCGCTCCTTGCACACTCTCCCCCTCCTCCATGTCATTGTGCCCGGGGGCAGAACAATCTTCCAGGGGCTGTGATTCTACCATGCTCGACTTCCCTGCCAGTTTCAGGGCATAGTAGCCCATGTCCTTAGGGGGCTCTCCAGTGTGCTTTTCGGGGGAACTTTTTTGTGCTTTTCGGGGTACTTGAGTTGTTTACTCACCCCCTCCTTAGCCGTATCTCCCGTTCGCGCCTTCTGTGCTGATGGCGGGAGCGGCGCCATATTGGTAATCCGGCCGCGAGCTATCACCCTTCTGTCCGCGGGTCATCATGCCCCTTAGAAGTAGCAGAACGTCACCCGGGTGTTTTCTCAAGGCAGGATGGCGAAAAATCAGGATTTTTAGAGTGCCAGAAACAGGATCAATGAAGGATCAAAGCGGGAGCTCTGTGAAGAAGCGCCTGCTCACATGCCGCGCTGGCCATGCGCCCATGCGCCCCCCCCCCCCCCAAGAAGGCAATATTTAATGTGTCATTAAACCCACATTATTAAAAACTGTCAGTACATGCTGTTCATACTTCATACAAAAAACCTGGTTGATCCTGCCGTTCACTGTTCCTCCCTCCTTGTCTGTGTCCCTGCTGCTGCCTGAGATTGTGTGGACCAGCCATTGCCACATCTACTGAGCTGTTAATTTCTTAATTTTTCTAATCTGTGCAGCCTGTGTAACTACAGAGTCACACATGTGGCCGTATACACTCCGGATAAAGGACAGCCACCTCCCTCCCTCCTCCTGCATGTGTGCTAAACACAATGGGCCAGATTCTCAAAAGAGATACGCCGGCGTTTCGTAGGAAACACCGTCGTATCTCTGTTTTTTTTACTGGGTATCTATGCGTGTGATTCCTAGAATCACTTACGCATAGATACAGTGAAGATCCGACATGTGTAAAACAATTACACTGTCGGATCGGAGATGTAATGACATCGCTGGCCGCTAGGTGGCCTGTACGTTGATTTCTCATTTGCCTATGCAAATGAGCCTAATCCGACGATTCCCGAACTTTTTTACGCCGCCCCGTCGTCGTTTATGTCGTTTCCGTTATATGAGGGATAACCTTACGAAGTTCCGCCGTTGCCATGTTAAGTATGGCGTCGGGTCAGCGTCATCTTTTTCCGTCGGTTACGTTGTTTTACTAAGTCGTTTGCGAATTTGGATTTACGTAAACGGCGCTCACGTCGGTTTCATTCACTTTTTCCGACGTGAGCTGGAGCATGCGCACTGGGCTATTTTTGAGGCCGGCGCATGCGCAGTTCGATCTACGCGGGGGCGCGCTTAATTTAAATACAAGCCGCCCCCTTTGAATTACATGGGGATACGCAGAGCCATTTACACTACGCCGCCGCAACTTACGGAGCAAGTGCTTTGGGAATACGGCACTTGCTCTGTTAAATTGCGGCGGCGTAGTGTAAATGGCTGACGCTACGCCAGCGGCAATTCTACGGGAATCTGGCCCAATGAGTGTTGCTTGATGGAGGAATCACCTCACTGTAACTATAAACACATACAAACAATAGAAACAAGCTGGAAGACAAGGCACATATGCATTACGATTTAAAGCATTTGATATTAATGTAGCACCCTTGTCTTAAACAGGGGCTACTGGTAAATTTAGCTGTGCTAAGTGGTAACTAACCTGGCTGATTTATAGTCTTTGAGATCATGTGGGTTCTCCTTCTGTCCATGTCTAAACCTGGTTCCTACCTTCTGTCCATGCCCTTGACATTAGTATGATAAGCTGAAGTGAGATTAGTTATGAATATGCATATCTCTTTCGGCCAATCAGAAGAAGTTTCAGGCCCATGAGCATGCTGGGAGAGATAGTATGTAGTTGAAGAAAGTCAGGTGATCGGGGTCCTCCTTACCCAGACTTTGGTCTAGTGTGGATGTGCTTGGAACAGCTGTGTTGGGTGAGACCTGGCCATGTGCTTGGGGGTTTTCCCAGAGAGAGCCTGTTTGCTGCCCAGGGGCATGGGAGAGGTTCTGCCAGAGAGCAAGAGCCTCTTGTTGCCTGAAGGCATAAGGAAAAAGATGGAGTTCTGAGATGAAGTACCAGAGGTTACCCTTCATGAGCCGGGGACTGTAAAGAGACTGGCAAAGCGTCAAGGGGAGCTCATCCAAAGGAAACCCTGCACCGTGTTGTGAGTTTTTGGTTGCTATAGGAGACAGCTGTTGCTACGTAGGTACAGAATAATGGGTGCATGCCTGAGGACCTTGTTCTGTTATGCTGTTGACCTGACTGTTCGGAGTCTGTTGATCCTGTCTGCCTATGGTATCCTGTGCAATAACCATCTCTCCCGCATTTTTCTGTTGTAAGCAATAAACTCACATTTGCTCATCCTAAAAGTGACCGGCGTCTATCCTTTCTGCAAATGTCCATACCCACAATGCAGAAGAACCAGCACCCTGAGGTGAAATGTCAGCCCTCACTGATGCGGGGGGGTCAGGGGGGTGCTACATTAATTATGTATTTTTCCTTTGTATTTCAAAGCCTTTTTTTTTTTTTACATGTAAACGCCAGAGGACTAGAAGCTCCTCCTACCGATGTTTTCCTGCAGATGGGCTGGGAAAAAGCTGGGTCATGTGACAGCTGTATATCGATTATGATTTTTTATTTATTAACTGCTTGCCGACCAGCCGCCACAGTTAGAGATCATCTTGGCGTTCAGCCGACACGCGTGCCTGGTGGGCGCGATCACCGCCGGGCACCCATCGCTTGTAAACACACAGCTCCCGGTCCTGTCAGGGGGAGAAATGCCTGATCGTCTGTTTATATGAACAGCGATCAGTCATTTCACCAAGTCAGTCCACCACCCCCTTCAGTTAGAACACACCCAGGGAACATACTTTAAAGCGGAGGTTCACCCTAATTTTTTTTTCTAAAAATACATTGAGCCGACCGGTTAGACTGCGAGGATGCTGGGGTTTTATTTTTATTTATTTTATTTTTTTATCGTACATACCATGTTAGCGGTGTTTCATCCCTCGCCTTCCGGATACGATTCTTGCAGGGACTGGGCGTTCCTAGTTGATTGACGTTCCTCCAACTGGCGCATACTGTGCGTCACGACTTTCCGAAAGAAGCCAAACGTCGCTGCGTAGGCGCTGTATAGAGCCGACTCTATAAGGTGCCTGCGCAATGACGTTCGGCTTCTTTCAGAAAGTCGTGACGCGCAGTATGCGCCGGTCGGAGGAACGTCAATCAACTAGGAACGCCCAGTCCCTGCAAGAATCGTACCCGGAAGGCGAGGGATGAAACACCGCTAACACGGTATGTACGATAAAAAAAAACAAAAAACCTCAGCATCCTCACAGTCTAACCGGTCGGCTCAATGTATTTATAGATTTTTTTTTTTAGGGTGAATCTCCGCTTTAACCCCTTCCTCGCCCCCTAGTGTTAACCCCTTCCCTGCCAGTGGCATTTTTATAGTAATCAATGCATTTTTATAGCACTGATCGCTATAAAAATGCCAATGGTCTCAAAAATGTGTCAAAAGTGTCCGCCATAATGTCGCAGTAGTAATCAATGAACGGAATTCATGGACAGTCGCACACCAAAATAGCTATGAATAAGCACTGAACCTCTGTGCGAAACGCATCAGCTTTTTATCCCACTGCTTGCTGTGCTGTGTTTTGTAGTGCTTTTTATCCTTTTTACAACAATAAAGGCTACCTTTTTTAGGTTTATTTTGGTGTGCGGCTGTCCATGAATTCTGTTCATTGATTTCTGCCTTGTGCATTGCCAGCACCCACGGTCTTTGAGGAGCACATTAATTGCTTATTTAAAATTAATAAGTATGCGCTAAATATACAACTGATTAAGTGATAATATACAGTGATCAATCAAGATTAATACATAATTTCAGAGGCCTAGGGGCCAAGGTGAAGAAAAAAAAATATATATATATAAATAATTAATAATGAAATGTGTCCAACTAGGTGTGCCTTGAATAGAGACCCCTTATTCAGACCTTGTATGTGTTAACACATATCCAAAAAACTGCAAGAGGTGCTTTGCATGTAAACATACCAACTTTATGGGTCAAAAGTGTTCCAAATTTTCATCTAATGTCACCAAAAAGGAATACCAAATAGATGATCTCATTACATGCCGAACAGAGGGGGCAGTTTACATGTTAGAATGCCCATGTCCGTTGCAATATATAGGAAGGACTAAAAGACCATTGTGGAAACGCTTAAGAGAACATGTCCAGAATATTATAAAGAGCTTCAGAAAACATAGTGTATCGCGTCATTTTAAGTTGTGTCACAACAAAAATCCGCATGGCCTCAAATTTTGGGCCATACAAAAATACAACCCTCACTGGAGAGGAAGTAACAAAGTCCGTGAGTTGAGTAAATCAGAATCTCGAAGGATATATGAATTAAAATCTTTAGAGCCTAACGGCCTTAACATTGATTTTGATTTAAATTGTTTTATTTCGGATTATTGAGGTTTTAAATATAAAAAGGAAATCCCCTCCTGTTTTATATATATTTTTAATTTAATTTTTCCTAAGGGAAGGTTTTTTTCCCATATATGTGTAAGTCAGCATCGAGTTTCATATACTGGTATTGTTTTTGTTTTTATTCATGCACATATTTGGTTAAAATGTTTTTGTCCTCAATTTAAGGAGGATTTTTTGATTTTTTGGTTAATAACCTTCCCAGGTTTCTAATTTATTGGTACTTATAAGCAGTACCAAAACGTGCAATACCTTATTTTGACCAAGGGGGGAGGTTTTGCTCCATATATATGGTTCACTATAAGCAGTACCAAAACGTGCAATACCTTATTTGACCAACGGGGGAGTTGCTCCATATACATGTTATATATGTTATATGTTTTATTACTGTTTTTAACTTTATGTTTTAAAATTTATTTAGACTATGAATGTAATTAAAGTTTTTATGTGTAACACTTATGAATTTATTATCATCATAGTTTTTTCCCCTTTTGCCGCAAATGATGTTTTTTCGCTTTGAGCTCCCTCCGTTCGGCACGCTTCCGGGTTTTCTCAGCAAAATGAGAGCTTGACGGTATTTAGAAAATTGGTAGAGGAGGATATAAGAAATCTAAAGATAAACAAATCAAAACGCAATAAAATATGGAAAACAATTAGGGACCTTGAAAAGAAGAAAAACATTGTTATCCGACCCGCGGACAAAGGGGGAGGTCTTATCATTCTCAGGAAAGCAGATTACGAATCTGAAATGACAAAACTACTCAACATACCAGACACTTACAAAAAATTAAAGTCAAACCCCAAAAAAGAATACAAAAAGAAATTAAATGTATATATAGAAAAAGGCAAAAAGTTGGGCATTCTTACAAAAAAAGAAGCCAAATATCTAAACCCTGAAACGGCAAAAACACCTATTATCTACTATGTCCCAAAAATACACAAGAACCAATCACATCCACCAGGAAGACCAATTATAAGTGGCATAGACTCCCTCTTCTCAAGGCTTGGAGCCTATATTGATGGATTCCTACAACCATTGGTGAAGGAAGGACCATCATATCTCAAGGACAGTAAACAACTTTTAATGGAACTTGTGGACCTGGAAGTAGAACCCACGGATCTTCTCGTCACCATAGATGTCAACTCATTATACACGAATATAGTACAAGAAGATGGCATCAAAGGGGCAAAATGGGCTTTACACAAAGACTCAAAATTAAAACAGGAACAAATAAACTATATTTTGGAGGGGCTAACATTAGCTATGAGCCACAACTATTTTTGGAACAAAGGCAATTTTTTTGTCCAGACTAAAGGAGTAGCCATGGGGGCCAAGTATGCCCCCAGTGTAGCCAATATCTTTTTGAACCATTGGGAGGCAGAACAAATTCAAGGAACAGAGAGACCATCTTTGAAATTCTACAGAAGGTATATAGATGACATACTAATAGTATGGGGAGGTACTGAAACGGAACTACAGAAGTTTTTTGATGAAATCAACCATAATATATATGGGATTACTTTTACAGGCATTTGGAATGCAGAATCCATTGATTACCTGGACTTACAATTATTTAAAGCAGAAAACAGAATACACACCAGAACGTTTTTTAAAAAAACAGATAGGAATAGCTACATTCCAGTAACCAGTTGTCACCACAAAAAATGGATCCAGAATATCCCTAAAGGACAACTTATGAGGATATTCAGAAATTGTAGCAATGAGGAGGATTTTGAATTACAAGCTACACAAATCATTAACAAATTTGTGGAAAAAGGTTACCAACGCAGAGATCTAGATACTCTGAAAAATCGAGTTAAAGAAATGAAAAGAGACAACATCATAGCAGGAACACAAAGGAAGAAAACAAACAGGAAAACCATAGATGTAGCCTTCCTGACTGGATACAATATACAACACAGAGACGTGGAAAAAATATTCAAAAAATACTGGCCCATTCTGCAATCTGATAAAAACCTGAAAAAACTATTACCGAACAGACCGAGCTTTATATATCGTAAAGCCCCCAATCTAAGAAATCGATTAGTCCACAATGCAATTGACCCCCCAAAACAGATCCAAATTTTTAAAAACCTAAAAGGCTTCCACAAATGTGGTAAATGCCTGCCCTGCCGAGTCAGCAAAAAGACAAATAAGAAAAAAACTGAGTTCACATCTACAACTAATGGTACCACACATAAAATAAGAGAGCTGATAACATGTAATAGTACACATGTTACGTATGTTCTGGAATGCCCATGCCAAAAACAATATGTAGGCAGAACAACAAGAGAACTACATATCAGGATTAGAGAACACATAGCTAACATCAAAAAAGGGTTTAATAAACATAGTGTGTCTCGACATTTTAGAGATTACCATCATAAAGATCCGGGATGCATGACTTTTTATGGAATAGACAGAATAAAAGAGCATTGGAGGGGGGAAAATAAAACTATAAAAGTGTCCCAAAATGAAACCCGGTGGATCTACACGTTAGATACCCTCCAACCGTCTGGTATGAATATTGATGTGGATCTAAATTGTTTTTTAACTAATTTTTAACAATTTTAATAATCCCATATTCCAATATTTTATTTAATTTTATTTATTTTAATTTTATTAATTTATTATGGGAATTTTTACCATATATCCAATTATAGGAATACCTCATCAACAATACCCATTTACCTCTCCACGTTTACCTATCAATTACTCCTCATTTAATTATAATTGCATTTTTAAACTAATGTTTTAAACTAATGTTTTTCCATAATGTTTATGTATATTTTTATAATAATTTTTATATATGTATTTTTCACCCATTTACAATCTTATATATATATCTGAATATGTTACTAACATCATCTCGCTGCAATAATGAGATCAGCCAAATTAATCAAGTATTTATTATATTTTGATCTAATCTCCGGGTTTCCCGATATGAGAACGAACGTTTTTTATGTAGAGCCTCTTGAGACCGGACTTCGGTCTGCAGGAATCTCCAACATGGAGGACGATCGGAACTTTTTCGACGTAAGATCGGAAGTTCGTTTTCCCGACAGAACTTCCATCATCGACCGCAACACTGAGGAGGACGATCGGAACTTTTTCGACGTAAGATCGGAAGTTCGTTTTCCCGACAGAACGTCCATCGTCGACCGCAACACTGAGGCTCTAGTGTTAGGACTACGGTCTGCAGTAATCTCCAACATGGAGGACAACGGAGTTCTTACGACGGAACGTCGGACCCGTTTTTCGACATTTTGTCGACACAACGTCCGCATTTTTCGACACAACGTCCGCATTTTCCGACTGAACGTTAATTATAAATAGATAATGCTGTAGACTCAGAGGCACGCTCCAGATGACGTCAGAACGACGAAACCGGTCGAGCGAACGTTCCTTAGAGCTACAGCATATATTTCTTAAAGGCTTTTTAAACTGCATGTAAATTGTGAGTACCCATTGTTTATCAATAAATAATTTTACTTGGCACAAAACGGTATCACGCTATTGGGCACTTTTCGTTTTATCCTATCTTCCCTATGAGCGGCTGAATGGTTGGATTAGATCCCATGTGAGGAAACCAGGCAGATCCTACTGAAGTGTGGATTTTTTACTGAGAAAGCCCATTACCCCTGCAGGGGTAGTTGGATCCGGTGAGTGCGGGACCATTGGGGGAGAGCACTGAATGAACCACTGACGGCTATACCTGCATGAAGCACATATCACTTTATATTCATTGGAAGCAATCCTGAAAATATTTTTATTTTTATTTTTTATATTATTATAAAACTGGACTTTGCTTGGATTATTATTACCATCATCATTTAATATTGCAACACTTACTTTGGGAATTTTTATCACTAGGAATTGGACTTTTTAGGATTTATGAATTATTTATTTTTTCAATTTTTCAATCACTAATTATCAATTAATATTCAATTTAATTTGTGTTATATATATGTTATTTTTTGATTAGGACCAGCACTTTTGATTTGGACAGACACTATCTATATTTATTTGCACATTTTTATTTCTAGTAGGCGCCATTACCTGCTATTTTTTACTTATTTCTCAGTTAAATGACCCGCACGATGCGTTCCAGGAATATTTCCCATGATTTTTTTTTTTTTGGTTGGTGCACCATTTTTATTGCTGCTTTTTTACATTTGGTCATTGATTATGTGGTGTAATTAGTAGGTTTAGTAGCGCTGCATTTATTCACATATTATTAATTGCTTATTGCACTCATCTGGAGAGGCAGTCTCTCTTTCTTCATAATGTGCCGATAAAAATCGCTGATCGCCGCCATTACTAGTAAAAAAATAAAATATTAAATAAAAATGCCATAAAGCTATCCCCTATTTTGTAAACGCTATAACTTTTGCGCAAACCAATCAATAAACGTTTATTGTTATTTTTATGAAAAATATGTAGAAGAATACGTATCGGCATAAACTGAGGAAAAAAATTATTTTTTATATATTTTTGGGAGATATTTATTATAGCAAAAAAAAAAAATTTTTTTTTTCAAAATTGTCGCTGTATTTTTTTTTATAGCGCAAAAACTAAAAACCGCAGAGGTAATCGAATACCACCAAAAGAAAGCTCTATTTGTGGGAAAAAAAGGACGCCAATTTTGATTGGGAGCCACGTCGTACGACCGTGTAATTGTCAGTTAAAGCGACGCAGTGCCGAATCGCAAAAAGTGGCCCGGTGATGGACACTGGCACACCCAAGACAGGAAGTCCTCTCCCCTATATAACCCCTCCCATACCAGGAGATTTTTAGGATGAATCTCCGCTTTAACCCCTTCCTCGCCCCCTAGTGTTATAGTAATCAATGCATTTTTAAAAATGGACGCCAATTTTGATTGGGAGCCACGTCGTACGACCGTGCAATTGTCAGTTAAAGCGACGCAGTGCCGAATCGCAAAAAGTGGCCCGGTGATGGACACTGGCACACACAAGAAAAGGATTTTACAGGTAAGCTGTTATAAAAATCCTATTATAGCCACCAACATTCTAACAGCTTACCTGTAAAATCCTTTTCTTGGAGTACATCACGGGACACAGAGCTCCCGCCCCTCTTTCTTAGGATACTTATTGCTTTGCTACAAAACTGAGGTACTCCTGGTATGGGAGGGGTTATAAAGGGGAGAGAACTTCCTGTCTTGGGTGTGCCAGTGTCCATCACCTGAAGGTAGGCCTATAACGCACATAGTTATTACTATGACGCTCTGTGTCTCGTGACGTACTCCAAGAAAAGGATTTTACAGGTAAGCTGTTATAAAAATCCTATTATAGCCACCAACATTCTAACAGCTTACCTGTAAAATCCTTTTCTTGGAGTACATCATGGGACACAGAGCGTCATAGCAATAACTATGTGGGTTATAGGCCTACCTTCAGGTGATGGACACTGGCACACCCAGTGAGCTCTGGGTCCCGTGATGTACTCCAAGAAAAGGATTTTACAGGTAAGCTGTTATAAAAATCCTAAATTTTCTTTTTTGTACTTTACGGGACACAGAGCAGCATAGTAATAACTATGTGGGATGTCCCAAAGCAATGCCCAATGGTGGGGAGGGAGACACCAAATATATAGCAGGGCACCATCAGACGTGAGGACCTATACTGCAGCCTGCAGCACACTGAACCCAAAAGCGATATGCTCATGCCTTCTTACATCCAACTGATAGAATTTAGTGAATGTAATGACTGAAGACCAAGATGCGTCTTTGTAGATCTGAGCCATGGAGGCTTGATGATGCACTGCCCAAGAAGCACCGACTGCTCTGGTGGAGTGCACTCTGATTTTAAAGGGAGGAACCTTCGCCTTCAAACCATGAGATTGAACAATAACTTGTCAAATCCACTTGTAAATAGTAGATTTTAATGATGCCTGACCCTTCCTGGGTCCTTCTGGCAGCACAAATAAAACATCTGTTTTCCGAATCTGAGCAGTAGCCTCCAGATAGACCTTAACTGGTCTCAAAACATCCAAGGAATGTAATGATTTTTCTTCTGCAGAACTAGGTTCTGGAAAAAAAGGAAGGGAGAACCACATCTTGGTTTAAATGAAAACTTGATACTACCTTGGGTAGAAAAGTAGGATGAGGATGCAAAACCACTCGATCCTTATGAATAATTAAATATGGCTCTTTACAGGAAAGAGCAGCCAATTCTGTTACCCTTCTAGCTGAGGATATGGCTACCAAAAAACCTAACTTCCTAGTCAAAAGGACTAAGGGAATATGGAGTAAGGGTTCAAAGGGCTGCTTCTGTAGCGCTGACAAAACCAAATTTAAGTCCCATGGACACAAGAGAGAGTGAACTGGTGGATTGATCCATGTTACCCCTTGCACAAAGGCTCGCACCAGAGAGTTCGAAGCTAGCGCCTTTGAAACAATATCAACAAGGCCGAGACCTGACCTCTGATAGTACTCAAGACCAGGTTCATATCTGCACCCAATAGTAGGAAGTCAAGAACTCTGCCAATGACAAACTTATGAGGATGCCATTCTTTAGCTTCACACTAAGACACATATGCCTTCCAGACCCTATAGTATATGATTCTGGAAGCCAGCTTCCTAGCATTAATTAGGGTCGATACTACAGACCAGTGTCCCCGACTCCTTAAAATGTGGGATTCAATAGCCAAACTGTCAAATTTAGTTAGTAAGGAAGGATGGAAAGTGGGTCCTTGTGAGAGTAGGTCTGGACAAAGTGGAAGAATCCATGGGTCTCCCATGGACAATCTTATGATCTCTAAGTACCAGGACCTTCTGGGCCACGCCGTGGCTACAAGAATCACCGGCTTCCCCTCCATCCTCATGCTGCGAAGGAGCTGAGGTAATAGCTGAATTGGGGAAAATGCATTGTGAACACCCGAGGTGCCGTGGCCAGCCTGAAGGGCAAGGCCACAAACTGATAGTGATGCTGTTCCACCTCGGACCTTAAGAGTCTCTGGTGAGCAGGAAAAAAAAGGATTTTTAATAAACAGCTTACCTGTAAAATCCTTTTCTTGAAGTACATCACGGGACACAGAGCGCATAGCCATTACACTTGGGTTATATGGGTACCTTCAGGTGATGGACACTAGTGTAATCAATTTCACAGGAAGTTTCCTCCCTATATAACCCCCTCCCACTGGGAGTGCTTCAGTTTTGTAGCAAGCAATTCCTCCGAGGTTACACAATGTTCCCCAAAAGAGGGGTGGGAGCTCTGTGTCCCGTGATGTACTTCAAGAAAAGGATTTTACAGGTAAGCTGTTTATTAAAAATCCTTTTTTCTTTATCGTACTTCACGGGACACAGAGCGCATAGCCATTACACTTGGGATGTCCTAAAGCAATGCTCTATGAAGGGAGGGAGACCGTAAGGCCAAGAATAGAAAAACATAAAATTATCAGGAAGTAAAGTAGCTCCACCAACAGAGAAAAGGGGGCGTGACCCGGACCAGAGGATTCTATACTGCTGCCCGTAGGACCGCCTGCCCAAATGCTGCGTCCGTACCCTTTGCAACGTCCAACTTATAAAATTTAGTAAACGTATGTACGGAAGACCAGGTTGCCGCCTTGCAAACCTGTGCCATAGAGATCTGATGGTGTGCCGCCCAGGAGGCACTCATGGCCCTCGTAGAATGGGCTTTAACTGATAAGGGAGGTGGAACGCGCTTCAGACCATAGGCCTGAAAAATCAGCTGCTTAATCCACCTAGCCAAGGAAGACTTGGCAGCCGGCTGACCCTTCTCGGGGCCATCCGGAAGAACAAAAAGCACATCTGTTTTCCGAATCTTCTCTGTAGCCTTGAGATAGACCCTCATGGCTCGAACCACGTCCAAAGTATGAAGCAGTCTTTCCTCTCTGGACTGGGGAGTAGGAAAGAAGGACGGTAGGACTAGGTCCTGATTCAAGTGAAAACTGGATATGACCTTAGGAAGGAAAGAAGGTTGAGGCCGCAGAACCACTCTGTCCTTATGCAGAATAAGGTATGGCTCCCTGCATGACAAGGCTGCCAGCTCGGAAACCCTTCTGGCCGAAGCCATAGCCACCAAGAAAACCAACTTTCGGGTTAGTAGCACAAGAGGGATTTCTGTCAGAGGTTCAAACGGCTGCCTTTGTAAAGCTGACAAGACCAGATTTAAATTCCAGGGGCAGAGGGGAGCTCTAATAGGGGGATTCACATGCAAGACCCCCTGCAAGAAGGTTTTCATAAGCGAATGGGTGGCCAAGGGTCTTTGAAACCATATCGATAAAGCCGACACCTGCCCCTTTAGAGTACTAAGAGCCAACCCTTTGTCAACGCCAACCTGGAGGAATCGCAAGATCCTGTCAATAAAAAACTTTTGAGGATGCCATTTTTGAGACTCGCACCACTCCACATAGGTTCTCCAGACTCTGTAATAAATATTTCTAGAGACTGATTTCCTAGCCTGAATCAACGTAGATATGACCTGAGCTGAGAGGCCTCTGCCCTTAAGAATTAGGGATTCAGCCGTCAAATTTAGCTGCTGTGAAGCAGGGTGGCAGATTGGGCCCTGAGACAGCAGATCTGGGCGCAGGGGGAGCGGCCACGGCGCCCCGACTGACATCCTCACGATGAGTGCGTACCAAGCCCTCCTGGGCCAGGCTGGGGCCACCAGGATCACAGGCCTGCGCTCCACCCTGATCCTCCGTAGAAGGCGGGGAATCATCTGCAGTGGAGGGAACGCATACAGGAGAGAAAACTGGTGCCAGGGGCAAACCAACGCATCGGTCCCGTAGGCCGAGGGATCCCTGGCTCGGGATATGAATTTGTGCAACTTTTTGTTGGATCTCGTTGCCATAATGTCCACATCTGGAACTCCGAATCTTTGGCAAATCTCTTGAAATACCTGGGGGTGAAGAGACCACTCCCCCGGGAGCAACTGTTGACGACTCAAAAAATCTGCTTGAGAATTGTCTATCCCTGGGATGAACACCGCCGAGATGCAGGGTACATGGGCTTCGGCCCATGAGAAAATCAGGTTTACTTCCCTTTGGGCCGCTAGGCTCCTCGTGCCCCCCTGGTGGTTTATGTATGCCACCGCAGTGGCATTGTCGGACTGTATCCTTACTGGCAGACCCTGAAGGGGAAGAGTCCAGGCGACCAGGGCCAGCCGAGCAGCTCTGATCTCTAGGATATTGATGGGAAGCAGTTTTTCTGCCTCCGACCACTGCCCTTGCTGGGTCTGTCCTTCTAGAACCTGACAGGCTGGCATCTGTGGCTACTATCTTCCACGTGATGGGGCAAAAGGATTTCCCCTTTGACAAATTTTGAGGGACCAGCCACCAGAACAGGCTGCGCCGGACTCCTGGGGAGAGAACTAACGGACGATCTAACGCCTGAATGGACTTGTTCCAAGCAGAGAGAATGGCTGCCTGGAGATATCTGGTATGGATCTGGGCGTAGGGCACTGCCTCGAAGGCGGCCACCATCTTCCCCAGCAGTCGCATACATAGGCGAATAGTCGGCCTCTTCTTGCCTAAGACCACTTGAACTGCTTGAGTTATTGATCTGACCTTTGCTTGAGGTAAAAATATCCTCTGGCAGTCTGTATCTAGCCGAAGGCCTAGATATTCCAACTGCTTTGTGGGTTGCAATATCGATTTTTCTTGGTTCACAATCCACCCGAATTCCTCTAGATGCCGAACTGTGCGAACTACTGCATGATTGAGGCTGGAAGCTGATCTGTCGATAACCAGAAGATCGTCCAGGTATGCCAGTACCAAAATGCCTTCTGTCCTTAGGACGGCTAGCACCGGGGCTAACACCTTTGTGAATACCCGCGGAGCTGTTGCCAACCCGAAAGGGAGGGCTACGAACTGGTAATGACGGTGATCTATCATAAAACGAAGAAACTTGTGATGTGCCGGGTAGATCGGCACGTGCAGATACGCATCCTTTATGTCTATAGATGCTAGAAAGTCGTCTTGATGTAGGCTGGCTGCCACCGAACGTATGGACTCCATACGAAAGGTCTGAATCTTTAGAAAGCGATTTAGGCGTTTGAGGTCTAAGATAGGCCTGACGTCGCCATTGGGCTTTGGTATTATGAAAAGGTTGGAGTAGAATCCCAGACCCCATTCCTGGGTTGGTACTTCTACAATTACTCCTTGGAGCAAAAGACGATCCAATGCTTTTACAAGAGAGGCCCTCTTTAATGGGTCGCTTGGAAGACTTGACCCCTGAAAATGAGGAGGGGGGACTTCCCGAAACTCTAGCTTGTAGCCCGTGGCTACCAGGGACAGTACCCAAGAGTCTGGAATTCTGGCCACCCACACTTCGGAGAAAAACCGAAGCCTTCCCCCCACCCAAGAGAGTGGGGGCGCCCCTTCATGAATCTGACTTGATGACTGGTTTAACCGGCTTGCGAGACCATGGCCTCTTGCCTGCCGTGGCTTGTCCTTGTGGGCGGCTATTAAATGCTGAACGCCCGGGAGGCCGTCGATACTGACGGGAAGTTGAAGGGGCCGAGCCTGCGAAGGCCTGTCGCTTAAACGCGGGCCCACGCGATCTTTTCTTGACAGGCAAGAAAGAACTTTTACCACTTGATATGGTCTGGATATATTTATCTAGGTCTTCACCGAATAGTCTCCCACCATGAAAGAGAAATCCTGCTAAAAGCCTTTTGCAGGGTGCCTCTGCTGACCAGTTCTTCAGCCACAAAAGGCGACGCATATGAACCAATAGCAGAGATAAACGGGACGCCTGTTGAATGGAGTCCTTAATAGCATCTACTGCAAAGCAGAGAGCCCTTGGGAGGTCAGCCAATTCACGAGCTTGCTGAGCCGGTATGTCCCTTAATATTTGTTTAGTCTGATCCTTTAAAGCCTGACAAACGCCAATGGCTGCCACCGCTGGCTGAACCACGGCACCTACTGTGGTAAAAGAAGCCTTCAGTAGGGTCTCCAACATTTTGCCGACTGGATCTTTAAACATCTGGACATTTTCAACCGGACAGGTCAGGGATTTATTCACGCAGGAAATGGCTGCGTCCACGGTAGGGAGTGCCCATTTCTTTGCAAATTCCTCTTCCATAGGATAGAGAATAGTGAACCTTTTAGGAGGGATAAAAATCCTATCAGGTCGAGCCCAATCCTGAAAAATCACGCTCTCCAGAAGGGGGTGAACCAGAAAAGACGCACCACTCAACGGTGCCTTCAAGGAACCTAAAGAGGATACCGCAGGGGCTAATTGTTCTGACACTGGAAGTTTAAAAGCAGTGCGAACCATATCTGTCAGAGACTGGATCCACAGGCTCTCCGCTTGAGAAGCCGAAAAAATTTCATCTACAGTGGAACCCTCAATGTCTGAACCGTCGGGACTCGGGTCCGCTTGATCCCCCTGTGGGTCCAATTCCTCCGAAGAGAGGACCTCTGCATCTGAAAACACCAATCTAGGTGACGGGGATCTAGCCCGCTTGCCACCTGGCAAAGAGCGGGCAATTAAAGCAGTTAACCTTTCCTCTAGCCCACCCAGGGTGGTCGCTAGCATTTCTTCCGTAACGTAAACGGGAATGGGTTGATTGGGGGCCGCCTCTGCCCCTAGCACCCTCAATGGCTCCTGCAACATGCTGTTCGGTGGTCTATCTGGTGAGGGTGGGACCGCTGGAGCCTGGCCCAAATCCTCTGACCCCGATGGAGACCCCTTTAGTTTTTTGGTACCTTTTGCAGCCTTAGCTGGTCCTGATCCCTTGGGAGCCATTGCACAACCTTGAGACACCCCTAAAGCCAACACCCAACTGTTGTAGCTAGAAGTGACCCATTAATAAGAACAGGCTATGGTAAAATTTTTCCAAATTTCCATACGCCCGAGAAGGCGGCAATACCGAGGAAGTCCTGTGAGTATTGCCACACCAATGCCCGTTAGCTGGAGCCCAAGGTTGCACCGACTCAGATACTGCCAGATCTAAGGCTGAGTCCCTTTAAGAAAAAAAGCCTTTTTTTTTTTTTCTGGTCAGTATGGAGCTAAGTCCAGACCTGAAGATCCACAAACCCCCACTGGGTGTCACTGTATAGCCAGAAATGGCTCAGCTGCGCGCTCTGTGTCCTCAGCCTCCTCTGCTCTCAGGAGGGAATGACCAGCCAGGAAATGTTTTGCTGCTTTAACTGAGACCTTACGCTGCTGGCCCGCCCCCCCCACGCACGCCGACGCTGTAAAAGGCGGCGTGCGCGCGCCCCCCCCCACGCTGAAACCAACATGGAGGAAGCAGAAAGCAGAGGAGAAGCCTGGACCAGCGCTAGCAACCCAACAGACACCAGGCAAGACACTAATCTTATTGTAGTGCACACATAGAGGAAGCTGTCCCCATAGGCTTCCTAAGAAACAGGAGTTTTGCCAGCATTTCCTCCTTATAGCACGTGGGGCTGCAGTATCATGCTAACAGGCAGATCTGGGGGGAGTAGCAAATACATATCTTTAAAAGCATACATATACCTACATGTTATCTGGGTAAACATTAGTACATCCCATCCTGCCTCAAAAGACATAGTGAAGATAGTGGCTGATGCACAAGCATACCATTAGCCGACCCAGAACCCCCAGGGGGATACCTACTGTCGAACCAAGTCCCGCAGGCTCCCTCTTACCTGCTCCACGCCGCAGGGTATTGCAAAATGCAAGAGGCCCAATCTTCCCCCATCTCCGTGGGTTATGTCTTGGACCTTCAGGGACCGGGGTCCTGTATTAAGGAACCCACACACCTGGACCTATATAGCATCCTGGCATCAGTAGCGTTTAGTTCTTGGAAGAGACTAAGGCACTGGAGCCCAGAATCCAGCCCTCCAAGGAGAGGCATTATAGGCAAAACCCCACGCAAGCAGGGCCCGGGTACCGTACACCTTGGCTTTGAAGCACTTCGGACGGATCCGGCTAGCTATCCTGGGTCCCAAAACCTGCGAGGGACAGCTAGACGTGACCAACACCTAAGACACTGGCGAAAAAACTGAAGCACTCCCAGTGGGAGGGGGTTATATAGGGAGGAAACTTCCTGTGAAATTGATTACACCAGTGTCCATCACCTGAAGGTACCCATATAACCCAAGTGTAATGGCTATGCGCTCTGTGTCCCGTGATGTACGATAAAGAAATAGGTACATGCAGATATGCGCCTTTGATGTTGATAAATGCTAGCTCCCCTCCCCCCCCCCCCTGTAGGGTGGAGACTACCGACCGGATTGATTCCATGCAAAAGGAGCGGATATTTAGAAACTGGTTCAGACCCTTGAGGTCCAGGATAGGTCTGAATTCCCCGTTTGGTTTTGGTATTGTAGAAAGGTTTGAATAAAAACCTAAACCGTGCTTCTCTGCCAGAAAGCTTTGCGATTACCCCTTGGGATAACCGGTCCAGTGCCAAAAATAGCGATCATCTTTTGGGACACTTGATCTCAGAAAATGAGGTGGAGGGAACTATCGCAATTCCAGCTTGTAACCTAGAGGCACCGTGGAGAGGACCTATCTGTCCTGAACCTGCTCCCGCCAAGTCCCTGAGAACAATTGAAGCCTTCTCCCCACCTGATCGAGTGGGGTGTCCCTTTATAAGGTGGACTTGGAGCTTTGTTTAGTTGGTTTACGTACCCAGGGTTTCTTACGGCCCTGGGTTTGACCCTGAGTTTTCCCTCCAAGCACTGTCCGCGAAGGCCGTTGCGACTGCCTAGAGGCAGAAGTTCCAGGAATCGGAGAGGTAAAGCTTTTAAAAGGACGCCTACCCCTTATTTTAACTGGCAACAGAGTACTTTTCCTGTTAGAAATTCTTTAGATATACTTGTCCAAATCATCCCCAAACAACCGTTCACCGTGAAAGGGAAACCCAGCCAAAAGCTTTTTGCAGGTTCCCTAAGCAGACCAATTCTTTATCCTAAAGAGCCTAAGCATATGCACCAACAGGAGCGTCAGGCGTGAGGCATGATTAATTGAATCCTTAAATGGCATCAACCGCAAAACATAATGCTCTCGACAAGTCGGCTAAGTCCCGAGCTTGCTGAGCAGGGATATCTTTGAGAACCTGCTTCATCTGATCCTTCAGTGCCTGGCACACGACAATAGCTGCTACCGCCGGCTGAGCCACAGCACCTGCTACGGAGAAGGAGGACTTTAATAAAGTTTCCAACCTTTTATCCATTGGAACTTTAAACATCTGAACATTGTCCACCGGACACGTTAGATTTTTATTCACACAGGAGATAGCCACATCCACCGCTGGCACAATCCATTTTTTGGTGAATTTCTCCTCCATGGGATAAAGAGCATTTTTTTTTTTTTTTTTAGGCTGAAGGAAATGCTTATCTGGGATGACCCCAATCCTCATAGATAAGCTCCTTTAGTAAAAGATGGGCAGGGAAAGTACAACTAGCATGTGGAGCTTTCAATGAACCCAAGGAAGAGACAGGCCTCCCTACTGGCTCTGTTAGGGGCAATTTGAATGCTGCACGTACCATTTCCATAAGGGACTGCACCATCAACCTTTCAGATTGCGAGTCTGAAAAAGGTTCTTCTACTGTGGACTCCTCAGAGGCAGACGCATCAGAATGCGCTTCCTCTTGATCCCCTGAGGGTAAATCAACCTCCTCCAGGGTAATGCTGCTCGGCTACTATGGAGCCCAAGGGGGGAGAGGGGGACCTACTACGCTTCTTACCAGGGAGGGAAGATGCAAACAAGGCTGTCAACCTCTCTTCCAACCCTCCCAATACTGAGGCTAAAGCCTCTTCTGTAATGCCACGTACACACAGGGCCGCCATCAGGAATTTTGGGGCCCCTTACACAGCTTCAGGCATGGGCCCCCTGGAGCAGAGAACCGAGGGGGGGGGTGCTGCCGCGAATTGAGAAGCGGGGGGGCCCTTTACAAAAAGAAGAAAGGGGGTAGCCATCCGGGGCCCTGGGGACCTCTGTGCCCTTTAATAAAAGAAAAAAAAAAGAGAGAAAATATATTTTATATATATATATATATATATATATATATATATATATATATATATATATATATATATATATATATATATATATATATTTTTTTTTTAAAGGGTGGTTGCCAACTGGGGCCCCGGGGACCTTACTTTTTTTTTTTATAAAATTAAATTACAAAAAAAGGGGGCTTTCCATTCGGGACCTCTGGGCCCTTTAATAAAAAGAAACCTCTGGGCCCTTTAAAAAATAAAAAATAAAAAAATATATATATAAAAAAAAAAATAAACATTTATATAAAAAAAAAAAACAAGGGGGTTGCCTTCCAGGGCCCTGGAGACCTCTGGGCCCTTTAATAAAAAATACAATTATAAAAAAAAGGGGGTTTGACACATGGGGCCCTGGGGACCTCTGAGCCCTTTAATAAAAATACATCTATATATTAAAAAAAAAGAAATAAAATAATATTAAAAAGTAAAAAAAAATTATAAAAAAGGAGGATTGTCATCCGGGGGCCCTGGGGACCTCTGGGCCCTTTAATAATAATAATATTATATATATATATATATATATATATATATATATATATATATATATATAATATAAAAATAAAAGAAATAAAAAAATATATAAAAACTATATATTTTTTTTATAAAAAAAGGGGGGTTGTCATCCGGGGGCCCTGGGGACCTCTGGGCCCTTTAATAATAATTATATATATATATATATATATATATATATATATATATATATATATATATATATAAATAAATAAATATATAAAAAATATATTTTTTTATATAAAAAAGGGGGGGGGGGTTGCCATCCGGTGCCCTGGGGGCCTCCGGGCCCCTGTAGACCTCTAAAAAAAATAAAAGAAAAAAATTAGTCCTTTAATAAAAAATATTTTTTTATAAAAAAAAGGGCTTGCCATCTGGGGCCCTGGTGACCTCCGGGCCCCTGGGGACCTCCGGACCTCTAAAAAAAATAAAAAAATAATAAAAATAAAAAAATAAATAAAAATAAAAAATAAAAATTGGCCCTTTAATAAAAAAGAAAAGAAAAATATATTAAAAAAATTTTTTTTTTTTTTATAGAAAAATATATTTAAAAAAATATATATATATATTTTTAAATAAAAAAAAGGGCTTGCCATCTGGGGCCCTTGGTGGCCTCCGGGCCCCTGGGGACCTTCGGACCCCTTACAGGTGTAATGCCTGTACCCCCCTGATGGCGGCCCTGCGTACAAACGATCATTTTTCGGCATTAAAAAAATGTTGTTTTTGAAAAACGTAATTTAAAATCATTGTGTGTGGGCTACACATAATCTTTAAGGTTCTGAAAAACGACAAAAAAACGAACATGCTTCATTTTTTAACGTCGTTTTAAACTATGTCGTTTTTCGGGTTGTAAAAAATGATCGCGTGTGGGCTAAAACAACGTTTTATACCCGCGCATGCTCAGAAGCAAGTTATGAGATGGGAGCGCTCGTTCTGGTAAAACTACCGTTCATTATGAAGCACATCATTTTTAATGATGAAGTTGAAAAAACTTCGTTTTTTTCATGCCGAAAAATGATCGTGTGTACGCGGCATAACAAAATACAGGAGCAGGTGAACTGAGGGCAGATGCAGCACCTAACTTATGTGGGGAGGATGGTACTGTGGAGGTCTGACCAGGATCCTCAGAGCCCGATGAAGATACCCTTGGGCTTCTTAGGAAGCTTAGCGCCAGAGCTCTTGGAAAGCATAGTCCCCCCCCCCCCCCCCCCCCCCCGACTTCAAAAAGTAATAGACAGCACTGTTTCTTCTGGACAACAGTGCTGGTACTTCTGGCCAGCACATGGATAACTTTACTGGAACACCATGTACAAGTTACTATGAGTACCAGCCCCATGAGGATTAGGTGAAGTAGACCAAGTAGTACTGTTAGTGATATGTGGGTATTCTAACAGCAAACTGTTATTTGCTTTAAAAACTCAGTGGAAGAGGCGGAGCGCAGAGGGAAATTCTAAAAGTGCAGAAAACAGAATACATACAGTACATTGTAACCGTACAGATTACATTACTGTATCAAATTATTTCACCTCCCTTTGGTCCAGTGACCTGAATGCACTTTTATATTATATATACTGTTCAGTCTACCTGGAAACTGTAGATTGTCCATAGCAACTAAAAAGTGTCCCTTTACGTCAAAAGCAGTTTCAGACCAGCTAGAAAACAGAGATAGGAAATTGGAACACTTGCAGAATTGAGTGATAGTGATTTGTGGGTAAATTTGTCATCAGAAAGTGATGACAGCGATAATTCTCCAACTGAACACATTTCAGTATTTTTGAGTTGATTACAATATTAAATACATTTTATTATTTATATTATAATTTTGTGTTTCAAATTTTTTCATACCCGGGATGTTGTTTGGACAGATTTAAGTGAGTTATTCCTAAGAATTACAGGCCTACAATATAAATTTCTATTTAAAACAATGTACTGCTTTCAGCATCAAAAATCTGACATAATCATACCGCCAGGGAGGTTAAAAGTATAAGTTGTCTAGAGTTAAATTTCCACACTATGGATCGACACAAAGTAGTGTGCATGATCACAACACAAGGAGAGTGCAACGTTTCAGAGTCATGCAGGACCCCTTCGTCAGACATGTGATGAAGAAGAGGTCCTGTATGAGGGTTGCCTCCTCCTTGTGTTGTGATCATGCAATAAATACTCCGTTTGGACGCTACTTTGTGTCAATCCATAGTGTGCTGGCAAATATCTACTTTGTGACTTGACCCAGTATCCAGCTGTGAGTGCTGCAGCACCCAAACTTTGAGACTTATCCAGGAACTTGTGCGATTGGAATATGAATTAGTACAATTCATGTACCTGACTGATACATGCTGAACAAACTGCATCCTCAGTAAATTCTCCCCCTACTTTTGTAAGTCACAGGTGTGCACGCCTGTGACCCGTATTTAGCCAACAGTAAGCTAATGCCCATTGTCAGCTGACGTCACTCAGCCAGTCCAGACTCTGGAGGGGTCTTAACTTTAATGTTGGGATCCATCCAGATGCCTGAGTGGCAGCTAGCTCAGCCTCTAAGCGCACAGCTGAAAGCCTGAGCCAGCCATTCCAGCCCCCTTCATGGCCTGGCGCTCTAGTCAGCACTGGAGAGAGCCAGTGGCATAATATGATTCCAGTGTACAATTTTAGGTTCAGATACCTGAAGGAAGAGTTCCTTTGTGCTCTTAGTACTTATTGGGATCATTGAGGGGTTTGTCAAAGTTCCTGCTGTGGTGGTTATCAGAGCATGTGGTCTTCCCTGTAGTAGTATGTTCTCTTCCCCCTCTTTGGTGCGCTTGATATAGTCCTCATAGTCACTGTACTGAGTAAGGGGATGGAGCTTCTGAAATGAGGGCACATCTGTGGGGTAGAAAACAATCATTGTGTTAGACTCTTAGGGCCACGTCACACTGGTGATTCTGCCACTGGTGATTCCTGTTAACAGTTGTCCAACCAGAGAGGCAGAACAGAAGTGTAAGAGCACAATATCAGGTAAGCAGCCAGTGATCACTAATGATGGGGTATAATTTTGCTCCCATTCACAGCAATAATGTGTTTTATGACTGCTGCCTCTAATAGGGTTATATATTCTTCTAAATCGCTACATCAATCTTGGTAGACTCTATTAAAGTGTTCAATCAACAGCCTTTTTAAAGAGAAAAGATAATAATGTTGATTTTACTTTATTTCTACATTTTTAACGGTTTTAATCTGAAGCTTCATATCTGTTTATATATATATATATATATATATATATATACACACACACACACACCGTATATATATATATATATATTACATAAAAAAGGATTTTAATAAACAGCTTACCTGTAAAATCCTTTTCTTGAAGTACATCACGGGACACAGAGCGCATAGCCATTACACTTGGGTTATATGGGTACCTTCAGGTGTGGACACTGGTGTAATCAATTTCACAGGAAGTTTCCTCCCTATATAACCCCCCCCCCACTGGGAGTGCTTCAGTTTTGTAGCAAGCAATTCTCCCGAGGTTACACAATGTTCCCCAAAAGAGGGGTGGGAGCTCTGTGTCCCGTGATGTACTTCAAGAAAAGGATTTTACAGGTAAGCTGTTTATTAAAAATCCTTTTTTCTTTATCGTACATCACGGGACACAGAGCGCATAGCCATTACACTTGGGATGTCCTAAAGCAATGCTCTATGAAGGGAGGGAGACCGTAAGGCCAAGAATAGCCAAATAAAAACATTGTCAGGAGAAAACATGGCTCCACCAACAGAAACACAAGGGGGCATGAACTGGGCCAGAGGATTCTATACTGCTGCCCGTAGGACCACCTGCCCAAAAGCTGCGTCCGTACCCTTTGCAACGTCCAACTTATAAAATTTAGTAAACGTATGTACGGAAGACCAGGTTGCCGCCTTGCAAACCTGTGTCATAGAGATCTGATGGTGTGCCGCCCAGGAGGCACTCATGGCCCTCGTAGAATGGGCTTTAACTGATAAGGAAGGTGGAACGCGCTTCAGACCATATGCCTGAAAAATCAGCTGCTTAATCCACCTAGCCAAGGAAGACTTGGCAGCCGGCTGACCCTTCTTGGGGCCATCCGGAAGAACAAAAAGCACATCTGTTTTCCGAATCTTCTCTGTAGCCTTGAGATAGACCCTCATGGCTCGAACCACGTCCAAAGTATGAAGCCGTCTTTCCTCTCTGGACTGGGGAGTAGGAAAGAAGGATGGTAGGACTAGGTCCTGATTCAAGTGAAAACTGGATATGACCTTAGGAAGGAAAGAAGGTTGAGGCCGCAGAACCACTCTGTCCTTATGCAGAATAAGGTATGGCTCCCTGCATGACCAGGCTGCCAGCTCGGAAACCCTTCTGGCTGAAGCCATAGCCACCAAGAAAACCAACTTTCGGGTTAGTAGCACAAGAGGGATTTCTGTCAGAGGTTCAAACGGCTGCCTTTGTAAAGCTGACAAGACCAGATTTAAATTCCAGGGGCAGAGGGGAGCTCTAATAGGGGGATTCACATGCAAGACCCCCTGCAAGAAGGTTTTCATAAGCGAATGGGTGGCCAAGGGTCTTTGAAACCATATTGATAAAGCCGACACCTGCTCCTTTAGAGTACTAAGAGCCAACCCTTTGTCAACGCCAACCTGGAGGAATCGCAAGATCCTGTCAATAAAAAACTTTAGAGGATGCCATTTTTGAGACTCGCACCACTCCACATAGGTTCTCCAGACTCTGTAATAAATATTTCTGGAGACCGGTTTCCTAGCCTGAATCAACGTAGATATGACCTGAGCTGAGAGGCCTCTGCCCTTAAGAATTAGGGATTCAGCTGCCAAGCCATCAAATTTAGCTGCTGTGAAGCAGGATGACAGATTGGGCCCTGAGACAGCAGATCTGGGCGCAGGGGGAGCGACCCCGGCGCCCCGACTGACATCTTCACGATGAGTGCGTACCAAGCCCTCCTGGGCCAGGCTGGGGCCACCAGGATCACAGGCCTGCGCTCCACCCGGATCCTCCGTAGAAGGCGGGGAATCATCTGCAGTGGAGGGAACGCATACAGAAGAGAAAACTGGTGCCAAGGGCAAACCAACGCATCGGTCCCGTAGGCCGAGGGATCCCTGGCTCGGGATATGAATTTGTCCAATTTTTTGTTGGATCTCGTTGCCATAATGTCCACATCTGGGACTCCGAATCTTTGGCAAATCTCTTGGAATACCTGGGGGTGAAGAGACCATTCCACCGGGAGCAACTGTTGACGACTCAAAAAATCTGCTTGAGAATTGTCTATCCCTGGGATAAACACCGCCGAGATGCAGGGTACATGGGCTTCGGCCCATGAGAAAATCAGGTTTACTTCTCTTTGGGCTGCTGGGCTCTTCGTGCCCCCCTGGTGGTTTATGTATGCCACCGCAGTGGCGTTGTCGGACTGTATCCTTACTGGCAGACCCTGAAGGGGGAGAGTCCAGGCGATCAGGGCCAGTCGAGCAGCTCTGATCTCCAAGATATTGATGGGAAGCAGTTTTTCTGCCCCCGACCACAGCCCTTGCTGGGTCTGTTCTTCTAGAACTGCCCCCCAACCTAACAGGCTGGCATCCGTGGATACTATCTTCCACGTGATGGGGCAAAAGGATTTCCCTTTTGACAAATTTTGAGAGACCAGCCACCAAGACAGGCTGCGCCGGACCTTCGGGGAGAGCACTAACAGACGATCTAACGCCTGAATGGATTTGTTCCAAGCAGAGAAAATGGCTGCCTGAAGATATCTGGTATGGATCTGGGCGTAGGGCACAGCCTCGAAGGCGGCCACCATCTTCCCCAGCAGTCGCATACATAGGCGAATAGTCGGCCTCTTCTTGCCTAAGATCACTTGAACTGCTTGAGCCATTGATCTGATCTTTGCTTGAGGTAAACATATCCTCTGGCAGTCTGTATCTAGCCGAAGGCCTAGATATTCCAACTGCTTTGTGGGTTTCAATACCGATTTTTCTAGGTTTACAATCCACCCGAATTCCTCTAGATGCTGAACTGTGCGACCTACTGCCTGATTGAGGTTGGAAGCTGAGCTGTCGATAACCAGAAGATTGTCCAAGTATGCCAAGACTAAAATGCCTTCTGTCCTTAGGACGGCTAGCACCGGGGCTAACACCTTTGTGAATACCCGCGGAGCTGTTGCCAACCCGAAAGGGAGGACTACGAACTGGTAATGGCGGTGATCTATCATACAACGAAGAAACCTGTGATGTGCCGGGTAGATCGGCACGTGCAGATACGTATCTTTTATGTCTATAGATGCTAGAAAGTCGTCTTGATGTAGGCTGGCTGCCACCGAACGTATGGACTCCATACGAAAGGTCTGAATGTTTAGAAAGCGATTTAGGCGTTTGAGGTCCAAGATAGGCCTGACGTCGCCATTGGGCTTTGGTATTATGAAAAGGTTGGAGTAGAATCCCAGACTCCATTCCTGGGTTGGTACTTCTACAATTACTCCTTGGAGCCAGAGACGATCCAATGCTTTTACAAGAGAGGCCCTCTTTAATGGGTCGCTTGGAAGACTTGACCCCTGAAGATGAGGAGGGGGGACTTCCCGAAACTCTAGCTTGTAGTCCGTGGTTACCACGGATCTTACCCAAGAGTCGGGAATTCTGGCCTTCCACACTTTGGAGAAAAACCGAAGCCTTCCCCCCACCCAAGAGAGTGGGGGCGCCCCTTCATGAATCTGACTTGAGGACTGGTTTAACCGGCTTGCGAGGCCATGGCCTCTTGCCTGTCGTGGCTTGTCCTTGTGGGCGGCTATTAAATGCTGAACGCCCGGGAGGCCGTCGATACTGACGGGAAGTTGAAGGGGCCGAGCCTGTGAAGGCATGTCGCTTAAATGCGGGCCCACGCGATCTTTTCTTGATAGGCAAGAAAGAACTTTTACCACTTGATATGGTCTGGATATATTTATCTAGGTCTTCACCGAATAGTCTCCCACCATGAAAGGGAAATCCTGCTAAAAGCTTTTTGCAGGGTGCCTCTGCTGACCAGTTTTTTTAGCCACAAAAGGCGACGCATATGAACCAACAGCAGAGATAAACGGGACGCCTGTTGAACGGAGTCCTTAATAGCATCTACTGCAAAGCAGAGAGCTCTTGGGAGGTGAGCCAATTCACGAGCTTGCTGAGCCGGTATGTCCCTTAATATCGGTTTAGTCTGATCCTTTAAAGCCTGACAAACGCCAATGGCTGCCACTGCTGGCTGAACCACGGCACCTACTGTGGTAAAAGAAGCCTTCAGTAGGGTCTCCAATTTTTTGTCGACTGGATCTTTAAACACCTGGACATTTTCCACCGGACAGGTCAGGAATTTATTTACGCAGGAAATGGCTGCGTCCACGGTAGGGAGTGCCCATTTCTTTGCAAATTCTTCTTCCATAGGATAGAGAATGGTGACCCTTTTAGGAGGGATAAAAATCCTATCAGGTCGAGCCCAATCCTGAAAAATCACGCTCTCCAGAAGGGGGTGAACCGGGAAAGACGCACCACTCAATGGTGCCTTCAAGGAACCTAAAGAGGATACCGCGGGGGCTAATTGTTCTGACACTGGAAGTTTAAAAGCAGTGCGAACCATATCCGTCAGAGACTGGATCCACAGACTCTCTGCTTGAGAAGCCGAAAAAAATGTCATCTATAGTGGAATCTTCAATGCCTGACCCGTCAGGTCCGTTTGATCCCCCTGTGGGTCCAATTCCTTCGAAGAGAGGACCTCTGCATCCGAACACACCGTTCTAGGTGACGGGGATCTAGCCCGTTTGCCACCCGGCAAAGAGCGGGCAATTAAAGCAGTTAACCTTTTCTCTAGCCCACCCAGGGTGGAGTCTAGCATTTCTTCCGTAACATAAACGGGAATGGGTTGATTGGGGGCCGCCTCTGCCCCTAGCACCCTTAATGGCTCCTGCATGATGCTGTTCGGTGGTCTATCTGGTGAGGGTGGGACCACTGGAGCATGGCCCAAATCCTATGACCCCGTTGGAGACCCCTTTACTTTTTTGGCACCTTTTGCAGCCTTAGCTGGTCCTGATCCCTTGGGAGCCATTGCACAACCTTGAGACACCCCTACAGCCAACACCCAACTGTTGTAGCTAGAAGTGAAACATTAATAAGGACAGGCTATGGTAAAAAAAAAAAATTAAAATTTTCATACGCCTGAGAAGGCGGCAATACCGAGGAGAGTCCTGTGAGTATTGCCACACCAATGCCCGTTAGCTGGAGTCCAAGGTTGCACCGACTCAG
Source organism: Rana kukunoris (assembly GCA_029574335.1). Lineage (NCBI taxonomy): Eukaryota > Metazoa > Chordata > Amphibia > Anura > Ranidae > Rana > Rana kukunoris. Next base: position 79,372,315 of record CM056060.1, read on the forward strand.
ATACTGCCAGATCTAAGGCTGAGTCCCTTTAAGAAAAAAATCTTTTTTTTTTTTTTTTTTCTGGTCAGTGTGGACTAAGTCCAGACCTGAAGATCCACAAACCACCACTGGGTGTCACTGTTAGCCAGAAATGGCTCAGCTGCGGCAGCCAGGAAATGCTTTTTTTGCTTTATCTGAGACCTGACGCTGCTGGCCCGCCCCCCCTACGCTGAAACCAACATGGAGGAAGCAGAGAGCAGAGGAGAAGCCTGGACCAGCGCTAGTAACACAGACACCCGGTAAGCCACTAATCTTTGTAGTGCACACATAGAGGAAGCTGTCCCCCTAGGCTTCCTAGGAAACAGGAGTTTTGTCAGCACTTCCTCTCTATACACGTGGGGCTGCAGTATCATGCTAACAGGCAAATCTGGGGGGAGTAGCAAAATACATATCTTTAAAAGCATATATCTACATGTTATCTGGGTAAACATTAGTACATCCCATCCTGCCTCAAAAGACATAGTGGAGATAGTGGCTGATGCACAAGCATACCATTAGCCAACCCAGAACCCCCAGGGGGATACCTACTGTCGAACCAAGTCCTGCAGGTTCCCTCTTACCTGCTCCACGCCGCAGGGTATTGCAAAATGCAAGAGGCCCAGCCTTCCCCCATCTCCGTGGGTATTGTCTTGGACCTTCAGGGACCGGGGTCCTGTGTTAAGGAACCCACACCCCTGGACCTATATAGCATCCTGGCATCAGTAGCGTTTAGTTCTTGGAAGAGACTAAGGCACTGGAGCCCAGAATCCAGCCCTCCAAGGAGAGGCATTATAGGCAAAACCCCACTCCAGCAGGGCCCGGGTACCGTACACCTTGGCTTTGAAGCACTTCGGACGGATCCGGCTAGCTATCCTGGGTCCCGAGACCTCCGAGGGACAGCTAGACGTGACCAACACCTAAGACACTGGCGAAAAAACTGAAGCACTCCCAGTGGGAGGGGGTTATATAGGGAGGAAACTTCCTGTGAAATTGATTACACCAGTGTCCACACCTGAAGGTACCCATATAACCCAAGTGTAATGGCTATGCGCTCTGTGTCCCGTGATGTACGATAAAGAAATATATATGAGCAATAGCATGGCTATTCCTTAGACTGATATTCCACAGTATAAAACAAAATTCTACTCATATTAATACAGCAATCACATGATGATTAGTTGTATGTAGTATATTACATACAGCACAGTTTATACACTGGAGTAGTATGGTTTCATAGCTTACAATAAGAGGAGGGTGTGAAATATATAATGCATAGCTCAACATATGGATTCTTGCAGTCTAGTGTATGAACATACAATTCAGCATATACAGTGCATAGCATAATTTGTATATAGTGCAGAAGATAGAGTGTGGCAGTCCAATTGACTGTAGAGGCTCTCTGACCTCCAGAGGCCTAGTGATGACCCCCAGAGTCAGAGAGAGCTGACGATCCTCCTCAGGGTACTAGGCATGGTGGGTATAGTGGAAGATGGAAAATGGGCGCCAGTCACTTTTAAATTGAACAGAGTTTTATTTCTGTTAACAAGAACAGGAGGAGAGAGGGTTAGGGTGCGCAGGACACCCTTAGGCAAATGCAATAGCAACTTGGCAGACCCCGAAGGACCAAAAATAGAACTAGGCAGACAGCAATACAGAAAAGGGGCCTTTAAGCTGAATGTAGCATTCTGTATTTTGTAGCAACTGCTGTCTCCTATAGCAACAACTTCATTCATGGTGTCCCACTGTAGATCCTCAAGCTCAACTCATAGTATCCCACTGTAGATTCTCAAGCTTAGCTACCCAATGTATTCTTTAAGCTTCACCCACAATACCCGCTGGGCTCCTGGACTCACAGCTACCCACAGGATCCCTCAAGCTTTACTCACAGCTACCCACAGTACGTCTTGGATGAGTTCTCTCCTGAAGCTTTCCCACTTACTTCACCATCCCCAGCTAGTGAAGCATCTGCTCTGGTACTCCTTCAAAACTCCATCCCTTTAACACTTGCCTCTGGCAACAAGAGTGGTTGTCCCTCTGGCAATGGCTTCTCCTTTGCCTCCAGCAATGATCGGGCTCCCATTGGGCCGAACCTCTTTGCACGTGGCTAGGCCTCAGGCCTCAGGCCTCAGGCCTACACCTCTGCTGCTGCTTCACCCAGGCCACAGCTCAGGTGGAAAGAACGCAAATCACCTGACTCTCTCCAAATAAATAACTATACCAGCAGCCTCAGCAGCCAAAAAAACTCCTGCTGATTGGCTGAGAAAAGCTTATTCACTCATACCTGGAAATGACTGTAATCTGTCATTCTAATGCCAAATGAAACAGTGCCACCTATTGACAGAAGAGAGAAATCAGTTTAAAATCAAGCTTGGGAGAAAACCCATTTGATCAAGACTACAAATTAGCCAGGCTAGTTACCACCTAGCATCACTAGATTTACTAGCAGCCCTGTTTAGGACAAGGGTGCTACATAACATATGGAGTATAATGTAGATTAGTCTAGCTCTAGACTATGCAATGTACAATGCAGCAGAGTATGTTGGTCTGGACTATGAAATACACAACACTCTGCATCGAGTATGGCTGTCCACAGGATATAACATGCAGATGCAGCACAGCATATAGAGAATATAATGTACAGTGCATTGATGACATGTGATGGCCCTTAGTAAGCTACGTACTGTCTAACATCTGGAATACGGCATTTGCGCTCCCTCCCCTCTTCCACTAACAAAAACTGCACATCCGAGGGCAATATGACCTTCGTTAGTCAGGTTTAAAAAAGACACAAGTCCATCTAGTTCAACAAATATAAGAAAATTGAATAAGTAGAAAACCTCCAATTACATAACCCTATAAACACAGTTGATCCAGAGGAATGTAAAAAAGCATTGCCCAATTTGCTCCAGCAGGGGAAAAAGCAGATATTCCCTGGATCAACAATATTGATATTGTAATTAATTATAAATGTTAATATACAGATGTAATCTGTATATTTAGGAACACATCCAGTCCTTTGTTTTAAAACAAAAAAATCTACTGAGCTGGCCATAACTAGTTTTTGTGTAAGTCTATTCCACATTTTTTTACAGATCTTACTGAGAAGAACCATTTCCGTATGTGTAGGTTAAGTCTTTTTCTCTAAACGAAAAGAGTGTCCCGTTGTCCATTGTAATGACCTTAAAGTGAATAACTCAAAACAAAGTTCACTATATGGACCCCCTATGTATTTATACATGTTGATCATATCTCCACTTAACCACTTAAGACCCGGCCAGGTTTTGCGATTCGGCACTGCGTCGCTTTAACAGACAATTGCGCGGTCGTGCGACGTGGCTCCCAAACAAAATTGGTGTCATTTTTTTCCCACAAATAGAGCTTTCTTTTGGTGGCATTTGATCACCTCTGTGGTTTTTATTTTTTTGCGCTATAAACAAAAATAGAGCGACAATTTTGAAAAAAAATGCAATATTTTTTACTTTTTGCTATAATAAAATATCCCCCAAAAATATCTAAAAAATATATTTTTTTCCTCAGTTTAGGCCGAAACGTATTCTTCTACCTATTTTTGGTGAAAAAGAAAAAAAAAAAAAAATCGCAATAAGCGTTTATCGGTTGGTTTGCGCAAAATTTATAGCGTTTACAAAATAAGGGATAGTTTTATTGCATTTTTATTATTATTATTTTTTTTTACTACTAATGGCGGCGATCAGCGATTTTTTTCATGACTGCGACATTATGGCGGACACTTCGGACAATTTTGACACATTTTTGTGACCATTGTCATTTTCACAGCAAAAAATGCATTTCAAATGCATTGCTATTGTGAAAGTTTGGGAGTTAACCACAGGGGGGCGCTGAAGGGGTTATGTGTGACCTAATGTGTGTTTACAACTGCAGGGGGGTGTGACTGTAGGTGTGACATCATCGATTGTCTATCCCTATAAAAGGGATCACACGATCGATGACGCCGCCACAGTGAAGAACGGGGAAGCCGTGTTTACACGCGGCTCTCCCCGTTCTTCAGCTCCGGGAACGGATCGCGGAACTCCAGCGGCGATTGGGCCCTGCAAGTTCCACGGTCCCGGAGCTTCAGACCGGGTTATGGGCGCGCGCCCGCGACCCACGGCTGGGTACTAGCATAGCACGTACCTGTACGTGCATGTGCCCAGCCGTGCCATTCTGCCAACGTAAATGTGCAGGAGGCGGTCCTTAAGTGGTTAAAGCGGAGTTCCACCCAAAAGTGGAACTTCCACTTTAAGCACTCCTCACCCCCTTACATGCCACATTTGTCATGTCATTTTTTTTTGGGGGGGGAGTGGGTGCTTCGTTTTCAGTGGGACATCCTGTCCTTCTTCCTGATTCCGAGTTTGGGCAGCCTAGGCGACTCCTCCTCTACCCCTAGGCGGCCCCTCCCTCTCTGAAATCTTATGGGACATGTCACAGGTCCCAGAAGATTGCCTGTCCAATCAGAGAGGGGGGGAGAGGAGCGGGGCCCATGCAACCGCATCACTGGATCGTGGGACAGGTGAGTGTCTGTTTATTAAAATTCAGCACCTAAACTTTTTGTAGCTGTTGACTTTTAATAAACAAAAAAAAAAGCCTGGAACGCCTTAATCTCCTCTTCTCAAGAGGATAAATTCAGTTCCTCTAATCTTTCCTCATAGTTGAGCTCCTCCATGCCTCTTATCAGTTTTGTTGCCCTTCTCTGACTTTCTCCAGTTCCCTGATATTTTTTGTCTGAACTGGTGCCCAAAACCAAATCGAACTGAACTTCCAGATGAGGTCTTGCTAATGATGTCTCTTCTCTCCGGAGTCTATACCTCTTTTAATATGAAGGATATTAATAAGAAAGGATTCTGCTTTCTTGGATCCTTCTATCCCATCAACAATCATTTCTAAAAAACATTGACCAACAGCACCTTTGCCCGCAGCATTTTGTAGCAGATAGCATTGGGTGTTCCTGTGATGTAGAAATGCCTGGCATCAGTGTCTATGGGGAAAAAAAAAATTCTCTGGTATTTGTGAGCTGCAGAAAGAATGCCCTAGTGTTGGTGTTGGGTAAATAAAAAAAGCATCAGTGTCAGTGGATAAAACATAACACATTGGTATCATATGAATGAAGAAAAATAAACTCTGGTGTCAATGGGGTTATTTATATAAGCAGTGCCCCAACTTACTATGTAACAAATTACCCCGTCTATTAATTGCATTAAAAAAAATGAGATTTAAGTGGCAAAACATTGAAAATATATGTGGAGACCACACCGCCCAAGTGTTGTCTTAACTCTAGTCTATGAAAGCCTCCATGTTGGACCATCTATAGCAATAGATACACTGTGGGAAGGTATTACTGGAGGCAACACATCACTTCTGCCCAATGCTGGAATAAGCCTTTTCAGCAGCCGTCACCAGGGCATGGCTAGGGCTCACGGGTTCCCAACATTTAGTTGAAATCTCAGGACTCATTAGTGAGTTCAGTAAAAAGGATATCTGATACCCATCAGTTTCCCAACCTACTGGCCAGAACTAGTTATTTATGAGTCTACCGTGTTTCCCCGAAAATAAGCCAGAGTTTTATATTCATTTTGGCAACAAAAGACACAGTAGAGTTTATTTTCGGGGTAGGTCTTATCGTGTAATGTGCCGTCTTCTCTCCATGCCTGTCAGGAATCCCCAGTGTGAACTGAGTTAAAATGCTTGTAAAATCCTAGAATTTACTATATTACAGTATTATATAATGTACAATGTGTGCGTTTCTGTAATATAACTGTGCCAAACACCTTCGTTATAGCGCCGCTCTGAGCTTCTGTGACCCGCCGGAGCTCTCTTTCCCGCAATTATATTACAGAAACACACACACATTGTACATTATATAATACTGTAATAGAGTGGATTATAGGATTTTACAAGCATTGTAAACTAGGGCTTATTTTCGGTGTAGAGTTTATATTGCAGCCCTCCTGGAAAATAACGCTAGGTTTTATTTTCAGTGTAGGTCATATTTTCAGGGAAACACATTGCCCAACCCCTATGTTGAATACTATTGCCAGAATGACTTCTAATCTTATAATTGACGTTAAGAAAAATTATATATATTTTTTTTACCTATTAGGTCTTTGAAGTTGTGTTTCTGTCCATATTCAGTATTTTGATGTTTCTTTAGTATTTCCATAAGTAATGACTCCTGTGCAGCCTGGGCATTGCTTGTGTCATAATGTAACATCTTCCCCTGATTCTTCCTGGATAGGCCATTGAGAAACTGCCTGCGTCCCAGCCCAGCAGTCCACTGTCTCACTCTGCCACTCTTCCATAGGGTGAAAAGAAGGAAGATCACACCGGCACCAAGAAACAGGGTAAAAATAACCAGAGAAATCATCCTTCAGAAACATAAGCATAAAAGAAAACATTATTGACTTTTTTTTTTAGAAGAGAGACCATTTTTGTGCAAGTAGAATGTTTGTCTGTGAAGCTCCCATTATTTAAAGCATGGGTGCTCAACCTGTGGCCCTCCAGATGTTTCAGAACTACAGGTCCCATCATGCCTTTGCCTTTGGGAGTCATGCTTGTAACTGTTCAGCCTTGCAAAGCCTCATGGGACTTGTAGTTTTGGAACAGCTGGAGGGCCACAGGTTGAGCACCCATGATTTAAAGGGTTAGTTCACCATTTCAGAAAAAATGAAACCCTACACCCTCCCCACAAAAAACACCTCTTAAAGCGGAGTTCCACCCAAAAAGGGAACTTCCGCTTTAAGGCTGCATTCACACCTTAGCGTAGGCGATTTGCGGCGTAAGTACCGCGATTTGCGGCGACAAAATATAGGCGTTTTTAACCGCGTTTTTTTTACAGTATATTGTCGGCTATGCGGAACACCGAAGCCGCCCGATACGCGCGTCGAAAAAGGGTCCGGGACTTGTTTGAAATTCGGCGTTCCATCGACGTACGGTGTTCTGCGTTAGGAGTGAACAGTCTCCATAGAGAACAATGCAATTTCGACCCTCGTATTGTAGCATCGCGCTTCAGGCGTAAAAACGCCTAGGTGTGAATGGAGCCTAAGTGATGGTGACCCCCTGACATGGCACATCTGGCATGTAATTTTTTTGGGCAGGGGAGCCGATACCTTCTTTTGTGAGACATCCTGCTACCACATCCTCCCGGGGCTCTGCAGCGCCGGAAGGAAGTTCACCTCTCCAGCATCCCTCGCTGCAATCATCTGGGACACATCGCAGGTCGCAGAAGATTGCCCAGCCATTCACAGCACACAGTGCGGCTCGCGCATGCGCAGATCGTGCCTGGCTGTGAAGTCCACAGTTACAATGCCGGTGCCGCAGAGAGGAGTGGGGCTTCATTCGCCTGCATCAATGGACCGTGGGACAGGTGAATGTCCGATTATTAAAAGTCAGCAGCTACACTTTTTGTAGCTGCTGACTTTTAAATGGGTGGAACTCCGCATTGAAGAAACGCTAGTTCTGGTTTTTTTTCCAGCCAGAAAACGCTGCTTCCAAAAAATGCTAATAGCAGCCTATGTGTGCATGGACACACAGAATAACACGCCTCAAGCCAAAAACAGCGGCTGAAAAACGTCCAGTGTGCATGAGGCCTAAAGAATGAGGTGGTGTGGAATGCAGAAATGTACAGCACAATGTACAGAATGAGACAATGTGGAATGGGGAAATGTACAGAATGAGATGCGGAATAGGAAAATGTACAGTGCAGTGAACAGAATGAGGCGGCTTGGAATAAGGAAATGCACAGTACATGTACAGTGCAGTGAACAGAATGAGCTGATGTGGAACAAGGAAATGTACAGCGCAGAGTACAGAATGAGATGTTGATCAAGGAAATGTACAGAATGAGGAGATGTGGAAGAAGGAAATGTACAGCCTGGTGTACAGAATGAGGAGATGTGGAAGAAGGAAATGTGCAGCGCAGTGTACAGAATGAGGTGATATGGAACAAGGAAATGTACAGCGCAGTGTACAGAATAAGGAGATGAGGAACAAGGAAATGTACAGCGCAGTGTACAAAATGAGGAGATGAGGAACAAGGAAATGTACAGCGCAGTGTACAAAATGAGGAGATGAGGAACAAGGAAATGTACAGTGCAGTGTACAAAATGAGGAGATGAGGAACAAGGAAATGTACAGTGCAGTGTACAGAATGAGGTGATGTGGAAGAAGGAAATGTGCAGCACAGTGTACAGAATGAGGAACAAGGAAATGTACAGCGCAGTGTACAGAATGAGGAACAAGGAAATGTACAGCGCAGTGTACAGAATGAGATGTGGATTAAAGCGGAGTTCCACCCTTAAAATCACTTTTTTTCATTACATCCAGCATACTGGCGTCAGCGCCAGTATGCTGTTTTTTTTTGTTTTTTAATGCGCGTACTTACTTTATATCAAATCATTGAATTCCAGGCGCACCGCGGAATGTCGCCGCTATAAGGCGTCACGCCTTCCGGAAACAGCCGATTAGCATTTGGCTTTTCTCGGCGCCTGCGCACAGACCCAGGAGCTGACTGCGCAGGCGCCGTATATAGCCGCGTCACGCCCTCCGAAAAAACCCGAACTAGGACCGGCTATTTTCGGCGCCTGCGCAGTCAGAACCTGGGTCTGTGCGCAGGAGCCGAGTAAAAGCCGAATGCTAATCAGCTGTTTCCGGAAGGCGTGACGCCTTATAGCGGCGACATTCCGCGGTGCGCCTGGAATTCAATGATTTGATATAAAGTAAGTACGCACATTAAAAAAAAAAAAAACAGCATACTGGCGCTGACGCCAGTATGCTGGATGTAATGAAAAAAAGTGATTTTAAGGGTGGAACTCCGCTTTAAGGAAATGTACAGAATGAGGAGATGTGGAAGAAGGAAATGTACAGCGCAGTGTACAGAATGAGGAGATGTGGAAGAAGGAATGTACAGAGCAGTGTACAGAATGAGGAGATGAGGAACAAGGAAATGTACAGAATGAGGAGATGTGGAAGAAGGAAATGTACAGCCTGGTGTACAGAATGAGGAGATGTGGAAGAAGGAAATGTGCAGCGCAGTGTACAGAATGAGGTGATGTGGAACAAGGAAATGTACAGCGCAGTGTACAGAATAAGGAGATGAGGAACAAGGAAATGTACAGCGCAGTGTACAAAATGAGGAGATGAGGAACAAGGAAATGTACAGAATGAGGTGATGTGGAAGAAAGAAATGTGCAGCACAGTGTACAGAATGAGGAACAAGGAAATGTACAGCGCAGTGTACAGAATGAGATGTGGATTAAAGCGGAGTTCCACCCTTAAAATCACTTTTTTTCATTACATCCAGCATACTGGCGTCAGTATGCTGTTTTTTTTTTTTTTTTTAATGCGCGTACTTACTTTATATCAAATCATTGAATTCCAGGCGCACCGCGGAATGTCGCCGCTATAAGGCGTCACGAATGCTAATCGGCTGTTTCCGGAAGGCGTGACGCCTTATAGCGGCGACATTCCGCGGTGCGCCTGGAATTCAATGATTTGATATAAAGTAAGTACGCACATTAAAAAAAAAAAACAACAGCATACTGGCGCTGATGCCAGTATGCTGGATGTAATGAAAAAAAGTGATTTTAAGGGTGGAACTCCGCTTTAAGGAAATGTACAGAATGAGGAGATGTGGAAGAAGGAAATGTACAGCGCAGTGTACAGAATGAGGAGATGTGGAAGAAGGAATGTACAGAGCAGTGTACAGAATGAGGTAATGTGGAACAAGGAAATGTACAGCGCAATGTACAGAATGAGGTGATGTGGAAGAAAGAAATGTACAGTGCAGTGTACAGAATGAGATGACGTGGAAGAAGGAAATGTACAGTGCAGTGTACAGAATGAGGAGATGTGGAAGAAGGAATGTACAGAGCAGTGTACAGAATGAGGTAATGTGGAACAAGGAAATGTACAGCGCAATGTACAGAATGAGGTGATGTGGAAGAAGGAAATGTACAGTGCAGTGTACAGAATGAGATGATGTGGAAGAAGGAAATGTACAGAATGAGATGATGTGGAAGAAGGAAATGTACAGTGCAGTGTACAGAATGAGGTGATGTGGAAGAAGGAAATGTACAGTGCAGTGTACAGAATGAGATGATGTGGAAGAAGGAAATGTACAGTGCAGTGTACAGAATGAGGTGATGTGGAAGAAGGAAATGTGCAGTGCAGTATACAGAATGAGGTGATGTGGAAGAAGGAAATGTGCAGTGCAGTGTACAGAATGAGGTGATGTGGAAGAAGGAAATGTACAGCACAGTATACAGAATGAGGTGATGTGGAAGAAGGAAATGTACAGTGCAGTGTACAGAATGAGATGTGGAAGAAGGAAATGTACAGTGCAGTGTACAGAATGAGGTGATGTGGAAGAAGGAAATGTACAGTGCAGTGTACAGAATGAGGTGATGTGGAAGAAGGAAATGTACAGTGCAGTGTACAGAATGAGATGATGTGGAAGAAGGAAACGTACAGAGCAGTGTACAGAATGAGGTAATGTGGAAGAAGGAAATGTACAGCGCAGTGTACAGAATGAGGTGATGTGGAAGAAGGAAATGTGCAGTGCAGTATACAGAATGAGGTGATGTGGAAGAAGGAAATGTGCAGTGCAGTATACAGAATGAGGTGATGTGGAAGAAGGAAATGTGCAGTGCAGTGTACAGAATGAGGCGATGTGGAAGAAGGAAATGTACAGCACAGTATACAGAATGAGGTGATGTGGAAGAAGGAAATGTACAGTGCAGTGTACAGAATGAGGTGATGTGGAAGAAGGAAATGTACAGTGCAGTGTACAGAATGAGGTGATGTGGAAGAAGGAAATGTACAGTGCAGTGTACAGAATGAGGTGATGTGGAAGAACGAAATGTACAGTGCAGTGTACAGAATGAGATGATGTGGAAGAAGGAAATGTACAGAGCAGTGTACAGAATGAGATGATGTGGAAGAAGGAAATGTACAGAGCAGTGTACAGAATGAGGTAATGTGGAAGAAGGAAATGTACAGCGCAGTGTACAGAATGAGGTGATGTGGAAGAAGGAAATGTGCAGTGCAGTATACAGAATGAGGTGATGTGGAAGAAGGAAATGTACAGTGCAGTGTACAGAATGAGGTGATGTGGAAGAAGGAAATGTACAGCACAGTATACAGAATGAGGTGATGTGGAAGAAGGAAATGTACAGTGCAGTGTACAGAATGAGATGTGGAAGAAGGAAATGTACAGAGCAGTGTACAGAATGAGGTAATGTGGAAGAAGGAAATGTGCAGTGCAGTGTACAGAATGAGGTGATGTGGAAGAAGGAAATGTGCAGTGCAGTATACAGAATGAGGTGATGTGGAAGAAGGAAATGTGCAGTGCAGTATACAGAATGAGGTGATGTGGAAGAAGGAAATGTGCAGTGCAGTATACAGAATGAGGTGATGTGGAAGAAGGAAATGTGCAGTGCAGTATACAGAATGAGGTGATGTGGAAGAAGGAAATGTGCAGTGCAGTATACAGAATGAGGTGATGTGGAAGAAGGAAATGTACAGCACAGTATACAGAATGAGGTGATGTGGAAGAAGGAAATGTGCAGTGCAGTGTACAGAATGAGGTGATGTGGAAGAAGGAAATGTGCAGTGCAGTGTACAGAATGAGGTGATGTGGAAGAAGGAAATGTGCAGTGCAGTGTACAGAATGAGATGTGGAAGAAGGAAATGTACAGTGCAGTGTACAGAATGAGGTGATGTGGAAGAAGGAAATGTACAGTGCAGTGTACAGAATGAGGTGATGTGGAAGAAGGAAATGTACAGTGCAGTGTACAGAATGAGGGAGCAAAGATGTCAAAGTTTGGATCCTTATACTAAGATGGAACTTGCACAACTAGTGCATACAGTGGTTGGGCTGGCAGAGTACACCTTTGATATCCATGGGGCCAAAAGCGCACCATGTACCACTAAAAGAAGCACATAAACCTTTTCAGAAATCGCACTGTACCCTGTTGCATTTGAATGGGCACCTAAAGAAAAATATAATTTCTATTGTCACATATAGCAGACACATGCCAGATTGCGCTAGAGGGAATGGGGACCTATTGTAGCTATGCTCTGGTGCACTCCAGGTTGCACAGACCACACATCTCATAGTGCACACTATAATTTTCTGTAATATTCAATGCAATAAGGCAACCTAGAGGTATTCTATACAGCCCAATAAATGTCATTTCTTGCTAGAATGATTGGCTCACTGATTTTCCCAGATGTATGTTCTAAGATAGAAGTCACATTTAAGGCAGCCCTTGCAATACGAATTTCAGTTTTGGGGAGATATTCCCTTAGGGGTTAATTACTTCTAAAGGGATACAGACTCTGCAGCTTTCCTCATTAGAACACAGAGTGCACCATATGATTCAGATTTAGACCCCTTTCACGCTGGTGTGCTTTTCAGGCACTTTAGCACTGGGAATGGCCTCAGCTAAGTGCCTGAAAAGCGCCTCCTATTCATTCCAGTGTGTCTTTTCACTCTGGGTCGGTGCGCTTGTGGGACGTTCCGAAAAGTCCTCGCAGGTGAAAAGCGGTACAAAAGCATCCTGCTAGCAGCCGAAAAGAGGTTTCAAAAGCACCTCTTAAACAACTGCTAAAATGAACGGTGCTTTAGCGCTAATGGCTGGGGCTTTCAGTGTCTAATGCCGCGTACACACGACCATTTTTCATGTCATGTAAAAAAAAAAATATGTTTTTTTCTTGACATGATTCTTGTCAAGCCTGCCTTGCATACACACGATCGTGAAAAAAAAAATGCTGGAGCAAAGCGCGGTGACGTACAACACGTACGACGGCACTATAAAGGGGAAGTTCCATTTGAATGGTGCCACCCTTTGGGCTGATTATGCAAATTTCCCTTCTCATAACTTGCTTTTAAGCATGCACGTTTTTTCCCCCCGTCGTCAAAGCCTACACACGACTGTTCTTCACGACGAGAAAAACGATGACATGAAAAACGACGAGAGTTGTGTGTACGCGGCATAACGCTGTAAAGGACATGGTCAAACAAGCTTTTTCTTCCGAGAAACAAAAGTTACAATTCCTGCAATGTACATGGATCACCCTGGGAGATTGTTTTTTTAGGCTCCTTTCACACCATGAAGGTGTGACCTAGCGTGCACTTTTTTTCTGTGTCACGTTTATTCCACACAACACAAAACAAGCGTGAATGAAGCTCTACTTTAAAGCCAATGAGTCATCCTAACAACCAGGAAACTAGTATTTTCAGGAGGAGGTCAGCACAGGCACGCCCCACATTTCTCTCATGACTGATCTACTTTGCTGAAAACCTGTGCATTGTGAAAGGGTCATTGCTGTCCCTAAAAATGCTCATTGCCTGGCTTCAATACTCTCTATGTCACTGTATGCTGATTAGGAGTTTTGACTTCGCTCTGACATTCTAATCTGCAGACGTGTTCTGGTAAGTAAAGACAGCCAGGCAACTAGCATTTTTATGGAAAAAGATCAGCAATGGCAGCCTTTATATTTCTATTGGTAGGGGATAAGTCCAATGCCATGAATGCCTGCACTTTCTCCTATCGCCTTCTTAGATTACATTAGCATGCATGCTTGGACAGTACAGATTTCCATATTTATATAAAAAATCAATCATTAAAGCCTCATTTAGAATTACAAATTGCATTTACACAGCCAACTTGCACATATAAGCTCATCACTATACAATATTCTAAAACAGAAGAAATGAAAAATACATTAAAGTAGATAAATACAGTTCCAAGGTAAATGGTAGCCTTGTAGTCCCTGGCTTTGTTGTTTTATTATCAGTACCTAACCCCGAAGCTCAGGCACAACTCTTCACTTCCCTGTGCAGCTGTCACTCCCCCTGCATACCACCTGACCAGGAAGAATGTCTGACTGGAAACACAGAACAGAGGAAGCCATCTTTGTTCCTGGCAAGTGCACTGCTAGTGCTCGTTTTAAGGAGAGTGATCTGTGTTGATGATGTGTGGAGCTGTAGAGATCAGGGTTGCGATAGGCAACTTTGGGGTCAATTTGCTAGCGGTTATCGTATGCAGTATTTGTGGCTTTTTTGGTTTTTTAATCATTGCATGCAATAATAAGTCAGTTCATCAATGTAAATGATCCTATTTGCAGTAAATACTGCAAATGTGATAAATATGTGTGGTAAAAAAAAAAAAAACACATACTTGTTATTTATCTCATGGTACTTTTGGAATGTACAAAATATTGATGAGACCGGTTCACACTGGGGCGACTTGTTGGGCGACTTACCTGCTTAAAAAGTCGCGCTCCATTCTGTACAACGGAACCATTCTAATAGGAGCGACTCAAGTCGCTCTGACTTAGAAATGGGTTCCTGTACTACTTGGGGGCCACTTCGGAGCGGCTTGCATTGACTTCTATACAGAAGTTGTTTTGGAAGTTGTGCTGTATGGGATGGCTTCAGAGTCATCTGACTTTGTAGCTGCCCCTATATGAACTGATAGCCCATTCACACAGGGACGGCACAACTTTGGGGGCGACTCGGCAAGGCGACCTGAAGACAACTTGCAAAATGACTTCTGTATAGAAGTCAATGCAAGTCGCCCCGAGTCGCCCCCAAAGTAAGGTGACATTTTTTTTTTTACTAGTGGCGGCAATCAGCGACTCTCTGCCCATCGCCGCAGCTGCCCGCCTCACAGCCTGTCAAGTCTTACTCTCCAGGCCCCAGCTACTACTGGGTGGGGTGCGGAGGAAGATCGCTCTGCCAGAAGGCAAGGAGATAAGCATGCAGGCTGCTGGCCGGGACATGAGCCAAGGCAGAAGAACATGCGAGTGGAGCTGAATGGGCATGCACCGAAACTGAAGAAATATTCCCTCCGCTCCGACCAGCACACGATCATCACAAAGGGGCACAGGTAATGGAAAAAAATATCCGCCCCCCCCAACCTAGTAGAATCTGCGAAGCGGAGAGGGTGTTAATTCAGATTTTTTTTTTTCTTACTCTGCACTGACTGTTTTTCGAAATTGCCCCAGCCCCTGTTCAAATCCAATACGGGGACGAAACTGGGGACAGGGTCCTCAATCCGGGGACTGTCCCCTGAAACCGGGGAGGTCTTATCACCCTAGCCCAAAGTCATACTTGCGTCGCTCCTATTAGAACGGTTCTATTGAACAGAGCGTGACGCGACTTGTCAGGCCGCTGTCGCCCCTAACGAGTCCCCCTGTGTGAATGGGCTATGGACTGGTTAAAAAGAATGCAGTGTATCAGTGTGGTAAAGTCATACGCTGTACTGCCACGTCTCATCACTGTGAATGCGTTCGGATGGGTTGCCTTCCCTCTTGTTGTGTATTACTGAACTTCCATTTCAATAAAGTTCTGATTTCTGTACTCTGAGTTTACTGCCACCACACTATACTGCACCAACCCACACATGTAAGTGCTTACAGGTGTTGGGGGTGTAGAATAAAGTTTACTTTCTTTACTTTCTTTTGTTACTGTGTGACATTGTTATACTAATTGTATGTGTAACATCTTACTGGTAACCATGCTATTGTTAGGGGAATGTATTTCCCTGTTCTCTGTACAGTAAGTCAGCAGGCTGCCCAGCGAGGGAGGAAAGGGTTAAGTTTGATAACTCTTGGGTGTGCATGGTCCTGCCCCAGTGGCCCATAAATACAATAGGACAGGGGTGTCAAACTCAATTTCATCGTGGGCCGCATCAGCATTATGATTGCCCTCAAAAGGGTCGGTTGTATCTGTAATATTAGATGTCCAGCACATTCCCTCCCCTTTACATTAGATGTCAAGAGCCACCCCACCATCAGAAGTTGAGGCCCCCACTCTTCCTTACATCACAGTGCACCCCCTTTCCTTATGCTGCTGCTGGGAAGAAGCTGGATGCATTGCTTGAAAGCAGAAAGTAGGTGTTTGGAGGAGGACCAGAGGAGGGCTGGAGCTCTGCTGCAGCTGCAGTAGCAAGAAAGGTGTGAGGGCCACATGAAATGGCCTGGAGGGCCGGATTCGGCCCGCGGGCCTTGTGTTTGACACCTATGCAATAGGAGGTAAGCTCTTCCACATAGGAACTAGCAGGAAGCAGCATCTCTGGGAAAATTATGTGGCCACCCTTTGGGGTGCATACAGAGGGTGCTGAAACCAGAACATGGACTCTTCCTTGCTTATGAGGTATGACATGGGCAGCCTGAATCTGTATAGTTAGTTAGAATGAGCTGGAATTGTGTCTGCAATGAACTGAGAGACTGTAATTAACTCTGTATTTGCAAAAACCTTCAGTAAAAGGTGTGTATGCTTCATCAGACTTTTGCTGTTGGAATTTTCACCAACAAAAGATTGAGAGCAGGTTCTCTATTTTTCAGACGGAAAAAGTTCCTATTGGAAAATCCACTCGTCTGTATGCAATTCCAACACGCAAAAAAAACATGCATGCTCAGAATCAAGCAGATGAGCCGAACTGCCTGTTGAACTTCATTGATCTTGGCTCGTTGTACGTCACTGCGTTCTTGACATTTGGAATTTCCGTCAAGATTTGTGTGACCGTGTGTATGCAACACAAGTTTGAGCCAACATCAGAAAAAATCCTTCAGTTAGAACACACCCAGGGAACATAATTAACAAATTCCTCGCTCCCTAGTGTTAACCCCATCCCTGCCAGTGGCATTTTTATAGTAATCAATGCATTTTTATAGCACTGATCGCTATAAAAATGCCAATGATCCCAATAATGTGTCCGAAGTGTCCGCCAAAATGTCGCAGTACCGATAAAAATCACCGATCGCCGCCATTACTAGTAAAAAAAATGCCATAAAACTACCCCCTATTTTGTAAATGCTATAACTTTTGCGCAAACCAATCAATAAACGCTTATTGCGATTTTTTATTTTATTTTTTTAACGAAAAATATGTAGAAGAATACGTATCGGCCTAAACTGAGGAAAAACATTTTTTTTTTATATATATATATTTTTGGGGGATATTTATTACAGCAAAAAGTAAAAAATATAAAAAAACCAAACAAAATTGTCGCTCTATTTTTGTTTATAGCGCAAAAAATAAAAAAACACAGAGGTGATCAAATACCACCAAAATAAAGCTCTATTTGCGGGGAAAAAAAGGACGCCAATTTTGTTTGGGAGCCAGGTCGCATGACCGCACAATTGTCAGTTAAAGCGACGCAGTGCCGAATCGCAAAAACTGGCCAGGCACTTACCTTTCTGGGGTCAACCATCCTCCTTCCACCGTCCCTCGATGTCTTCTCCCACCCTCGATGATGCTTCAGACAATTATGTGTGCAAGTGGTATCTCGCGCCAAATTAATTGTGTAGTGCTAAATAATAAAGCTGCTACCTTAAAATAATCAATGATTACATGAAATTGGGATACGGGGGTGGGTGCGCTAATAAATAAACATAATAAAAAGAACAATAAAAGTACATAGAAGTGAATACAAATTATTGTGATGCTAGATGATCTAGCGTGAAAGTCCATATGAGCCGTCCATGTCAGTAGTGGAATATCAACATAGTAGGCACACACACTGTGTAAAAGTACAAGTTGAATATACAAATTAATGCAAGTGTGGAAAAAATCCTGTGAGTCCGTAAAAAGATCTTAAGTGAATCAGATCAGACTTGATGTTCATGTGATGTGTAGTCCACCTTCACCAATACATATGTTCAACAACCAAGGTGAATGAGTGAAATGGTTCCTTACCAGATGGAAATGACCCTTAATTTGTTACCAAAAGAAGGAGTCATAAACAGCTTGTGCAGTAATGCCTGCATGTGCAAATGCGTCCTGGTGCTGGATGTACTTGTAATCAGATGAGTTCCAATGGTCACATGCAATAATAAAATGATGCCAACATAGTGTAACCAGTTTAATTAAAAGTAAAAGAAAATATAAAATCGCCGATTGGCTGCTTACATTTGGTTGTGCCCCAAACCCGGCACTGAGGCTAAGTCGCGTGGGTGGTAAAAGTATCTGGTCCCGGGCGCTAGACAGATGTCTCTGGCATGCGTTCCATTCGATCGAAGATCGGAACCAGCGGGACAGGAAGTGACGAGTGGAGCGTGGATGAGTACTGCCTCGAAGTACGTTTCATTGTGAACATCTTCAGGAAGCGTGTCATACCACGCTAGGATTGGTTGTTATATGTGCCTGTCAATTAGTGTGGGCGGATGTGAGGTATACTCAGCCTCAGTGACGGTTACTCTGGCACTTAGGGCTGACCTAAGAATACCAGAAGTACAGGTTAAATTCTTAATCGATGCACTACAACAAGCCATGGGTAACAACTACTTCTGGGCACTAGGACAAATTTTCAATCAGGTCAAAGGGGTGGCAATGGGAGCTAGATATGCCCCCAGCGTGGCAAATCTGGTATTAAACAAATGGGAGGAGGAGTCTATTTACCAGAACCACCCAGTATCTCTTATATTTTATAGGAGATACATAGACAACATTATCCTTATGTGGGGGGGGGGGGGGACCTTGGGACACTCTGGAAAGCTTTTTGAACAGTATGAATCATAACCAGTATGGTCTCAAATTTTCAGCAACATCCAGTCTTGTTTCCATCAATTATCTGGACTTGACTTTGGTCAAAAAAGGCAAAAAGATTAGTACACGAACCTATTTCAAGGGCACAGACAGGAATGCCTTTGTACCCGTGAATAGTTGCCATCATCCCAAATGGTTAGGTACTATCCCCAAAGGACAATACATGCGATTACGTTGCAACTGTGATGATATCACTGATTTTCAATCTCAATCAGGAACCTTAACGGACAAATTCAAAGAAAAGGGTTACCTCCCACAAATATTAGAAAAAAACGTCCTGGAAGTCGCCAATATGGATAGAAAAGATCGTTTGTTACAAAAAAAGAAAACTACATTTTCAGGTGATCTAGCATTTTTTTCTGGATTCCACCGCCAATACAAGAGTATAGAGAAAACATTGGCCCATTCTCTTAAAAGACAATGACTTGGCCACGATTTTACCTCCCAAACCCAAGTTTATTTACAGGAGAGCACCGGGAATAAGGAACATGATAGCTCTAAACGTCCCAGACCCTCCACCCAAACCACCAACCTTTTTACATGGGTTAGGGTTCCACTATTGTACTAGGTGCAGATCCTGCAACAGCACCAGTAGAATAACCAGAAAAATCAGTAAATTTAAATCTAATGTCACACGAAAGGAATACACCATAAAACCTTTAATTACATGTGACACTCATCATGTCACGTATTTACTGGAATGTCCATGTTCGTTACAGTATGTGGGACGTACCACAAGGAAACTAAGAATCAGAATCAACGAACATGTAGCTAACATTATTAATGGATTTCCAAACCATAGTGTATCAAAACACTTTGCAGAATATCACAATAATGACCCCAGTAAACTCTCCTTTTGTGGTATAGATACAATCACCAACCACTGGAGGGGCACCAACATGAAACTAGCCATCTCTCAGAATGAGACAATGTGGATCCATCGGCTACGGGTCATGCATCCGCAGGGCCTTAATATTGAGCTGGATTTGAATTGTTTCCTTACCAATAATTAATCATTCTACTAACTTATGAGCTAATCACCATTACCTCAATTAGTCTAGTTCTAGACCATGATGATTGGACCTGTGAGACTAGTAAGCTGCCAATCTACAGTCCCATAGAACAACTCATCACTTAGCTTTGCTACCATTTTTACATATTTTACATATATTTTAAAATTTAATTCATTTTATTTTTTATTATTATAAGCATACTATCTAGATGACTCCTGTTCAAGCAAAGTACAGTGTATCCATTTAGGTAACCCTGTTCAGAGCCAATCTATCATAGTATGACTATCTGAGTATTAATATTGCTTGTCATTGCTAGGTTGTAGATTTTATATATCTAATTCTAATACCTACACCACAATAACAATGGGCATTACTGTTATGTATATGGGGGTTGCAAGGGTTTTCGTTCTGGCAACTCATGTTAACCATTGGCCCGCATTCGATGTTACGTCGGACCTGATATTGCATCGAATCCGTCACTGAGGCTGAGTATACCTCACATCCGCCCACACTAATTGACAGGCACATATAACAACCAATCCTAGCGTGGTATGACACGCTTCCTGAAGACGTTCACAACGAAACGTACTTCGAGGCGGTACTCATCCACGCTCCACTCGTCACTTCCTGTCCCGCTGGTTCCGATCTTCGATCGAATGGAACGCATGCCAGAGACATCTGTCTAGCGCCTGGGACCAGATACTTTTACCACCCACGCGACTTAGCCTCAGTGCCGGGTTTGGGGCACAACCAAATGTAAGCAGCCAATCGGCGATTTTATATTTTCTTTTACTTTTAATTAAACTGGTTACACTATGTTGGCATCATTTTATTATTGCATGTGACCATTGGAACTCATCTGATTACAAGTACATCCAGCACCAGGACACATTTGCACATGCAGGCATTACTGCACAAGCTGTTTATGACTCCTTCTTTTGGTAACAAATTAAGGGTCATTTCCATCTGGTAAGGAACCATTTCACTCATTCACCTTGGTTGTTAAACATATGTATTGGTGAAGGTGGACTACACATCACATGAACATCAAATCTGATTCACTTAAGATCTTTTTACGGACTCACAGGATTTTTTCCACACTTGCATTAATTTGTATATTCAACTTGTACTTTTACACAGTGTGTGTGCCTACTATGTCGATATTCCACTACTGACATGGACGGCTCATATGGACTTTCACGCTAGATCATCTAGCATCACAATAATTTGTATTCACTTCTATGTACTTTTATTATTCTTCGGACAATTAGGTTACCGGTAACCAGAATCAGTGAACCTGATTGGCTGAGACGCCTGTCAGTGTTAGCCAGGGAACTCAACCCCCCGTGCGCCCCCTGGTTAACTATTTGGAAGCCGATTGCAGCTCTCAGGCTGTAATCGGAAAGCATATCAGAGTCGCTGGCTCTGATAGGCACTTACAAAGCCAACCAGCTGCCGTTACTCAGATGGCCGGCGCTCACCAGGGGGCCGGCCATCTGAATAGTGGGCGGCAGCAACAATACATAGACTCATGCATTGCTCACTGCTCAGAAGTACTTTATTAAGGTCAGTGACATATTTAGAAGTCTAATTTGACTAAATAAGATTTCTCATATTAAATTAGAATCACTACAATTCCCCCCCAAAAAAACTCTTGTGGCTCCTAACCCGAGAATTTATTTTCTTGCAGCCCAGCTGCAGCATCTGGTATGGTGCTTTTTCTAGTGCTTCTTATGGTTTGATCTTGTGGGTGTTTTTCAAGGATGATCACCTCAGGGGTTGTTGAGTGCTATGCATTCATTAAAATGCCCACCTGTGTGCTGCTGCTTAAAGTTTGGGATGCAGCCCAGAAGCTATTGTTTTTTTTTTTTTCCCCTACTATCTACACCCCTTTTAGGGGGTAATGACAGGCTCCCTGAGCTATCCTGCATTTCATTAGAATGGTGCTTTCGACAGCCGATTCTGAATTTTTGGACAATCCTTAACCGTTCCCTACCTAGTCATTGTGAAATGACGTCGGCGGAAACCCTCCCTCCAGGTGGACGTCATATGACGTCCTGGGCTCCCCGAGCGGCTAGGGGGTGCGCGCGCCTGCCGCATCGCTCGGGACCCGGTGCGTGTGCCCGGCGGCCGTGATGTCCGCAATCACGGCAGGACCATGGATCTGTGTGTGTAAACACACAGATCCATGTCCTGTCAGAGGAGAGGAGAACGATGTGTGTTCCCAGTACAGAGGAACACAGACCAGTCTCCTCCCCTTGTGAGTCCCCTCCCCCTACAGTTAGAATCACTCACTAGGGAACTTATTAACCCCTTGATCGCCCTCTAGTGTTAACCCCTTCCCTGCCAGTCACATTTACACAGTAATCAGTGCAGTTTTATAACACTAATCGCTGTATAAATATGAATGGTCTCAAAAATGTGTCAAAGTGTCCGATGTGTCTGTCCCAATGTCACGGTCACAATAATTTTTTTTACTAACTATTACTAGTAAAAATAAAAATGCCATAAATCTATCCCTTATTTTGTAAACGCTATAACATTTGCGCAAACCAATCAAACACTTATTGCGATATATATATATATTTTTTTTTACCAAAAATATGTAGAAGAATAAGTATCGGCCTAAACTGAGGTAAAACCTTTTTTTTTTTTTTTTTTAATTGTGTTATTTTTATTTAATCAAAATGTAAAAAATATATTTATTTATTTTCAAAATTGTTGCTCTTTTTTGTTTTATATCGCAAAAAATAAAAACCGCAGAGGTGATCAAATTCCACCAAACGAAAGCTCTATTTGTGGGGGGGGGGGGATCAAAAATTTCATTTGGGTATAGTGTTGCATGACCGCGCAATTGTCATTCAAAGTGCGACAGCGCTGAAAACTAAAAATTGGTCTGGGCAGAAAGGGGTTGAAAATGTCCGGTATTGAAACGGTTAAAGAGGTGTGATACAATTTGGCTACGTTGGCTAGAGCATATGAGTTCTGAATCAAGTTAGTCATTAATTCCTTCTAAGCACTTGCTTCTCTGCATCTCTCTAAAATCAAGGCACATAGCCAGACCACTCTGAGACACCCTGGATTGTATTGTCTCCGAGCTTCCCCGGCTCCCCCGCACCTCTGGCCAAATGCGGTACTGCACACCCCAGTGGCTTGAACCCTGCTCGTCTTGCTAGAAAACACTCACAAAGCGAGTCAGGATTTTTTTTTTAAATAGCTTATATTGCGAAATGCTCGTAAACTGCGTTACTCGCACTCCGAGGTTCCACTGTATTTTACTTATCGTGTTGGCTTCTGGGTAGCCCTTTGTGTTTTCTGGTTTCTAGTTTGTTTTGTTTTTTGTGTTGCACTTTGTCTAGTCAGCGAAATGTTTTTTGCCTACCAAATTTGGTTTTTTTTTTGGGGCACAATTAAATAAAGTATGATTAAAAAAAAAAGACAAAGGAGGAATCAATGGACTATGAAGGCGCTCATCAATGCTGTCAGTTCATTGGGAGATACAAGCCTCAAACCGCTGTACTTATAATTAATTCACAGAACTCTGCAAATGAATGGCGCAGCCATGTGGGTGGAGCATTGCACAGCTGTGCTGTTTTTGAATTGTTACAGCAGGTGCGGGGAGAAGATCCCCACCCTCTGTCACAGGGAGGAGGTGAGTGGAAGGAGAGAAAACATTTTACATGTTACAACCTAATACGGGTAAGGTGCACTTACAGTTAGCCTTTAGGTCTGCTTCAGTACTATGCATTGTGGTAGTGGTTTACTGTGCATTACCATGGGAAGAAAAAAAAACACACATATAAATTGCCTCGTAACTGTTTTAGTTTAAAGGATAACACATTTTTTGTGAAAATATAGCATATATAATTGCTTTGCACAAGCCATATTGTACTTGAATGTTAATAACCACTTCCCGACGGCCGTATGACTATATACGGCCGCAGGGTGGTTCTAAATCTCTGAGTCACCGTCTTTTACGGCCTCCCGTCCTCCGGGCCCCTGCCGCATCCCTGAGATGCCGATGCGTGTGCCTGGCGGCCGCGATGTCCGCCGGGCACCCACGACCGGCGGTTACAGAGACAAGGACGTAGATCTGTGTGTATAAACACACAGATCCACGTCCTGTCAGAGAGAGAGGAGACCGATCTGTGTCCCTTGTACATAGGGACACAGATCGGTCACTTCCCCTAGTAACCCCCTCCCACCACAGTTAGAACACTATGCAGGGTACACATTTAACCCCTCCCTCACCCCCTAGTGTTAACCCCTTAGCCGCAGGATATACGAGAATCTGGCCCATAATTTTTTTTTTTCAAAATTGTCGCACATTTTTTGTTTATAGACTAAAAAATAAAAACCACAGAGGTAATCAAATACCACCAAAAGAAAGCTCTTTTTGTGGGGAAAAAAAAAGGACGTCAATTTTGTTTGGGAGCCACGTCGCACGACCGCGCAATTGTCAGTTAAATTGACACAGTGCCGGAAGCTGAAATTTCACCTGGGCAGGAGGGGGGTATATGTGCCCAGTAAGCAAGTGGTTAAAAAGGACCTTAGCTTTTCAATCTGCAGCCACTGTAATTCTCTGTAATACTCAATGCTTGGGACGGTCCATTTTTTTACTTATACAATAAATGTTTCTTGTTGAAATGGTATCACACTATGTGGGCTATTTTCTCTCCTTCTACCGATTTTATTATTTGGATGAATTGCCTTTGAGTTTGCGTCCTTGGTTGAACCCTACTGGCAACAATATTGTACAAAAGGGGGCGCACTATTGGAGCCCACTTTCTTGGGATGGGGGCCACCCAGCTCTATTTATTGACATGTGAGGGGTTAACGGTGGTTATGTATGTATAAAGGTGATTGGTGTACTGTCTCTTTAAATGTGTGCTTCAAGTTTCAGGTGGTCCAATTAGGAACCAGGGAAGTTTCTAGTGGTGCCTAAGGGTCCTTTCACATGGAGCGGACCGTTTTTCGGTCCGCTCCGTGTGTCCGTCGGCTCAGCGGGGGGTCTCCGCTCAGCTGTCGGGTGGACAGGGCGGTCCCCACACACTGTGCAGGGACCGCCCTGTCTCTCCTCCGCTATCCCCTATGGGGAATCGGATGGAAACGGACCGTCTGTCCATTTGCATCCGATCCGTTTGGCCGGACGGAAGAAAAATAGGACATTCTTCCGTCCGAAAAAACGGATGCGGATCTGGCGGACGTTAGCGGATGCATCATCCGCTAACGGATCCGCTCCCATAGGGGCCCATTACAAGTCCGTAAACGGACTTGTAATGAGCGGACGAACGGTCCGCTAGTGTGAAAGGACCCTAAGGAGGTGATAAAAGGGGCTGCTGAGGGTCTTTACTTCCTCTTTGCAGAAACTGACCTACAAGTGAAGAAGCTCCCTCCCTCCATGTTGTGGTATATTTATGTGGTTGGGTCACCCCGGCATCTGGGGGGGGGGGCGTATTTCTGGATCAATAAAGGTTTATTAGCCCGTGTTCTGAAAACTGGGCAAAGGTTTTAGCTGGATATTAGTTTTCCATTTGAATATTGAATTATTATGTTTGTCCATTTGATTATATTTTTAACCAATAAAATATGGCGGCCAATTTTTGCCTATTGTGTGTGTTGTGGTTTACTAAAGCTATAAGGTTGTATCCGGGGAACTAAGGTAATTGTGCAAGGTGTGGCCTGCGGTCCCATATGACGGTTTCAGGGTTGCCAACTTTCAGTAAATTTACAAACAGTTTGTAAAATCCTAATTTTTGCATCTGTCCATAAATGTCCATTATGGTTGTGTAGTCTGTATGTCAGTAATGGACATTTATGGACAGATGCAAACTGTTTGTAAATTTACTGATGGTTGGCAACCCTGGACAGTCTTCTGCCTCATATGTCTACATTGGAAGCTGTGTATGCTGATATACTTTCCTCCCCTGGGTGTGCTACACCACAAGCTCTGTTGACTTATTGGGCGTACAGTGGGGATCAAAAGTTTGGGCTCCCAGGTAAAAAAAAAAAAATCAAGGAAAAATGGAAAAATCTCTAAAAGGCATCAAATTACAGATTAGACATTCTTATAATATGTCAAAAAAAGTTAGATTTTATTTCCATCATTTACACTTTCAAAATTACAGAAAACAAAAAAATGCTGTCTGCAAATTCTGCAGAGTTAATATCTTCTACTGCCCATTTTGGCAAGTATCAAAGCTTGTAAACGCTTTTGGTAGCCAGCCAAGAGTCTTTCACTTCTTGTTTGAGGTATCTTTGCCCATTCTTCCCTACAAAAGTCTTCCAGTTCTTTGAGATTTCTGAGCTGTCTGTCACGCACTGCTCTTTTAAGGTCTATCCATAGATTTTCAATTATGTTGAGGTCAAGAGATTGTGAAGGCCATGGCAAAATCTTCAGTTTACACCTCTTGATGTAATCCCCCATGGATTTTGAGGTGTGTTTAGGATCATTATCAATTTGTAGAAGCCATCCTCTCTTTAACTTCAGCTTTTTCACAGATGGCATCAAGTTACAATCCAAAATTTGCTGAAATTTTATTGAATCCATTTTTCCTTCTACCTGGGCTTGAGTGTTGAAGGGGCCCCCTGGAGCCGAGAATTGGGGGGGGGGGGTCGAAGATGTTGAGCGAGGGGGGGGATCATAGTTGTTGAGCGGGGGGGTGCACATTAAAGTTGTTGAGTCGGGGGGCAAATTGAAGTTGTTGAGCGTGGGGGGGTGCGCATTAAAGTTGTTGAGCGGGGGGGGGGGTGACTCCCACCTGTGCACGGAATGTGTCGGCTCTCTTCCCTTCAGCAGACATGCCCACACCGCTCCGGTTCCTCCTGGGGGGAGGTTTTGCAGTTAGCCCGGCTGTCGGCTTTCTTCCCTTCAACAGCCACAGTCCTCCACACACCGCTCCCTTTCCTCCTGCTTCTGTGCTGCCTTCTATTGCAGTGCGGGAAAATTAACCCTTTCGCGGGACTTCGGGAAGAAGCGGTCTGTGCAGGAAAGTCCCGCAGAATCTGTGCGTGTTGGGAGGTCGCAGGGCCGCCATCAGGAATTTTGGGGCCCTTTATATATAAAAAGGGGGGTAGCCATCCAGGCCCTGGGGATCTCTGGGCCCTTTAATAAAAAAATTAACATTGATAAAAAATACATAAAAAAGGGGAGGTTGCCATCCGGGGCCCTGGGGACCTCTGGGCATTTTAATTAAAAAAAATAACAAAAAGAAAAAAAGAAACATTTATAAAAATAAAAAGGGGGGGTTGCCACGTGGGGCCCTGGGGACCTCTGGGCCCTTTAATTAAAAAAAAAATATATATATATATATATATATATATATATATATATAAAAAATGTACATTTTTTATAAAAAAACTAAAAAGAAAGGGGGCCCTGGAGACCTCTGGGCCCTTTATTAATAATAATAAATATTATATGTATATCATACTTTTTTTTATAAAAATAAATAAAGAAAGTGGGGGTTGCTTTTTTTTTTTTTTTAGATGGTTGCCTGGAATATGTCTACAGAAGATATTAAACTGGTGACGGAGTGACAGCTGCTCGAGCCTGCACTGAAAGGACGTGATGGGGAGAGGCTTGATCTACCTTAATTGATTAAGTCGGCTGTGGCCTGATTGTCTGTGGTGAAGAACACTGTCTGTCCAGTTCAAGTGTGGCCCCAGACCTGGGCAGCTGCCACAATGGGGTACAGCACGAGGCCTGATGAAGACTGGGTAAAGCAGAAATTTAAGAGAATTTCTGGGGGCCAAGGTTTGGAGAACCAGTGGCGGACGAAAAATGCACGCAAAAGCCTGTGGTGGCTCGGCTGACACTGCCGGGATGAAGATTGAAATGCTGTTCTATCAGGTGGGGAAGTTGTCCCACATAGCTAAGTCTGCTACTGATGCTTGGTCTAGTTTAAGAACTTGGACTGGATCTTGCATTGGTGTGAGAAAATCAAGACAATACACAGGTGCTCAACAAGACGATATACGTGCACTCACTGACCAACGTGCACTCGCAGACCAACGTGCACCCGCGTGCACTCGCTGACCAACGCGCACTCGCTGACCAACGCGCACTCGCTGACCAACGCGCACTCGCTGACCAACGTGCACTCGCTGGTGCTGGATGGAAACCTAAACTAACTGCAGGGAAAAATACAGGGAAAGGATAAGTGGCCCGCGTGCCACTAAAGATGAATGGCCAACTAGGTGCCACTGTGTGTTTGTGTGGCAGATTGTTTGTCACTGAGGTGTGTTTGCAAGTTTAGTTTGTATTCGGGTTTGCACGTGGTGCGCACTGCAAAGTGTTTTATACTACTGCACACAATATTATGTGGTTGCAAGGGTGTCAGTGAGTGTCAGGTTGCTGGGATGATATTGTGTGATTGCAGGGGCCTCGAGTATGAAGGTTTGTTTTGAAACGGCATTGCGTGGTTGCAAGGGTGTCAGTCTGGTTTGCCGAGACGATGTTGCATGGTTGCAAAGGTCTCGATGATTATGAGGTTTGTTTTGAAATGGCATTGCGTGGTAGCAAGGGTCTCAGTCTGGTTTGCTGAGACAATATTGCACGGTTGCAAAGGTCTCAATGATTATGAGGTTTGTTTTGAGATGGCATTACGTGGTAGCAAGGGTCTCAATCTGGTTTGCTGAGATGATATTGCACGGTTGCAAAGGTCTCGATTATGAGGTTGTTTTGAGATGGCCTTGTGTGGTTGTACGGGTCTCAACAAGTGAGGGGTTGCTGAGATGATATTGCGTTTGCAATGGTCTCAAGTGAGTGTCTGGCTGCTGAGAGGACTATGTATGGCTGCAAAGGTCTGAACGGGTGTCATGATACTGAGACGAGATTGTGTGGTTGCAAAGGTCTAGACGAGTGTGAGGTAGCTGAGATGATATTACATTTGCAAGGGTCTCAATAAGTGTCAAGTTGCTGAGACATGACTGTGAATGAAACGCTGGTAAACGTTAGTTACCACGTCTGGCAGTGTTTACAAGCCGTTACAGGCATTGGTGTTTCGAATGCCTCTGAACATCCGACTAACCCATTTTTTATTTATTTATTTTTTTCCAGGAAGGTTTCTAACTCAACTGCCTAGAAATTACTATAATGATCCTGTGTAGATGTACTGATAAGATAACACGGAGGAGAGATTGGGGAGAGATTGGGGACCCTGTGTAGATGTACTGGTAAGATAACAGAGGAGAGATTGGGGCGGCTGAAAAAACACCCAAGTGTTCCTAAACGTCCGTTTACCAACAGCAGTGTACATGAGGCCTAAGACAATTTGCCTAGCTGCAAGGATCTCAATGAATGCCAGGTTGCTGGGGTGAGACTGCGTGGTCACAAAGGTCTTTATCGAGTGGGAGGTTGCAAGGGTCTCAATGATTGTGGGGCTTCTGAGACGGTATTGCGTTAGCAAGAGTCTCAACAAGGATGTCAGGCTGCTGAGTCGATTTCGTGTGGTTGCAATGGTCTCAACAGGTGTCAGGTTCCTGGGCCGAGATTGCGTGGTGGCAATTTTTTTTTGCGTTTTTTTATTTATTTTTTTTAGCGTTTTTTTTCTGCACTTTTATATTTCTTTTGCATTTTTTTTTTATATATATATATATATATATATATATATATATATATATATTTTTCGTTTTTTGGATATATATTTTTTTTGCGTTTTGTAAGGGTCATGTGTTGCAAGGGTCTTAAGTGTGTCAGGCTGCTGAGACGATATACGCGTGGTTGCAAGTATCTCAATGAGTGTGAGGGCTGCCGAGACCATATTGCGTTTGCAAGGGTCTCAACAAGGGTGTCAGGCTGCTGAGACGATTTTGCATAGTTGCAGCGGTCTCAACAGGTGTCAGGTTGTCGGGGGGCTGAGATTGCGTGGTGGCAACGTTTTTTATTTTTGCGTTTTTATATATATTTTTTATTTTGCGTTTTGTAAAGGTCATGTGTTGCAAGGGTCTTAACAAGGGTGTCAGGCTGCTGGGATGATTTTGCGTGGTTGCAAGGATCTCAATGAGTGTGGGGCTGCTGAGACGATATTGCGTTTGCAAGGGTCTCAACAAGGGTGTCAGGCTGCTGAGACGATTTTGCATGGTTGCAATGGTCTCAACAGGTGTCAGGTTGCCGAGGGGCTGAGATTGCGTGGTGGCAAAGTTTTTTTTTGGGTAGGGGGGTTTTGTTTTTTGTTTTTTTTTCTGCGTTTTTATATATATTTTATTTTGCGTTTTGTAAAGGTCATGTGTTGCAAGGGTCTTAACAAGGGTGTCAGGCTGCTGAGATTATTTGCATGGTTGCAAGGTCTTAATCAATAAGAATTGGGTTACTGAGAAAGGATAGAAACACCTGATTTGTTTGTACCTTAAGCAAGCAGTATAGGGTAGAAGGACAACGCCTGTATGATTTGTAGGTTCCATAGGGCCCACTAATGAACGATATGGGAGACAACAAATAGTAGCAAATTGATAGGACATAAAGAATTTAATAACAAATTTTACTTGCGACAGTGGGCCATGCGAGTGAGTTTGCGGCGGACTGTGGCTGGAGTGAAACATGTAGGAAAGGTGTAGCGATTGCCATGCATGGGGCAAAACAACAAGGTTTGGTGTAGAATATAGAACACGAGAAGTGCGTACGAATATTTTATAAGCTCCACTGTGGGAACCGAACATGATGCGGGTGACACCATGAGTGGCCACGAATTTTGACATGACAAACAAGCTAACAAATCCTACCTGGGACAATGAACATGCAACTGGGTTTGCTTGGACTGGAGTGGATGTGCAACACATCCGAAGAGTGTGGCGTGGTATGGTGTGGCGCCATGCATTAAACACAGGCAATAACTTTGGTAAATAAATGAGAGAGAAGAACCGTGTACAAACAATTTGTAAGTTCCGCT
The DNA here is from genome assembly GCA_029574335.1 of Rana kukunoris. Lineage (NCBI taxonomy): Eukaryota > Metazoa > Chordata > Amphibia > Anura > Ranidae > Rana > Rana kukunoris. The sequence continues at coordinate 79,402,803 of CM056060.1, forward strand.
GCGGAAACTAAAACGCACGGCATGGGGGAAACATAGAATGGCAATGGTGGAAATTATAGTGCAGCACTATGATATATAAAGGTGCTGTCATGAGCATAAGACATGCAAAGGTATAGTCCAACAGGACAACAAAAGATGTTAGATAATAAGAAAATCAAAACATCACATAGCATATGAGTAATGGTGCATGGAGTCCATCAATGTGATTACAAACAGGTGAGTGAAAACACTGAACTGGTGCAATGAACAGTGTAAATAGTTCATGGATGTGGTTCCCAATGAATCAAAACACTGCATATATGGTGCCAGTTGAAATAAATGAAAACAATATATGTAGCTTGTCTGTAGTCTTCAGAGTATCAAATAAAGGAAATAGGTACTCTTACCAGCTGTGATGGACTTACTCGTTAGTATTAACAGCAAGTCAGACAAGGCGTGGTGGTCTCAGCGGACCCTGGGCTCTGTTTGGGTGAATCTGTAGAGGTAGTCACTCAGGTTGGGATGATAAATCCAGTCTGGTTGGATATCGCTTTTGGAGGAGCGATATCCAACCAGACTGGATTTATCATCCCAACCTGAGTGACTACCTCTACAGATTCACCCAAACAGAGCCCAGGGTCCGCTGAGACCACCACGCCTTGTCTGACTTGCTGTTAATACTAACGAGTAAGTCCATCACAGCTGGTAAGAGTACCTATTTCCTTTATTTGATACTCTGAAGACTACAGACAAGCTAAATATATTGTTTTCATTTATTTCAACTGGCACCATATATGCAGTGTTTTGATTCATTGGGAACCACATCCATGAACTATTTACACTGTTCATTGCACCAGTTCAGTGTTTTCACTCACCTGTTTGTAATCACATTGATGGACTCCATGCACCATTACTCATATGCTATGTGATGTTTTGATTTTCTTATTATCTAACATCTTTTGTTGTCCTGTTGGACTATACCTTTGCATGTCTTATGCTCATGACAGCATCTTTATATATCATAGCGCTGCACTTTCTATTTTCCAATTGCTACTGACTTTGTTTGTTTGTGTGCTGGCCGCTATATTGTTTTACATTTTTTCCTTTTGTTTGTTAGCTAGCGCAGTTGTTTCCCACACATTTCTAATGGTGGAAAGTATGCAATGTATCTGATACAAAACGGTTATAAAGAGAAATGACTGATACAAAAACGGTTGTAAAATGCATGAAACAAATCCGATACGAATCGGAAGTAAGGAGTGTTGAACAAATCTGCTGTGAATTGGTTGTAGAGTGTATGCTACTCCTTGCTGTGAAAAACTCAATCTGCCAAAGAACCCATACAAAGAATATATGCTAATCTCCAAATGAATGAGACAGCAAGCATGGACACTGAATATACAAATAAATAGTTTGTTTGGCAGGAGGAAGTTACAAATGTACCAAGCTTGTAACTAAGATATTAGAACATGAGCAACAATAACTCAGAGGCAGATTTTTACAAAAGAAATGCAGGATAGGAAGCATAACGAATTGCAAGATTGCACATGATACAAAAGGTTTGAATACAACCTGCAACAGTAAGCGGGAACCGCCGTCGAAGACCATGAACGAAGAAGCCGCAATGCACTTGCCATGTCGAATGCGATTGAATGCGCAGACTCACGGACATGAGGTGAGCTGGGAAGAGTCGGCCCAGTGACGTGTAGTACTGCACACTGAACCGACAAAGAGCATGTGTGAGTGGGCTGCTTAAATACCCTCCGGGCTCCTCCCATTAACTCAGGACACCATACTGGCCTTTATATATATATATATATATATATATAATATATATATATATATATATATATATATATATATATATATATATATATATATATATATATATACAGGGCCGTCTTTAATATAGTTTGGGCCCTGGGCAAACATTTTTTTTGGGCCTGGCTGGTTCACACGTATGTGTTTTGGCGGCCCTCATTTGTGCAGGCACAGCAGCCCATTGATTTGAATGGGCTGCCATGCCTTTGTTTCCTGCAGAAAAAAGGTGCATTCAGCATTTTAAAAATCAGTTGCCTTGAAATCCATTCTGCTTTTGCACCATGCTACTTACCTGCAGTTCTTGCACACACAAACGCACTGTGTTTTTAAAAGCGTGACCTAAACGTCTAAAAATGCAGCAAGTTTGACAGTGCGGGAACTGCAGATAAGTCACAGCAGACAGCAGAATGGACAGACAGTGCTGTATTTCATTGCTTGATCAGCCTATTACATGAGGCATCAAATGAATGGGCTGCTGTGCCTGCACAAATGTGGGCCGCCAAAACACATACATGGGAACCAGTCAAGCTCAAAATAAGCCCATCAAGCAGTTAAATACAGACAGTAATGCCATGTGCTCTGAGGCCTTACTCAGCCTGGACTGCAGGGCTGGTCTGTGACTTAAAGAGTTCCTCTATTTTACACATGGCATGGCCTGGGCTCCCATGGTGCTAAAGCAGAATGGACAGACGGTGATGTGACCCCATGCCATGTGTAAAATACAGGAACTTTTTAAAACACTGACCAGACCTGCAGTGAATCATCAAATATTATGAAGACTTTGGGCACACTCTACAGAAAACTATTTACAATATAGCAAACAGTGACATACATTGAGGAGCAGGACATGAAGAAGTCAGCCTCGGGAAGAGCAAACTGGGGATGTTATAAAATCACATTCTAATTCACTTTTATATACAAGCAGCACCCAGTGGCAGGAAGGGAGAAGTGCACGTCTAAAGGGAAGCAAGGGGTTCTGTACATTTTAAAACACTGGGAAGGGAAGCAGTACTATCACCTGGCTGCATGCCGCTGATGATTTTCAGCCTGATTTGTGGGCAGCACAGGGGCTTAACGGGCGGCAGGACCGCCATCAGGAATTATAGAGCCTCTTACACAGCTTCAGGCATGGGCCCCCTGGAGCAGAGTACAGGGAGGGTGCTGCCCCCTTAAATTGAGATGCGGGGGGGCGGGGCTGCCGCGAATTTAGAAGCGGGAGGCCCTTTACAAAAAAAAGATTTAATAAAGAAAAATATATATAAAAAAAGGGGTGTAGCCATCCGGGGCCCTGGGGACCTCTGGGCCCTTTAATAAAAAGAAAAAAGGAAATAAAAAATATATATAAAAAATATTTTTTTTTTTTTAAAAGGGGGTTGCCATCTGGGGACCTCTGGGCCCTTTAATAATTTTTTTTTTTTTTTTTTTTTTTAATAAATTACAAAAAAAGGGGGGTTGCCATCCGGGACCTCTGGACCCTTTAATAAAAAATAAAATAAATATATTAAAAATAAACTAAAAAAAGGGGGGTTGCCATCCTGGGGACCTCTGGGTCCTTTAATAATAATAACATTTATATTATATGATATGTATATATATATATATATATATATATATATATATATATATATAAAATAAATATATAAAAAAATAAAAAAAATTATAAAACTAGTTTTTTTTTATAAAAAAGGGGGGTTGTCATCCGGGGCCCTGGGGAACTATGGGCCCCTGGGGACCTCCAGACCTCTAAAAAAAATTGGCCCTTTAATAAAAAATAAAATAAAAATATATAAAATAAATATATATTTTTATTTAAAAATAAATAAAAAAAGGGGGTTGTCATCTGGGGCCCTGGGGGCCTCCGGGTCCCTGGGGACCCCTAAAAAAAAAATGGCCCTTTAATAAAAAATAAAAATATATTTTAAAAAATTGGCCCTTTATTAAAAAATAAAATAAAAATATATAAAATAAATATTTTTTTTTTATTTAAAAATAAATAAAAAAGGGGGGGTTGCCATATTGGGCCCTGGGGGCCTCCGGGCCCCTGGGGACCTCCAGACCCCTAAAAAAAAAGGGGGGGTTGCTTTGGGCCCCCAACAGTGACAGGGCCCTGGGCAGCTTCCCCTGTTTGCCCTATGGTAGAGACGGCCCTGTATATATATATATATACATACACACACACACACATGATTCTGCACAGGAGAGCCACCCTGTGCACCCTGAGAAAATATCATGTTCTCTTCATTTGTGTGAAAATACTGGTGTTCCTGCCATTCCCTCTGCTTTCCTATTAAAAACTGACCACACTAAGCAGAACAGCACAGCATGGTCAGTCTTTTAGCTGTGCTGGGAACTCAGCCTGCTCTCCTCCAATGACCAGACTTGTCCTGCCACGCCCCCTCTGCACAGCCTGTTACTGGGAAGATCTGTGTATTGCTGCTTCTCCTCCCCCCAGCTTAGACCCCTTTCACACTGGGGCGCTTTTTTGGCATTTTAGCTTTAAATATAGTGCCTGTAAAGTGCCTCTTAATCCACCCCAGTGTGAAAGCCTGAGTGCTTTCACACCGGGGCGGTGTGCTTGCAGAACTGGGAAAAAAAGTCCTGCAAGCAGGATTTTTTGGACCGTGTGGGAGCGCTGTATACACCACTCCTAAACCGCCCCTGCCATTGAAATCAATGCGCCTGCAGCGATTCAGCAGTGGCGCTTTGTGGGTGTTTTTAACCCTTTATTCAGTTGCTAGCGGGGGTTAAATGTGGCCCGCTAGCAGCCGTAAAGCACCACTAAAACTACCAGCACTTTACTGCCAACACCACCCACTTCAGTGGGAAAGTAACCTTAGGCCCCTTTCACATTGAGGCGTTTTTCAGGCGGTACATCGCTAAAAATAGCCCTGCTATACCGCCTGAAAAAAACCTGTCCTGTAGTCTTCAATGTGAAAGCCAGAAGGCTTTCACACTGAAGCGGTGCGCTAGCAGGACTGCTCCAAAAAATCCTGCTAGCTGCATCTTTGCAGTGGTATAGGAGCGGTGTGTTCACCGCTCCTTCCCATTGAAATCAATGGGAAACCGCGGTAATACCGCCCGCATTGCGCCTCTACAGAGGCGCATTGCGGGCGGTATTAACCCTTTTTTGGCTGCTAGCGGGGGTTAAAACTGCACCGCTAGCGGCCGAATACTGCGGTAAATACAACGGTGTAGCAGCGCTAAAAACCGCGCTGCTATACCGCCACCACGGCTCCACTGCCCAATGTGAAAGCAGCCTTATGCAGCTGAGATTAGAGGGAATGTCATCCCTTTTGAAAAAGTAAAAAAAATAAAAAAGAAGAGGTATTCATAATGTTTTTTTATGTCTATACAAAAATCTTTTGCATTTAATTTCTATTTTAAACTGAATGGATTATTTGGTGATCGTTTAAAATCACTTTAATCATGCTTTAAGCAATCACTACTTTATAGCAGATGAATATTTCCTCGAAATGTATGAATGTTATTAAATGTATTATATAGTTAATTGCAACTCCTTCCTATGAATCCTTTACAATCAGAGTACAATTACTATAATTGCAACATACATCTATCTGCAAAAAATTGCTAGTGCTTTGTAATCCCATGTTTACTAACCAACAATGAATATCCAAATATAAATGCACATAATACATTTGTGTGTGTATAAATAGTGACCGTACTCTGAGCGTGCTTCAACAACCAAGCAAGTATGACGTGCTATCTGTGTTATGTTTTATTTTTATATCTTATATACTGTATATTCTTTACACTATTGTACAGGCATTCATCTGTACAAAACCCTTGATAGATTGTATATATTTAATACTAATTATATAACTGAATATGTTTATTTTACTGTATTTGAAACCCTTTATTGTACCACAATTTAACCTAAAACCTTGTAAAAACAAAACAAAATCGGTGGTCTTATTAAAACATAGCATTCCAATGAGTTGTGAAAGGTCCATTCAAATAAGTAACATTGTCAACAATTAACTTCAGCTGTGTGAATCCCCTTCACAAGGTACATGGATCTCTTCAAGGCAGCTCCTCACACAGTGGACAAACGTGATTAGTAAGTACAGGATTACAAATACTAGCACTTCTTTGCAAATGGTTGTATGTGTGTAAATTGCGTTTCATAGTAATTCTATTCTCTGATGGTATATAACTTATAGGGTTTATAGGAGGGACTTTAATTACAGCACTGCACTTAATTATAGGACATAGTATTGGTGTTTGGAGGAGGAGTGCTGGCTATCTTAGATAGGGGTTATAAGGAGCAAGATGTTTAAAGAAATGTGTCAATGTTATGAAATTAACCCCTTAAATACAGGGTTTTTATATCCACCTCCATACCAGGCCTATTCTGGCACTTCTCTCCTACATGTACAAATCATCATTCTTTTTATGGTTGTCCTGATACCGATACTAGTATGCCGAGTATTTGCGGGAGTACTTGTACTCCCGCAAATACCCCCGATACCAAAATAGAATACTTTCCCCCCATATTGCAGCCATGTCCTGTCCCTCATACCTGTAGAAATGATGCCGCTGCCGCATACCGCCGTTAATCCCCCTGCAATATAGCGTAGCGCGCATTACAAGCTTTCGTTTTGAATACTTGTAATGCCCGCGCCGCCATGTATAGACACTCCCCTTCTCGGCATTGGACGGATCCGTTCAATCCTGAGCAAGGGGGAGTGTCTATGCACGAATCCGCGTATAGACACTCCCCCTTGCTCGGGATTGGACAGATCCCTCCAATCCCGAGAAGGGGAGTGTCTATACATGGCGGCGAATGCATTACAAGTATTCAGAACGAAAGCTTGTAATGCGCGCTACGCTATAATGCAGGGGGATTAACGGCGGTATGCGGCAGCGGCGGCATCATATCTACAGGTATGAGGGACAGGACATGGCTGCATATGTGGGGGACATACATGGCTGCAATATGGTGGACATACATGGCTGCATATGTGGGGGACATGACATGGCTGCATATGTGGGGGACATGACATGGCTGCATATGTGGGGGACATGACATGGCTGCATATGTGGGGGACATACATGGCTGCATATGTGGGGGACATACATGGCTGCATATGTGGGGGACATACTTTGCTGCATATGTGGGGGACATGACATGGCTGCAATATGTGGGGGACATACATGGCTGCATTATGTGGGGGACATACATGGCTGCATTATGTGGGGGACATGACATGGCTGCAATATGTGGGGGACATGACATGGCTGCATATGTGGGGGACATACATGGCTGCAATATGGGGGACATACATGGCTGCAATATGTGGGGGACATACATGGCTGCATTATGTGGGGGACAGGACATGGCTGCAATATCTGGGGGACAGGACATGGCTGCAATATGTGGGGGACAGGACATGGCTGCAATATGTGGGGGACAGGACATGGCTGCATATGTTGGGGACAGGACATGGCTGCATATGTTGGGGACAGGACATGGCTGCATATGTTGGGGACATGCATGGCTGCATATGTGGGGGACAGGACATGGCTGCATATGTGGGGGACAGGACATGGCTGCATATGTGGGGGACAGGACATGGCTGCAATATGTGGGGGACAGGACATGGCTGCAATATGTGGGGGACATACATGGCTGCAATATGTGGGGGACATGGCTGCATTTGGGGACACATTTAAAAAAAGTATCGGTATTTGGTATCGACGACTACTTGAAAAAAAAGTATCGGTACTTGTACTCGGTCCTAAAAAAGTGGTATCGGGACAACCCCTTTGCTAGAAAATTACTCAGAACTCCCAAACGTTATATGTGTTTTTTGAGCAGACACCCTAGGAAATAAAATGGTGGTCTTTGAAACATTTTATCTTGCACGGTATTTGCACAATACTTTTTCAAGCGCCTTTCATGAATTAAAAAATAAGAAAACAGTAAAGTTAGCCCGATTTTTTTTTTTTTTTTTTTTTTTTTTTTTTTTTTTTTTTATTCTTTGTAAAATATGCAAGATGATGTTACGCCAAGTAAATAGATACCTAATATGTCACGCTTTAAAATTGCGCAACTCATGGAATGGCGTCAAACGTCGTTACTTAAAAATCTCCATAGGTGACACTTTGACATTTTTTGCAGGTTACCAGTTTAGACTAAGGCTGGATTCACACCAATGCATTCTTTATGCTTTTTGAATTTTACGGATTTGCACTACAGTACATTTAACATGGTTTCCTATGGAACACGTTCAGTAGAGCAAATATGCAAAAAGCACTAAAAATGCATAGGTGTGAATCCAGCCTAACAGAGGTGGTCTAGGGCTAGAATTGTTGTTGCGATACCTTACACATGTGGTTTGAACGGCGTTTACATACGTGGGTGGGACTTGCGTGTGCGTTCTCTTCTGAGTGCGAGCTACCGGGGACAGGGGCGTTTAAAAAAAAAAAAAAAAACATTTTTATTATTTTTTTATTTTACTTTTTTTATGCTTTTTTTTTTTTTTATTATTTTTTATCACTTTCATTCCTATTACAAGGAATGTAAACCTCTCTTGTAATAGGAATAGTGTGTGACAGGAGAGATGCGGGGTCAATGAGACCCCGCATCCCTCCTCCAGGCTGGAATGCGAATGAGATTGGTGATTTTTTTCACAATCTCATGCTTACTAGCTGCAATCGAGGCTTTGTTTACTTCCGGGTACCTGGGCGTGACGTCATCACATCATGCCAGGGCCTCCGACGGTCATAGAGATGACATAGAGGTGACCATCTGGTCGCCAGTCAGCTCTATGCTTCCCATCCAGCGCTGGACAATTCTTTCTCCTGGCCCCCGATGGAGAAGCCCTGGATGGCGGTGGGAGGGGGGATGTCCCCTCCCGCCACCTATAAGAACGATCAAGCTGCTATGATCGTTCTTATGGTGCGCAGAATCACCGCCGGCAAACAATGATATCTGAATGATGAATCTGCAATCTAGCTGCAGGCATTATTCAGATATCCCCTCACAAAGCCCATGACGTCCACCCGGGATGGGAGATCCCCCTCTGTGGACGTCATATGACTATGGGCTGGTATGGAAGTGGTTAAACACTCCTTAACCGCTTGAGTCCAGGGCCATTGTCAAATTAAGGCGGCAAGGTGGCTCTATAAATCCCAGCCACCGTCTTTTGACGTCTTCGTGTCCTCCGGCCAATGGGGGGCGCACGCGTCCCCGAGATGCCGATGCGCCTGCCTGGCGGTCGCGATGTCCGCCAGGTACCTGCGATCGGCAGCTTTAGAGCAGGGACGTGGAGCTCTGTGTGTAAACACAGAGCTCCACGTCCTGTCAGGGAGAAGAAACAGATGCTGTGTCCCTTGCACATTGTGACACAGCATCGGTCCCCTCCCCCAGTCAGTCCCCCTCCACACACAGTTAGAACACACCCAGGATACACATTTAACCCCTTCCTCACCCCCTAGTGTCAACCCCTTCCCTGCCAGTCACATTTATACAGTCATCAGTGTGTTTTTATAGCGCTGTTCGCTGTATTAATGTGACTGATCCCAAAAATGTGTCAAAAGATGTGTCCGTCGCAATATCGCAGTCCTGACAAAATTCACAAATTGCCGTATTACTAGTAAAAAAATAAAAATAATAAAATTGTCAGAATTCTATCCCCTATTTTGTAGCCACTATAACCTTTGCGCAAACCAATTACTATACGCTTATTGCGATTTTTTTTTTTTACCAAAAATACATATCGGCCTAAACTGAGAAAAAAAATGGGATATTTATTATAGCGAAAAGTTAAAAATATTGTGTTTTTTTTCAAAATTGTCGCTTTTTTTTTGTTTATAGCGCAAAAAATAAAAAACGCACAGATGATCAAATACCACCAAAAGAAAGCTCTATTTGTGGGAAAAAATGGACGTCAATTTTGTTTGGGAGGCACGCCGCACGACTGCGCAATTTTAGTTTAAAGCGACGCAGTGCTGAAAGCTGAAATTTCGCCTGGGCAAGAAGGGGGTATATGTGCCCAGTAAGCAAGTGGTTAAAGTGGAGCTTCCATTCCAAATTTTTTTTTTCATTATTGTGCTCATTAGACCTAAAAAGAAAAAAAAAATGTTTTACTCACCTGGAAATGCCTGTTGCTATGCGGTCCCACAAAATCTGCCTTCGGAGTCACCTAGGATTCTGACTTCATCTCCTTAGGCTCCTCAGCACGCTAAAGCTTCTGGGAAAGGTGTGTCATTATTTCCCAGGATGCAGTGCCCTCCCCCATTATAACTCCCCCATCCAAGACTTCCAGGAAGTAAGTGCTTGTGGGCTTTACAATGCCAACAAGCAAAATGACAACGGTGTGGACATAGTTCTATAAAGTTTTTTGAATAACTATGCGGAGCGGCGGCGGATTGTAAAACAGTAAGTGCCCGGATTTATATTTTAAAAACGCATGATGAAAGGACATACATTTAAAAAATGCTAATTGTGGTTTGAACCCCGCTTTAACCACTTGAGGCCCCGCATATGCTCAATTGACGGCAGCTTTGGGGATCTGAATTTCCAAGCTGCCGTCAATTGACGGCATAGTTTTATCCGGCCACTGGGGTGCGCGCGCGCGCCGATGGCGGCGCGCGTCCCCGAGATGCCGATGCGCGTGCCTGGCGGTCGCGATGTCCGCCAGGTACCCGCTGATCGGCAGTTTTGGAGCAGGGACGTGGAGCTCTGTGTGTAAACACAGAGCTCCACGTCCTGTCAGTGAGAGGTGACAGATGCTGTTTCTCTTGTACATAGGGAGACAGCATCGGTCACCTCCCCCAGTCACCCCCCTCCCCCCACACAGTTAGAACACACCCAGGACTCACATTTAACCCCTTCCTCACCCCCTAGTGTTAACCCCTTCACTGCCAGTCACATTTATACAGTAATTAGTGCGTTTTTATAGCACTGATCGCTGTATAAATGTGAATGGTCCCAAAAATGTGTCAAAAGTGTCCGATGTGTCCGTCGCAATATCGCAGTCCTGACAAAATTCGCAGATCGCCGTATTACTAGTAAAAAAAAATAAAAATTGTCAGAATTCTATCCCTTATTTCCTAGCCACTATAATCTTTAAGCAAACCAATTACTATACGCTTATTGCGATTGTTTTTTTTACCAAAAATATGTAGAATACATATCGGCCTAAACTGAGAAAAAATTTTTTTTTTTTTTTAAAAATTGGATTTTTATTATAGCAAAAAGTAAAAAAAATCCTTTGTTTTTTTTTCAAAATTGTCGCTCTTTTTTGTTTATAGCACAAAAAAAAAACGCAGAGGTGATCAAATACCACCAAAAGAAAGCTCTATTTGTGGGGAAAAAAAGGACGTCAATTTTGTTTGTAAGGCACGTCGCACGACCGCGCAATTTTAATTTAAAGCGACGCAGTGCTGAAAGCTGAAATTTCGCCTGGGCAGGAAGGGGGTATATGTGCCCAGTAAGCAAGTGGTTAAACACACACATAAGGGATATTGCATCCTACTTTTGTTCCTCCCTCCTTTTAATGCAGAATGGGGTATTTTAAATAGAGGGAGAATATATTACTTTTTTTTATTTTTATTATTAATAATAATAATAATAAAAAACTACCTTTCTTTATTGTTATCACCTATAAAAAAAAAATTATCAGAATTTGTTGCATTTAATGTTGATGAACCCTTGAATATTACAAATGTATGGTGTACCCATAAAGCATTTATAAGGGGAATATTGATTCAAGTAGCTGCTAGAGGAAGAAAAAAAAGAAACAAATAACTATAAATAAACTACTTAAAGCGGCAGTCCACTCAAAAATTGAACCCTCCCCCCTCCAGGGTCACATTTGGCACCTTTCTGGGGGGGGGGGGCAGATATCTGTATAATACAGGTATTTGGACCCACTATTGGGCATAGATATCCACAGAATCTGCGGGTATCCACGCCACTTCCTGCCCTTCCGCTGTGTTCTTGGAAACACACAGTTCCCAGAACACAGCGGGAACCAGTGAAAGACGCGCAGCGTGACTCACGCATGCGCAGTAGGGAACCGGGCAGTGAAGCCGCAACACTTCACTTCCTTATTCCCTCACTGAGGATGGCGGCGGGGGCAGCCGAGAGACAAGTGATTGCTTGTCTTCTGCTGCCAATATCACGGGCACCCTGGTCAGGTAAGACCCCTTTCACACTGAGGAGTTTTTCAGGCGGTACAGCGCTAAAAATAGCGCTGCTATACTGCCTGAAAAACTCCTTCACTGCCTACTCAATGTGAAAGCCCAAGGGCTTTCACACTGAGGCGATGTGCTGGCAGGATAGAAAAAAAATCTCCTGTCAGCAGCATCTTTGGAGCGGTGAGAGGAGCGGCGTGTATACCACTCCTTTACCCCTCCCTCCCATTGAAAACAATGGGAAACCGCGTCAATACGCCTCTATAGAGGCGCATTGCGGGCGGTATTAACCCTTTATCGGCCGCTAGCGGAGGTTAATACCGCACCGCTAGCGGCCGATTCACGCGGCAAATACGACGGTATAGCGCTGCTATTTTTAGCGGCGCTATACCCCCACCGCGGCTCCCGCCCCAGTCTGAAAGGGGCCTAAGTGTCCATTTTATTAAAAGTCAGCAGCTGCAGTATTTGTAGCTGCTGGCTTTTAATATTTTTATTTTAGGTGGATATTTAAGGATATTTCTAGCCTAGAAGAAGTACATATAAAAGACCCCAAAAACTTCAAATTATCTTAACTAAACAACCTTTAGAATGGAACGAAGATGCGTTCTAATAGCAAACCATGATAAATATCTAAAAATAATTAAATTAAACTACTATTCCAAGAATAATAAGGCTAGCAAATATATTAGCAAATCAGTTTACGCCAAAGACAAAATAAGAATATAATAACGAAAATAATTCATCATGCAACTCATAAAACACACTATAATCCCCAGCTATATAATCTTATAGACAAAAATACCTGGCAGCCCACACCTGATAGTATAAATGATTTTTTAAATTCAGTAAACTGCCTAAAATTGATACCACCACTCTTGAACAAGTCAATGAACCTATATCACAAGGTGAAATTCTTACAGTCATCAAATCTCTACCCAAAAATAAAGCGCCAGGAAATGGTCTATCCACAGAATACTATAATGCCTGTGCGGATATGTTTAATCAAATTGCAAATACCAACATTGAGTTGGCCCACCCTTTGCAGCTATAACTGTTTCAACTCTTCTGGGAAGGCTGTCCACAAGGTTTAGGAGTGTGTCTATGGCAATGTTTGACCATTCTTAGAGAAACTTATTTGTGAGGTCAGGCACTGATGTTGGATGAGAAGGCATGTCAAGACTTGCAGTCTCCACTTTAATGTGAAGGCCAGTCATTGTTCCTCCACCCCAAATTCGCTCACCCATGTCTTTATGGACCTTGCTTTGTGCACTGGTCCAAATCATTTGGTGGAGGGGGGATTATGATGTGGGGTTGTTTTTCAGGGGTTGGGCTTGGCTCTTTAGATCCAGTGAAGGGAACTCTTAAGCCTCGTACACACGATCAGATTTTCTGACAGGAATTGTGTGATGACAGGTTGTTGGGGGGATCCAACCGTATGCTCCATCGGACAATTGGCAGTTGCTGAGAATCATGTATAGAATCACTGGTTCTACCCACTGCATCCCTAGGAAACACTGACATCATCGGGAATCCCTGTCCACCTAACCAAAGGGCAATGACCAAATATGGCCTTGACCATATTTGGTTAATAATGACACCACTACCCCTTCTCCTATATAGCCGATGACAGAGAGACATTTTTGGGGGAATGTTTGTGAACCTCCATCGATGATAATGTGATTGGTGGTATCTGGGGACCCCCTTTTTGTTTCACTTCCCACGCAGCCAACGATCCGGTCTGTGATGAAATAGGGCAGTGGTCCCCAACCTTTTTGACACCAAGGACCGGTTTGTGGAAGAATATTTTTCCAAGGCCCGGTAGTTAACAACACCCCCAAATCAGTTTGCATATCGCAGTGCGATCTGCAAACTCAGATAGGAATCGCATCACATGGGTGTGTACACCCATGCGATCCGTTTCTGCTACGAGTTTGATGTGAATTCAGCCATACAATTTGTATGGCTGAAATCGCATTGCACAGAGATCGCATGTGATGTGCACTGCAGTGCAGTGTGGCGCAAATCCCATCCGAACTCTGACATCGGTGCAGTGTGAACCAGCGTTTAATGTCCCAGTGTAAAAATATTATTAAATGTCCCAGTGTAAAAATATTATTAAATGTCCCAGTGTAAAAATAGTATTAAACGTCCCAGTATAAAAAAAAATTATTAAATGTCCCAGTATAAAAAAATATAAAAAATTTAATAAATGCCCCAGTATAAAACACTATACATGTCCCTCCGCAGTGCTCACTGTACTTACAGTCTCAGGGCGGGAATGTGAGGGGAGCCGTTAGCTTGCGGGAATTCATAGAGGGGGTGGGCGGAGAGATAACGTAATTCTCTCTCTGCTCTCATTGGGCAGCTGCGACGCTGTGTAGCGTAGCCTTGCAGCCCCGTATGTTAGGGCGGGGCAGCAGCGTGCCTCTGCGTAGCACAGAGAGATGACGCCATCTCTCTGCTCGGGCAGCTTGCATTATGTCCGTGGCCCGGATATATCGGCGGTATGGCCCGGACAGAGTCCTCAGCGTTGCGGCCCGGCTTTGGGCCGCAGACCGGGGGTTGACGACCTCTGAAATAGGGTATAAAAAATATACAACTGCAAAATGGAAAAAAAATATATGCACTAATTAATGCATTTTCTTTTGGGTTTTTTTGTGACTTGCCTGCTTCTGAGATACAGTAAATACTGCATGAGTTATTAACGCCCAAAATCAGGCAGTGTTTAGCCTTTCCCACTGAGTACCCCTTTTGTGCTGAGGCGCTATAGCGCTAAAAATAGCGCCTGCAAAGCTCCTTTCCTGTCACTCCAATGTGACAGCCTGAGGGCTGTCACACTGGAGTGGTACGCTGACAGGACCTAAAAAAAAAACGGTGCTTTGCGGGCACTTTTAACCCTTTTGCGGGTGATAGCAGGGGTTAAAAGCACCCCGCTAGCGACCAAAAAACACCGCTAAAACGACGGTAAAATGCTGCTAAAAATATCAGCACTTTACTGCCAACGCCACTGTGTGAAAGGGCTCTTAGTGAAAACATGTGAAAATTGAGCCAAGAGCTCCACCTTTTTTAGGCTAAAAATCGGAATGCAATATTTTGTTTACCTAACTAAAAATGTAATGTGTATATATTTAATTCCCCCCCCCCCCCCAAGTCGTGACTATAATATATAATGAAGGAGAATAATACACCAAACCACTATGCATTCCCTTCATTTTCCAGTAGTTTAATGTGCCCATGTACTCAGGATGAATCTGTTTCTGTTGTAATGTACAATGGAAATTCACAGCGTCTGTCCTGCCACAATATTTTGGGAGTTGCTGCAGGCCTGTAAAAGAAAACAATTGAAAAATTGTGTTAGCTGTCAGTTTGAGCAAACATGAGGCATCTTCGTCTCTAAACAGAACCTAGAAATTCTAAGGGGTGTAGAGCATTCAAGGCCTAATCACACCTATGTATTTTTCCATCTGATACATTGTCCATTGAAATACCGTAAATGGGAAACCTGTCATAACGCATTTACACAAGTAAAAAAAATAGGGCTGTGCAAATTAACTTTTAATTAATCGATTAATCTTTAATTTTTTTGATCGATCAAAATCTTTTTGATCGATTTAAAATTCTTTCGATTTGTATTCACCTCTCCGCCGGCTTCTGGGCCTTCAGGGAGTTCCGTCGGAGATCCGGTAACGTCACGGACACCAGCGGGGCTTGCCATGTGCATCTGAAGGGCTCCTTTGCGGTGCCTTCATATCTGCATGCCGGCGGGACCTTACTATCTGCCACACGCAAGGGCTGTTACACTTCCCTCTATCAACCTGGGATTCTACAGCCATCCACTGGGAGTTGTGATAGTTCCCTTCATGGGACATCTACATGCCGACGGACTGATGTTAACCCCTCCTCATCTGGATTCAGCAGTGGTATCGTTGTACACATTTTTATACCAGTATCATACTTAGCTACATGTTTTTATGACTGCTTTTGTTACCGTTTGGTATTACTCGCACCATTTTTACAGTTTATGTAGCTACATCGATTTTATCTCCAGTGCAATATTTTTTTGGTTACCTACTTGAAGACTATAAAAGTTTAATGCTATTCCCATCGAGCGCTGCCTTTGTGTGTTTTTTGTATCCTGCTATCCATTTTTACAGTGGTTGGGAGCTGCACTGGGAATCGGCCTGCAAGGAGATCAGCTAAAAGTAGTTGGATCTGTATGTGCGTTATAATTAATCGAAATTAGTTGATTAAAAAAAAAACGATTAATCGAACACAAAAATTTTGATCAGTAACAGCCCTAAAAAAAAAGGGTCACATTGCATTTTTTAAAAGGTGTTGACAATACACTTTGTAATGGGGGCTAATGTACACTATTGTGCTGCGGCAGCACGTTACGTACAATAATGCATTGCACTACTTTTTTTTGTTAAAGGCAATGTGTCTTAAAAACCCATGTGCTCTGCTCAGTAGCCTGCTCTAATTTCATGTGTTTTGCTGTGTGATTCAGCCCATTCATATTCAATAGGCTGTTTAACCACTTGCAGCCCGGAAGATTTTCCCCCTTAATGACCAGGCCATTTTTTGCGATACGGCACTGTCACTTTAACTGACAATTGCGCAGTCGTGCGACGTTGTACCCACAAATAGAGCTTTCGTTTGGTGGTATTTGATCACCTCTGCGGTTTTTATTTTTGCGCTATAAACAAAATAAATTGCGACAATTTAGAAAAAAAAAATGTATTTAACTTTTTGCTATAATAAATATCCCCCCAAAAAACGTAAAAATTTGCGGTGGCATCTAGGTGGCGTTCATATGTATATCATGTCCCCTAAGGTCATCTCTGCCATCACTTCCACTGAATGCTGCCTACTGGGGAGGTAAAGGAGAATGCTTGAAAGTCCTGCCTACAACTATAGTCATCAAGCCTAACATCAGCCTGTTCTGCAAATTGAAGGTGGAACCCTTCTTCAAAATAACTTGGTGCTAGAGCACTGTTAATTTTGGTGCATGTGAATTTGCACATCTCAGCTGATGCATTGGGTTTCATTAACAATTAATGGCACTGCTGTGTATCTGCTAAAGGGCAGCATGTTTCAGGAAAGTGATTCTGCATGCATTCCCGACACAAAGAAATTAAAAAACAATAAAAAAAATGAGGCAAGGATAAAGGAAAATTACAGAAATCATCAAAAGCATCCCTCCCTAATGGAATGCCAGGAAGGAAGATGCCTGCAGGAAGTGGCATTTGCAGGTATGTCCACCAACCTGCATGGGGGGGGGGGGGGGGGGGGGGGGGTCAGCTGGGGCAGGGCCGGAGCTGATGCAGGAAGCAGTTAAAAATGGCCCTCTAAGCAGAGGATCTAGGTGGCTGACCATGTCAGATGCTTCTCCACCCTTCCCTGCAGATCCTGCATGCCAGGACTGCTCCAAGGTAAGCCAGAGTACTCTGGAGTCTCCTCTGTCTTTACCATACTACAAACCTTTCACTTGCTTGGTGCATCTGTAGCCCACCTACCTTACCAAGGTCCTTTGTGCTTAATTGCAGGCAAAGGCCCAAAAGAAAAAAGGGCAAAGACCAGCAGCAAGGCATGGGCCTCTTGCGGTCATTGGTTTCCTTCTGATTGGAAAAAGCCACTATGCCAAAAATGCATAAACAAAAATGATAGCAAAGAAGTCGCAAGGCTTCCTCAAAGACATTCTCAATTCCTTCAAAAATAAATAAAGAGCAATATCGGGCCACTACGCTCAGCAATTGAGAAACTAGAGGTGCCAGCAAGCTCCAGCCAAGCCAGTACCCCATCTACCTACAGGGCTTGTATTCCTTTGGATAACGGGGAAGAGACGGACCAGCCAGAGCAGAAGGTCAATTCAGGTGAATCCAAATAAAATCCGAGGATGGATTATGCTCAGAAGGAAGATGATCCATCATCAGAGGGCACCCTCTTCAACTCAGAAGATATGGATAATCTTCTTAAGGCTATAACCAACATACTGGGTATCAAAGAGCAAAAAGCCGCAAAGCTTTCCCTGGACAACAAAATAGACAACGGACTGCAGCCCAAGAAACCCAGAACGTTCCCGGTACATCAAACTCTTAAAAACATAGTTAAGAGGGAGTGGAAGGAGCCAGAAAGGAAACTCTACATACCGGCTGCTGTAAAACGCAGGTATCCGTTTGCAGAGGAAGATACCAAGACTGGGATGAAGTGCCTGAAAGTTGATGACTCCCTCACTAGAGTCGCAAACAAATCCAACTTGGCTTTCACTGATGCAGGGACCTTAAACTAACCAATGGATAAGAAAATAGGGATGCTATTTTAAAGAGCCTGGGAAGCTGGAGCAGCGAATTTGAACCAAACGATAACTTCCATCTGCACAGCCCACACCCTATTGGTCTGGCTAATTTCAAATGCAAGAGTTACTGATAAGTGACACGCCAAGGGAAGAGTTAGTGAAAACCATTCCCACACTAACCAGAGCAGCAGCTTTCCTAGCGGATGCTTCAGCCAAAACAGTGAGAATATCTTCAAGGACCATGACCTTCGTGAATTCAGTCAGAAGAGTCCTGTGTCTAAAGTCATAAGAAGGAGACATCACCTCCAAGAACAGGCTTTGCAAAATCCCCTTTCACGGAAGATTTGCTGTTTGGACCTGACCTAGAAACGGTCCTAGACAAGCGAAGAACAAGGAAGCAGGGAAACACGCCCTTTTGTCCATGAAATTTAACAAACCGGAAGAAAAAAAGTGCTGGGGACAGCAAAACAAGCAAAAATTCCGATCATATGTGCAAAACCGATGCGCAAAATTCCGAAGCATGCTCGGAAGCATTTTCTCGGCTCGTCGTAGTGTTGTACGTCATGCGTTCTTGACAGTGAACTTTTGTGTGACCATGTGTATGCAAGACAAGTTTGAGCAGAATTTTGTCGGAAAAAACATTCATGGCTTTTCCGACAGAAAATCCGATCGTGTGTACAGGGCATTACTGTACTCTGTTGTTGTCTTTTTCCCCACACCATATGTAGTTCTTACCTACCCATGAACAGGACCCACCTTAGAGGTTTGTTAATTAGTCTTGATTCCTAATCTGGAATGTAAACTGACAACCTGTAAAAACAATATATTTATGAGATGAATTGCTGTATATGCTTACTAAACAATCACCATTGCAGAAAAGAACATTGCTACTGACTTGGTTCTATGGTTGCCACACACTATATACAATTTTAGGAGCTCTATAAGGTTAATTCATTAAACTTGGAGGAAAGTGTTATTCCCTATGCAGCCATACAAAATTTGACGTGTTCAGCAGGCACTGGCTGAATTTCGATCATGTGTATAGGCAGGCTGGTTGTATAAAAGTCAACATACTGATCGACCTGTCAGGTATTTCCCAAACAAATGATGCCACCAGCAACACAGATCAGTGTTTTCTGACAGCAGAGAATACTCCCCCCCCCCCCTCGTCAGAACACAATAGCACAGCAGGATTGATTTTCCCATCCGAGTATGTGGATGGGGAAATCGGGTCCATTTTTTTTTTTCCCCATTGAAACCACAGGTTGAACAAAAAAAATTAAAAAAATTATGTATGGCCAGCAAACAAACTAAAACACGTGTGGGTTGCTCCCTATTTACTCAATCGCAGGGATTTTTTTTGCTGGGAAATGCCTTTATCCAGCACTGGATGTGTGTGTGTAACTAGTGCTTGTGAAATTGTCTAGGTCAGGAAGAGAGCTCCCCTTCTCAGGGTGTACACACAAGGGCCTTTTCACAATGCTCCATTGAAAACAGGGTAAAAATGCACATGCATTTTTGATACATATTTGGTGTGTTTTCTGGTTGCCTGACTCCAATCATGCATTTGTGAAACATGAAAATATGACTCAAAGCGCACCTAAAATTAAACCATGGTGCGGTTTTGATGCGTCCTGCATTTCCATGGGGATTTGCGTTTGCTGCGCTTTTTAAACATGCGCCAAAAATGCAGGACTTTTAATGATGTGAAGGGTTCTATAGAATTTAAAGGGATAATTTTTGTCATGCATTTTTGTTCGACTTTTTAACCACTTGTCCACCGGGCCTATTCTGGCACTTCACTCTTTTTAGCAGACACCCTAGGGAATACAATGGCAGTCTTTTTTTCTGGCACGGTATTTGCGCAATCATTTTTCAAACGCCTTTTTTTGGGGGGGGGGGGGGGACGGTTTTATGAATTAAATAACAAAACAGTAAAGTTTGCCCAATTTTGTTGTATAATATGAAATATGCTGTTATGCCGAGTAAATAGATACCTAACATATCACACTTTAAAATTGCGCACACCACTCATGGAATGGTGCCAAACTTCCACACTTAAAAATCTCCATAGGCGACGCTTTAATTTTTTTTACAGGTTACTATTTTCGAGTTACAGAGAAGGTCTAGTGCTAGAATTGTTGCACACGCTCTAATGCACGCGGCGATACCTCACATGTGGGGTTTGTACGGCGTTTACATATGTGGGCGGGACTTGCATGCGTGTTCGCTTCTGAGCGCAAGCTACCGGGGACAGGGGCATTTAAAAATAAAATAACAATTATTATTATTTTTTTATTATTTTTTTACACATTTTTTTTATCACTTTTATTCCTATTACAAGGAATGTAAACATCCCTTGTAATAGGAATCACTGTGACAGTCACAACGTCGTGCCCGGGCCTCCGACGGTCATAGAGATGACTGGTGACCAGGGGTGGACTGACAATTTATGGGCAATAGAACATTATGGGGCCCCCGGGCTTACAGATGGCCACAACACCAGGAGGCAGTGCAGAGGCGGGGCAGCTAAAATCTCTGGATTTTCACATCAAAAGCATGTCAGTTTTGGACATATCAGGGACAGATGTTAAAAAAACACTGGTTTTACTGAGCCTGGCAACCCTGATGGGACCCCCTAGTGGCATGGGGCCCTCGGGCAGTGCCCGAGTGACTCAATGGTCAGTCCACCCCTGCTGGTGACCATCTGGTCACCAGTCATCTCTATCGTCATGAGCTGGCAGCGGCTGATTCCTTCTATGGGCCCCCGATGGCACAGGAGAGCCCGGAGAAGCACTGGATGGGTTCAGGAAGGAGGAGATTTCCACTGCAGTCTGTATACACGCCCACATGTGTGATGCCAATATCATGTGACCTGGCTAGCTCTGAGAACAATTATTCTCTCCAGCATGAAAGACACAACTGAGCATGTGCAGGATGGCTACTCTGTCTATGTTAGCTGAATTTCCTCAGATAGACAGGAGGGGGAGGATCTATGCATACAGGATAAAACAGCCTTTTTACACAATGCAGAGGCTTAACCCCCTCAAGTTCCACAGTGAGTATAGCCAGCATATTATGCTGCATATACTGTACAGACAGATTTTACTGTTGTGGGTTTAGTAACACTTTGTGTCCTGGGCTATAGCTGGGATAAAAGGATGAATGACATCCCATGGCATGCCCTGCTGGCTTCTCTTTATGGAGACATCAGGGATCCATTATACCCCTGATGTCTTGCTTGAACACCACTGAAACTAATGGAGCACAGATCACGCTACATTAGCTTCTTTCTTACCAACGGCAGTGACTGAAAGTGAACCTTGTTCCTAGGTTCTTACTGACCAGGGGAGATCAATGGATGGATGTTTGCTGGTCTCCCTCCACTGTATCCATCAACAACTGCCATGCAGGGTCCAGGCCCACAGATGGGATATCAGAGACTGGAAAACATACCTGGGAGATGTGTGTGTGTGTGTACGAATGGCCAGTGTTCATGTAAGCAATTGGGCATCTATACAGCTGCCCGATTGTTTGTTTTCACCAGGAATCTGATAGTTGGCTTTTCAGATTTACATGTTTTCCCATCTGCTCTATGACATACATCAGTGGCAGTAAAACTTGCACAGCTACAAGCATTTCTAGAAGTAAAGGATGGTAATGGCCACCTACATATTTCCTCAGTACACAGTTTCTTTTTGGTTATACATTTTCAGAATAACTTTTAAACACCACCCTTGGTATCATTAGGTAGCATTGGTAGATTGGGCACTTTGATATCCCCAACAGCTTCACTTCATTACGGGCAATTTGAATAACCAAAATAGTGAGAAATTTGTAGCAATGTATCTTGTATGAGGACCATATTTTAGGAGTATGTAGCTAAAAGGATAACATGGTGTGTGTCATTATATGCTATACAGGAACTCATTTGAATTCACATTTCATTAATAAAATATTACATACGTGCAACAGCATAGAATTACTAGAATGAGCCACATGAAAGATACCAACCAAATGGACAGTCTTGTCTGACTATTATACCAGAATTTGAGGAACTCCCAGACTTCGGTCAACACATTGACAATTGACCTCCATATTTCTAAGACATAAAGAAATTCATGTTAAAAATAGTTTAGCATAAAGGAGAGTGGTGGCGTAACAGGTTAAACTCGCACTAGGACCCAGAATCTGGGATGGGACCAGGGCCGTCTTTAATGTTCATTGGACCCTGGGCAAAAAAAATCTTGGGGGGGGGGGGGGGGGGGGGCATGCAATTTTGTTCTTCACCTGCTCTGAGACATACAATCCATATCAGCTAGACTTTAATATCAGTTTACTTTATCAGGAAGTGATTGTGATTGGTTGCCACTTACTGACTAGTTGCTAGAGGTTACGGCTCACTGATTATTTGCTAGAGGTTACAGCACATGATTTCTTCTTGTTGATTAGTTGCTAGAGATTACTGTACAGTAATACTGCTCATTGATTGGTTGTTACAGCGCATCATCTCTTCACTGCAGAGGTGCATGATATTTATATAAATTCCACCTTTATTTACATATGAATGCTGCTGGTCTCAGCGATTTACATATGAATGCTCCTGTTATTTACACATGAATTACGTTTTTTACATGTAAACAGGGTCTGCAGGTGAGTAATTTGTACACAACAAAAGGGCAGAGCTGGGCAGCATTAGTAGCAGCACTCTCACACTGAGATATTAGGACACAAAACAGGACTAAAACTTCAAGGAAATTTAACCACTTCAATACAGTGCACTTAAACCCCCTTCCTACCCAGACCAATTTTTAGCTTTCGGTGCTCTCACACTTTGAATGACAATTACTCAGTCATGCAACACCGTACCCAAATAAAAATTGCGTCCTTTTTTTCACACAAATAGAGCTTTCTTTTGGTGGTAGTTAATCACTCGTGGGTTTTTTATTTTTTGCGCTATAAATAAAAAAAGACAGATTTTGTGAAAAAATTGAATTTTTCTTTGTTTCTGTCATAAAATTTAGCAAATGAGTATTTTTTTCTTCATAAACGGGTGACAGGGCAGGTCACTGGTGGGTGACGGGTGACAGGACAGGTCACAGATGGGGGACAGTGACAGGGTACGGTCACTGGTGGGTGACGGTTGCACCGCTGATGGCAGTCTCTTTATGTGACAGGTGCACTTTATGGGTGACTGTTGGGTGACTGGTGACAATTGGGGGGGGGGGGGGGCAAAGGGACAGATGTGGTGTTTGTGCAGACACTAGAGTAACACAGAACTGTAACTCACTGCTTCTAGCTCTTTTCTCTCCTCGCACTGGAAACGATGTGTGAGGGGAGAAGAGCTGGTAACAGTTAGTTACAGCTCTTTGTTTACACTTGGTGATCAGAGCTGATCACGTGGTACACAGCACTGACCAATGGCTGTGTACCATTGTCGGTGACAAGCAGTGTTCCCGGGAACACGCTGCCACCGACGGGCACGCGCGGCGCGATCGCTCACTCACACGCGCCGTGCACATTGGGGGTGTTGCCATGCGTGATCAGCCGTGACTTGATCACGGCCGATCACATGGTTAACAGCATATCCGTGCCGCTGTTCACCCCTGTCGGTAACGAGCGGTGTCTCCGTGACACACCGCTACCGACAGTATAGGGATGCGCGCACGCGATCGCGCGCATTCCCTATTCAAATGACTGCACGTCATATGACGTGCAGTCAGGATATTGGAGTCCTCCGCCCACCGTCAAATGATGGTGGGCGGTGGACAAGTGGTTAAACTGGGATAAAGTATGAGGCAGCTGCTTTGGGCTCCACAACAATGACAGGGCCCAGGGCAGCTTCCCCTTTTGCCCTGCATTAAAGACGGCCCTGGATGGGACAGAGTATAAATCCCCCCTCAACAATAAAGGGCATAATTTTTATTTTATTTTAGGATAGTGGGCAAAGCCAGGCAAATAATTGCTTTATGCCCCTGAGCTAACTGTACAATGAGAACTTCTGGTTAACAACACATTCCAAATGGCTTACAGCTGTTGGTCATCATTAGTGAAGTGTATTGATACAATGGTGTCAGGCTTGGGGAGTAATGAAAAAGTATATCCAGACAGGTTAGGATAAGATGGGCTAAAAGTAGGGTTGTCCCGATACCAGTATCAGTATCGGGACCGATACTGAGCATTTGCGGGAGT
The DNA here is from genome assembly GCA_029574335.1 of Rana kukunoris. Taxonomy (NCBI): domain Eukaryota; kingdom Metazoa; phylum Chordata; class Amphibia; order Anura; family Ranidae; genus Rana; species Rana kukunoris. Next base: position 79,427,254 of record CM056060.1, read on the forward strand.
ACTTGTACTCCCGCAAATGCCCCCGATGCCAGATCCGATACTACCCGGGGTTGTCTATCAAAGTGCAGATCACCCGTCCAATCCCGAGCAAGGGGTAGTGTCTATACGCAGCGTGGCGGGGAACAGACAGCTATTCAAATGAAAGCTGTAATGTTCCCTGCACGCTGATTCACTAGGCGGCGGCGACGGCAGCAGCATCTAGGTATGGGAGACATGGCTGCATATGTGGGGGGACATGGCTGCATATGTGGGGGGACATGGCTGCATATGTGAGGGGGCATGGCTGCATATGTGAGGGGGCATGGCTGCATATGTGGGGGGACATGGCTGCATATGTGGGGGGACATGGCTGCATATGTGGGGGGACATGGCTGCATATGTGGGGGGACATGGCTGCATATGTGGGGGGACATGGCTGCATATGTGGGGGGACATGGCTGCATATGTGGGGGACATGGCTGCATTTCGAGACACATTTAAAAAAGTATCGGTATTCGGTATCGGCGAGTACATGAAAAAAAGTATCGGTACTTGTACTCGGTCCTAAAAAAGTGGTATCAGGACAACCCTAGCTAAAAGGAACAAATAGGAGCAGAGAGTGGTCAGTCACTGCTCTCTGCTCTGCCCCTCCGGGAGGCTCACTGGAGTGCTGGGCTCATGGGGGGGCAGGAGCAGTTGGCTCCGGCACTCAACCATGCACTGAGAATCTGAGCCAGCTGCTGATCGGGCATCTGGGTAGATTCCAACAGTATAGTTAGGATCCTTACAGAGCTTTGAGTAGAATGCAAAGGAGGCTATGACCTGCCTAAGAAGCCGGACAGCTCTAAAAGGCAGAGCCATGCCCTCTTGTCATACGTTGATTAAATGAAATCACTCCTTGTCTAGTGCTGGTGCCACACTTCCTGGTTCCAGCTGCTTCCCGTTTTTTCCACACAACACGGCTTTCATCGGTAATAAGGCTCTAAGGCCTGGAATGAGGGATACCCTGGGGACTAACTAACAAACTGGGTGATAGTTTCACTACAGGTTACTGGAAAAAATAAAACCAGAAATTAAAATATGGCAATTTAGTCAAAAGCGATTGGATTTTTCAGCTGGTTTCGATTCCAACTAGCGATTAATAAAAACCCTCCATTTCCAAGTTTGATCACTTGAGATTTCGATTTCACCTTGATTGAAAGTGGTTGGTATTACCAGAAACTTGCCGCGTGTATTTCCAACATTAGGGATACTTTGCACAATTAGATTTAGTTACTGATTAAAGGAAAAGGTCATTGTGCAGCACAACACACTATACAACTCTAAGAATGCAATCATATTGTATATGATCAAAATGTTAGTACAGTTGTATAAAGCCATAAGACCAATACACATACGCACCATGTCATGTAATCGTAAGGCCCTAAAAGCATATGGCTCTTCCATTAGGGGGATGGTGTAATGTCATGTCATATATATTTTTCATGCATTACCTTGATGACCTACATTTAATATCCATGTCACTTCAATAGGGTCCTTTTCAAGTGTGACATATATATATATATATATAATTAAAGAAAATGTATGCTACTGTGTACGAAAACATGCCATATTCAAGTGACCAGTGTGATAAAGGTTAATGCAGCCCTAAGGAGCAACTATTCTGTAGTAATTAAAGAAGATACTAGGAAAGGTATGCAATATAGCAGATTTACTAAAACAGTTGAGAATATTGGCACAATAAGTTGTGTTGGATACTCACTTCAGTTATCCAATCATGTGCAGAGCAAATAAGAAGTAAACAGCTTTTCATCTTCTTTTGGATTATTGCAGTGAATCTTCATACAATTTATTCTGTGAATGTTCTCACCTCCTTTAATATAAAATTAGCCTCAATGTACTTTGTTGTTCCACAGATAAAGGTATACTTGGCATACTTTGGACATGTCCCATTTGACCGCATTATATATCTGCGTACTATTTTGTAGTACTACATGTGGATTTTAAAGTAGAGTGACCAGACATCCCTGGTTTCCAGGGACAGCCCCCAGATTGAGGACACTGTCCCCGGACCAAGTCTGTCCCTGGTTTTGTCCCCAGATTGGATTTGAACAGGGGCTGGGGCAATTTTTCAAGACAGTCAGTGCAGAATTAAAATAAAAAATATGAATTTCACTCCCCCCGCTCCTACTAGCTTAGGGGGGATTATTTTCTTCCATTATCTGCCCCTTTCTGATGATCATGTGCTGGTCGGAGTGAAGGGAATGTTTCTTCAGTTTCAGGTGCATGCCCATCCAGCTCCACTCGCATGTGCCTTGGCTCAAGTTGCGGCCAGCCGCCTACCTGTCTCCTTGCCTTCCCTGGCATAGTGATCTTCCTCAGCTCTCCACCTAGTAGTAGCCAGGGCTCGGAGAGTAAGACTTGACAGGCTGTGAGGCGGGCGGCGAAGGGCAGAGAGTCGCTGATTGCCGCCATTACTAGTAATAAATAAATATATATATATATATATGTATATGTCCCCGGATTTCATGTTAAAAATCTGGTCACCTTATTTTAAAGTGAACCTGTGATAACAGAAATATAGGAGTTACCCAACCCAATTAAGTCTCTGAAATTAAACCACAATGAGGCCAGAAAAGTCTTAACATTTTGAATACCTGTGCTGCATGCTTGTCAGTTTCTCACTGGGAACTAAAACCATGATCACCATGGCAGATCGGGTGCCATTCAGACAACACTTTGACATACCTCCCAACTTTTTGAGATAGGAATGAGGGACACCTATCAGCAAAAGTATACAGGCATAGGACACACCCATTGCCACGCCAACCTTAAAGGAGAATTGTACATAAAACAAGATTGGTTAAACCCATAAGTGCTTTTTTTTACCACTACTATTCCTTTATATTGGCTTTCAGAATTTACAAATGCAGCAATTTAGAAATCTGATGAAATGTTTGGCACTGGGAAACACTTTTTGATAGATAAAAAGTACATTTTATATACATTTATATAGATCAGATTCAGACCAAAATGAGGGACAAATGAAGAGGAATGAGGGACAGAGGGACATTGCTCCAAATCAGGGACAGTTGGGAGCTATGATTCGAGGTTGATAAAAAGAGAAAGGAAGAGAGACTGGGCTCTCTTAAAGGTGGTGGGACTATAAACACTTTGAGGTCGATTTACTAAAACTGGAGAGTGCAAAATCTGGTGCAGCTGTACATGGTAGCCAATCCGCTTCTAACTTCCGCTTGTTCAATTAAAGCTTAACTCATTTTTGTTGAAACATTCCTCTATGGGTGATCTATGTACATTGCAAGGATTCTAAGACCCCTTTCACACTGACACGTTTTTCAGGCGGTTCAGCGCTAAAAATAGCGCTGCTATACCGCCTGAAAAAATCGTGCCCTGCAGGCTTCAATGTGAAAGCCCGAACTAGCTTTTTTTTTTTCTCTAGAAGCATTTATTTATTTATTTACTTATTTTGTTTTGCTTCTAGAAGCTGATAGCATTATCCTATGTGTCCATGCATGCTATTTTACTCTAGAAACATTGTTCAAGCTTCAGCATTTAGGAGCAGAAAAAAAAAATGTCGATTTTTTTTTTTTTGGGAGTGTTTTCCTGGCAGAAAAGAATGCTAAATGCTTCTAAACACTACGAAAATGCTCCAAAAAGCTTGTTTTTCAAGCGTGTGTGTTCTATAAGCTACTAAAACACCGCTACAAGCCAGCACAAAAAAACATCAGCATTTTTTTTAATCCAGCATTTTTTTTTTCTTATAAAAAACACTATTAGATTTATTCCTTGGATCTCGCCACACATGAATCCTTGCAATTAGAGCTTAGTAAGGCTTTAGTGCTGATATAGACACAGGTAAGATTTGCAGCACGATTTACATTCTAGTCTATGGCAATGAAATTGTGCTGAGGTCCTGAAAAAGTAATATATGAACTACCTCTCAAATCGTATAAAGCAAGAAAAAATCGCGCTAAAAAATTAATTGATCAAATAGTAGTATATCAAACAACTGCAAAATGAGGGTAAGAGCGTCCTAAATAATATACAAATAATGTGCAAAAGTCAAGAAACGTGGATTCAAATGTTCAATATCAAGTAGTTTCACAAATATGCACAGTCCACCAAAAGGTTCAAAGTTCATGTATTAGAAGGCTCCCAGGTGAGGATGATGAAAAAAACACTCCGGACACAGTGCTCAAATAGAACCTCCACCACACGTATATGTATAGCCTCTAACCAGATACAAGTAAACAAACAGCATTCAGAGATAAACATGTAATCCTGAGAGGGCTCTCGATCGCAGTCACCTGGATGAAGACAATCTCCTCACACACTCAATGCGCATCAAAGTATGTACAGGAGACAACATAGTGTGAATCGTTCATTTAATGGAATAAATATAGTAATAACAATATGCACTTACAAAAGTTTTGTAGTAAAAGCATGGATATAAAATGTAGCCGGCCAGCTAGCAAACACAGCCCGTATCTTCCGGGTATAGCTTGTATGCGCGGTGACGTCAGAACGTCTCCTCCCTACGTTTCGTCTCAACTGGGACGTGTTCACGGGATACAGGCGGCTTGCTGAGTCACCGCATTTGTAGACCTGACGTGGAGCGCAGCCTCGATGTGAGTAACACCAAGCCCTCCGCCCGCCATCTTGGAAACTGGAATCGGCGTATCCCATATGACAGTAGTTAATCCGCCAATATGCGAAATTACCAATCAATCTAAAAACTTTAAATTATTAATAAACTACCGGCAAATAAGCTCAGTAGGTAAATAATATATATAAATAAAAATTAAAAATTAATATTGTGTGGATGAGAAGCCAAACAGTCGTTCCTTATACAGAAAGACATGGCAAACGCCACAATGAGAAATGTAGCACATCTTACAGCTAGGTGGAGCTCACACCAAGTTAGCTTCTCACTTACAAACACTAAATTAAGACAGAGTACATATAAAAAAGGAATCATGGATAATAAATAAATACCGGCTAAGGAAAACCAGAAGTTCTATTAATAAACAGATACTATACTTAAAGCGGATCTCCACCCTAAAGTGAAGATCCGCTGATCGGAACCCTTCCCCCCTCCGGCGTCACATTTGACACCTTTCAGGGGGGAGGGGGGTGCAGATACCTGTCTAAAGACAGGTATCCGCACTCACTTCCGGCCCGCAGTCTCGGGCAAAAGACGGGCTTTTCCCGTTGTGTGCTGGGAACTCTCAGCTCCCAGCACACAGCGGGAGCCAATCGCCGGGCGCAGCGCGACTCGCGCATGCGCCGTAGGGAACCGGGCAGTGAAGCCGGAGCGCTTCACTTCCTGGTTCCCTCGCCGTGGATGGAGGGGGGAGCAGCAGGGTGATGAGCGATCGCTCATCCTCTGCTGCGGACGCCGCTGGACTCCAGGACAGGTAAGTGTCCTAATATTAAAAGTCAGCAGCTGCAGTATTTGTTGCTGCTGGCTTTTAATATTTATTTAAGGTGAACCATCCGCTTTAAAAATACAATCTAAAGGTGCAAACCGCACATGTTAAGACTTACTTTTTGTTCGAAATCTAAACATGGAGAGCCCAACTTATTTGAGATCCCTCACATGAATGAACTTTTATGTCATTATGAGTTAGCGTTAAAACAATTTACGTCTACTTCTATATTAAACCCTAACGGTGTAAAGCATTTTAATTCATACACCCAGGACATTTCTAACTTAGAAATGGTTCTTATTAAATGGCTACCCCTCCAGTGGGGACTAAATTTATCAATGCCTAAAAATATAGTATTTTTAGGGTCCTTTTTGTGGGTGGTGAGGTAATGTTTAGACACGGAGTGTTTGGTATATCCCAACCTAATGTTATTGATGTGTTCGTTCAAACGAACTTGTAGGGGGCGTATAGACCTGCCTACGTATTGCAAGCTCTCCCCTATGGGGAATCGGATGGAAACGGACCGTCTGTCCGTTTGCATCCGATCCGTTTGGCCGGACGGAAGAAAAATAGGACATTCTTCCGTCCGAAAAAACGGATGCGGATCTAGCGGACGTTAGCGGATGCATCATCCGCTAACGGATCCGCTCCCATAGGGAAGCATTGAGGTCCGTTACCGGACGTCCAAAAAACGGACAAACGGAACGGACGTGTGAAAGGGCCCTAAGGGAGGTCATGAACAGATTTAAATCAGATTCAGTGCCATCCCATAGGAGGAGGATGTCATCTATGTACCTGGCCCACAAAATAATGTGGGGCCTAGTACCAACACAGACGACATCCTCCTCCCATTTGGCCATAAAGAGGTTGGCCAAACTTGGAGCATATTTAGCCCCCATGGCCCCCATTCCATTAAATGAACGATTCACACTATGTGAGCCTTTGTTGTCTCCTGTACATACTTTGATGCGCATTGAGTGTGCAAGGAGATTGTCTTCATCCAGGTGACTGCGATCGAGAGCCCTCTCAGGATTACACGTTTATCTCTGAATGCTGTTTGTTTACTTGTATCTGATAAGAGGCTATACATATACGTGTGGTGGAGGTTCTATTTGAGCACTGTGTCCGGAGTGTTTTTTTCATCATCCTCACCTGGGAGCCTTCTAATACATGAACTTTGAACCTTTTGGTGGACTGTGCATATTTGTGAAACTACTTGATATTGAACATTTGAATCCACGTTTCTTGACTTTTGCACATTATTTGTATATTATTTAGGACGCTCTTACCCTCATTTTGCAGTTGTTTGATATACTACTATTTGATCAATTAATTTTTTAACGCAATTTTTTCTTGCTTTATACATTGTCTTGGTGTAGTCTAACACCTTTTTTATCGCTGCTTTACATATATTGTGTTTATTTGAACGAGCGCTATATTTTTTATTCTTATACCTCTCAAATCGCACTACAGTTGAACCTCTGATTACGAGCATAATCCGTTCCAGGAGTATGCTCGTAATCCAAAGTACTCGCATATTAAAGCGAGTTTTCCCTTTGAAGTGAATGGAAACAAAAATAATTTCTTCCGCATTGACTTCAATGGGATGCAATACCGAATGTGGCCAGATGTGGGGGGCACCAGAGAGCCCCGAAAACAACTGAAAAGACCCGAGGACACTTTGGCTCGTTTCCTGCTCAGGCCAAATGAGGTACTGCAAGCCTATGTTCGGCTTTTCTTAACTCCTGCGCCCCCGTATCTCAGGCCAAATTAGGTAATGGAGGCCTATTTAGCTTGAATTCTGCTCATCTTGCAAGTTAACACTTGCAAACCGAGTCAGCATTAAAAAAATAAGTTGCTTGCAAATCAAAACACTCTCAAAGCAAGTTACTCTTAAACCGAGGTTCCACTGTACTTGAAATTGTATCTATTAAAACACTGCCATAGAAACCCATTAGATACTACTTCAGGTATGATTTGTAGGTCACATGTCGTGCCTGGAGTCGTACCGATGTGACCAGGAACTAAGACACAGATCCAGTCCACATATAAACTCTTATTCTGTTGGCCACAGACACCACCTTTTGGCAGAGATTTCCAATGTGTGCCAATCGTTAAGGCTTCTGTAGACAGGCCTTGTTGTCCAGTAGAGTCTTTTGCATTTGAACACTGCAATGCTCAAACATATGTTTCAATGCAGAAAAAAAGTGGCAAAAGTTTGCATTTGACCTCTTTTGCCTGTAAAACAAACACATCTCCATAAGACCTTTGTGCAAAGAATACAAACAATGTAAGTCCAACGCAACCTTGGCCATTTATACTGCAACACTGGAGTAAATAGAAACCCAGAGACTTGGGCCACGTACACACGAGGAGATATATCCGATGAAAACGGTCCGACAGACCGTTTTCATCAGACATGTCTCCTGGGATGTTTTGGTTTGATGTGTGTACACACGATCAAACCAAAATCCCTGCGGACAGACAGCGCGGTGACGTGGCGGTGACGTTGACGCTGCCACGTCACCAAACCAGGAAGTAAAGTACTTCCACGCATGCGTCGAATCTATTCGACGCATGCGGGAGATTTCGGTCCGCTGGTTAGGCGTACTAACCAGCGGACATATCCGACAGACCGCTTTCCAGCAGACAAGTTTTAAAGCATGCTTTAAAACTTTTGTCTGCTGGAAACCTGTCTGCTAGCCCGTACACACGATCGGATATGTCCGCTGGAACTGGTCTGCGGACCAGTTTCAACAGATATGTTTGATCGTGTGTACGCGGCCTTACAGTTAGTGCACACTACAAATGCACATCAAATGCAGGAAGACCACTAACAAATAACACAAATGGGAAATACAAATTGTTTGGTATGCTTCTGTCTAGGTGGGCTTAAGTTTAAGATTTGATGATACCTACTGCCACAAAGATAAAGTATAGTCATCATTATGCACTTACTGTGGACAAAGTCTTTAGGTTTGTCAAAGTTGTTTTTGTGCTTTATAGGAAAAGCACAGACGCACAGGATCATAAGAAATAGTAAAAGCAGAGCTTTCATTTTTGTGTTTTTACTCCTTGCCAGGCACCCTTAAGATGAGTTGTATTGAGGAACTAAACCCGCCTCTCCTTCACAGTCAGGAAGCTGCCATTTTAACCTCTGTTTAATCTTCAGTTGCCATGGTACTGGACATGTGATCAGTTGAGACACCAGCCATTTGATGGTTTGACAGTTTAGTTGAGGGCACATGCAAATGTGACAGTTATTAATGCCATGACTTGAATGTGACTGTTTTGGGAGACTGTTAAATCGATGGGTTTAGTTGCGCTTTAATGGTTAGTAACTTATTGTTTACCATGACCACTAATGGCATCACGTACTCCAGGCTATAGACCAGGGGTGTCCAACCTTTTGAAGAGTGAGGGCCACTGAAGCGACTTGGTAACCGGTTGTGGGCCAAAATGAGTGGAATGGGTGGATGACAGGTCTGTGTCATCCATATATGCTGAATGGACACAGACACAGCCCGCACTCCAATTCAATCCGCCCAGACAGAAGGGGACGTATCCCCTTCTGTTTTTTTTTGCAGATTGGTTTGGAGGTAAATGGAGGATAAATTGGCATTAAGGTGAATGGAGAGTCCAATTGGGTCCTAAGGCTGCTTTCATGCTGATGCACCACATGCACCTCCTGCTTTACTGCAGGTTAGCTACACTTTGCCATAGACTTCTATTATATCCTGCAGGTGTGGTGCAATTTCTGAAAGCACATCAAACCCGCAGGTAATAACATAAGTCTATGGCTAACTGCACTGATTTCAGTAACAAACTTACCTTTTAATAACAATCTTCCATTCAGTTTTCCCGACTGTTGCTGTCCCAGGCGGAGTGCATTTGTTATCGATTGTTACAGGAGCTGGAAGCATCGGCTTATGTGTCTCTGTTCTACAGCTGCCTACTTTCTCTACCGTTGGCTTCATTCACAACACTGATGCTCTGGGATGACGGATCAGCAACCTGCAATCTGGGCTTGCCAAACCGCCATCCCAAAGCAGAAGGGTCGCGGGCCACATCAGAGGGCTCCGCGGGCCAAATGTGGCCCCCGGGCCACTGGTTGGGCACCCCTGCTGTAGACTATATTCAATATGCATACATTATTGGCTGTAGTTAATACTTACTAGTTAGGCTGCATTCACACCTGAGCGACGGTCGTTTGGTCGTTTTTTGGGCGTTTTTTTTCGCACGTATTCATGCTTATTTGCGCGTTTGCATACAGCGTCGTCCGACGTTTTTGTACTTTGACGTTTTTTATTTTAGCCAATAGGAAAAATTATCATCTTTTCATCACTTGTTGCTATGTTGGTAGATTTGTTTAATCTTCTGCCTGGGTGAAAAGTTCTATTGATTAAAGCGACAAAACGCCTGTAGCAAACGCTCGTTGTCGCGCTAGTGGCTTGAATCGAGCGTTTCCATTACTTTCTATGGGAAATGGAAACGCTCAAATACGCCCAAACCGCCCGATACGCGCGACAAAAAAGGGTCCGGAACTTTTTTTAACTACAGGCGATGGGCGTCAGGCGCATCAGCGTTCAGATGTGAACCATCTCCATAGGCTTTCATGTATTTTTCTCCCTCTGGCGTTTGTGAGCGTCGCGCTACAGGCGACAAAACGCCTAGGTGTGAATGGAGCCTTAAGGACCAGGTCTTTTTCTGACATTTGTTGTTTACAAGTTTTTTTTTAAATCAAAAAGATGTTTATTGAACATAAACAAAAAGAACAAACAGCAGTACTTTCCAGTGCACAGACAAATAATGGATCTGTTAAAATATACATCAGACATGTATAGACAATTGCCCCTCATTGTACCCACAGCCAGCATCCTCCCCACTTCAACAGGTATTATGCCCACCCATAACAGTACAAGTCAATACACCTCCCATTCCATCCCGGCAACAGTTCTACACCCACCTACAAACATCATAAAAGTCTATTTATGACAAGTTCCCTGGGACTTAAACCCGGCGTATCCAGCCACATTGACCATATCCGAATTTCCCACTTGAGTAATCCAGGAGGAATGTGTGGGTGGAGAGGCGGACTTCCATCCCATTAAAAGTAATTTCCTAGCCTGGAACAACACTCTAGAGCAGTGTTTTTCAACTCCAGTCCTCAAGGAACACCAACAGGTCAGGTTTTCAGGCTCTCCATTATTTTGCACAGGTGATTTGATCAGTTTCACTGCCTGAGGCTGGGTTCACACTTGTTCCGACAACGTTCCTACATTGGGAGCTCATGTAGCATGACGTGTGAAAATCAATGTTTCCCTATGAGAGCTGTCTTAACTGGTCCTACACAAGTCGGTCCGACTTTGAAACTACTCCCTGTACTACTTTGGTCCTACATTGATCCTACTTCAGCCCATTGAATATCATTGAAGTAGGACCAAAGTAGGAGCCTTGTCCTAACCATCCGACTTTTGCCACCTGACATGTGATTACAGCACCAGTAAAAGTAATTTATCTCACTCTGGGATTGTTTTGATTGGTCAAAGAACAAGTCAGTCTATCCCATGTAGGACCAAAGTAGTATCCTGTTCATGAAAGTAGGATGGATGTAGGACCAATGTAGGACAAATGTCGCAGAGCAAAGTAGGATGAAAGTCGTGTGGTGTAGTGTGAACCCAGCCTTAGCCTGTTTACCTATGAGAGCTGTCTTAACTGATCCGACACAAGTCGGTCCGACTTTGAAAACATTCCCTGTACTACTTTGCTCCGACATTCATCCTACTTCAGCCCATTGAATATCATTGAAGTCGGACCAAAGTAGGAGCCTTGTCCTTATCAGACATCCAACGTGATTACAGCAGCAGTAAAAGGAACTTATCTCACTCTGGGATTGTTTTGATTGGTCAAAAACAAGTCAGACTATCACAAAGTCGGTTCAAAGTAGTATCCTGTTCATGAAAGTCGGATGGATGTAGGATGAATGTAGGATGAATGTAGGATGAATGTAGGACAGATGTCACAGAGCAAAGTAGGATGAAAGTTGTACTGCTGTCGTGTAGTATAGTGTGAACCCAGCCTAATGGCCCATACACACGATCCGAATATCGGCCGACGGATCGTACGACTTTTTTCGCTTAATAATCGCGAGTTTAATAAATAGGTTTTTAAACTCACAAAAATTATCGTACGATAGAAAAAAACGATCGGAAGTGATGTCACGTGTTGAAATGTATTTGTATTGTATTATCGTACGACGGCTGTACTGACTAAACGAAAATCGGACGATCGGACATCGGACGACAAAAATTTTCGCGCTTGTCCGATCAAATTTAATCGGATGAACGGTCATGATCGGCTGTCGAAAGTAGTGTACACACGATCCGAAAATCGTACGATCCATCATCGGACGATCGTTTTCGTCCGATATTCGGATCGTGTGTATGGGCCATTAGGCTGGGTTCACACTACACTACACGACTTTCATCCTACTTTGCTCTGCGACATCTGTCCTACATTGATCCTACATTGATCCTACATTGGTCCTACATCCATCCTACTTTCATGAACAGGATACTACTTTGGTCCTACTTTGTGATAGACTGACTTGTTCTGTGACCAATCAAAACAATCCCAGAGTGAGATAAACTCCTTTTACTGGTGCTGTAATCAGGGCCGGAGTGGGACTCATTTTCAGCCCTGGAGTTTCATGCCTTAGACCAGCCCACTTTAGTTCACGACTATTAAAATAATGTAATTAAAACTCAAAATATAAGTTAACGCCTAATAAATGCAACCTCACCAACGCCGATCAAATGCAACCTCACCAATGCCGATCAAATGCAACCTCACCAACGCCAATCAAATGCAATCTTACCACGACCGATTAAATATATGCCGCTTCACCAGCACCCATCAAATTCCATTTCACCAGCACCCATCAATGCCGCCTCGGGGGGCATTTGGCAGATCAGTCAATATACATATAGATACACATTTTAAAATTCTATGTCATTGTCATCACATATACAGTCTCATTAACTCAGAGAGAAAGCCACAGTTTTTACTTACCACACCAGTGTCACAAGGTAACGGTCTTGGACTCAGCAAACTTCCGACAACAAGAACGGGGACCCTGTGATTGCTGCCTGCTCCTTGCTCATACCAACTCTGCTGCTGTACCTGCCTGCTGCTTCTGTGTCCGGTGCCTCTTCCAGGCTCCACCTGTCCCCCAAGCCCGGAGAGCCACCGCCAGGCGCCATGCTATATTCCATGTTGCATACATGTGTTCAGCTCCAGTGACACGGCCAGAAGAGCGGGGGGGGGGCTGTGCTGCTGCACATGGCCACTATAGAGCAGAGGGAGAGCAGAGAGCGGACTCGGTGCTGGACTGTCAGGTGGACATCGGAGAGCGGAGGCAGGGGCGGCCTTAGGTGTTCAGGCACCCTGTGCGAGCTAATCCTGTGGCCCCCCCCCCCCCCCACCTTCACCCCTCGCCCCCTGGTCACCTAAACATAAACAAAGAGGGGACACTTAGGGTTGCCAACTTTTCTTTAAGCCAAACCCGAAAATTTTAGTGGTACACAGCACTGCGCTGGCTTATCCCAACCCATTCACCTGAATGGGGCTGTGCTGTAGCCATGTGCATGGGTTTTTAGGGGTTAAAAACAGGTAGTGAGGAGGCAACATAACGCTTCTTCACCACCTGTCAAATATCTTCAAAACATGATCCACTATGGATCACTTTTCAGAGTGCCCTGCAACTCCATTTACACTTGTGGTTGGGGGGACAGTAAAAATTTGAGGTTGAGCTGTGTTATTACTGCTACCCAACGATTTCCCTCAAACTGAAAAGGCAGCATAGGGGGATGTACACTTGCCACAGACAAAATGTTTTGCATCACAGTGCGGCAAAACATGTCTGCACTGTTGGGTTCCGCGAGCAGTATTGCCTGCCGAATGTAGCCCATTCAAGTTAATAGAGGCTCTCCGCATCCATGTGCAATGCATTATATTGCAGGGCAATACTGTGGGGTTTAAACAGGAGCCTGTCAAATGCCCTCTAAAGAGCAATACAAATGTGGATTGCTCTTCAGAGGGCACTACATGTGTAAATGAGCCGTAAGGCTGTTCAGCCATTCCAGTATATTCTGTGGAATCAGCTGGGGGCCAGGGGAAGGAACAGGACTATTTAACTCCTGGGCAGGCAGAGTGACAGGAGGGGCAGAGTGACAGGAGGGGGTACAGTGACAAGAAGGGGGCAGATTGACGGGGGGCAGGCAGGATGACAGGGGGGGGGGGCAGGCAGAGTGACAGGAGGGGGGAAGGCAAGGTGACAGGGGGGCAGAGTGACAGAAGGGGGCAGAGTGACAAGAGGGGGGCATGATGACAGGGGGGGCAGGCAGAGTGACAGGAAGGGGGCAGGATGACAGGAAGGGGGCAGGCAGGATGACAGGAGGGGGGCCAGGCAGAGTGACAAGAGGGGGTTGTCTAGGCAGAGTGACAAGAGGGGGGCAGGCAGTGTGACAGTAAAGGGCAGGCTGACAGAAGGGGGGCCATTCAGAGTGACAAGAGGGGGGCAGGCTGTGTGACAAGAGGGGGCAGGCAGAGTGACAAGGGGGGGGGGGGCAGGCAGAGTGACAAGAGGGGGGGCAGGCAGAGTGACAAGAGTAAAGGGCAGGGCAGGCTGTGTGACAGAAGAGGGGGCCATTCAGAGTGACAAGAGGGGGGCAGGCTGGTGGCAGGCAGAGTGACAGTAAGGGGGCAGAATGACAGGAGGGCTGAGAAGAGGGGGGCAGCAGGCAGAGTGACAGGAGAGGGGGGGGGCAGGCATAGGGACAGTAAGGGCAGGATGACAGGAGGGCTGAGAAGAGGCAGAATGACAGGAGGGCTGACAGCAGGGGCAGGCAGAGACAGACAGAGAGGGGGGGGGGCAGGCATAGGGACAGTAAGGGCAGGATGACAGGAGGGCTGAGAAGAGGGGGGGCAGGCAGCGTGACAGGAGGGGGGCAGTAAAGGGCAGGAGGACAGTAAAGGGCTGTGTAGGAGGACCTGTGTAGAGGACACACTATACTTTGCAGGACACTGTATTATGCTGGCACGAGCACACACAGGGTCCCATACATCTGTACTCCCCCCCCTCTCCCTCCCTCCCTCCGTCCGATGACGGCCCTGGTGTCTCAGCTTCACTGACCATGACTGATGGATGTAACTCTGCTGCTGCCTGCTAGATAAGGGGGGGAAGCGACCTTACTCTTAATCAGCATCACAGTGCACTCTGCTCCTGGCGCCGTTAGGACTGCTTCACAACGCACACGTGAGACAAGGAGAGGAGGAGAAGGGAGAGAGGGGAACAGTGTCTGACACTTGGGCACGACAGCGCCCCCCTCTGCAGCGCCGGGGTGATGCTGACCAGAGACCTGTCTGCCCCAGCCTGTGATGACTGCATAAGAAAGCCGCGCGGGGGGGGGGCGCCGCTGCTTGACATCTGATGGGGCCCCAGGGGTGCCCGCTCAGTAAGACAGCCCTGCGGCCCACAAACCCGACCAGCCCACCGGGAATTCTCCCGGTTCTCCCGATTGGCCACTCCGGGCCTGGCTGTAATCACATGTCAGATGGCAAAAGTCGGATGGTTAGGACAAGGCTCCTACTTTGGTCCGACTTCAATGATATTCAATGGGCTGAAGTAGGATGAATGTCGGACCAAAGTAGTACAGGGAGTGTTTTCAAAGTCGGACCGACTTGTGTAGGACCAGTTAAGACAGCTCTCATAGGGAAACATTGATTTTCACACGTCATGCTACATGAGCTCCCAATGTAGGAGCGTTGTCGGAACAAGTGTGAACCCAGCCTCAGTTATCACCACAGCCATTTCATCTGAGGGAAATCCTGAAAACTTGACCTGTTGGTGTGCCTTGAGGACTGGAGTTGAAAAACCCTGCTCTAGAGATTGTTACCTAGTCAATTCCTCAGGAATCACATCCTCCAGCACCCCCAATAAACAGCACAACGGGTATCGTGGTCTGGAACACAGGTAGCTAGTTATTTTTTGAGGTTCGCCTGCCAGGTTTTTATAGCGTTGGGTTCCCCCAAAAAAATGTTAAATAAAGTTTTTAACCCCTGATTGCCCCTAGAGTTAACCCTTTCACCTCCTATTGCCAGAGTCACTAAGCGATCGTTTTTCTGATCGCTGTATTAGTGTCGCTGGTGCCGATAGGTAGCTAGTTAGTGCCAGTAACGCTTACACCCACGCGCAAAGCATACACCCCCCATATGTGGAATTACACCCCAAAATACATTCTGCTGCTTCTCCCGAGTACAGGGATACCACATGTGTGGGACTTTTTGGGAGCCTAGCCGCGTACGGGACCCCAAAAACCAATCACCGCCTTCAGGCTTTCTAAGGGTGTAAATGTTTGATTTCACTCCTCACTACCTATCACAGTTTCGAAGGCCATAAAATGCCAAAATAGCACAAAAAAAACCCAAATGACCCCATTTTGGAAAGTAGGCCCTGAAAACCAAGCACCGCCTTCAAGATTTCTAAGGGCATACATTTTTTATTTCACTCCTCACTACCTATCACAGTTTTGAAGGCCATAAAATGCCAAGATGGCACACAACCCCCCCCCCCCCCCAAAATGACCCCATTTTGGAAAAAGACACCCCAAGCTATTTGCTGAGAGGCATGTTGAGTCCATGGAATATTACAATTTTTTGCCCCAAGTAATTGAATAATGACCAAAAATATTTTTACAAAACGTTGTCACTAAATTATATATTTCTCACACATGCCATGGTTATATGTGGAATTGTACCCCAAAATACATTCTGCTGCTTCTCCTGAGTACGGGGATACCACATGTGTGGGACTTTTTGGGAGCTTAGCCGCGTACGGGACCCCGAAAACCAATCACCACCTTTTGATTTCACTCACACAAATCTTGAAGGCGGTGATTGGTTTTCGGGGTCCCATACATGGCTAGGCTCCCAAAAAGTCCCACACATGTGGTATCCCTGTACTCAGGAGAAGCAGCAGAATGTATTTTGGGGTGCAATTCCACATATAACCATGGCATGTGTGAGAAATATATCATTTAGTGACAACTTTGTGCAAAAAAAAACAGTTTGTCATATTCCCGCAACTTGTGTCAAAATATAAAATATTTCATGGACTCGACATGCCTCTCAGCAAATAGCTTGGGGTGTCTACTTTCCAAAATGGGGTCATTTGGGGGGGTTTTGTGCTATTTTGGAATTTTATGGCCTTCAAAACTGTGATAGGGAGTGAGGAGTGAAATCAAAAATGTGTGCCCTTAGAAATGCTGAAGGCGGTGCTTGGTTTTCGGGGTCCCGTACGCGGCTAGGCTCCCAAAAAGTCCCACACATGTGTTATCCCCGTACTCAGAATAAGCAGCAGAATGTATTTTAGGGTGCAATTCCACATATAACCATGGCATGTGTGAGCAATATATCATTTAGTGACAACTTTTTTTTTTTTTTTTGTCATTATTCAATCACTTGGGACAAAAAAAAAATATTCAATGGACTCAACATGCCTCTCAGCAGTTTCCTTGGGGTGTCTACTTTCCAAAGTGGGGTAATTTGGGGGGGGGGGGGGGTTTGTACTGCCCTGCTATTTTAGCACCTCAAGAAATGAGATAGGACGTCATAAAATAATAGATAGGCCGTCATAAATTCCAGAAAATGTACCCTAGTTTGTAGACGCTATAACTTTTTTATATTTTATATTTTTTAACGCTTATTGCGTTTTTGTTTTTTTTACTAAAGACATGTGGCTGAATACATTTTGGCCTAAATGTTTGACTAAAATTTAGTTTATTCGATATTTTTTACTTTTTGTTATAAGAAAAATCTTTTTTTTTTCAAAATTTACGGTCTTTTTCCGTTTATATCGCAAAAAATACCATCAAAAGAAAGCTCTATTTGTGGGAAGAAAAGGACGCAAATTTCGTTTCGGTACAACATTGCATGACCGCGCAATTACCAGTTAAAGCAGCGCAGTGCCAAATTGTAAAAACACCTCTGGGCATTTAGCAGCATATTGGTCCGGGGCTTAAGTGGTTAAGGAGCCACCGACTGACAGTTTGCTGCATACAACCTGTCAGTGTCCGGTCACTCAGATCCCCGATGGTTTTGTCTGCGCCCTATTGGTTCACCTGCCTCTGGGCTCACCTCAGACCGACTCCCCAACGAACAGCACCCAGCTTGGGATCCTTTTCTCTTGAAGTGTGGGGACCCAGTAAGTCACTGGGGCCCCTTGGCAATTCTAGTTGCTCAGAGCCATGAGGCCCAGAGTCTGGAACTCCGCGTAGCACGGGCCCCCGCCAGGTAGGCCATGATGACGGGGCCTGTGATGTGTGCACACCCTGAAGGTGGGTGCCACACCTCAAACCAGGAACCCACAAAGAACCTCGGAAAATGATGTCTGCCACAGATATACCCCTCCCCAGCATGCCCCGCGAGGGAAACACTCCTCTAATTGGCTGCTGAGAAAAAGTGGCTCTGCCTTAACCCCTCTGGCGCCACCTGCTGCTCAGAGATGAGGCTGTATCTCCGGAGCATATCAATCAAAGGGTTAGGGAAACAAGGGGATGCGCAAGTATCCACAGATGTACTAGTGATGAATGTCACCACATGTACTGGATCATATACCTAATTAGGTGATGTTGCTGTAACCATAAATATAATGTAACAAAAAAGAAAAGAAAAGGACCGGGGAAAGGGAATGGACGGCCCACTGGGGGCCTAAAGTGGTTACTTGAGGCAACAAAAGTAATGATCTGAAATAATTTAAGATACAAAACAGTGTTTATTAATGAGTATCAAAGTTAAAATTGTATACAGCACGACTGTATGGGAACTCTAAGGTTGGTCGCCAACCTATGTTGGCTGACCGCTATGCAAAAATGAAAAAGAAAAGAACAAATAACACATAGACAGGACTCAGGACAAACACAAAAACCTACAAACTATGCGCGCGGTTCGGACACCCTAGTGTTCAGCCTGCACTGTGGATACACTCATGTAGGAATGTTTAGTGCGGTAGTCCGGAGCACAGAATATCCCACAGGACAATTCAGGGCTGACAGCAACCCAAATTTACCATAAATCAACCTGGGTGAGAGCAGATGAGTCTCTCACCCCACTAAATTTACAATAGCGTTCCTTCTGAAAGTAAGGGGGCGCTACACACTCCCCCCACGTGAAATGACACTGTCCCCAGTGTCCTAAGCATTCAATCCTGAATGCCAGCCCAAATCTGCTGAGACAGGAAAGTAAAGTGGGGGAATAAAAAAAAAAGATGAATGCATAACATTAAAGGAGTAGTAAAGGAAATTTTTTATTTTTTTTGCTGAAATGACTGTATAGAGAGACATAATAGTTAACCGATTCCTTTTAAAAATGATTAAAAATAGATAAAAACCAATCATATATTGTACCTGCAGTTTAGTTTAGTTTTTAGACTAGTTTCAGTTTGTTCTGTGTGCACAGAGACACACAGAACAAAAACAAACAAACACAGGGCAGTGTTTGTTTTTAAAATTAATCTGATTGGTTCTGAGGAGTTTTAGACACATAGTAGTGACATCTTCTTGATCATGGACCACAATGAAAAGCTACCATGAGTTTTTTCATAAGGAGCCAGACAAGCAGGAAGTGTGGAGTTCAGCAAGGGATTACAGCAACTTCTAAGCAAAAACGGACATGGAGGACATGAAATAAGGACTGCTATAAGCTAAAGCAAGCTATTTAGCATTAAAAAATGTTTCCTTTACTGATCCTTTAAGGCACAAATATTAACTCCCATTGAACACCACAGTAAGAACTATAGAATTACACACAAATGACGCAATAATCCTATCTATCTAAACTGCCCCATTTTCCAGATATGTTGATAGTGGGTCCAATCAGCAACCTGCATAGGAAACAAAAGAAACACACAAATATACACTCCAATATATTAACCACTTTCTATATACAATCCTCCAAGCTCAGAGAGAAACTGCACACTCCAGCTGGAGTGTGAAATTTCCCTTCCTCCCAGGGAGCTATCCATGAGTGATGTTTAATGCGATACCCTAATTTGCAAGCAATGGAAAATATGGAAAAGAGGGAGGAAAAAAAACAAATGTACATTTAAGCTCTGCAAAAACGTTGAAGAACACTGCCATTAGCGGTCAGTGCGCTGGTACTACACGGAAGTCCCATCAGTCATTTTAAACTGTAAAGCAGCAGGAGGGAAATAAATAAAAAATTACATTCCCTCTAGTGAAGTCTCTTCTGATAAAAAGAAGCTGGCAAGGCCCCAGTCTAACTAACTAAAATCCCACTCCCCGAAGTTCTTCACAAAGGGGCCCCAAATGTGGATCCGGAGAAGTAGGTAGGAGAAAAAAACTGAAGTGGGGGCGAGAATCCTTGTCCAAGTCTTCTTAAAAATAATTACAAGCACGGAATCAAAGGCATCAGGTTCATTTGTAGAAACGTGGATTGGGGAGTGAAACAACGTCTCCTCGGGCTGTTGTGGATGTCCCTGAGAAAATCTGATCTTCTTTCCCAGGACATCTCAAGACCGCTCGGTAGCGAAAAATATGACTGCCCCAGCTCCACTCTTTGAGGCAGGCCTCTAAACGATCTTCGTGACAAACCAGAGCATATTGCGACTCGCGCTCCTTCCTTGGAACATTCAGGGGATGGCACATATGGATATTCATATCAATAGTTGGCAACAACTTTCCGCATCACCACACGTTGTAAACGGGCCAAGTTGGGCAACGTGAGTGGGTCTCTGCGTCCCGGCAATACAAGAGCGTCCGGTGCCCGTCTAAGCGCAGGCACGGCAGCAGGGATGGGAACGGGGAGATCAAAAACAGAAACAGACTCACCGGCTCCCCAGTTTAGCTACGGAAAATCCTGTTTCGATGTAGCGGACCCACGTGGTGCGCTCTGGCTGGAGCCTTTCTTCCTTCTCGTGCAAGGGGCTCGAAATCCTCTGTAGCCCTGTTGTTCTGGGAACATGGGTTCAAAATAGTGGTCATCTCCGACATCTGAAGAAGAATCCAAGTCTGAGGAATTATACTCCTCCGCGGGTAGGTAGTTGCGAGTCCCAGCCGGGACAACAGACAAGTCCGGACGTTTAGGGAGCTTCCAGTCGCTACAGCTGAGTTGTCGGAGAGATCCTTTCCGACAGCGGCACGCCAGACGGAGACTGCGTTAACTGGAGCGGTCTCCGAAACAGTCTCTGTAATGGCTTCAGCCTGTCTACTCGTTACAGAGGACACAAAGTCTCTTTGGTCCCTCTCGCCCAGTTCGCTTACCTTCAAAGTAGGGGAGGGTGGGGCAAACAGTGATGACCTCTGGATCAATAGCCTCCGGCTCAATGATCTCCACCGACAGGGAGGGTTCCGGCCAGGTAGCTTCCTCCACGGGAACAGCTCCGGAGATCCAATTCACCCAATACTCCAGAGGAGCTTTAGCGGATGGCTTAACTGTGAACAAGTAGGTCCAGCATCGGTGGCATCGGGCAAAAGGCAGGAGGCGGATGGCCAACTCCTTACAGCGTGGGCAGGACAGTCCAAGGCCCTCCGCTGAAGAAAAGCACAAATTGTCCCTCAGTAGACATCCGGATCCCCGTATCAGTGAGGGGTACCCCAGATGAGGCAAACATGGTGGAGGTCTCCGGTGAAGTCATGGGTGGCCTCAATCGCTGAGAAGCGGCGAGCGGAAACACAGGAACAGACATCTCGCACATGGTACCTCTCTCTCACAGGCGCACAGCAACTGGTGGTTTGGCACGAAATAGGCATTACCTTCCTCGCTTTGGCGCAAAACTTTATCCTACGTCTCACGCAGGGGTGGGTGGCTCCTCCCACTTGGAGAACTTGCCTGGACAAGTTCTAGGCGTGTGCCTCACTGCACGCGCGCCCACACTTAAGCCGTCCATGGTTAACTCCTTCACGGCTGTACAGTTTATTACACTCTTCACCAATAAAGTACTCACAGTTCCGTTGCTATAGGTAACAGCCGAATCCCGGACGAGCCCCTCACGTGTAGCGCTACCCCAGCAGGAGACGCTGGTTAGATTTTTGGGATCGGCATAATCTAAGTTACCTTTGATGTGTCTAGGGATAATGATGGCAGCAACAATGAGAGCAGAGACGGAATGTCCAAGCAAATTGACGTTTTCTAAGTGCTTTATTCTCGGTCCAACAGGACCAACAGTCAACTTGAGTTAGGATAGGTTGGTGAAAAAGAATAACTTTGCAGATTCAGGCTATGGATATTGAACAGAAGCAGTCCTGCCTCTCGGATGTATTCTTTTCCTTCGTCGCCACTTCAACTGGAGTGGGTGCAGTGCAGCCGGACAGGCCTCCCTCACAGGCCTGGCAACCAGAGCGTCACTGAGAATGCTGAGAAGGAACAGGTCTCTGCCACCGACTTGGCTCTGATAAATTAGTAAAGGCCTCTGCCACAGGTCCGATACTTAAGAATGATAGAGAAATCCTTTCAGTCAATAATTAAGGAGCCACCGACTGACAGTTTGCTGCATACAACCTGTCAGTGTCCAGTCACTCAGATCCCCAATGGTTTTGTTTGCACCCTATTGGTTCACCTGCCTCCGGGCTCACCTCAGACCGACTCCCCACCGAACAGCACCCAGCTTGGGATCCTTTTCTCTTGAAGTGTGGGGACCCAGTAAGTCACTGGGGCCCCTTGGCATTTCTAGTTGCTCTGAGCCATGAGGCCCAGAGTTTGGAACTCCGCGTAGCAGGGCCCCCTGGCCAGGTAGGCCATGATGACTGGGCCTGTGATGTGTGCACACCCTGAAGGTGGGTGCCACACCTCGAACCAGGAACCCACGAAGAACCTCGGAAAATGGCGTCTGCCACAAATATACCCCTCCCCAGCATGCCCCGTGAGGGAAACACTCCTCTAATTGGCTGCTGAGAAAAAGTGGCTCTGCCTGAACCCCTCTGGCGCCACCTGCTGCTCAGAGATGAGGCTGCATCTCTGGAGCACAGAATGTCCCACAGGACAATTCAGGGCTGACCGCAACCCAAGTTTACCATAAATCAACCTGGGTAAGAGCAGATAAGTCTCTCACCCCACTAAATTTACAATAGTGTCCCTTCTGAAAGTAAGGGGGCGCTACACCTGTAATTCAGGAGTCTTGCCAGCATCACTCTTGGAGGGTCACCAGGTGGCAGGGGGCGCGGCGGCACCCTATGCGCTGTTTCAATCGCATACAGAGGGGAGAATGCTTCCTTTCCAAACACCTCTTGCAGCCAACCTTTAACATAAGCTGTGGGGTCCCTGCCCTCCACTTTCTCAGGAAGTCCCACTATGCAGACATTGTTGCGTCTGATGCGATCCTCGATTTCATCAGTTTTATCATAAACTTGTCGGGCCTGCTGAGTCGCAACCCGCACATCCCGGTTAACATGGGGCATCTGATCTTCAATGTCACTCACCCTCCCTTCCACAGCAGTGGTCCGCTACCTGATCTTTTGTATGTCCTGACGGAGGAGAGACACCTTCTCTTCCAGCCCCCCAAAGCGCTCCTTTTAAATCATTCACAGAGGCAGTACATTAATGGACAGCATGCAGGATTTCACTGAGTGTGGGCTGGGGACTGTCCTCTGACTGTGTATCCTGAATAGCTAGTAAGGGATCAGGGATTGACTCCATCGGCTCAGTCATCCATTCCTCCTGCAGTGTCATTGTCTGGCTGTACTATGGGTGCTGTTCGCTGCTGTGTCCCAGCCTGTGTGGAGTCTGTGGGGCCTGCAAGCTTCTGGGTATAATACAGCATGTCCCTGGCTTGGTCTTTAGTCTTAGGGGGCTTAGCATTCTTACCCCCCCCACTCTGTTTTCTTCTTCTGGCCTCGTGGTGTCTTTGGAGGCTGAGACATCTAGGCACCATCTTGGAAATCCTGGGAGGCCGCGGCCGTGACATCTCCGGTTTCCTCAGGTCATCATGCCGGGATTGTGATCCGGAGGTGCCCAGGGGTCCGTGTGCTCCTCTTGGCGGCAAATTCGGGCGTTAGAATTGGCGAGGGAAGGATCGTTTTCAGGATCACCGGCAGAAGCTCCGTGCAGCTCACATGCCTCGTCAGGCCACGCCCCCCTGTTTACGAGTTTAAAGTAGTATTTTTTTGGTAGAAAATTACTTAGAACCCCCAAACATTATATTTTAGCAGAGACTCTAGAGAATAAAATGGCGGAAGTTGCAATATTTTATATCACACAGTATTTGCTCAGCAGTGTTTCAAATGGAATTTTTGGAGAAAAAGTACACTTTTTCCATTGATTAAAATAACAAATCAGTAAGGTTAGCACAATTTTTTTTGTATAATGTGAAAGTTGATGTTACACAAGTAAATAGATACCCAACATGTCATGCTGTAAAATTGCGCATGCTTGTGGAATGGCAACAAAGTATGGTACTTGAAAATCTCCATAGGCTACACTTTAAAATTTCTTACAGGTTACCCGTTTAGAGTTAGAGGCGGGACAGGGCGCTATCGATTTTTTTTTTTCTTATTTCTTTTACACTGTCTTTAAAAAATAAAATACAAATTATCACAAACAAATGGGCCCTTTTAAGGCCGTTGGGCAGAAGTTACACCAGACGTTGGTCCGGTCCATCTTGCCCTCACACGACTTCCTGCCCATCGCTCTAACAAGTTATACGGATGTGGCAGACTATGACTATTGACCACTGTGCCCCATCAAACACTGCCACTGTGCCCCATCAAATGCTGCCACTGTGAGCCCCCCCCGCCCGCTCGCCGTCTGCCCCCCCCCCCCCCCCAAATGGATTGTGAAAAAAATGAAGAACAAATTAAATTGTAAAAAAAAATGCAGAAGAATAAAAAAAAAAAATACTGACACCGTCCACTGGCCCACTGACACCACCGACTTTTAATAAGGACACTTACCTGTCCTGCTCACCTGCGCTGATGGGCCCCCCGATGCCGATCCCTCGATCGGTGCAGGTCCTGCGGCACCATCCACACTAAGGGAAACAGGCAGTGAAGCCTTCACTGCCAGTTTCCTACTGCTCATGTGCGAGTCTTGCGCTGACTTATGAATGGGCGGCTGCTCTCTGGGATTACACACAGTTCCCAGAAAGCAGCACGACCCATTCACTAGAAGAGGATGAAGAAAACAAACAGCAGCTACGGAAGAGGCAGACTACGGACTTCCGCATAGCAACAGGTATTTTGGGTGAGTATAAAAAAAAAAATTGGATTTTTTTTTGGGCAAAAAAAAAAATCTGTGTGGAACAAGGCAATTATATCTATTGAATGTAGCTTTACCTATATACTGTAGACAGGGCTCAAGTCCTGCAGGAACGTGCGGGAACGGCGTCCCTGCAATTTTTACAGCAGGAATGCCGTTCCCTTTGCAGGACTAGAGCAGCCGAGCCGCCCAAGCCGATCCTTCACTAAGCAGCGATGCCTAGCATCGCAGCATAGTGAAAGACTCGACTCGAGTCACTGTCAGGGGCAGGCGAACTGTGCTGAGCAGACTCGGAGCTCCTCCTCCAGGCTCCGAACTCATCTGCTACCTGTCTTTCAGTATGCAGCCGGTTGCGTGTGACATCACGCAGAGACGGAGTCACACAGCAATGCTAGGTGAGACCGCATCTTCTCTCCTCACTCTGCTACTGGCACACTGACACTGTGTGTGCAGTGAGCTGTAAAAAAAAAATCTTTTTGTACCATGCCATTACATACACACATATATAATATGAGATTGACTAGCCAGGCCAGCACCGAGTACCCTCAGGCCAGCCAACCAGCACCGCGTACCCTGAGGCCAGCCAGCACCGAGACCAGTCAGGCCAGCACCAGTATTTTCTGTGATTATATATATATATATATATATATATATATATATATATATATGCATATGAGCGTATCATTTTTTATTTTTTTGGTTGGGGAGTGGATCTTGGGTGGGAGTTCCCACACTTTTTTCCCCAGGACTTGACCCCTGACTGTGGACATAAGTTATAAACTTCTATACTTATGTATACACCTGTTGGAAATTTATATCCCCCAGATGATGCACTGATTCTGGGAAATGCATTCCTTCAGCACAAAACATAGGAATATGTATCAGTGCATAGGATATCCTTACAAAAATAATAAAAAAGTCAAAGGTAATTCATCTCTAGATATTATACCATATGCGCATCTGTGTCACTGTCTCCTACCACCATTGCACATTTAAATTGAGTATGACCTTTTGCAGACAGAATTGGACTCCCTGCCCACTTTTTGAATGGTGAACCACTGTGAGCATATCCTGATGGGTTGTGATGTTTTGTCTTTCTGCTTTCTCCTTTGTTAATTTTGCATTCCTGCATATACAGGCTCTTCATTCTCAGTGATGATGTTATTGATGTAAATATTGCTAATCATTTGTATTGATATGTTATAGATGTCTGTATCCCCCTGAAGAAGATTGCATTCAAAATTATGATTGAAACGCGTTGGGGTTATTTTAAACAGTAATATCCACATATATATCATTCGTGGATCTCTTTTTTTGTTAAAGGTTATATAGACTTCTCATATGTACAGTAGGTGACCGCGATATTGGGTCAATCTCGCTCCCTTTCTCAGCGAGATTGACCACCTGCGAGCCCTATCGCGGGAGCCAGCGCCGAGCTGGCTTGCCGCGATAGAGACAAAGCCGTCATAGAAGCGACGGGGATCCGACGTGGATTCCCGCCAATTCTACACGTGGGCGGCATTTGTTATGAATCCTGAGGGGGAACTCCCCGCCGGATTTTAAATAAAAATCCGGCATGGGTTCCCCCCTCAGGAGCATACCCGGGCCCTTAGGTCTGTTATGGGTTGTAAGGAGACCCCCCTACGCTGAAAAAACGGCGTGGGGGTCCCCCACAATCCACACCAGACCCGTATCCAAAGCACGCCGCCCGGCCGGCCGGTCAGGAAAGGAGTGGGGGCAAGCGAGCGCCCCCCCCCTTCTAAGCCGTACCGGGCAGCATGCCCTCAACATGGGAGGGTCAGGTGCTCTGGGGCAGGGGGGCGCACTGCGGCCCCCCCACCCCAGAGCACCCTGTCCCCATGTTGATGAGGACAGGGCCCCTTCCCGACAACCCTGGCCATTGGTTGTTGGGGAATGGGGGCGGGAGGCTTATCGGAATCTGGGAGCCCCCTTTGATAAGGGGGGCCCCCAGATACTGGCCCCCCACCCTAGGTGAATGAGTATGGGCTTCCTCCGACATCTTCGGTGGGGGGGTGCCGCTGTTCTTTGCCGCCGTCTGGTTCTCTTCCACCGTCGGGGGGTTGGGTCGCTTTTATAAAAGCGCCAACCCCCCGGTGGGCTTCCTCCGACATTTTCGGCGGGGGGGTGGGTGCCGCTGTTCTTCGCCGCCGTCAGGTTCTCTTCCGTCTTTTTTTTTAACAACAAGGTTGGTCTTTATTGGGAAAAAAAACATAAGAATGGTACATGACAATTTAGTCTGGGTAAGAGCAGTACAATACATAGATTACATACAGAGGGGAAAAAAATTAAAATAATAATAAAAAAATAAATAAAATTATATATATATTTATATATACATATACATACATACATATACATATAAGGCACACAATAATAAGGCACACTTCTCTATTGTGAAATAAGGAGGTTATATCAAACAGGTAGGATAGCAGGTAATTTCTCAACAACCAACACCGCAGGCATCAGAGCGAACACCCTGGGGAAGGGGAGGAGGAGGGGGGAAAGGGGGGGGCAGGGGGAGGGGAAGGGAGGGAGGGGGAAGCCCACCCACGACGCCAAGGACAATTCTCCCATGTACATCTCAGGGGTTAGCAACATATGAGGGATCGGTCCAGGGCCGCCAAACCCTCTCATACTTCATAGGACACCCTCTACTTATGTACGTCAACTTATACAATGGAAGCACTGCGTTTACCGCCCTTTCCCAGGAGCCCACAGTGGGGGGTAAGGGGAGATCCATTTCAGCAGAATCTCCTTTTTAGCATAAAAGAACAACAAAGAAATCAGCGTCTTGGTATATCTAGGCCGCAGCTCGTCATCCTGTACACCCAACAGGGCCAATTCCGCCGACAAGGGTAATTCCAGTTGGAGGCGGAAATTGATAGTCTCTCCCACCGCAGCCCAGAACCTCGCCAGCTTCGGGCAGGTCCAGAACATGTGTAAAAAGGTGCTATCAGACGAGTGACATCGGGGGCAATTTGGTGAACGGAGCAGATAAATTCTGTGCAGTCTCTGAGGCGTAAAATAAACCCTGTGCAGAAATTTCGTTTGAATCAGCTTATCCCTAGAGGAGATGACCACCTTAGAGCTAGCCTCAAAACACTCCTCCCAGGTTTCTCTGTCCAACTCAGGGAAATCCCCCCTCCATTTATCCCACAAGGCTTCCATCTTTGGGGAATCCCTCCTCTGGAGAGCAAAATACAGCTCAGACAGCGGCTTAGCCAGAGTCTCCTGCGTTAACAGGTCCTCTATGGAATCGGCTTTCAGAGTAGGGGGGGACGGGAACTGCGCCCTGGCTGCGTGACGGAGCTGCTGATACCTAAACGCCATCCATAAAGGAAGGCCAAACTTATTCGCCAGAGCTCGGAATGAGAGAAGAGCCTCGCGGCTGTAAACGTCGCGGAGCAACTTAATGCCAAAGCGGGCCCACAGCTGCGGATCCGGAATGGTTCTAAAATGAGGGAGACAAAGGTTGCCTCACAGGGGGGTAAAGGGGGACCGCTGGTCGGGGTTCAGGAACCGTCTTCTAGCCACCCCCCAGACCCGAAGGGTCGCCACAGTCGGGATCGGCAGCAGAGGGGACGCCGAGGGGCCCCGGTACACAAGGTTGGTAAGCTCCGTGAGGGAGCCCACGATGGCCGCTTCCAAACAGACAGCCGCATTAGCCCTGGACTGCTGAAACCACCATCTCACCGTGACCAACATAGCCGCCCAGTAGTAAGTCAGCAAGTCAGGGAGGGCAAGTCCCCCACAACTCACAGGGAGCCGGAGGGTCGCCCTAGCCAACCGGGGGGAAGAACCCCGCCACAGGAAGGAGCCGATACAGCCATCTACCTCCCTAAAAAAAGAAGCGGGTAGCCACACCGGGCAGTTCCTAAAAATGTAAGTCAGCTTGGGGAGGTAGATCATCTTTATGAAATTGATACGACCCAGGAGGTTGAGAGGGAGGTCAGCCCAGCGGGAACAGTGGTCTCTAAGGCGCTGGATCACAGGTAATAGGTTAAGGCGGTGGAAGGAACGCAGATCTCTCGCCACCCTGACTCCCAGGTATACAAACTCATCCACCCACCGAAGCGGAGTCTGAGCCCCCGACATCTCGGCCCGCGCATCCAGGGGAAATAGAACAGACTTGGACCAATTAATACGAATCCCCGAAAACCTCCCAAATACGTCAAAGATCTCTAGGGCTGCAGTCAACGAGGAATCCGCGTCGTGTAAATATAACAGGGTATCATCCGCGTATAGCGAGATCTTCTCTTCTAGAGGGCCCAGCCGTAGACCTTCGATGCGACTGGAATCACGAACCAAGACCGCCAGGGGCTCCAGCGCCAGGGCTAATAGGCTAGGCGACAACGGGCACCCCTGGCGGGTCCCCCGTCCGAGCAAAAAGAAGTCTGGCAGTGAGTTGTTCACCCGTATCCTCGCCTTAGGTGCACGATATAGCAGGCCCAACCAGTGTAAAAATCGCGGACCAAAACCAAACCGTCGCAGCACCTCCCACAAATAGCCCCACTCCACAGAGTCAAAAGCCTTCTCGGCATCCAGCGAGGCTATGACTCTAGAACCGCTGTTACTATGAGTGGTTGCCAGGTTGAGGAACAAGCGACGGATATTAATGTCGGTCCCTTTCCCAACCATGAATCCCGTCTGATCCACATGGATAAGATTATCCATCACCCCACTAAGCCGACGAGCCAAAATTTTTGCCAACAATTTAGCGTCCGCATTGATCAATGATATAGGCCTATAGGAGGTGCACTCTTCCGGGTCCTTGCCCGGCTTAAGTATCAGCACCACTATCGCTTCGTACATCGAGTCAGGCAAAGTGTCTGAAGTAGTAAACCGCTTGAACAAAGCGGTAAGTCTAGGTACCAACAGCTCCTGATAGGTGGAATACAGCTCAATAGGAATCCCATCCGGGCCCGGGGCCTTCCCCGTCTGCATGGAGCCCAACGCCTCCTGCACCTCCTCCAAGGAAATATCCTCGTCCAACTTCCCACTAGTGTCTGAATCCAACGAGGGGAGAGAAACTCTATCTATCGGTGGAGCTCCAGAGAACTATAAGAAGCCTTAGAGTTGTAAAGGGTCTGGTAAAAGCTCAGGAAGCGCTCATTGATATCTACCTGGCTAGTCAGCGGTTGGCCCTCCTGTCCCTTCAAACGAGCAATGTGGGTATCCCCCTGCTGCCCCCTTGCCAACCAGGCCAGCAGCCTGCCATTTTTGTCCCCAAACTCAAACACCCTCTGGGACGTCTCAAGCATAGATTTTTTAGTAAGGTCAATTCTAAGGAGAGACAGGTCCCTCACTGAGTCCTGCCAGGCAATATAGTTATTCTGAATGGGTGCCCTCACATATTCAGCCTCCCGGAGCTTCGCCTGATCCTCTAAGGACCGCAGAGACTGCACAGAATGCCTCTTCCTCTGAGCAATACGAGTAATGAATTCTCCTCGCACCCATGCCTTAAAGGCGTCCCACAGCACCTCAGGGCCCGCAGACCCATCATTGTCTACCCAAAAGTTACATAGTGCCTCTGGCATTGCCTCCTGAATCTCAGGGTCCGCAATCCAGTACCTAGACAGCCTCCACACCCCCCTCCCCCCCACCTGCGAGGTCTGAACAACAACGGACAGCGGAGCATGGTCGGATATACCCCGAGAATGGATCTCAGTAGAGATCACCCTACGCAATAGCGTCGGGGAGGCAAAGGCCAAATCGATCCGAGACATGGTCCAGTAGGTGGTGGAGAGGCAGGTAAACTCCCTGTCCGACGCATGGAAATGTCGCCAGACATCCGTCATATGAAAGGCAGATGCCCAGTGAGAAAGACCCTGCTGCATGGGACCAGAGGGGTGGAGCCTGTCCAGATCCCTGGACGGCACTAGATTAAAATCACCAATTAAAAGGACATTGTCCACATTATACATAACAATCTGTTGCATTAGAGAGTGAAGTACCCCCACATCCGCTGGGGGAGGGAGATAGACCCCCACCAGCACATATGGGATCTCTGAAATCAGAGCATGTAAAATGTGGTAGCGGCCCAGAGGATCCAATTTGACAGCAACGAGCTGAAAGGGCAGGGATCTGTGCACCAGGACACTCACTCCTCTAGCGTAGTTAGAATAGGGTGCATGATAATGCGCACCGATCCACGCCCTCTTCAGACTCAAGACCTTGGAGCCCATCAAGTGTGTTTCCTGCAGTATACAAATCTGGGGGTGGAGCCTCCGCAGATAGTTGAGGACCAAGGAACGTTTAACGGCCGAGTTGAGGCCCCTCACGTTCCAGGACACTATCAAACACTCGGCCATGGGATGTACCATAACCATAACAGAAGGGTGCACTGAGGGAAAACCTCCCAGTAACCCTGGACCCGAGGGAGCCAGCCGGCCCCCCGGGTGCAGCGTAGGATATCAGCGCTCCACCTGCCCGACCCCACATTAAACCCAGACCGGGACCAATATAGATACAGAGCATTCCCAAAAGACCAACAAAACAATACAAACACAAAAACAGAAAGAAAAAAACAGAACAATCTTACAGCGCCCGGGTTAGCAACTGCCAACCCCCCCTCCCCCCACCCCATGCACCCCAGAACAAAGAGGCGCATCTAAGACCCATAACACCCTTTAACAGGAACACAACCACTGGCTGGGGGCGTGCCACCAGGTTAGGACTCGACTCGACCACCTGACGGCAGAGGAACCAGTGGAAATAAAGTTAGTCATGAGTCACCCAGTTGGAGTGAGCAGAAACATCTTATAGCTTATACCTGATCAAGCAGGGGCACCATCACTGAAAGCAGAAGTAAAAAACGGGGAACATTGCTGGATGTATACAGGGGGTATAGTGGCCAAAAAATCAGCAAAAAATAAAATATCAAAATATATATAAAGAGGCAAAAAAAAAAAAAGGGGAAAAAGACCCCCCCCGAGAGGTACAGAAGCAAAGAACTGAGGCATACCCTGACAGTCCGCCGGGCAGGCATGGTATTTGGATGCCATGGAAATCCAGAGGTCCGCAGCAGCCAACCCCCTAGTGAACATCCAACACACCCAGACAGTCAGCCGTACAGACATGTTCACGGGGGCCCTGAAAGACAAGAAGTCCACAACAGGGGCTGTGCAGTCATGTTCACCGCGTCCCGCCAACAGGAAACCGAAAGGGGATGAAGTCCAAAGGGGGTCCCAGGATAGTCAATAGCACCATACCTCCGCACGAACAGCCGACACCCTCCAACAGGAAAGAAGAACAGCCGCATCAGTCTGGCAGGGTCTCCAGCCAAGCCGCAGCATCTTTAGGGGAGGTGAAGAAGCGGGCAGTCTCCCCATCCACCACCCGAAGCTTCGCAGGAAAGAGGACACTGTATTTAATGCCCTTAGCACGGAGAGCCGCCTTCACCCCGTCGAACGACCTGCGCTGGCGCTGGGTCTCCATAGTGTAATCCGGGAACATCAAAATCCGGCCGTTGCGATAAGGCAATTCCCCAGCCGCTCGCGCTGCCCTAAGTAGCTCATCCCGGTCACGGAAATTAAGCAGCCTCAGTATGAAGGTACGCGGCGGGGCCCCCTCTGGTCCGGGCTTGGGGGGAACCCGGTGAGCACATTCCACCGCGAAGTAGGGGGAGAACCGCGCCGCCGGTAGCAAAGAGCGGAGGAGTTCCTCAGTAAACAGGGCAGGAGACCGTCCCTCCACCCCCTCTGGCAGGCCAACCAGCCGTAGATTATTCCTGCGGCTCCTATTCTCGGCATCCTCCGCCCTGTACTCCAGCGCCCTTACTTTGGTCTGCAAGGCCCTTATGGAGGCTGCGTGATCAGCCACCGTATCCTCCACCTCGCCAACCCGCCGCTCAGTTTCAGACACGCGGGAGCGGATCTTGTCCAAATCCTGCCGCATCAAGCCGACATCCAGCTGTACCTCCTCGATCTTCGTAGTGAGAGCAGTCTGGCAAGAGGCTATAGCAGCCATCACCTCCGGTATGCCCGGAGTCGGCCGGGGAGAGTCCTCCTCATGGACAGTCTGTGAGGCCATGTTGCGATGGCGCGCAGCAGGCCGCAGCTCGCAGAGAACGGGAGAGGATTCCACAGGGCCACACGGGGGGAATTTTATCCGCCTGCTCCTCCTCTGATTCCCGGATGCTTTAGAAGGCATTCAGCGGCGCCTGGAACCGAAAGATCCCCACAGTCACGGTATACGGATAAGATTATAGGATTACACTCCAAGAAAGCTCAGGACAAACGTCTGCTCAGTCCGCCATCCCGGCCACGCCCCCTCTCTTCCGTCTTTGGCGGGGGGGTGGTGTGCTTCTGTCGGCTTCTGTCTTCTTCTTGCTTCTTCTGCTGTCTTCTTGCTGCTGCTTCTTCTTCTCCTTCTTCTGCTGTCTTCGTTTCTTCTTCTTCTTTCCTTTTAGATGTTGACACGTCGCTTCCTTTCGCTGCAATGCCGGGTGCGCGGCTCGCACCGACTTATATAGGCCACCTACGACGTCACAGTCCCATCATGCCCCGGTACCTACCCACGTGATACCTACCCACGTGGGTAGGTACCGAAGCATGATGGGACTGTGACGTCGTAGGTGGCCTATATAAGTCGGTGCGAGCTGCGCACCCGGCATTGCAGCGAAAGGAAGCGACGTGTCAACATCTAAAGGAAAGAAGAAGCGAAGACAGCAGAAGAAGAAGGAGAAGAAGAATCAAGAAGACAGCAGAAGAAGCAAGAAGAAGACAGAAGCACACCACCCCCCCCCCCCGCCGAAGACGGAAGAGAACCAGGTGGCAGCAAAGAACAGCGGCAGCCACCCCCCCGCCGAAAATGTCGGAGGAAGCCTGCCCATACTCATTCACCTAGGGTGGGGGCCGGTATCTGGGGGTCCCCTTATTAAAGGGGGCTCCCAGATTCCGATAATACCCCGACAACCAACGGCCAGGGTTGTCGGGAAGGGGCCCTGTCCTCATCAACATGGGGACAGGGTGCTCTGGGGTGGGGGGGGCCGCAGTGCGCCCCCCTGCCCCAGAACACCTGACCACCCCATGTTGAGGGCATGCTGCCCGGTACGGCTTAGGAGGGGGGGGGGGCGCTCACTCGCCCCCACTCCTTTCCTGACCGGCCGGCTGGGCGGCGTGCTTTGGATACAGGTCTGGTGTGGATTGTGGGAGGACCCCCACGCCGTTTTTTCGGCGTAGGGGGGGTCTCCTTACAACCCATAACAGACCTGAGGACCCGGTATGCTCCTGAGGGGGGAACCCATGCCGGATTTTTATTTAAAATCCGGCGGGGAGTTCCCCCTCAGGATTCATAACAAATGGATCCCCGTCGCTTCTATGACGCGCTCGCTGGAATGTGCTTTTACTATCCCAGCGAGTGCGAGATGTCAGCACCCTGTCGGCGGCAGGTACTGTATGTTTTTGTGTACACATAAACTCTTGTTGTTCCTCCTTTTCCATATGTTCCCCTTTCCTTTTTGTTATTGCTGCAATTTTACCCATTGAAAATAAAAATAATAATTTAATAAAATAAAATTACTAGTAAGCTGCGTATAAGCCATTGGGAGTATCTTGCGTTGTGTTATTTCCATCATGTAGATGATATTGTCCATTGAGCAGTTATTGACACTTTGATTTCATATATTTTAGTTGCCCCTACATTGGTGAATTACTTAGGGCCAGATTCTCAGCGGCGTTACGACGGAGTATCTCAGATACCCCGTCGTATCGCCGTTTTTTTTGTCTCGTATCTATGCGAGTGATGCTTAGCATCACTTTGGCATAGATACGCTTCTACATCCGACAAGTGTAAAACCATTACACTTGCGGATCGTAGGTGTAATGACAGCTCCGGCCACTAGGTGGCCTTACGTTTTTGCATTTGCATATGCAAATGAGGTAGTACGCCGATTCTCGATCGCTTTTACGCCGCCCCGTCGTCGCGTACGTCGTTTTTGTTCGCGTAAGGTTACCCCAGCTTCTATGTGGAGTAACCTTACTAAGTACCGTCGGATGCAGTCGGGTCCCGTCGGATGCCATGTTAAGTATGGCGTCGGGTCAGCGTCGGCTTTTTCCGTCGCTTACGTCGTTTTACTAACTCGTTCGCGAATAGGGAGTTGCGTAAATGACGCTCACGTCGTTTTGACGTTGGTTTCAACGACGCTTTCCGACGTGAGCTGGAGCATGCGCACTGGGCTTTTTCCCCGGCCGGCGCATGCGCAGTTCATTCGACGCGGGGGCGCGCTTAATTTAATACAAGCCGCCCCATTTGAATTGCGCGGGTTTACGCTGCGAGATTTACGTGACGCAGGCGAAACCTACGGAGCAAGTGCTTAGAGAATAAAGCACTTGCTCTAGTACGAGGCGGCGGCGTAGTGTAACTGGCTTATGCTACGCCGCCGGAATTCTTAGAGAATCTGGCCCTTAGTCTTTTTCACAAAAGGGGCAAATGCTACAATGCTCGCAGGCATACATCCCTGTTGTTAGTTTCTGTTCCTTTGGGGAAGGCTTTGAGAACTTTATGTTAGACTGTTAGCCCTTCTTACTACCATATATGGGATATGTAGCCACTATCTTGGCAAGTTGAGGGTTCGACATAAGAATGTGCTAATGTTTATTCAAAGCTTCTCTAATACTTCTCCGTTGTGTTCCAAATTTTGTAATGTATCTGACCTGATCATTACTGTCACGTACCTTACCAGAGGCCAAAGTGCCGAGAGGGCTTCCCTTGTGACTCGAGTGCAGAACGCCCCCTGGAGGTGAGACAGGGGACGCTATGCCCAGGGGTGCAGGAGTTGCCGGCTGCGACTTGCTGGAGCGATGTTGGGGATCAGATGTGCACCAGGATACGTAGTCCGGCAGGGGTACCACGGAAGTACCAGAAGGGGCAGGAAACCCAGGGGCGGAGTCAGGAGCCGAGCCGGTAGTCATGCACAGAAAGCAGGGAGTGACTGGAACAGGTCAGAAGGCAAGCCGAGGTCATACACAGGATCCAGCAGACAGGAACAAGACAAGGATAATCCGAGAGACAAGCCAGGGGTCATGCACAGGGAAATCTTGGTCAGGTAAGCCGGGTAGTCAACAGGAATACAGGAACAAGGATTCAGGATAAGGTCAGAGACTGACGATCATGCAGCAGTTTGGTGACTGCTGCAATAAGGTTTAAATAGGCACTGACGCCAGGAGTCCCGCCCGCATTGCGTGCGTAATGGTGCGCGCGCATGCGCAGTAAAGAACAATGTATTTGTTGTGTTGTTGCTCGTATGTGCGGGCATTATGCTCGTATGCGCGCGCATGCGCCTTGTGCTCGTATTTGCGGGCATTGTGCTCGTATGTGCGCGCATGCGCACTGTGCTCGTAGGTCCGTGCTGGGGAGGTCTGCCAGTTCTTCCACGGTCAATTCCCTGACAATTACCCTTATTGACATTTTTTCCTCCTAGTATATTACCAATTTGCATCTTGTTCCCTCGTTCTCTCTCCCAGGACGTCATCAATGTAGCATGCCCAGGTTGTGGCAAGGGCACGGTACAGTGATGAGGTATATATAAGCTCTTCCTCTGAGTGCTAGGTATAGACAGGGGCGTTGCTAGGTGCCAAAAAGACCAGCACCGGGGGGTGCAGGTGCGGTGGAGTGGCGCGGGGTGACCTACCTGACACACATACCCTGACCTATGTGTGTGTCTATGTATGTATGTATGTATGTATGTATGAATGTCAGTGTGTACACACACACACACTGACATGACCTACATACACTAACACTGACCTACCTCATATGGCAGGCGTGGCTGGATACACCTGGGTTGGCACCTCCGCGATTAATTTTGCATTGGTTATTGCAAATGTGAACAGTGTATCTGGGTGGTTGGATGGTGTTCTCAACACTCTCTGGGCCAGATTCAGAAAGACTTGTGCTGGAGTATATCGCTATGCGCCGCGTAACTGTAAAGATGCGCCGTAGTATCTATGCGGCCGTACCCACCAAATTGGATGCGACAGAAAACGGGCTTTCTCCGACCGGCTTAACTTTCCTTCGCCAGAGTATCGTAAGCGCATATTTTTGCTTGGCGCATCCGTCGCGCCTATTGATTTCCCATTCAAATATGCAAATGAGGGAGATATGCTGATTCGCGAACGGATTAGCACCAGACGCTGTCTACATGCGCCGCGCGTAAGTCGTCCGTCTGTCGCAAAGTTATTCCTACAAATAGCTGCTTTATCTTTACTCCTGACGGCCACAGGTCAGCAGGAGAGCAGTTACAGCAGCAGCGTTACCGACTAAAATAGCAAGCTGAACAACCACACTTGCAAGGACAACACCTATGTGTGCCAACATGCCAGGGGCAGCCGTGGTCCTAGCACTAGTACTGGGTCCCCCGGTACGGAGGAGGCGGGCACGTGAGAGGATATACCGCACACGCATGAGCCTCTTTGGCATGGGGGATGAGGAGGTGTATCGCCTCTTCAGATTCAGCCCAGATGCAATCCTTGAACTAACCACAACCCTGCAGGATGACATCACCAGCCCAACACACCGCTCACAAGCAGTGCAGCCACTGGTGAAGGTACTGGCAACACTCCATTTCCTTGCAAGTGGATCATTCCAGCGTACAAGTGGAGTGGTGGCTGGGATGTCACAATCCTCCATGAGCAGATGTGTGCACCAGGTTGTCCCTGCAATTCTCAGACGCATGTCCAACCAGTTCATCAGACCCACCACTGAGGACCTGCGGCTGAAGGCAATGACAGATTTCTACAGAATTGCCAGATTCCCACGCACCGTGGGGGCCATTGATTGCACACATGTGGCCCTACAGCCCCCCAGTGCGACAGAGCACATATATCGCAATCGGAAGCATTGGCATTCCATCAACGTACAGGTGATAGCCGATGCCCAATGCCTCATATGGCACGTCCGTGCCAAACACCCCGGATCCAGCCATGACAGCTACATCTACAATCAGAGCCCCATCCCAATGGAATTCGAACAGAACGTGTATGGGGACAGCTTGCTGGTTGGTGAGTGACATGGGTGGCAGGCATGACTGTCCCTCCCCCATGATGCACACATCACAAGGGGCACATTCATGACTAACATCCTCCTGTCTTTTTCCCTTACAGGTGACTCTGCATATGCACTGGGACCCCTTCTCATGACTCCTTTCCGGAACCCCCAAACCAGAGGAGAGAGAAGATACAATGCGGCACATATCAAAACTCGTGCAGTGGTGGAGCAAACATTTGGGCTCCTGAAGTCCCGTTTCCGCTGCCTGGATAAGTCTGGGGGGGCCCTATTGTATTCCCCTACCTTTGTGTGTCAGATCATCGGTGCATGTTGCATTCTGCACAACTTTGCCATGAGAAAGGGCCTGCAGATTGACATAGGTGATGACCTGACCCCCCAACCAGACAGCCCCCCCCCTGCCAGAGGAGACTCAGCTGATGGAAGAGCAGTCAGGAGGGTCCTCGCCGTAGGCATCTTTGGACAATAAACCAAAACATTGATCACACGGACAATGCACGCATGCACACCACTGATGTCCCTAGATCACACACACCACATCCACATCACATTGGATTAGCTCAAGTCCAACATGCAGGACTTGGGAGCAGCAACGCCGCGTCAAGGCCCCAATGGTGTCGCTGTCCATTCATACACCATTCACACGTCATTCACACAGCCGTGGGAATAACTTCTCCCCAACGGCCGAGGGTGACACCCCTTACTGGCAGGAGTGCCACCCCCTCACATTCACACACCATTCACACTGTCCCCTGCACTACTGACCGTGTGCAGTTTAAATAAAAATAAAAAGCTCATAACCTGAGCAACATAAAACAAAAAATAAAAAAGCTCATAACCTGAGCAACATAAAATAAAAAGCTCATAACCTGAGCAACATAAAATAAAAAGCTTATAACCTGAGCAACATAAAACATAAAATAAAAAGCTCATAACCTGAGCAACATAAAATAAAAAGCTCATAACCTGAGCCGAAAAAAAAAACACCCCAAAAAGCCCTCATCTGGGCTGACGGGGGCTCTTTCTAGTGGGCCCTCTCTGGCTCCTCAGCTGCCTGGAGGGAGTGGGTGGGGGGGCATCTGGAGGTGGCTGATCCCTGGGTGGGCCACTCCTGGCAGGTGTGGCCTGCATGCCCTCCAAGGCCATGGCTATCCGGCCGAGGTAGGAATTGGTGTGGGCCTGCATCCTCAGCTGCCGGGTCACTTGATAATGTTGGGCCCACTGCCTCTGCCTCCCCTGGTCCCGGATGGCAGCAGTGTTGGCCTGGACGGCTGCAGTGAGGTGCCGAAGATCAGCCCGCACCTCCCCCAGGCTGGTCACCACTGCAGCGCAGTTGCAGCTGACATCCTGCACTGCGTTGGTCATCTGGGACACGGAGCCCAGGCTGTCAGCTACCCGGTCCAGGTGCCCAGCTATCTCCCCCATCTGCTGGGTCTGCCTGGCCTGGTCCCTCGCCATCTGGTCATGGACCACATCAGACACCCCCCTGGTCTTCCGGGTGGCCTTCCTGGGGCCAGGAGATGGTATTCCCCGGGGGGATGGAGTCGCCCTTGAGGGGCTTCCTAGGATGGGGGAGGGGATTTGAGAGGGCCCTGCTGAAGGGGAGGACTCCTCCAAAAATAGAACAAACTCCTGCTCGGTGACAACAGGCTCTTCCTCAACCACCTCAGCAGGTGAGGTGTGGGCACTCCCCTCCACCTCGGTGTCTTCACCACCCAGGGGGTCGGGCTCAGGATCCAGTTGGGGGGATGGGGTGGACTGGCCGCCGGCAGATAATGGCCCAGCTCCGTCATCTGTGGATGACACAAAGCAGACACATTTTGGTGGTCCCACACACTTGGCACATGTACCCTCCCCCCCCCCACATGCAACACACCAAATAGGGGATAAAAAACACTTACCTGTCCTGGAGCCTTCCTCCATGGAATCATATCCCGGTACCCCCTCCAACTGCTCCCTCTCCAGGCAGCGGGCGATCACCTCCTCCTCCGTGGTCAGGCTGACCGCACATGGGGGTCCACCCCCTGTGCCCCTCTCATGCCTCCTGATAGTGGCCACCTTGCCCCAGACTTTGCGCCTCAAATCGTACATTTTTTTGGCTATGTCCGCAGCAGTCTGGCCATGGAGGAAATCATTGTAGGTCTCCATAGCCGAGATGACTACAGACAGCTCCTGGGCGTTAAAGTTGAGGTTTCTCCTCTCTTTGCGGGGAACGGGAGCAGCCATCGCACAGCGAAAGTTACTTCCCTGGGGTGGGGGGAACCGGATATACTTTTGCGCTTTTATACGCGCAACGGAACACATTGCGCTGCCGTTTTCCATGAAGTGGTGCCGACGGAAGTTGCGAGCATGCGCACAGGGAAGCGAGTGGAGCCCTCCCTCACTGCGCATGCTCCGTGGATAATGCGCTGAACGTAAGTCTCTGCGCTGGGCTCCGCCCATCATTTACATATGGTCACACCCACTTATACTTACGTCGGGTTGCGCCATCGCATTTTCGTTACTCCGTCGCAAAGTAACGAACAAGTGCTTGGTGAATACTGTACTTGACTCACTAGTTCGCATCAGCGTAACGTATATGCGCTGCTCTACGCCGGATAAAATATGTGCGCATCTACCTGAATCTGGCCCTCTATCTTTAACTGAAAAGTGTGCGAATTGTATTTACCCTCTGCTGCTGGGAGGGAGTTTTTATTCATACAGGTAAAATGTTATGAGTACTGTGCATTTTTTTTTGCTTGTTGGCCTATTCTGTTGTTTTGTCAGGTTTTCTTTTTTGTACAAAATGTCTTATGCAAATTGCTTTTGTGCCGCTATTCTGTTTGACCTTTTTGTCCCCCCCCCCCTTTTTTTTGTGTGTGATCCCGTGATCAAGTCTTTTGTAAGACGAAACGTTGGGAGGAGACGTTTCCACGTCATCGCAACAACACGAGGGGACATCCGCGTTCCACAAGCCGGCCGGCATCTTTTATGTATCGCCTTGAATTTGCATCTGTTTGACTGGTCTTTGATACAACATACACAGCGCATTCACCTCTTTTCTGCCCGTATTGATCCTAGAGTGGATCTCATTATCTGGTAAGGGTCAGTGTGTGCGTCCGGTGGTGGTATCAGCACTCCTTTCCCTCACAGTATTTGTTGATTTTTCTCACGGGTGATTGTGATTTATTTCCATGCAATCCACACTATGAAAAGTCTCTCTTTTTGTTTCACCTGAGGAAAACATGATGTTATAAAACGAAGCCCATTTTCATCATCCTTAAGGCTGCATTTGACCTCGAGAGGGTCTTACGATCTGGTAAGGGTCAGTGTGAACTGTGCCCTATGGTGAAGGGTTGTCACTGTTTTTTTTTTTTGTCTACCTAATAGTTATCTTCCACGGGTGCATATATTTTTTATAACAGTATCACACTATGAAAGTTTTCTTTTTTCTTTCCGGTGTTGTCATTCCCTATCGAAATTCTACAAGTGCAAGACTTTCATGAATGTAACGGGACACTGTTTTTTCCACGTTTTTTGTGTATCAAGATTCAACACCATTGACTATATAGATGGACTTCTGACCAACATCAAGAATTTAACCCCTTTTGTTCACGTTTGACCTACTAGGTTTTCTTGTTCATTTATTATGGCATTGGGTGGACTTCACTATTAGCAATTGTGGTTTTGTATTTCACTATATTTCTTGATATTACATTGTGCCATCAATAAGCATTGTCTCACGTCTAGCGCGACTCCCCTCCCTGTTTCTAGTCTATTTTATGTTGTATAACATTTTTGAGTCGCAGCTTTTATCTATTTTATGTATATTTGGTATGCGCAATTTTCTTTCCATTCATCATACGTATGCTGGTGTCCAGGGTGCTACCATGGAAGTCCCTCAAATATGTTGGAAGTAATTTCAATAGTCCAATAGTTCAAGAATGAGCTCATTTTGAGTCCCCATTGTTGGATGATGGTTATCGAGACAGTAGGGACAGCTCTAAGGCCCCATTCATTGGGTATGTAGGTGTATAGTGTCTCCACATCTACACCAACCAATAGGGCCCCCTTGGGTATTGCCTCATGTTGTAGCTTTCCAAGGATATCCACTGTGTCCTTGACATAAGATGAGCATTGGACCACCATTCCATTCACTCACCATGATGAGCCCTTTTAATCTTTTATGTCTAGTAAGTGTCTTTAACCCTTTTGGGCTAATTGAAGTCTTGTACTGCTGCACTTAGAAGCGCCTTTTTTTCTGTTTTGTTTGTCTTCACTAGAGATTGCTTCCCAAGTGTTCCAAGACATCGCTTGAACTGTATACATTTGACATTGTGGACAATACCTCCGGCCAGTTCTTTTAATTCAGAGTGCCCTAAACCCTTGTTCCATAGTCCATCAGAAAGCCTGTAAAGAGAAATGAAGTGCAGCTGATACTGTAGTACAAATAGCGATGGAAAAATCTGTCTGGATTTAATTTTGAGAATGTTCAGCATTGCAAATGCAAAGCACATTGCAGTCAATCTGAAAATCTATTTTGTCTATTTTTTCAAGACTAATGGGCAAGGGGTACCAACAAAGGTCAGGGGCAGCTGGGCACTGACAGGAAGGACATGTACCAATGCTGGCAAAATTTAAAAAATGACTCCTCCGTGGGGAGAGTGCCCATTTTTGAGGGCAACAGAAAAAAAAATTGCTGAAATCGCATGCTTCAGAGATGCTTTAAAGATATCTGTAAAGTTACAGAACAGTAGGTGGGTCGGGTCTTAAAGGGCCCATGTACATGGGGGTATACTTCACGTAAAACATGCTCATCAATGCCCGGAACCAGGCATGGACTGCGGTCATGTAAAAAGTCAAACATTAAGGCAGTTACCCCGATGAGATTCGATTAGAGAGATTAATCTTAGACATGTGCATTCGTTCTCGTTAGAATGCATTTTCGTCTGAAAATCTGTTTTTTTCGTTATCGTTTTAACAAATGATAACGAAAGTGGAAGAAACGAAAACCGAAAGATCCGACATAAAAAATGCTTTATTTTCATTTTCGTTGCGGTAAAAATTCGATATAGAGAGATTCGACATTATAGGGAAAAGATTCGACATCATAGAGAAAAGATTCGACATTATAGAGAAAAGATTCAACACTATAGAAATAATGGATTCAACATTACAGAGAATAGATTTCGATTCATGAGAAAATAGATTCGACATTATAGAGAATTCGACATTATTACTTGTCATACAACATTAAAATTCTTGTAGGCGGAATATTCGAACGGAAATGTACGATTCGACGTAAAGATTCGACGTTCTGACGAATATTCGTTTGACCATTCAACAGAAACCAAAAAGACTCGACGTTCCGTCGAATATTCTTTGGACCATTCGACAGAAACCAAGTATTATTGGATTTTCGGACGAAAGCTATTCCCCAACGAAAAACAAAATAAATCAAAACGATTTTCGGGAGTAACTAAATAAAAAAAATTTCCAAACAAAACAAAATATTCCAGTCTGCACATGTCTAATTAATCTGTTATGACATTAGAGTGGAGCCTCAGGCCCCGTACACACGTCCGAGAACCTTGTCGGGCTAAACTCATCGTTCCGCCTGTCGAGGTTCCCGATAAGCGGTCGAAAAGGTCGTCGTCGTCGTCGTCGTCGTCGTCGTGCCAAATTTCCTCATTGAACAACGAGGAAATAGAGAACATGCTCTCTATTTTGGCTCGACGAGCTTCCCGATGGTTTGCTCGTCGAAAATGTAAACACGACCGATTTTCTCGGCAGAATACGTCTCCCAGCGAGCTTCTCGCTGGATTCTGCCGAGAAACTCGGTCGTGTGTACGGGGCCTCACTGTGTGTGTAGTGTTAAAGTGCAGTGTTCCTCTGACAGGTGGTTTGTCCCATGTTGCTACACACTGTAACTTGTATGTTTTGCATTAGGAGGGACGTGCTGAGCCTGCGCCCACTCCACTACTACAGCGCCCTCTGTTACCTCATTCCCAGTAACAGAATGGAGTCCCACTGAGCACATATAGCATGGATCTCGTATGTGCGCATTGATTTATTTCAATAGTCTGCTCCAAGGTTACCATAGGGGGTGAACTGCTAGGGAGGGTGCCAGAACACTGACCCCCTCGCTACCGAAGGACCTGCCAACTTTACCGGGTATTGTGCTTAACGACTGGTTGCTTGTAGTGTGTTCTTCCCCTAGGTTACTCAGGGCAACTACCTCTTATTCCTTGTCTTGCTAAGTTTGACCTTTCTGTAGTGATGTTACTCATACCCCACAGTGCTTTACAAACCCAGGTTCTTTGGGATACACCAGAACCCAACATGCACCCATTTGAATAACTTTAGACCAGGCTCAAAGCAGTTACATAGTTGGTCAGGTTGAAAAAAGACACAAGTCCTTCAAGTTCAACCATAAAATTATTTTAATGTTGGAAATTAAAACATGTGTAAAGGTTCAGATTTTTTTTTCTTTACTAACAAACATATATGTCATACTTGCCTGCTCTGTACAATGGTTTTGGATCAGAGCAGCTCTGATCCTTCTCTTCTTGGGTCCCCCGTCGGCGCTCCTGGATATCCCCCTTTCCCAACTGAATGCCCCCATGGCATTTCCCCTTGTGCCGCCCCTCACTTCCTCCTCACTGGCTGCAATTGACAGCAGTAGGCTCACGCTGCGGTGTATCAGCCAATGAGGAGGGTGAAAACTAAGAGAGCTTCTGCTCTTGTGCACATTGCTGAATTGGGCTCAGGTGAGTATGAGGGGGGAGCTGCA
Source organism: Rana kukunoris (assembly GCA_029574335.1). NCBI lineage: Eukaryota > Metazoa > Chordata > Amphibia > Anura > Ranidae > Rana > Rana kukunoris. The sequence continues at coordinate 79,471,747 of CM056060.1, forward strand.
CACTAAAGCAGTAATTGGCATGGGTTACGAAGGGTCGTTTTTGTCAAACCAACATGTTAACCTTCTATGAAGAAGCTGCCACCTGGACAAAGGTAGGCCTGTGGATGCGGTGTATCTAGATTTGTAAAGGCATTCGATACAGTGCCCCACAAATGTTTAATCTACAAACTGAGATCTATAGGCATGGACCATGGGGTTTGCTCTTGAATAAAAAAATTGGGTACAGGTGTGCGTCCAAAGGGTGGTGGTAAATAATGTGTGCCCAGAATGGTCTATAGTGGTAAGTGGGGTACCCCAAGGCTCTGTCCTGGGACCAATTGTGTTTATTTTTTTTTAAATGATATAGAGCATGGGTCTTCAAACTATGGCCCTCCAGTTGTTTAGGAACTGTAATTCCCATCATGCCTAGTCATGTCTGTGAATGTCAGAGTTTTACAATGCCTCATGAGATGTGTAGTTCTGCAACAGCTGGAGGGCCGTAGTTTGAGGATCCCTGATATAGAGGATGGGATAAATAGCTACATTTCAGTGTTTGCTGATGACACAAAAATAAGTAGGGCAATAACATAGCAGGATGTATAAACCTTACAAGAAGTGGGCAACTACCGCGTTTTCCCGAAAATAAGCCTGGGTCTTATATTAATTTTGACAACCAAAAACACACTAGTTATTTTCGGGGTAGGGCTTGCCATGCAGGAATCCCCAGTATGAACATAGTAAAAGTGGTTGTAAAATCCTATAACCCACTCTATTACAGAACTATACAATGTAAAAGGTGTGGGCTGCTGCAATATAATTGTGCAAATACCTTTTGATGCCGCGTACACACCATCACTTTATGTGATGGAAATAACAAAGTTTTGTGGGGGAAAACATTGTTTTATGTCTTGTGAAAAACGACAAAAAAAAAATTGAAGCATGCTTCAATTTTTTGTGTCGTTTTTCAAAACGTTGTTTTTTGTTTGGTCGTTGAGAGGCTGAGATGGCCATCAGTCCAGGCACCTGGCAGTTCCTGACTTCCAGAGTTGGGATGACCCAGTGCCTGGGCTGATCTATGTGACGTAGGAAGCTGCATATGGGATGTACTTGGACATTCCAACATAACAATGATCCAAAACACAAGGCCAAGTTGACCTGTCATTGGCTGCAGCAGAATAAAGTGAAGGTTCTGGAGTGGCAATCTCAGTCTCCTGACCTCAATATCATTGAGCCACTCTGGGGAGATCTCAAATGTGCAGTTCATGCAAGACGGCCCAAGAATTTTCAGGAACTGGAGGCTTTTTGCCAAGAGGGATGGGCAACTTTACCCTCTAAGAAGATAAAGAGCCTCGTCCACAAAAACCACAAAAGACTTTAAGCTGTCATTGATGTTAAAGCAATACACGGTAGTATGAACTGGGGTATGTAAACTTTTCATCAGGGTCATTTGGGTAGTTTCTGTTGTCATCAGGGCCGGTACAAGGCAGGGGCGGGAGGGTCGAGTGCCCCTGGCGCTACCATTTCGGACAGGAGGGGGGCGCAATCAGCCGCGGCCGCCAGACCAGTTGAGTTTGTCTGTTACTGTCATAGATAGCGTGGGCAGCGGCAGTGGCACTTTACAAATCGTGTGCCGACTGGCTGCCGAGTGCGCTCCTGCCTCCCTTTCCTCCTGTGTCGCTCCCCCCCCCCATGGAGGATTCAGATGGTGGATTCCAGCAGCGTGCGCCGTGTGACGTCACGCCGGAGGCAAGGTGAGAGAGGGAGGGCTCGTCTCATACTGTCGGCGCTTGCTGCCAGGAAGGACAAGTCACGAGGAGCCCTGCCTGCCTTCAGTGCCTAGTGCTACTGTAAAAGGTAAGAACATAATAAGCAAATAATTAAATGACTGTGTATTGGGGAGGGGGTTGGACTGAGGTGACCATAGTTTTTTTTAAATAAAAAATGGCATTTAAAAAAAGTATTTTTTTGTGTTATTTTGAGCCACGCTTGACGCTTGCCTTCTCTGACTAAAAAAAACCTCATTAATTGCAGCCTCCCTGTGCCACCAAACGCAGCCACTGTGCCATCACACGCAGCCACTGTGCGATCAATTGTCGCCACTCTGCCCATCAAACGCAGCCACTGTGCCCATAAAACGCAGCCACTGTGCCAATCACATGCAGCCACTGTGCCCATCAAACGCAGCCACTGTGCCATCACACGCAACCACTGTGCCCATCAAACGCAGCCACTGTGCCAATCACATGCAGCCACTGTGCCCATCACATGCAGCCACTGTGCCATCACACGCAGCCACTGTGCCATCACACGCAGCCACTGTGCCTATCAAACGCAGCCACTGTGCCTATCAAACGCAGCCACTGTGGCCAACACACGCAGCCACTGTGCCACCATCAATTTTCACCACTGTGCCCATCAAACGCAGCCACTGAGCCATCAATTGTCATCACTGTGCCCATCAAACACAGCCACTGTGCCATCAATTGTCGCCACTGTGCCCATCAAACGCAGCCACTGTGCCATCAATTGTTACCACTCTGCCCATCAAATGCAGCCACTGCCAATCACACGCAGCCACTGTGCCCATCAAACGCAGCCACTGTGTCAACACACGCAGCCACTGTAACCATCATTGTGCTGCCAGTTTGCCCCATCAATTGCCACCAGTGTGCTGCCAGTGTGCCCATCAATTGCCGCCAGTGTGCCCATCAATTGCCACTAGTGTGCCCATCAATTGTCGCCAGTTTGCTGCCAGTGTGCCCATCAATTGCCGCCAGTGTGCCCATCACACTGGGGGGGGGGGGCGCAGTTTGCCATCTTCGCCCTGGGCACCAAATGGCCTTGTCCCAGCACTGGCTGTCATTATGATTTAAAAAGAGTAAACACAGATGATTAATAATAAATGGCTTCAGCCAAACACTAACCATGAGTGAAAGAAAAGTTTTTGTGTTATTCATATTCTCTGAAAAATGGCCAAGAAATCATAAATTCTGTCAGAGTATGTAAACTTATAAGCACAACTGTGTGTGTATTATATATATACAGTGGGGCAGTTTTACGGCGGCAGGTCAGCTCTGCTGGGCGAGATTATGTAATATTACGTCATCTCGCCGAGCAGCCAATAGGGGCACGCGCGTGCCGCCAGAGGCGCGCACCCTGCTCGCCCCCGGACACCGACGCATGTACCTGGCGGGCGCGATCAACGCCGAGCACCCGCGATAGCTCGTTACAGAGCGGGAACTGGGAGCTGTGCGTGTGTAAACGCAAAGCTCCCGGTCCTGTCAGGGGGAGAAATGCCTGATTGTCTATTCATACATTGTATGAACAGCGATCAGTCATTTCCCCAAGTCAGTCCACCACCCCCTTCAGTTAGAACACACCCAGGGAACATACTTAACCCCTTCCTCGCCCCCTAGTGTTAACCCCTTCCCTGCCAGTGGTATTTTTATAGTAATCAATGCATTTTTATAATACTGATCGCTATAAAAATGCCAATGGTCCCAAAAATGTGTCAAAAGTGTCCGAAGTGTCCGCCATAAGGTTGCAGTACCAATAAGAATCACTGATCGCTGCCATTACTAATATTAATAAAAATGCCATAAAACTATCCCCTATTTTGTAAACGCTATAACTTTTGCGCAAACCAATCAGTAAACGCTTATTGCGATATTTTTTTTTCTTTACAGAAAATATGTAGAAGAATACGTATCGGCCTAAACTGAGGAAAAAAAATGTTTTTTTTATATATTTTTGGGGGATATTTATTATAGCAAAAAGTAAAAATCTTAAAAATTGTCGCAGAGGTGATCAAATACCACAAAAAGAAAGCTCTATTTATGGAAAAAAAAAGGACGCCAATTTTGTTTGGGAGCCACGTCGCACGACCACACAATTGTCAGTTAAAGCGACGCAGTGCCGAATCACAAAAAGTGGCCTGGTCTATGACCAGCAATATGGTCCGGGGCTGAAGTGGTTAAGAGGCTCCTCTGTCCTCCACTCATTACTTGTATTAATGGCACCTGTTGAACCTGTTATCAGTATAGAAGACACCTGTCCACAACCTCAAACAGTCACAATCCAAACTCCACTATGGTGAAGACCAAAAAGCTGTTAAAGGACACCAGAAACACAATTGTAGACCTGCACCAGGCTGGGAAGACTGAATCTGCAATAGGCAAGCAGCTTGGTGTGAAGAAATCAACTGTGGGAGCAATAATTGGAAAATGGAAGACATGCAAGACCACTGATAATCTCCCTCGATATGGGGCTCCATGCAAGATCTCACCCCGTGGGGTCAAAATGATCACAGGAACGGTGAGCAAAAATCACAGAACCACACGGGGGGACCTAGTGAATGAAGGATGGGGTAATACTGTGCTGTCAATAAACAAAATAATGAAGATGCTGCAACTTTAAATGTGAGACACACACAAATTAAGCAAATATAGAAAAAACAAGCTGTGCAATAGATGTGAAAATTCAAACAAAAAAATATTGTGATGTAATTAAAATGTTGGTGTGTTGAATTCGCTACAACAAATAGGTTGCAATATTTATATCACAGTCCCAGTGGAAAAAAAAAGTGAACAGATAATGTCCTATTTCCCCAAAAAAAATGCATCAGATGATGGTCAAAGAGTGAAGATATGCTGTCCTACTATAGGTAAATTAGTGACATCAAACCAAAACAACAGCAGAACAGTGATGTGATAGAAAAAATAAATCCTCCACCTCTTCTATAGCTGCCTCTTACCAAAAGGGAAGATCCCAAACAGAGATCTTCTGCTGGCGTGTGACTTTATACCCAGCCTAGGGGTCTATGCAGCTGGATATCGTTCCTCCAGTATCCAATTATTTTCCTACCGCTCGCTCACAAGTGGTCAGATGTAATCACAACCCGGTGAGGAGGGAAAAAAAGGCTGACATAGCGTAATCCAGTAAACACTTTAATGTAAAATTAACCACTTCATTACTGGGCACATAAACCCCCTTCGTTCCCAGGCGAAATTTCAGCTTACGGCACTGCGTCGCTTTAACTGACATTTGCGCGGTCGTGCGACGTGGCTCCCAAACAAAATTGGCGTCCTTTTTTCCCCACAAATAGAGCTTTATTTTGGTGGTATTTGATCACCTCTGCGGTTTTTATTTTTTGCGCTATAAACAAAAAAAGAGCGACAATTTAAAAAAATATATATATATTTTTTACTTGTTGCTATAATAAATATCCCATTTTTTATTTTTTTTAATTCTTTTTTTTTTCACAGTTAAGGCCGATACATATTTTTCGACGTATTTAAAAAAAAAAAAAATTTAAAGTTATAGCGCCTACAAAATGGGGAACAGAATTATGATTTTTTTTATTATTATTTTTTTTACTAGTAATGGCGGCGATCTGCGATTTTTTTTTTTATTGCGACTACTAAATTGCGGCAGACATATCGGACACTTTTGACACAAATTTGGGCCCATTCACATTTTTATACAGCGATCAGTGATATAAAAATGCACTAATTACTGTATAAATGTGACTGGCAGGGAAGGGGTTAACACTAGGGGGTGAGGAAGGGGTTAACTGGGGGAGGTGAACGATGCTGTGTGTGTTTACACACAGAGCTCCACGTCCCTGCTGTCATCTGTTCGGTTACCCGCCGATCGCATGTACCCGACGGACATCGCGGCCGCCGGGTACATGCATCGGCATCCCAGCAATGCGGCGGGACAGTGTTTACCAGCCGCGCGCCACCCAGTGGCGCGCGCGGGTAATGCCCACAAATCACGTCCAAAGACGTCAAGTTGGCGCCTCAGGTCCGCGCTGTTGACGTATTCCAGGGATGGACTGGCCATAGGGACTACAGGGAGTTTCCCGGTGGGCTCAGTGGGCTGTTTAAAAAAATAAATATATATATATTTTTTTTTAACAGAGACTCTCTCAGACCCCCCCTGTCTATCAGCCCTCACCCTCTGACTCTCAGTCCCCCCTTTTAGCCCCCTCCTCTGTCTCTTAGCCCCTCTTTGTCTCAGACCCCCCTCTGTCTCTCAGACCCCCCCCCCCGCTGCGTTTTTCGGCCTCTAGCATGCTCTTTTAACCCCCGCTGGCAGCCAAATTCAAGTTTAAATGCGCCCATGTAGCGCTGCTGCTGAAATGCTTTGCAGGCACTTCAGAAGTGGTGGCCATTTATTTCAATGGGCAGGAGCAATTTGTACACCTCTCCTCCACCGCCCCCAAAGATGCTGCTTGGAGGACTTTTTTTTTTAATGCCCTGGCAGTGCCCCAGTGTGAAAGCACTCAGGCTTTCACACTGGGACTACAGCGGAGGCGTTTTTCAGGCGCTTTACAGGTGCCATTTTTTTATCCCAAAAGCGCCTGAAAAACGCCTCAGTGTAAAAGGGGTCCTACACTCACCCCCTCTCTTTTACACTCACTCTCTTTTTCTTACACTCACCCCCTCTCTCACCCACCCCCTCTCACCCTCTTTCACGCAACCCTCCCTCTCTCTCATTCCCCTCTCTCTCACCCTCTCATTATATACAAAAATGGATGTAGGGGCCTTCTGGTGGGCGTGATTTTTCGGGGGTGGGGGGGCAGCTTTTTATCGAATTAAAGTGGGCCGGTCTGGATAAAGTCCAGGGCCAAATTTTTGTCCCAGTCCAGCCCTGACGTATTCTGTCAATAGCGCGGGTCTGAAGTGGTTAAAAGGATACAATTGCACTTACAATATAAAGATAAAAAAATCGCATGTGAAAATTTGTAGTGATGACGTCAGCACGCCGCTTTAACCCGTGTCATTTTGTCACAAATGACTTTGTCCTGGGGTTCGTCCTGAGCTCCCAGATGACATGCCTCCTCAGCATAGAAACTCCTACTCCCGCAGGGAGACGTACCCGGAAGCCGACTTGCAAATATAGATTAGAAGGCTAAAAAAATAAATAAATTGCGGACGATTTAGAAGTATAAAGAAGTTGGTTTGATATAAATGTTATTTGGCTGAACCTCCGCTTTAATCTCCTCTTCTCAAGAGTGAATAAATTCAGTTCCTCTAATCCCTCCTCATAGCTGAGCTCCTCCATGCCTCTTATTAGTTTGGTTGCCCTTCTCTGCACTTTCTCCAGTTCCCTGATATCGTTTTTTGAGAACTGATACCCAAAACTGGACTGCATATTCCAGATGAGGTCTTACTAATTTGTACAGATGATGTATCTCTCTCTTTGGAGTCCATACCTCTCAACACAAGAACACAAGAAGCTTGGCATTGCATGTTATTATTGAGCTTATGATCTACCAAAACCCCCAGATCCTTCTCCACTAAGGATCCCCCCAGTTGTACTCCCCCTAGTATGTATGATGCATGCATATTCTTTGCCCCCTAGTGCATAACCTTACATTTATCAACATTAAACCCCATTTGCCACATAGGGCCAGATTCACGAACACTTGCGCTGGAGTATTTGGATATGCGCCGCGTAACTGTGATGATGCGCCGTCTTTTCTATGTGCCCGTACCCACCAAACTAGATGCGCCCAATAACGGGTCATTTGCGACCGGCGGAACGTTCCGACGCCAGAGTATCGTCAGCGCTTATTTTCGCTGGGCGCATCAGTCGCGCCTATTGATTTCCCCTGCAAATATGCAAATGAGGGATTTTTCCCAATTCACGAACGGATTAGCACCATACGCTGGCTACATGCGCCGCGCGTATCTGGTCCGTCCGGCGCAAAGTTATTTCTACAAAAGGCTGCTTTATCTTTACTCCAGACGGTCACAGGTCAGCAGGAGAGCAGCTACAGCAGCGTTACCGACGAAACTAGCAAGCTGAACAACAACACTAGCAAGGACAACACCTCTGTGTGCCAACATGCCAGGGGCACTCGTGGTCCTAAGACTAGTACTGGGTCCCTCGCTACGGAGGAGGCGGGCACGTGAGAGGATATACCGCACTCGTATGAACCTCTTTGGCATGGGGGATGAGGAGGTGTATCGCCTCTTCAGATTCAGCCCAGATGCAATACTTGAACTAACCACAACCCTGCAGGGTGACATCACCAGCAAGACACACCGCTCACAAGCAGTGCAGCCACTGGTGAAGGTCCTGGCAACACTTCATTTCCTTGCCAGTGGATCATTCCAGCGTACAAGTGGAGTGGTGGCTGGGATGTCACAGTCCTCCATGAGCAGATGTGTGCACCAGGTTGTCCCCGCAATCCTCAGACGCATGTCCAACCAGTTCATCAGACCCACCACTGAGGAGCTGCGGCTGAAGGCAATGACAGATTTCTACAACATTGCCAGATTCCCACGCACCATCGGGGCCATTGATTGCACACATGTGGCCCTACAGCCCCCCAGTGCCACAGAGCACATATACCGCAATCGGAAGCATTGGCATTCCATCAACGTACAGGTGATAGCCGATGCCCAACGCCTCATATGGCACGTCCGTGCCAAACACCCCGGGTCCAGCCATGACAGCTTCATATACCGTCAGAGCCCCATTCCAGCAGAATTCGAACAGAACATGTATGGGGACAGCTGGCTGGTTGGTGAGTGACATGGGAGTCAGGCATGACTATCCCCTCCCGTGATGCACATCAAAAGTGGCACATGCACTACTAACATCCTCCTGTCTTTTCCCTTACAGGTGACTCTGCATATGCACTGGGACCCCATCTAATGACTCCTTTCCGGAACCCCCAAACCAGAGGAGAGAGAAAATACAATGAAGCACACATCAAAACCCGTGCAGTGGTGGAGCAAACATTTGGGCTCCTGAAGTCCCGTTTCCGCTGCCTGGATAAGTCCGGGGGGACCCTATTGTATTCCCCTACCTTTGTGTGTCAGATCATCGGTGCATGTTGCATACTACATAACTTTGCTATGAAAAAAGGCCTAGAGATTGACATACGTGATGACCTGACCCCCGACCCACACAGTCCCCACCTGCCAGAGGACACCCAGTCTGCTGATGGAAGAGCAGTCAGGAGGGTCCTCGCCGTAGGCATCTTTGGACACTAAACCAAAACATTAATAACACAGACAGTGCACGCGTGTACACCACTGATGTCCCTAGATCACACACATCACATGCACATCGCATTGGATTAGCCCAAGTCCAGCATGTAGGAGTTGGGAGCAGTAACGCCGCGTCAAGGCCCCAATGATGTCACTGTCCATTCACACACCTTTCACACGTCATTCATTCAGCCGTGGGGTTAACTTCACCACCACAGCCGAGGGTGACACCCCTTACTTTCAGGAGTGCCACCCTCTCACATTCACACACCATTCACACTGCAACGTGTGCAGTATCAAAAAATAAAAATAAAATCTCATAACCTGAGAACCAAAAAAATTAACAAAAACTCATGTCCTGAGTATAAACAATAATAATAAATAAAATAAATAAACTCATGTCCTGAGTATAAACAAAAATATATAACAACCAAAAAAACAAAAAACCCTCATCTGGGATGACGGGGGCTCCTCCTTGGGGGCACTCTCGGGCTCCTCATCTGCCTGGAGGGAGTGGGTGGTGGTGGTGGTGGGGGGGCATCAGGAGGAGGCTGATCCCCGGGTGGGCCACTCCTGGGAGCTGTTGGCTGCATGCCCTCCAATGCCACAGCGATACGGCTCAGATACAAATTTGTTTGGGCCTGCATCCTCAGCTGGCGGGTGATCTGATGCCGCTGGTCACGTTGCCGCTGCCTCCCCTCTTCCCGAATGGCAGCAGTGTTGTCTCGAACAGCTGCTGTCAAGTGCCGGATATCAGCCTGCACCTCCCCCAGGCTGGTCACAACGCCCTGCACGCGACTGGGCAGCTGTGACATAGAGCCCAGGCTGTCTGCGACCCTGTCTAGGTGGCCAGCCATCTCCCCCATTTGCTGGGTCTGTTTCGCGTGGTCCAAAAGCACCTGGTCTTCGACCAAATCACACACCCCCCTGGTCTTCCGGGTGGCCTTCCTGGGGGCAGAGGAAGGTTGTCCCCGTGGGGATGGAGTCGCCCTTGAGGGGCTACCTAGGATGGGGGAGGGGATCACAGAGGGCCCTGCAGAGGAGGAGGACTCCTCCAACATTAAAATGAACTCCTGTTCAGGGACAGGCTCCTCCACAACCACCTCTGCTGAAGTGGTGTGGGCACTCTCCTCCTCCACCTCGGTGTCTCCAGCACCCAGGGCCTCGTCTTCAGCATCCCGTTGGGGGGTTGGGGTGGACTGGCCGGCACGAGATGGCCCAGCACCGTCATCTGTGGATGACACAAAGCAGACACATGTTGGTGGTCCCACACACTTGGCACATGTACCCACCCCCGCCCCCCACATGCAACACACCAAAAAGGGGGTAAAAATCACTTACCTGTCCTGGAGCCTTCCTCTACGGAATCATAGCCTGGGACCCCCTCCAACTGCTCCCTGTCCAGGCAGCGGGCGACCACCTCCTCCTCCGCGGTCAGGGTGACAGGACATGGGGGACCACCACCTGTGCCCCTCTCATGGCTCCTAATGGTGGACACCTTGCCCCTCACCTTGCGCCGCAGGTCATTGATTTTTTTACCAATGTCTGAAGCACTCCGGGTGGAGTACCCCAGCACATTGACCCTGGCAGCTATGGTGTCCAGGATGGCCTGCTTTCTCTCCCGGCTGGTCTTCCTGCTTTTTTTACCATGGAGAAAATCATTAAATGCCTCCATAGCCGATATTATCACTGTGACCTCCTGGGCATTATAATTTAGGTTCCTCCTCTCTCTGGGGGCAGCGGGAGCAGCCATTACAGGGCAAAAGTATCTTCCCTGGGGTGGGGGGAAATGGAACTACTTTTGCGCCGGAATGGCGTTTCCGCCAGCGCTTTTAAGCGCCCAGCGGAACGCATTGCGCTGACGTTTCCCAGGAAGTGCTGCCGACGGAAGTTGTGAGCATGCGCACAAGGGGGCGAGTGGAGCCGCACTCACTGCGCATGCTCCGTGGATGATGCGCTGAACGTAAGCCTCTGCGCTGGGCTCCGCCCATCATTTACATATGATCACACCCAGTTTCACTTGCGTCGGGTTACGCCAGCGCATTATCGTTACTCTGGCGCAAGTTTACGCGCAACTGCTATGTGAATTACAGGACTTGCGCTGAAAGGGTCTTCAGAGTAACGTAAATGAGAAGCGTTACTCCAGAGGAAAGATACTCTCATCTACCTGAATCTGGCCCTTAGTCGCCCAATTAGACAGAGCATTGAGGTCGGCTTGTAAATTGGAGACATCCTGTAAGGACATTAGTCCACTGCATAGATTGGTGTCATCTGCAAGAACAGAAATGTTACTTTTGATCTCAGACCCAATATCATTTATAAATATAATAAAAAGTAAGGGACCCAACACCGAACCTTGGGGTACACCACTGATAACCTAATGCCACGTACACACTGTCGTTTTTCATGATGAAATAAAACAACTAGGGCTGTGCAAATTAACTTTTAATTAATCGATTAATCTTTAATTTTTTTGATCAATCAAAATCTTTTTGATCGATTAAAATTCTTTTGATTGGTACTCGCCTCTCTGCCGGCTTCTGGGCCTACAGGGAGTTCCGTCAGAGATTCGGTAACGTCACGGACACCGGCGGGGCTTGCCGTGTCCATCTGAAGGGCTCCTTTGCTGTGCCTTCATATCTGCATGCCAGGGGGACCTTACTATCTGCCACACGCATGGGCTGTTACACTTCCCTCTATCAACCTGGGATTCTACAACCATCCACTGGGAATTGTGATAGTTCCCTTCATGGGACATCTACATGCCGACGGACTGATGTTAACCCCTCCTCATCTGGATTCAGCAGTGGTATCATTGTACACATTTTTATACCAGTATCATACTTGGCTACATGTTTTTATGACTGCTTTTGCTACCGTTTGGTATTCCCATCGAGCGCTGCTTTTGTGTGTTTTTTGTATCCTGCTCTCCATTTTTCCAGTGGTTGGAGCTGCACTGGGAATCAGCCTGCAAGGAGATCAGCTAAAAGTAGTTGGCTCTGTATGTGCGTTATAATTAATTGAAATTAGACGATTAATCGATTAAAAAGAAAAACGATTAATCGAACACAAAAATTTTGATCAGTAACAGCCCTAAAAACAACGTTTTAAAAAATGTCTTTTAAAATGATCGTGTGTGGGCAAAACGTTGTTTTATGTCTTCTGAAAAACGACAAAAAAAAAATTGGAACATGCTTCAATTTTTTATGTCGTTTTTCAGAATGTCGTTTTTTGTGCCATAAAAAAATGATCGTGTGTGGGCAAAACTACGTTAAAAACAACGTTTTTAAACCCGCGCATGCTCAGAAGCAAGTTATGGCGTGAGCTTGAATGGAACAGAGTGCCGTCGTACGTGTTGTACGTAACTGCGCTTTGCAAGAGCATTTTCAGAAAACGATGGTGTGTAGGCAACGTCGTTTTTTAAAATGAAGTTTTAAAAACGTTGTTTTATTTCATCACAAAAAACAACGTTTTTTACAAGACAAAAAACGACCGTGTGTACACCGCATTAGACCATTCAGAGTAAGAATCATTAACCACAACTCTCTGAATTCTGTCTTTCAGCCAGTTTTCTATCCATTTACACACTGATATATCCAATCCTGTAGACCTTACCTTACACATGAGCCGTGTGTGGGGAACTGTATCGAACGCTTTTGCACAATCCAAGTATACCACGTCCACTGCTACGCCTCTGTCCAGGGTTTTACTTACCTCTTCATAAAAGGAAATCAGGTTTGTCTGACAACTTCTGTCTTTCATGAATCCATGCTGTCTGCTGCTTAAATAGTTTGTTTCCAGCAAGAACTCATCCACGTGGTCTTTTATTAAACTCTCCATTTTCTATAGAAGTTAAACTACTGTAACAGGTCTATAGTTACACAGAAAAGACTTTGATCCTAAATTATAGGCATCACATTGGCCCTACGCCAATCCAGTGGTACCATTCCGGTCAAGAACGAGTCCCTTTAAAATTAGAAACCATGGCTTTGAAATTACAGAGCTCAATTCATTTGGGGTTTGTGGGTGGATGCCATCTGGTCCAGGTGCTTTATTTTTCATTAGTTTGTCTAAATATTTCTGGACCAAATAAATTTTGAGCCATGGTTGATCATTTGGGGCTGTGTCACTACCATCCCCATACAGGCTGGGAATAAGCTGGGTCATGTGACAATATATATTGACTAGGAACAGGTAAAAAAAAAAAAATTTAAATAAAGAGAAGGGATAATGTAAATTAAAGAGTGTATACTATTACAAGTTTATGTTATCACAATACAATATTTTCTTTATTGTTCACTGAGGGATGCAGTAATTCTAAAATGGTTAAAAAGTTATTTTTGCTAGTGTCCTTGGAGGTTGGACGTCTTTTTCTCTGCTAAGAAAAAGTCAAACTTTATGTAGCACACTGCTCCCAATGACTTGGGCGCTATTCTAAATTTAGAGGGTGTCTGGGCCAATAGTGGGCTCAGACTTTGTTTAATTTCATTAAAGGGTCACTAAAGGAAAACATTTTTTTTGCTAAAATGACTGTTTACAGGGTATAGAGACATAAAAGTTAACTGATTCCTTTTCAAAATGATTAAAAATAGATAAAAATCAATCATATAATGTGCCTGCAGGTTAGTTTCACTTTTGAACTGGCTTCATGTTTCTGCAAAGTAGAAATAGACACACAGAACAAAAACAAACAAATCCAGGGCAGTGTTTCGTTTTTAAAATGAATCTGATTGGTTCTGAGAAGTTTAGACACACAGTAATGACAGCTTAAACCACTGGGGTTATAAGGAAATAGACAAGCAGGAAGTGTGGAGAACAGAGCAGGATTACAGCAACTTCAAAGCAGAAACGAACAATAATGACATGAAACCAGTACTGCAGTAAGGTAAAGGAAGCTATTTAGCTAAAAAAAAAATTCCTTTAGTGATCCTTTAAATTGGCCTCTGTTCTGGCTATGGTTGTGTTTGATAGGATTTCCCACTGTTGCCTGTAGGTGGCGTTGCCACCTCAGGCCAATGTTGGAACACAAGCAAACCATAGTGTATTGGGTGACCCTTCTCAGGTAGCAGCCCAGTGGGAGTGGTGCCTTGCTGTGCATGCCAGGAAGGGGTACTTAAGGGGCAGACACCGTTTTTTAGGGTCTTTCGCCTCATGGCCCTCTTGGTGCGAGGTGTGTGTGTGTGATTCCAGCCCCGGGACCAGATTGGTTCAAGGCTGCATCTCTATTGAGTAGGCCCAGCTATGCTATCTGGGAAAAAAGAACCCCACAATCCCTTCTGTTTTTTTAAGTGGATCGGATTGGAGATAGGCAGATGTAAACGGACACAAGTCCGTTCTGGGTACTGATGGGTACTGCTGGCTGGTACTTCTGGGTACCTGTGGGTACTTTTTGGTACTTCTGGGTACTGGTGGCTGGTACTTTTGGGTACTGCCAGATACTGCTGGGTGGTACTTCTGGGTACTGGTGGGTACTTTTTGGTACTGCTGGCTGGTACTTCTGGGTACTAGTGGGTACTTTTTGGTACTGTTGGGTGGTGTTTCTGGGTACTGCTGGCTGGTATTTCTGGGTACTGCTGGCTGGTTCTTGACCCCCCCCCCCCCATACCTGCCATCAGTGTTACAGGAGTTGCGCTGGAGGAAGCATGCGGCTGCAGTAGCGAGCAGAGCCAATGCTTCCTGTATTGTGCTGAAAACTGTCACAGGTGGAGCGCATTTATTATCACTCCACCTGAGACAGAAGTCAGTGCTAGAGGAAGCAGAGCCAATGCTTCATGTATAACGTCGGCTCGGATCTTCCCGCTGATGCTCGGGGATGGCGAGTTGGGAACGTGCGATCTGGGCTTGCCAACCCACCATCCCAGAGCAGGAAGCACGGGACACATCAGAACACGGGCCAGTGGTTTAGCACCCATGCACTAGACCTATCTTTTCATAAGTGTTCTAAGCATGCCATCCCTGGCAGAATTATCCTTTGCCCCTGTTCAGACCAATGACTCAAACAAGGTTTTCGGCCCATTATCAGTTCCATGATGCAAATAGAGGGTGCAATCAGCGCAAAAATATGTATGATCAACGTGATTAATATAGCATAAAAAATATAAATAAGTAAATAAATAAATTAGGGCTGTTACTGATCAAAATTTTTGTGTTCGATTAATCGTTTGTTTTTTTAATCGATTAATCGACTAATTTCGATTAATTATAAAGCACATACAGATCCAACTACTTTTAGCTGATCTCCTTGCAGGCCGATTCCCAGTGCAGCTACCAACCACTGGAAAAATGGATAGCAGGATACAAAAAACACACAAAGGCAGCGCTCGATGGGAATAGCATTACAACTTTTATAGTCTTCAAGTAGGTAACAAAATAAATATTGCACTGGAGATAAAATCGATGGAGCTACATAAACTGTAAACATGGCGTGAGTAATACCAAACGGTAGCAAAAGCAGTCATAAAAACATGTAGCTAAGTATGATACTGGTATAAAAATGTGTACAACGATACCACTGCTGAATCCAGATGAGGAGAGGTTAACATCAGTCCGTAGGCATGTAGATGTCCTGTGAAGGGAACAATCACAACTCCCAGTAAATGGTTGTAGAATCCCAGGTTGATAAAGGGAAATGATAGAGGGAAGTGTAACAGCCCTTGCGTGTGGCAGATAGTAAGGTCCCGCCGGCATGCAGATATGAAGGCACAGCAAAGGAGCCCTTCAGATGGACACGGCAAGTCCCGTCCGGTGTCTGTGACGTTACCGGATCTCCGAATGGTACTCCCTGAAGGCCCAGAAGCTGGCGGAGAGGTGAGTACCAATCAAAAGAATTTTAATCGATCAAAAAGATTTTGATCGATCAAAAAAATTAAAGATTAATCGATCAATTAAAAGTTAATTTGCACAGCCCTAAAATAAATAAAGTGAAAATATGTATCGCTACAAATTAATCCATAGAAAAGATGCAGAAACCAAACAGTTAATGTATCTAGGGAATGCAAGCTAAGCACAAAAAGGACCTTCACACAAATCCCAAGTACTACAAAATATATATATATATAGTGCAGCGCAAACCATGTAAAATATAGAATATAATAAGAAAATTGGTAAAGTCCAAACAATTCGTGACAAAAGGAGAAAAACTTCTGTAGAACATTCAGTGAGATGAATGATTGAATGAAGATCTTCACCACGTGAGAGAAAGCTAGGGTAGCAGGTATTGAAACTTATCCCTCCACCAGTGTAGATGGCTACTCTCACCTTAGGTTAAGACCACTGGGTTAGCAGATGGTCATTAGAGCATTAGGAAAACAGGATGTGAAGTAGGTCTCCTATTGATGGTCTCAGCATGGATACCGGAGCAAGGGGACATGGAAGAAAAAACAACCATCTAAGAGCTTCCGCTTGATTACTGCTTTAATCAAATAGGCATTTGACAGGCTACTCACATTTCTTCAGATGTAAACAGGCATGTACATATATGTAACACAGCTCACGGAGTTCACCAGGAATGACACCGAGCGACGTGTAGGCTCCAAAACCCCTGGACGCGTTGCGTGAAAACACTTCCTCCACTCCACCCTGCTGAGGAAGTGTTTTCACTGTAATGTTTTTCCTTCTCTCTTTTTTTTTCCCCACCTTTTCGGGCTGTCTCTCTGCTATGCTCATGGGGGCCACTCCCCTCGCAGACCACCATCAGCTGACCAGGTATAGAGGCCGTCCAGAAGGTGGTAAGTAGAGGGGAGACAAAAAAGAGAGCCTGGCCACTGACGCTACAGTTTTGGTAGCCCTATCGGGTCAAGAGACGCAAGTTTGCGGCACAGAGGGAGATTCTAGCCATGCTTCCGGCAGAAGGCGCAAGAAGTCGCTCAAGGTTACCCTCTTGATTTCTTCAATCAAGGCATAGCTGATCGCGTCACAGCCACTCCCGTCATAGTCGGTCCCACCGCAGACGACTACCTTCATCCCAGACAGAGCTATCTTACCCGCACCACGGCAAATGTTTGCCAAATATGCGGGGGCGCCAGCCTTGCCAGGGGAATTGGCCTGCCGCTCATGCTTCATGGAAGTAACCAAGGATTCGGAGGCCAGAGTAGATACTGAGCTCCTAGGAGAATCGCCACAGGGATCATATGTGGGCGATCCTTCCCCAAGCACATCGCCCGGCCGTTACGCCAGGCTGCAGTAACCCTCTCTAAGAATGAGGAGTGTGAGCAGGCATCGGACTGGCTCTTTTTAGTTGAACCATTTGCCCATTCAGTCAAGGAAGCGATCGGCTGGGAGGAGGTTATGGCAGAACTTCTGAAGGTTCAGAAATATTTCCCGGTGCTGAAAAGGGGGTCCTGAATCATTTCCCTTCATCGAAGAGCTGGAAAACCTCAAAGGATAAGTGGGGGGGGGGGGATCGCATAAGCGGCCCAGTATGAGCAACAAGTGTGCAGATTGTACCCCTTGTGGGAGTCTTAAGATCAATTCTTTGATCAATGCAACTACGGTCGATTCATCTTTAATGCGACTCGCTATAGATGTTTCTCTATCAATTGAAGACGCAGTTACCTTCCGGGACGCTCTTGATCGTAAAATCAATATAGAACTGAAGAAAGCCTGCTCCACGACAGGAGACGCTTGTAGGCCGGCTATCACCACGGCGGCAGTCGCTAAAACTATCGCTGCATGGGCGGCCAATGTTGAGAATTCCATTCTAGAAGGAGCCGACCAGGGGAATATATTCTCCTCCCTGCAGGAAAATTAAGTTGGCTTACGGCTCCTGAGGGGGCGACTTCATGGCTGGGAAGAGCCTTATGGCTGAGACCCTGGATAGCGAAGGCAGCGTCAAAATCAACTGGTGCAAAATTCCATATGGCGGCTCAAGTGTATTTGGCACAAAGATGGACTCGGCCATCTCCAAGGTTACTGGGGGAAAGTCCGGGCCGATTCCCTCCGATAGGAAACCAGAGCCCCAGAGGGGCCCCACTTACAGGCGTGATCTTCCTGTCAAGTACAGGGATGTTAGATCCTACCACCCCGGCAGGGAATTTAGGAGGGACTGGAAGACTCGACCCTCCTTCATGTAGATACAGTAAGCCAATCACAGCTGGGGAACAGCAGAAGTCCTTTTTGAGGGTCCGTCTGCCCACCCAGCTCAGGTGAGCACCAGACTCAAGAGATTCGCTCGGATATGGGCAACTCGTATAACAGATCCATGAACACTATCCTCTATCAAGACCGGTCACAATTGTAAATTCATGGGCACATTGCCAGGGAACACATTCCAGCCTACCAAGTACTTCCGCACCAGAAAGGAAGGGGGTTTTATTCTCCTTTATTTCTGGTATAAAAAAAAAAAAAAAAAAAACGGGGATCTACGTCCAGTCTTGGACCTAAAGAAGTTCAACAGACGATCAAAATAGAGGCCCTCAGATTGGAAAAGCCTTCAGTCCATTTTGTTTTCAGTGGACGTGGGAGACTGGATGCTATCTCTAGATTTTTCGGACGTTTACCTTCACATCCCAGTTCATCTTACCTTCCAGAGGTGCCTTCGGTTCTCAATCGATCAATCCCATTTCCAATTTTGGTGCCCCCCATTCGGCATCGCCTCAGCACCCAGAGTATTCGGCAAGTCAGGGTGTTCCTAGGGGCAGAATAAAATACCAGGTTGTACCGGGTGCAACTCCCTCAAGAGAGGCTGAAGCCCTTGCTCCAGAAGATAGTCTGCTATCATCCAGACGTCTAACTGTCAGAGCCTGCCTCAGTACCCTGGGGTCCATGTCAGCATCCATAACCTTGATACAGTGGCCCCTGTGGCACATGCGAGTCTTACAGAACTCCTTTCTCAGGCAGTGGAATAGAATGTCAATACTCCAAACCATTCACATCCCGAACTGGGTAAAGCAATTAGTATGGTGGTGGACACACCCGTCCAACCTCAGGGAGTCCATTCCAAAAGTTCCCCCAAGTCCAGAAGTAGTAACATCGGACGCCAGCCAGGGGTGATGGGGTCCACACTATCTAGACTGAGTAGCCCAAGGACAGTGGCACTTTCGGGCTCAGGGCATAGTGTCAAATATTTTAGAGCTCAGAGCAGCCTTTCAGGCCCTCCTGGCCATTGCACCTCTTCTAGAGAGGAAAAGTGTCCTGATCAGGATGGACAACAAGTAGCGGTGTCATGTATCCAGAGACAGGGGGGCATCAGGAGTCGCACGCTTCAGGAGGAAGTTCGCCCATAATGGAAGGGGCACAAGTGCACCTGTTAGATCTGTGGGGAGTATGCGTCCCAGCAACACAGAATTCGTTGGCCAACTACCTAAGCCGAAAGACACTTTCAAACAACGAATGGTCCCTGAACCAACATGTATTCTCCATTCTTACGAAAACTTGTGGAGTACCAGAAGTCGACCTAGCGGCCACGCCAAAGAACTCCACGTGTCAGAGGTTCCTGTCCAGAGCCCACTTTCCATTACCTGAAGGGACAAACTGCCTAGTTCTTTCATGGAACTGCGAGCTAGGGTACATTTTCCTTCCAACTTCTCGGATTACAAGATTCCTGTCCCGACTTCGGAAGTCCTCAGCCACAGTTATTGTACTAATACCGTTCCGGCTGAGGAGGCCATGGTTTACGACCCTGCTACAACTAGGTACACGGCCTCCAATACATCTTCCAGTAACCTGGGATCTCATACATCAGAGGCAATTCTTCCATCCAGCCCAGAGAAGCTGCATTTGCCAGCTTTGAAGCTGAGAGGGCTAGGTTAGGGGAACTAGGATACTCTCAGGAGGTAATATCAACCTTAGTACAAGCTCTATGGAGCTCCACTAATGTCACCTATACTAGGATCTGGGAGAGGTTTGTGTCATCGCAGCAAAGAGATTGGAATCCCATCTCAAATTCTTGAATTTCTTCAGTCAGGGCTTAACAAGGGCCCGGGCTCGGGTACCCTGAAGGTGCAAGTATCTGCCCTTTCAGCCATGATGGGTACTAGATGGGCTCTTCATCATCCGGTCACTCTGTTCCTCAGGGCCTACGTAAGATCAGACCACCTAGGAGGCCAGCCTTTCCAACAGGGGATCTCTGTGTAGTACTCGAGGCCCCGTCCAATCCACCTTTTTCTCCATTCAACTTAGTCTCACC
This sequence comes from Rana kukunoris, assembly GCA_029574335.1. Lineage (NCBI taxonomy): Eukaryota > Metazoa > Chordata > Amphibia > Anura > Ranidae > Rana > Rana kukunoris. The sequence continues at coordinate 79,491,859 of CM056060.1, forward strand.
GTGGAACCTAGCTCTGAAGATGGCTTCCCGTATTGCTATCACCTCAGTTAAGAGGGCTTCGGAGATACAAGCACTTATGGCTACGGAACCCCTATTTAGTGTTCTTCCCTGACAGAGTGGTTCTGAAGCCCTCAGACCATTTTTATCCAAGGGTAACTTCCTCCCTTCATTATAACCGTCTTTTACTAATGAGAGGGGCGAGTCCCATGACTAGGATGTCAAGTCTACCATCTCCAGTTACGTCACAGCTACATCTCAGGAAGACGGATTCTCTCTTGATTATCCCACACGGGAGCAGACGAGGTCAGCCAGCTACCTCCAGTACCATTACCTCTTGGTTGTTAAAGCTATCAAAAAGACCTATACCATCCAGCAACTTACGACTCCTAGAGGGCATTAGGGCTCATTTGACAGGGGCAGAGGCCACTTCTTGGGCAGCATATTGCGGGACTTCCCCCCGGAAACCATAGGCAGAGCAGCAACTTGGTCTTCCCAACACATCTTCATTTCTCACTACAGAGTGAATTCTGCTCTCCTGGCTACCGTCGACTTCGGCAGATCTGTTCTTAGAGCCAATTCCTCAGCGCTATAAAGAATAAATATTACTGTTTTCTTGCACCCTCCCGACTGGCGAGTTATTTCCCAGTGTGTGCGGCCATGAATGCGTCAGGAAAATGGAAAATTGTATACTCACCTTTCCGTAATTTTCCTTTCCTGACGCATCTTCATGGCAGCACACAGATGCCCACCCTGCTGTTTTATGATGATATATACAGAGAATGGTGCGGGGCGTCTCCCCTTCAAATTTATAGCTAACCAATCCTGTCAGGTTGTGGGGGCGGAGTCACAACCCCGTGTGTGCTGTCATGAAGATGCGTCAGGAAAGGAAAATTACGGAAAGGTGAGTATACAATTTTCCATTTTCTCTCACGTGGTGAAGATCTTCATTCAATCATTCATCTCACTGAATGTTCTACAGAAGTTTTTCTCCTTTTGTCACGATTTGTTTGGACTTTACCAATTTTCTTATTATATTCTTATTATATTCATTATCAGTTCCAATTCTAAGTCAGAATCCTGTCAGTTGGAAGAGGCTGTTTTTATAAAACCACAATTTCCTGTAGTTGATTTAGATGTACAAGGGGTTGTTGCAAACCTTTTTCATGCAGCATGTTTCATTTTGCTTTTGGTGGGTCAGTCTGCTGTTAAGAGCCTTTGGACTTTTAGAATGCCTACAGTTGCTACAATCTTCACATTACACCCACTGTTTAGTGGGATCCAGGTGGTTTCAAGTCTGCAAAGACTAAGGAGGTCCCCAGAGTCTATACCTTTTTCAGATAGGATCCACTAATAGGTGGTGCATGCCCAATGTGGAAACTTGTGTGATCCACATTAACAAACATCCTAGAAGGGTCAAAATATATTTACCTTTGGGGATTTCACTGACGGGAAATTGAATTTCCTTCTAATTCCAGTTTGAATTAACTGGCTTAGTCTTCGATCTTGTGTTGGGGGTAAATGATACGAATCCATATCAGAATGGATTTACCTCCTTGGAGAAGGGATTGTTCTGTCACTGGAGTTGGTCCCTGAATAATGGACAGGTTGGAACAGATGTCTGGAGTCTGGTGCTTTAGCTGTCATGAGTTTATTGCAAGCATTGGAACTTGTATCCCATATAGGACTGATGTCTGTATAGATGTGTATGGCACTCTGGCTAAAGTACGCGGGCGGAACACTGATATGACATCCAAGGAAACACTGATTTGTCTTCCCTTTTGAAGGACTTGGGGTTTGATTTCCTAAAGGCAAATCCACTTTGCACTACAAGTGCACTTGGAAGCGCAGTCGCTGTAGATCTTAAATGAGGGAAAGCTCTGATGATTTTATCATCCAATCATGTGCAAGGTAAAATGCTGTTTTTATTTTCCTTGCATGTCCCCCTCAGATCTACCGTGACTGCGCTTCCATGTGCACTTGCAGTGTAAAGTGGATTTGCCTTTAGTAAATAACCCCCATTGTCTCAATGGATTGGCTTTTTTGACAGTCTCATTATTCTCAAAAGGCCACAGTATGCTACTACCAAAGTATAATAGATCTGCAGAGGGTCAGCGGAAGCCTGTACCTCCATTACATCTGCCTTAGCAGAGTCTAGAGATGCTGTGACACACGGCTCATATTTACACGGATTATGCTGACTAGGCAGAAATTTGGGCCATGAGAGCCCCTGTGCCCACCTTGTTCTACAAAAATGTATTGTTCAATGAACTTTTTTCCAAGGTGCTGGGTGAAAAATTGACTGAACAGTTGCTGCAGCCATATCAGATGTGGCCATTGTTTGGGTATTCTGGCTGCCAGAATACAATAGCAGACAGGGAAGATTCCCAAAGGCTGAAGAAAAGAAATCTATTTGTGTTTGGCCAGCTTACCTGCTGCTCAAATCATACAGCAAAAGAAGGGGACCTGATAATGCTTTTGGCAAGTGTAGCGATACCCCCGAAGGAGCCGCTGGATTGTTTTAGGATATACTCTCTTTTGGCTTATCATACCCCTATTAACTTGCTCGAACCCTCCCGTGACACATCAGAAGCCCAGTGAGTGTATTGTGACCTCTGTTGACTGGGGCCACAATAGCAGGTGTATAACGTGAGATAACAGTGGAATGACAATATTACCTGCTCCTGGGCGGTCCCTCAGATGAGAAAAACACACTTCACACAAGTAGTATATTTAAACCAAAAAAAAAAGAATGAGTTTACTTGAGGTAGACTAAAGCGAGTAGATGGATTAAAATGGTGAGTCAATAACTTGTTATACAATAATACTGCAAGAGCCCTTGCTGAAACTAGTTAATAGCATTAACACAGGAATCTAATACTAAAGAATGGTACCATTCAGTTAAACTAAACATGCAGTCTATGCTCGCGAGCACCCTCTAGCAGGCATTTCTGCAGAACAGCTAAAATCACGTTGCGGCCGGATGGTGCACTTTATAATTATAATCCACAAGTAATAGGAGATAAGGTGAAGTTAATTCCAACAAAGTATGGTCAACCTCAAACGTTGGTGAGCTGATCGCCTCTCCTGGTCGTTATCCAGTCACGGGTGTGGGGATTTGGAGGCGGCCTGGGAGAGGGCTCACCTGTCTGTCTCTTCTCCTCTGTTTCTTTCTTTGTGTTGGAGTTGTCTTTGATCGGCGGGCGCCCTAGACATTAGCTGGGCTGGGACAGACGTCCCTGGTGTGCCCTACTCCTCCACAATTGAAACAAGAGGTAAACCTTCTTGGTTTATTTTGTTGGTCGTAGGACCCATAGGCAGGTTTCTCGTCTGGGTTGATGAGAGAAACTCTGCTTGGCTGGACAGAGCAGCCACCATCTCTGTCAACTGAGATACCTGTGTCCTCAGGAGCTCGACTGTAGGGTCGCAATCTTCCGTGGCCACCACTCGGACTCGGACTGGGGCTTCTGAAATTTGGCATTTATTCTTTTGATCCAATAGGACCTCTTCCTGCCAGATGATCCGTACTAGGTCAGGGTAACTCAACACTCCAGCCCCTTGTTGGCTCTGTAACTGATAAGCAATGGGATCCATGGGCTGGGCTCCTCTTATGATCTGTTGAACCCTTCTTTCATCCACCCCTCTGGGATCTATCCCTTTCTTCAAAAGAATCTGGTGTAAAATTCTATCCAAAGGACTAACAAACTCAGACAGTTTTTCTCCCTTTTTCTGGAAGCAATGTTCCAATTGGTAGTGGAGTTCGCTGACATTTTCAGGCCACCCATACACACTCTGCAGAATGTCCAGGTAGTCCTGTGCAGTGCAATCAAGACTGCTGAGCTTCAGGTTGCGTATGGCCTTCAATGCAGGCCCTCTTAGACTCTCCATGATTCTTTGTTTTTTTGTATTGTTCGGGAATTGTCCACTCCCCTAAAGCATGAGCAGCCTGATCCAGCCATTCTTCGAATCCCTCCTCTGAGGATGGCACAGGATTCTTTCCTGAATAATGCTACGTTTCCGGTATCCGGCCGTTGGGTAATCCGGAAGTTCTTTCTTACATTGAGTCACAATCTCCATCAAAGCAGCACACAGCTCTGGGCTAATGTCCTTCAGAGGGGTGGACTTAGGCCCCGTCACCTTCTGATTTCTAATGGTATTGGATACTGGAGTACCGGAAGGAGTAAGAGCATCCTGCTCTACTAAAGGATGTATCAAAGCAATTTCCACACTATCCGAGGGATACATATTGTCTCCTTTGAAGTTATCTGGGATCTCTTCTCTCCACTCGCATAGGGCATAAGTGTGAGGCCCTATGGGGAAAAACACACTTCAGACAAGTAGTATATTTAAACCAAAAAAAAAAAATGAGTTTACTTGAGGTAGACTAAAGAGAGTAGATATGGATTTAAATGGTGAGTCAATAACTTGTTATACAATAACGTACAATAATACTACTGCAAGAGCCCTTGCTGAAACTAGTTAATAGCATTAACACAGGAATCTAATACTAAAGAATGGTACCATTCAGTTAAACTAAACAGGCAGTCTATGCTCGCGAGCGCCCTCTAGCGGGTAGTTCTGCAGAACAGCTAAAATCATGTTGCGGCCGGATGGTGCACTTTATAATTATAATCCACAAGTAATAGGAGATAAGGTGAAGTCAATTCCAACAAAGTATGGTCAACCTCAAACGTTGGTGAGCTGATCGCTAGCCAGCGTCAGTCACTTCTATATAACCACTATAGATGGTGAAAGGGGTATAAGTTCAGGCTGAACGCCAAACAGGGGGGCGGGAGGCCTGTGACATGGCACTAAAGTGTCTGTCTAAAGGGAGAACTAAGGCTGAGCATGTGCCCTCTCACCCGACAGGCCAATTCACCTGAATTCCTCTCATAAAGTGCGTCAGTGAATCACTGCTCCACAGTACGAAGATCCCTGACGGGGGTATTCCACTGTTTCACTTGTCAGCTGGGTTTCCTCTCCGATCTCCAAACACACAGGCTGGATGCAGGAGTCTTGCTTCCTTCTGGATGGCTGGCCTCTCAGGAAATTTAGGCACGGCTGTCCCTGTCAGTAGCTCCACAGAGGAGAATGGCTAGTCCTGAGAGAGAGAAAAAGCACCCCTCCCTCTTCTTAAGTAGCCTCTCCCACAAGTCTGTGTGGAGGCGTCACATGTTCCATCAGGGCAGTGTGTTGTGGGAAATGTAGTATGTTCTCTCATGAGAGTCTATGGAGTCCATATATCCTAGCACTCGCAATCCCACAATGCATAACTTCTTAAAGGTGTTTCAACATATGTACAAACCTGAATATAGTTTCAGCGTGGGTTCAGGCCTGTCATTAACTCCTGACAGGATAACCCCGCTACACAAGCCTTCAAGTGTGAAGGTGGACCCCCAATTCTACAAATCAGAGCTGATTGCACGTCTGGATAGGAATCCTTAATTTTTGAATTCTCATGCTACCCCCCTTTAGCTCACAGTCTAATTTCTTGAAGACGACATCTGTCAGCTGCCCTGCAGAATGTTTCCTGTACCACTACATAAAGATGTTCCTTTACCCAGGCCCCCCTGGGTTCCTTGTACTCTAAAGACTGCTTGGGATTGATTTATTAAAACTGGAGAGTATAAAATCTGGTGCAACTGTGCATGGAAGCCAATTTTAACTTTAGCTTGTTCAATTACACTTTGACAAAAAAATCCTGGAAGCTGGTTGGTTTCTATGCAGATCTGCACCAGATTGTGCACTGTCCAGTTTTAATAAATCACCCCCCCTTGTTTCTGTCTTGGTAGGAACTTGCCCATGAGAGGTACTGTATCCCGTCTCCACCTTAGGGAAATTCTGTACTATTAGATAATGCTAAGCATCAGTATTCCTTCCCCCCCCAAAGGGACCTTTTGCGTTGGTCAACTGGGACCAGTTTTCACTGTTTCTGTTTCCTCCTGTAGCAGAATCCTTTCAGTGTCTTTCAAAAGGGGTAGTAGTAGTAGAACTTGGTATGCTGATTGTAGTAGCAAACCTTCCCTTTTAAGAGGTCCTCTTGAAGGGCCAAACTCCTACATGTTTTCACTGGTTGGAGCCTTGCACATATCTAGTGTTGAAATAAACGCATCTATAGAAAGTCCATAGAATAAGAGGGCAGGATATCTTTAACCAGTTCAGCCTGGAAGATTTGGCTGCTCTATTTATTTGTTTATTTTTTTGCTTTTGATTTATTTATATTTTATTATATTATTATTATTTTTATATATATATATACAGGGAGTGCAGAATTATTAGGCAAGTTGTATTTTTGAGGATTAATTTTATTATTGAACAACAACCATGTTCTCAATGAACCCAAAAAACTCATTAATATCAAAGCTGAATATTTTTGGAAGTAGTTTTTAGTTTGTTTTTAGTTTTAGCTATTTTAGGGGGATATCTGTGTGTGCAGGTGACTATTACTGTGCATAATTATTAGGCAACTTAACAAAAAACAAATATATACCCATTTCAATTATTTATTTTTACCAGTGAAACCAATATAACATCTCAACATTCACAAATATACATTTCTGACATTCAAAAACAAAACAAAAACAAATCAGTGACCAATATAGCCACCTTTCTTTGCAAGGACACTCATGCAGCCTGCCATCCATGGATTCTGTCAGTGTTTTGATCTGTTCTCCATCAACATTGCGTGCAGCAGCAACCACAGCCTCCCAGACACTGTTCAGAGAGGTGTACTGTTTTCCCTCCTTGTAAATCTCACATTTGATGATGGACCACAGGTTCTCAATGGGGTTCAGATCAGGTGAACAAGGAGGCCATGTCATTAGTTTTTCTTCTTTTATACCCTTTCTTGCCAGCCACGCTGTGGAGTACTTGGATGCGTGTGATGGAGCATTGTCCTGCATGAAAATCATGTTTTTCTTGAAGGATGCAGACTTCTTCCTGTACCACTGCTTGAAGAAGGGGTCTTCCAGAAACTGGCAGTAGGACTGGGAGTTGAGCTTGACTCCATCCTCAACCCGAAAAGGCCCCACAAGCTCATCTTTGATGATACCAGCACAAACCAGTACTCCACCTCCACCTTGCTGGCGTCTGAGTCGGACTGGAGCTCTCTGCCCTTTACCAATCCAGCCACGGGCCCATCCATCTGGCCCATCAAGACTCATTCTCATTTCATCAGTCCATAAAACCTTAGAAAAATCAGTCTTGAGATATTTCTTGGCCCAGTCTTGACGTTTCAGCTTGTGTGTCTTGTTCAGTGGTGGTCGTCTTTCAGCCTTTCTTACCTTGGCCATGTCTCTGAGTATTGCACACCTTGTGCTTTTGGGCACTCCAGTGATGTTGCAGCTCTGAAATATGGCCAAACTGGTGGCAAGTGGCATCTTGGCAGCTGCACGCTTGACTTTTCTCAGTTCATGGGCAGTTATTTTGCGCCTTGGTTTTTCCACACGCTTCTTGTGACCCTGTTGACTATTTTGAATGAAACACTTGATTGTTCGATGATCACGCTTCAGAAGCTTTGCAATTTTAAGAGTGCTGCACCCCTCTGCAAGATATCTCACTATTTTTGACTTTTCTGAGCCTGTCAAGTCCTTCTTTTGACCCATTTTGCCAAAGGAAAGGAAGTTGCCCAATAATTATGCACACCTGATATAGGGTGTTGATGTCATTAGACCACACCCCTTCTCATTACAGAGATGCACATCACCTAATATGCTTAATTGGTAGTAGGCTTTCGAGCCTATACAGCTTGGAGTAAGACAACATGCATAAAGAGGATGATGTGCTCAAAATACTCATTTGCCTAATAATTCTGCACTCCCTGTGTATATATATATATATATATATATATATATATATATATATATATATACACAGTGGGGAAAATAAGTATTTGAACACCCTGCTATTTTGCAAGTTCTCCCACTTGGAAATCATGGAGGGGTCTGAAATTGTCATCGTAGGTGCATGTCCACTGTGAGAGACATAATCAAAAAAAAAAAATTCCAGAAATCACAATTTATAAATTTTTAACTATTTATTTGTATGATACAGCTGCAAAAAAGTATTTGAACACCTGTCTATCAGCTAGAATTCTGACCCTCAAAGCCCTGTTAGTCTGCCTTTAAAATGTCCACCTCCACTCCATTTATTATCCTAAATTAGATGCACCTGTTTGAGGTCATTAGCTGCATAAAGACACCTGTCCACCCCATACAATCAGTAAGAATCCAACTACTAACATGGCCAAGACCAAAGAGCTGTCCAAAGACACTAGAGACAAAATTGTACACCTCCACAAGGCTGGAAAGGGCTACGGGGAAATTGCCAAGCAGCTTGGTGAAAAAAGGTCCACTGTTGGAGCAATCATTAGAAAATGGAAGAAGCTAAACATGACTGTCAATCTCCCTCGGACTGGGGCTCCATGCAAAATCTCACCTCGTGGGGTCTCAATGATCCTAAGAAAGGTGACAAATCAGCCCAGGACTACACGGGAGGAGCTGGTCAATGACCTGAAAAGAGCTGGGACCACCGTTTCCAAGGTTACTGTTGGTAATACACTAAGACGTCATGGTTTGAAATCATGCATGGCACGGAAGGTTCCCCTGCTTAAATCAGCACATGTCAAGGCCCGTCTTAAGTTTGCCAATGACCATTTGGATGATCCAGAGGAGTCATGGGAGAAAGTCATGTGGTCAGATGAGACCAAAATAGAACTTTTTGGTCATAATTCCACTAACCGTGTTTGGAGGAAGAAGAATGATGAGTACCATCCCAAGAACACCATCCCTACTGTGAAGCATGGGGGTGGTAGCATCATGCTTTGGAGGTGTTTTTCTGCACATGGGACAGGGCGACTGCACTGTATTAAGGAGAGGATGACCGGGGCCATGTATTGCGAGATTTTGGGCAACAACCTCCTTCCCTCAGTTAGAGCTTTGAAGATGGGTCGAGGCTGGGTCTTCCAACATGACAATGACCCGAAGCACACAGCCAGGATAACCAAGGAGTGGCTCTGTAAGAAGCATATCAAGGTTCTGGCGTGGCCTAGCCAGTCTCCAGACCTAAACCCAATAGAGAATCTTTGGAGGGAGCTCAAACTCCGTGTTTCTCAGCGACAGCCCAGAAACCTGACTGATCTAGAGAAGATCTGTGTGGAGGAGTGGGCCAAAATCCCTCCTCCAGTGTGTGCAAACCTGGTGAAAAACTACAAGAAACGTTTGACCTCTGTAATTGCAAACAAAGGCTACTGTACCAAATATTAACATTGATTTTCTCAGGTGTTCAAATACTTCTTTGCAGCTGTATCATACAAATAAATAGTTAAAAAAAATCATACATTGTGATTTCTGGATTATTTTTTTTTTTGATTATGTCTCTCACAGTGGACATGCACCTACGATGACAATTTCAGACCCCTCCATGATTTCCAAGTGGGAGAACTTGCAAAATAGCAGGGTGTTCAAATACTTATTTTCCCCACTGTATATATATAATTTTATATAGTATTTAATTCTTTTCCCTTTTTTTTTTTTTTTTAAACAGTGTATTCACATAAAGGGAAAATAAAAAACTCAAGCATGACCCTTCTACCCATGCTCATCCCCTGTCCCTCTTTCTTCCCCCCCTTCCTCTTTCTTATCCCCTCCCCCCCCCCCCAGTCTCTCGGTTCATTCTACCTTTCGGTCCTGTCCTCTGCTTTTGCGTATTATTGCTCTATTATTTCCATGATCTTACCTATCTATTTCTGATATTGCCTGTGCAAATTTTCCTGAGGTTTTAAATAATCTCCATTGTTCCCATGCTATTCTATTTCTACTTCCAACTTCTTCTCCCAGGTCCATCCTTCTCAGATATTCCATCTCCGAAACGTAGTCAACTCGGTGTATCCAATCTTTTATGGTTGGTCTCTGTGGGTGTAGCCAATTTTTGTGGATAAGGCCCTTTGCTCCATTAAGCAACACCGGGACCAATGTCATTCCGTACCTTTTTTTTGGCCCTTCGGTTCCATGGAACAGACAGGTCAAGGGGTTTCGTGGGACCTTTTTGCCTGTAATTTCCTCTATGTATTATAGAACCTCTTTCCAGTACTCCTGTATTCTCGGGCAGTCCCACCATACATGCATTGTGGTCCCTACTTGGTTGCATTTCCTCCAGCACAGAGCAGAATTGGTTTGGGTGTATTTTATTCATTTTGTCCGGTGTCCGGTGCCAACGCATCATGCATTTATAGTTAACTTCAATTGTGTTTGATATCAGTTGCATAATTAAACACAGCGACTATCATGAGTGAATCCTCTATCCTTTCCCCTATGTCTTGTCCCCACTTTTCTACGCATGTCAATGTTCCCTTTGTCTCTAGGTCTGTCAGTATCCCATATAGGGCTGCAATTCCATGTTGTAATGGTTTTCCTGTGGAACATAATTTTTCTATTGAATTCAGTGCTTTAACGTCTTTTATCGGTGATAATATTGTGCTCACAAAGTGCTTTAATTGAAAATATTCCCAGTCGCTTAACTGTTGGACCCCTTCCTGTGCTTGAATATCATTTTTAGACCTTATTTTCCCTGATGTGACTATTTCCCCTAGTCTTTTACTACCTAAATTCTTACCCATTCTTGTCTTATTCCCGGGTGGGAAACATTTTGTGCCGGCTAGTGGGATTAACGAGGAGTTATATTCCCATTTTTCCTGCTTAAATAATATGTCCCATATTTTGAAAACATTCTTCGTTATACTGTGTGAATCTGTGCCTATTTTTCTAAATTTAGGTGGAATCCAAACATTTGAGTTTAATTGTGTTGAACTTATATCACCTTCCATCTGTGCCCATTTCTTTTGAGTGTTTATATTTGTCCATTTCACTAACCTTGCTAGGATTACGGCTTGGTAATAACTTTTTATATCGGGGAGCGCAAGTCCCCCCTCTTTTTTTTTTTTCGGGTAAGGGTTGAATAGTTCACTCTGGATTTTTTGCCCTGCCAGATATATTTTAAGATTATAGTTTTTGTTATCTTAAAAAAGCTTTGTGGGATTTTAATTGGGAGCATTTGGAACTTGTAAATTATTTTTGGTAAAACCATCATTTTAAATGCATTAATCCTCCCTACCCAAGAGATCGGTCTCTTTGCTAGGTTTTTAAATCTTGTTTTATTTTGTTAACTAGTGAGATATAGTTGGCCTCATATAGTCTATCTTCTCTGGGTGTAATCCTTATTCCTAAGTATGTTAATGACTTTTTTTTCCCCACTTGAATGGGAATGCTCTCTGTAGGTCTGTTTCTTCTGATGTCTCTATTCCCAAGTTCAGAATTACCGTTTTTATGGGATTTATTTTAAAGTTAGAAAGTTCCCCGTATTTTCTTATTTCCTCCATTACAATGGGCAGGGAGAGTCTGGGCTTAGTCACATATAGGAGTATATCATCTGTGTACGCAGCCACCTTATGCTCCTCCTCACCCACTCTCACTCCCCCTATATCCGAGTTGTTTCTTATCTTGGCCAGTAGTGGTTCCAAAGATAATACATACAGGAGGGGCGAGAGTGGGCAACCCTGTCTTGTTCCATTCATCATTTCTAGCACAGTCGACACACTCCCGTTGACCTTTACTCTTGCCATCCGAAAGTTGTACAGATTACCCACCCATTTCATAAACCTAGGTCCCAGTCCTGTATTTTGCAGGGTTTCCACCATCGTTCTCAAGCTGTTATTCCTGGCCCTCTGTCCCTTTTTCTGAACCCCGTCTGGTCTGCATTAATTAAGTCCGGCATGAATGTCTTTATCCTCGTTGCCAGTATCTTTGCAAATATCTTTATGTCGGCATTTAAAGCGGAGCTCCACCCAGGAAAACAACATTTTCCCATGTTGTTTAAAAAAATTAAATAAACACCTGAAAAAAAAAATACTCACCCGAAATACCTGTTGCTATGCGGAAGTCCGTAATCTGCCTCTTCCACTCCGCGGTGCCTCTTCTTCTTGTTCTTCTCCTTGTGAATGGGGCGCGCTGCTTTCTGGGAACTGTGTGTGTTCTCAGAGAGCAGCGCGCCCATTCACAAGCCAGCGTGAGACTCACGCAGGCGCAGTAGAAAATGGGCAGTGAAGCCGTACGGCTTCACTGCCTGTTTCCCATAGTGTGAATGGTGGCGCGGGACCCGGAGCGATCGTGGGACCGGCATCGGGGGGCCCATCAGCGCGGGCAAGTAGGACAAGGTAAGTGTCCTTATTTAAAGTCAGCAGCTACACTGTTAGTAGCTGCTGACTTTAAAAAAAAAAAATCGCGGCTGGAGCTCCGCTTTAATAATGCAATTGGACGATAGCTGGAGCAAAGAGTGCTATCTTTTCCCGTTTTGGGGATAATTGAGATATTGGCAAGGAGAGATTCTTTCCTTATAGCTTCCTTATCTCCCAATTTATTACAATATTTGCACATCTCTGGGACCAAGAGTTCTTTGAATTTTTTGTAATACTTAATCGGTAGTCCATCTGGGCCATCTGGGCCTGAGCTCTTTCCTCTGGGTGTTTCTTGTATAGCTTGATTTATTTCCCCCTGCGTTATTGGGTCTTCTAGAAGTTCAGCGTTTTCTTGAGTCAGCTTTGGTAGGTTAGCTTCCTCGAGGTATTCCCTAATTTTTGTTCCTGTGTTTCTCCCCTTCTAATAGAATACAGTGCACTATAAAAAGTCTGAAAGGCCTCAGCAATTTCAGACGTTTTATATTTTATCTGCCCTACTTGATTTTTATTTTTTTCAATGTAATTTTATGTTTCTTTTTTCTTTTGAGATCCTGGCCAGATATTTCCCTGGTTTATTCCCCTATTAATATGTTTCTTTTGCTATGTTTTTAAATATATTTCTAGTTTCTAGTTCCATCAAATCTCTGAGTTGGGCCCTTTTAATTACTATTTCCTGATATACTTCTTTCTCCTAGATTTTTATGTTTGTATTCCAGGTCTTGTAACTCACTTATAATGTTTTTTTTGTTTGCTTCTCTTGCCTTTTTCTTCCCTGCCCCTATGGAAATAAACTTTCCCCTAATGCATGCCTTGTGTGCTTCCCATATAGTCGCAGTGCTGACATCCGGTGTATTGTTTACAGCAAAAAAATGCTCAATTTCTTTTTTTGCTATGTCACAGACTTCTTTATCATCAATCAAATCTTCATTTAGATTCCACATCCCCTTTCTTTGTTCTATCTCCGGAAAGTGTATTCTCACCATTGCCGGGGCGTGGTCTGAAATTGTTTTATTTACATATTCCAGTACTCCATGGTCTACCATTATATAATCTAATCTTGAGTACATATTATGTACAGAAGAATAGTATGTATAATCCCTTTTGTTTTTGGGTTTGCGATTCTCCAGGGGTTGGTGGGTACACACGACGCCCTATCCAGATGATGTTCCAGTGAGAGGTTAAAGTCACCTGCCAAAACTACATAGCCTTGCTTAAAGTCCATTAATACATTTAGAATCTTCTTAAGATATTTTTGGGGTTGTTTGTTTGGGCAGTATATGTTAGCCAGCGTATATTTTTTCCCTTGTAGGGTCCCTCTTAGGAACAAATATCGACCATCTGGGTCAACTCTCTTTTCTTTCATCTTGAAACTGATATTTTTCCCTATCCCTATGGCGAGCCCCCTAGATCTTTTCTGAGGGGAATCTCCATAGTACCATGATGGGACTGCCCGAGAACAGAGTCTAACACCGGAATCGGCGGTTATATGTGTCTCTTGAAGGAAAACTATTTCTGCGGAATATCTTTCGATTTAGTTTAAAACCATATGTCTTTTCCCTGGGGAGCAAAGGCCTCTTACATTATAGGTGGTAAAATTTACATTAGACATATTTTTTTCTTTTTCACCATCTTTTCTCTTTTCTGACAGATAACCGATCCTGAATTCCTTTCCTTCCCTTCTAACCCCCCCCCACCAGCCCCCCCTATTCAGCCTTACCCCCCTTCGCTTCCTCCCCCACCCCTTTTGCCTTGATGGAACCTTGACCCTAAGGTCTTGTTATGAAGCATCTCCTCTTGCACCCTCTTTGTGCTCTTATGCTCCATTCCTTGAGGCGGAGTACAATTAACCACGGCCTTATCTCCCCTGTTTCCAGAGGATTGACCCCAAGGTAGTCGCGTATTCCGGCCCCTGGGTCTCACCTTTCATGTTAAACCTAGTTTTGCTGATCCCCATTGTACTCCCTCGTCCCCGCTGTTGATTTGTTGTTCTTTAGCTCCCATTAATCACTTCTGATCACCTCTGTGGATCATTGCATTTGAGGATGGTTTTTAGTAATCGATGGTAATATTTGTATACGAGTTTACGAGCAGTAGGGACACAGTGATACACCATGGGACACCACCAAAGAAGATGGGGGGAAAAAAATAATACATATGTCTCTCCGTCGAGTGAAGGTGCTAAGGTTCTGCTTTCTTGGTGCTAGGTCTGCTTTTTATCCGGACTATGAATCCCACTGGTCTCACCAAAACTTCCGTGCGTACGGAGATGGAAAGAAGAAAGAAAAAAACCTTCATGTTCTATTTCCACTCCACATCCCAAAAATGTAACTCTACATTACGTTGCATTAATCATCCTAAGAGCCACTTTAAACTGTTGGAGTCTTGGCTGTCTGCCTTTTTGGGTCCAGGATTTTTTTTTTCTTTGACAGTTTGATTGCTAATTAAAGGAGGATTTCAATAAAAAAAGAGGATAGAGTCAGTTGGATAGGGAATACCCATCTGGATAGCATGTTGTTTTATGGTTCTAAATTTTACTTTCTTTCCATGCTCTTTATCAGTGTCTCTATATTTCCTCTTTTTTTTCCTCTCCCCCTAGCTGGTGCCCACACATGTATCGCACATAGCATGCAACATTCTCATTATCAGTGAAGCCAGGGCATACTCACAATCTTTGTTGCTTTTGAAGCCATAGGCATGATGTTGACGTCGCTGATTTGGTGTGAGTTTTATTATTTACTTACGTTTGCTGTTTTGCTAGCTTTTCTAAAGTTGCCTCCAGAAGATGCTATTATTTTACCTCCTGCAGGTGGAGTGCAGAGCGGATGAGCGGCCCACAAGGGGGGCCTAGGGGGTTCCCTGTATTCCCGAGGCTTCCCCGCAGCTCTCCGAGTTTATTGAGGAATCCGTCCTTCAGAGTGATCGCGACTGAGCGATCCCACGCCGTCTCTCCCCCAGGCGTTCCGACCGCCACTCGTCCCACCGCTGATCTCTGGACGCTCTCCACGTGGAGCGTTTACGTTAGGTGCTGCCGCTGCTGCAAAGCACGTTCCTCCCGTCCAGCAGGATCCTCGCGGGGCTACGCCGCAGGTAGGTAGGGGTGGGAGACCGGGTGTGGAGGGGCACCTCAACGGGAGGTGGGGACGGCGCCGAAGCCGACGGAGCACTTAATTTCAGCGTCGGTGAGATCCTGCTGGCCGGTGCACACTTCTAACCACCTCGGCGTGCGGCCCGCGCCATCCTAGACTCCTCCCTCCCCAGCCCTCTTCTGCCCACTTGACCCTGTCTTTTAATTGTATTTGATCATCTCTGCAGTTTTTACTTTTTGCGCTATAAACAAAATAAAGCGACTATTTTGAAAAAAAAACACTGGGCCAGATTCACGTACATCTGCGCATTATTGGACCGGCGTAGCGCACCGCATTTACGTTAGACTGGCGCAATGTAGCGGCGCAATCACCCTATTCTCGTCGGTTTTGCGCAGAAATTTGCGCCTGCGCAACGTTATTCAGAGGCGCAAGGCGGAGTAATTCAAATTGGGAAGGACGTGGGCGTGTTACCTTGAAATGAGCCGTGACCCCATGCAAATGAAGGGCCGGCCGGCTCGCGCATGCGCGCTTGAAGCAGACCATGGTCAGCACCTCTGTGCGCATGTTCACAACTCGGGAATGGCGCAATCAGTGAAATTGGAAGTGGACTAGGGCAACTTAGTGAACTACGCAGACAGCATAGATAGACAGACACAAACGCACTTCCTTTGCAAAAGTACATCCCTTTGTATCCCTTCCTATACAGCAAGGTGCTTTTGTTCTGTTGTTTATTAGCGTTTGTTTGTTTGTTTGTGACGTGTCTTTCAGATATTTGGGGACTGTTTTGCAGAGTGATTTTTGTCTTTTATGTGTTTTCTTTGTTGTTATTTTGTTTAAATTATATTTTTGCTGGGCATTTTTTATTTTTGCTGGTACATTTTTTTTGTTTTTTTGGTTCTGTTTGTGTATGATTTGGGAATGTGGGGGTGACATTCCTGCCGGAAAAGGGGTGTCACCCTCATTTGAGAAGTGATCCCCAGGTCCGTGTGAATGGTGTATGAATGTACAGTGACATAATTGGAGCTGTGGCATGGCGTTGCTGCTCACAAGTCCTGCATGGTGGGCTTGTGCCAATCCAATGTGATGAGGATGTGATGTGTCTGTGCTAGGGACCACAGTGGTGTGCATGCATGCATTCTCATTGTGCCATGATTAATGTGTGTGTTTTAACGTGCAAAGATGCCTAATGTGAGCTGGCTCCTGGCTGCTCTTCCCTCAGAAGACGGGGTAGCCTTGGTTATGGTTAGGGGGTGTTCCGTATAGGAGTCATGAGATGGGGTCCCAGTGCATATGCAGAGTCACCCTGAAGGGAGAAGACAGGAGGATGTTAGTAGTGCATGTGCCCCTTGTGATTTCAGCATCATGGGGGGGGACAGTCATGCCTGCCACCCATGTCACTCACCAACCAGCCAGCTGTCCCCATACATGTTCTGTTTGAAATCTGTGGGGATGGGGCTATGATTGTATATGTAGCTGTCATGGGTGGTGTCATGTGTTGGGCTCCTGCAGGGTTGTGGTTAATTACATGATGGCATGAGGGGTGAATCTGAAGATGCGAGACACCTCAGAATCACTCATGCCAAAGATGTCTATGCGTGTGTGATATATCAAGTGAAGAGTGAGGGGCTTGTATCAGATTAGATTATTATATCCATCAAGGTTTTAAAGGGCTATTGAAAGATAGTGAGACCGTGTTTGTAATTTGTATGTATGTTATGTATTGATGTATATATGTATGTATATTTTTTGTAAAAATGTTTCTTAAAGCAAAGAAAAATTTATTGTAAAAAAAAAAAAATCCTCTCCCGTGCCCTCCTCCGTGCCCTCCTCCTTCTTTGCTCATCTAAAGTCAGTAGTATAGCTATGAGCATGGATGCCACTGGCATGTTGGCATACAGATTGTTGTGCAACACGTGTGACTGCTCAGCTCCTCACTAACAGTGTTGCTTTCTCTGACATGTAGACGAATTCTCTAATTTTACACCACCTTTTATATGGTCTAATTTTAGACAGGCCGTGCAGCTGTTGCGCACAGCGCGTAGCCTGCGCTGCACCAATGTTCTTTTGTGGATCCCCGTAACTCCCTCATTAGCATATTTGAATAGCAAATCAATGGTGTGTCTAGCGCAGTTTTGCGCAGACGGATGCGCCTGTCTATCGAAATTACGCCGGTCCAAAAAAAGTAGATTTCTTGCGTATCTCGTTTTGGGGATGCGGAGTATCGAAACGCATGTGCAAATTTAGACTTCCGCGCATCTCCTGTTACGCAGGCGTAATCGCTCTGTGAATCTGGCCCACAATATCTTTTAGATTTTGATATAATAAATTTCGCAATTTCTTTTCTTCAGTTTAGGCCGATATGTCGCAATAAGCGTATATTGATTGGTTTGCGCAAAAGTTATATTGTCTGCAAAATAGGGGATATATTTATGGAATTTTTTTTTTTACTAGTAATGGTGGTGATCTACGATTTCTATCAGTACTGCGATATTAACCACTTTAGCCCCGGACCATATTGCTGTCCAAAGACCAGAGCACTTTTTGTGATTCGGCACTGCGTTGCTTTAACTGACAATTGCACGGTCGTGTGATGTGGCTCCCAAACAAAATTGGCGTCCCTTTTTCCCACAAATAGAGCTTTCTTTTGGTGGTATTTGATCATCTCTGCGGTTTTTATTTTTTGCGCTATAAACAAAAATAGAGCGACTATTTAAAAAAAATGCAATATTTTTTACTTTTTTCTGTAATAAATATCCCCCCAAAAAATATTAAAAAACTTTGTTTTCCTCAGTTTAGGCCGATACGTATTCTTCTACATATTTTTAGTTAAAAAAAAAATCGCAATTAGCATTTATTGATTGGTTTGCGCAAAAGTTATAGCGTTTACAAATAGGGGGTAGTTTTATGGCATTTTTTTTTTTTTTACTAGTAATGGCGGTGATCAGCGTTTTTTTTTCAGTACTGCCACACTATGGCGGACACTTCGGACACTTTTGACACATTTTTGGGACCATTGGCATTTTTTTAGCGATCAATGCTATAAAAATGCATTGTATTACTATAAAAATGCCATTGGCAGTGAAGGGGTTAACACTAGGGGGCAGGGAAGGGGTTAAGTGTGTTCCTGGTGTGTTCTAACTGTATTGGGGGGGGTGGACTCACTAGGGGAAATCACTGATCTTCTGTTCATGCAGTGTATGAACAGAAGATCAGCGTTTTCCCCGCTGACAGGAACGAGAGCTTTGTGTTTACCCGCCGGGTACGCGCGCGGGACTCGGGGGCGAGTGGGGGGGGCGCGTGTGTAAATATCACTGCCAGGGAAGGGGTTACTTAACACTAGGGAATGATCATGATCGAGGGGTTAACTGCGTTTCCTAGGGCCTAGTGTGTGTTCTAACTGTGGGCGGAGGGGACTCCTAGCTTGTAGGAACTTGCGATCTGCATTTCCTCTCAGAACAGAACAGGGATGTGTGTGTTTACACACACAAATGTTCCTGTTCTGCCCGCGATGGCTCATGGCCAGCGCTCATCGCTACTGTCGGCACCCCCGCAGTGCAGTGGGCGCTTAAACGGACTGACGTACAACTACGATGGTTCGCGGGATTGTGCACACCTGACGTTTTTCTTTACATTAAAGGTTGGCGAACTCAGCTTCATTATTAATATGCCTCCTTGTATACAGGCCCTTTGAGAAGGTCAGTCTGATGTAAAGCTGCATCAGGACGAAGTTGCACAGTGACATTTGATGACGTCACGCACTGTCTCAGTGAAGACTCATGCCGCGTACACACGATCACTTTTTGCGATGAAAAAAAACGATGTTTTCAATCATGAAAAACAATGAAGTTTTTCAAACTTCATTTTCCAAAACGACGTTGCATACACACCATCGTTTTTCTACAAAGCTCTAGCAAAGCGTGGCGACGTACACCACGTTCGATGGCACTCTTATCCATTGAAGCTCCGTCTCATAACTTGTTTAAAAAACGTAGTTTTCAACATCGTTTTGCCCACACACCATCACTTTTTATGACACAAAAAACGACGTTTTGAAAAACGACACAAAAAATTCAAGCATGTTGGAATTTTTTTTGCCCACACATGATCAATTTAAATGACGTTTTAAAAAACGTTGTTTTTTTTTTCATCGCAAAAAACGACCGTGTGTACGCGGCATTAGAGTCTGGAACGCTGCATAGGCGGGTGAAATAATCGGGGCTGTGAAGCACAGAGAGGCATGATAGCAGCAGGATTGTTGTAAGCTGTGTGGATAAGTGAAGCTCATGTTTTTTTTTTTTGAAATTTTTTATTTATCACCAAAAAGGCCAGTCCTCTCGGACCCGCAACATATACATATAACAGTCGAGATAACATCTTTCGTATGTAGGTACAATAATACATGTAAAACTATAGTCACATACACCGTATATCCTCGTTGCAGAAGAATGCAACCAGGGCCCGAAGAGGGCATGATTTTCAAGGCAGAGGGAAGTAATTCGTGACCTAGTGGCGGGGTCCGATCGGTCCGGCCCCCAGATCCGTTTTCCATTTTCAGAGCAGGGAGAGATAGACTAGAGGTTAAAGAGCAATATAGAATAGAGCAGGGAAAGGCATAGTAGAAGGTAGATGGGGGGGGGGGGGGCTGCACGAGCAGGTTTAATACAAAGCGCCTTGAAAGGGCGTAGGGTGTTCCCATTCTGATCTCAGACCGCTTGCCAGGGAGAGCTGGCGTTAGGCCTGTGACTGGGTGGGCGTATGGCAGTCGGTCTCTCTGAGCTTCTGCCCTTCATCCGAGTATTTAAAGAAGTTGTACAACTGCCATGTCTCAGAGTATGTCTCCTGACGCTGTTGGCTGGAGAGGATCAAGTCTTCCATACGACTGATCTCGTCTACCCTATTCAGCCAGAGAGCAATAGTGGGAGGGTGAGGGGACTTCCAGCGGAGAGGCACGCAGGCCCTGGCTGCGTCCAAGAGGTGGCGCACCACTGATTTTTTGTAAGTTCCAGGCGGTATATTAGTTGCCTGTAGAAGAAAGTAAGCCGGGTCGTCTGGTATTACGTACCCCGTAAACTTTTGGGTAATCCTGCGTACCTCTCCCCAGAAACCCCTGACCTTTGGGCAGGACCAAAACACATGAAGCAGAGTACCCTTGTCTTGTTGGCATCTCCAGCAAGTGTCGGTAGTGTTGGGGAATAGTTTATTCAGGAGATCCGGTGTTCTGTACCAGCGGGTGAGAACCTTGTAGTTCGTCTCCTGAGTTTTCGCGCATAGAGATGATCTATGTGCGAAGCGCAGTATGGTCTGTTTTTCAGTGGGCGAGAATTGTGTGTTTAATTCTCTTTCCCATTTTGTCAGAGCCGGTATCTGATAGTCCCGAGTGGGGGCGATCAGCATGGCATATAGAAGGGACAGGGCGTGTGGGAGCACTCCCGTCCCTCCGCACAGCTCCTCCAACTCTGTCAATGGTACCTGTCCGGTCGGGGGGGGCGGGATGGTGCTCAGGAAATGAGTCAACTGGTTTGCCCTTAAAAAGTCAAGGCGGTAGTCGCCTTCCGGGTCTGTCAATTCCGATGCAGATTTTCACTGTCCCCCTGAGCTAAAGTGTGATGCCTGATAGAGGCCCTCCTTCCCGAGGTCCAGGAACTTCCTATCTTGTAAGCCCGGGTCGAATAGTGGGTGTCCAATGATGGGTCTAAGGGGGGAGTCTCTGGAGGACAGGGAAAGCCGGTCAAAAAGATCGGAGCATACCCTAACCGTGGTCCCCACGAGAGGGTGGCGTGTAAGTGAGGGAGGGAGCGAGGCTGAGCACCACGGGGCGCGACGTAAGGGAATCTCGGTCTGGCTCTGTTCAACCTGTGTCCACAACTTATTGTGTCCATGTCGGCACCAGTCAATTAGTCTAACCAGGTGTGTTGAGCGATAATATGTCTGGATGTCCGGTAGGGCTAGGCCTCCTTGTAGTTTGGTAGGGGGGGGATCTTTCTGCATATCCGCGACTTTTTCCCCGCCCAGAGAAATTGATTGAACGTGGAGTGAATCTGTCTAAAGTAGCTTCCCGGGATGGAGATCGGGAGGGCCTGCAGGAGGTACAGGAATTTGGGCAGTATTGTCATCTTTAAGATGTTGCACCTGCCCATCCAGGAATGTAGTCCCCCAGTCCACTGAGTCAATAGTCTCCGAACTTCTGTCAAGAGGGGGGGGAAATTCAACTGGAATAGTCGTGTAAGTGTAGGGGGGATGTATGTCCCTAAGTATTTCAGAGCTACTGCTGTCCATTTTAGGTTGAACCCAGCTTTAAGCTGGGCTAGCTGTCGCTGTGGGATCCCTATGCCCATGGCCTCTGACTTTGTAAAGTTAATTTTTAAATTGGAGAGCCTACCGTAAGTCTCAAATTCCTGGAACAGGGCCGGGAGGGAGGTATCGGGTTCCGTAAGGGTGAAAAGCAGGTCATCCGCGTATGCGGAGACTTTGTAGTGAGCCTTTGCAGTGAGAATACCTTTAATGTCGGGGTTTATCCGCACGTGGCACAGGAAAGGCTCCAGCGACAGTGCGAACAGGAGAGGCGACAGGGGGCATCCCTGTCTCGTCCCGTTGGTTATTGGGAATGGATCTGACAGTACCCCATTGGCCCTCACCCTTGCCGTCGGACCGTCGTAGACTGCCGTTACCCAATTCCTCATCCTGTCACCCAGGCCTATGTGTTCTAGAGTAGACATCATAAACTGCCAGTCTACCCGGTCAAATGCCTTTTCGGCATCCGTCCCTACAAACAGGCTAGGGGTTTTACTGGAGGAGACCATGTGTAGGAGGTTGAGCACTTTAATAGTTTTGTTTTCACGGGCCTCTCTGGTAGGCACGAAGCCTACCTGGTCTAGGTGTATCAGAGACGGTATATGTCTCTGGAGTCTGGATGCCAGGATTTTAGTGAACAGTATGATGTCTGTGTTAAGGAGGGAAATGGGACGGTAGCTACCGCAGAGGGCTGGGTCTTTGTCGGGTTTCAAGATCACAGATATTTGGGCTTGTAATGTGGTGGCGTGGAAGGATGTCCCCGAGCCTAGTTCATTGAACAGCTTCGCCATATGCTGTCCCACCGATGGCAGCACCGCTTTGTAGTATGCTATGGTGAGGCCATCAGGGCCAGGGGCCTTGCCCGGTTTGGCGCTTTTTAGTGCGAGCTGGATTTCTGATAATGTAATGGGAGCCTCTAGATTATCCCGGTCTTCAGTGGACAGGGAGGGCATAAGGGATGTGGCGATATAATCCCGTAACAAGTCTCGGGGGACGGGGGGCTTAGCCAAATTATACAGGGAGCTGTAAAATTGTCTAAACTCACGTGAAATCTGCTGTGGGGTGGACTGTTTTTGCCCTTTTGAGGATTGCACGTGCGGGATATATGAGGCTAAACGACGCGAGCGCAGTGCGTTAGCCAACAACTTGCCGCATTTGTTGCCCGATTCGTAAGTGTAACGTCGACAGGTCTGAAGTGCCGCTTTGGCTTTAAAGTGCAAGAGGTCCGTGACCTGTGAGCGGATGACATCCAGTTCCGCTCCGGTCTGCCTGTTCGGGCTTATTTTGTGTGTGGATTCTAGGCCCTGCAGTCTAGTAAGGAGTGAGTTCAGTTGTGCTGAACGCTCCTTTTTCAGCCGCGCGCCGTGTTTAATAAGCACCCCCCGGATCACCGCTTTATGGGCCTCCCATATCACCCCCGTGTCACTGTCAGGGGAACTATTAGTAGTGAAGTAATGTCCTAATTCTGTGGTGATCTCTGTCATGACGTCGGTATTTTGCAAAAGACCTTCGTTCAAGCGCCATACTGGTCTCTGACCGCCGTTAAGATCGGAGATAGAGTACTTCAAGGTAACTGGGGCGTGGTCTGACCACGTAATTGAGCCAATGGCAATGTCCCGGATCGCATCTAGTTGTCCGTGTGGGATAAGGAAGTAGTCAAGTCTTGAATACGTTTGGTGTGGTTTGGAGAAGAAAGTGTAGTCTCTATCTCCAGGGTGTAAGAGGCGCCAGGCATCTATCAGTTGCATTGAATTTAGGGTAGTGTCAATTCGTTTCCGCGTGTCTCGGGTTAGGGAGGTCTTCCCGGTGGACGTGTCTTCAGTCGGGATCAAGGATATATTCAGGTCTCCCCCTAGTATCAGATGGCCCTCCATAAAACGTCGGAGCTGTGCCAGGGTTTTCTTAAGGAAAACGTCCTGTTGGGCATTGGGAGCATAGAGGTTGGCAAATGTCACCGTCCTATCTCCCACCCTGCCCTTTAGAAAGAGGAAGCGTCCCTCATTGTCTGCCAGGGTGTCCAGGGGAGTCCAGGGCACCCCCGCAGAGATAAGAATAGAGACTCCCCTAGACTTAGCCTCTGTATATTGGGAGTGATGTGTCGTGGGGTAGAACCTGTTTTTCAGAAGCGGTAGGTTGGACTTCTTAAAATGTGTCTCCTGAAGGAGTATCACATCCGCTCTCATGCGACGCATGTCTTGCAGTAGCATGCGCCTTTTTTCAGGGGTGTTAAGGCCCTTGACGTTAAAAGAAACTACCGTAAGCAGGTCCATGCTCGTGCAGTGGTGGGGAGGGGGGAGGGTGAGCGGATATGTCAGGGTGGGGGGTGGCGTCCGCCTCCCCACAGTAGTGCAGGGTGGCGGGCCGGAGTAGGGAGGGAGGGTGAGGTGTGGGGGGGAGGTGGGTGGGGGGGGTTGATGGAGTAGGAAGAGAAAGGGAGGTATTTGGAAGAGATAGAGAAAGAGCTCAAAGGGAAGGCTCCAGGTGGGGCCTCCAAGAAGCTTCTACTAATATAGCTAAATCAGCTATAAGCACTCTCTGGAAAATTCCCAGGAATCGAGCGCGACCCTAATTGGGGGGTATGGGCTAGACAGGGGAGGGCAACGAGCCCCCGACCCTCTCCACCCAGCCCCGGCCAAACACTGTATAGCGTAAAATATCACATATTAACTTTAACATAAACCGGCATTATACATCACAGATATTAACAACAGTGGAACCAGTAACCATAGGAACAATTTAAATATAAGTACTTAAGTGAGGCAACATGGTGCAGAAAGTGCAAACAAATTATCCCGGGGTGTCACCAGCCCAGGGCCCCGGGCGTATTCCCCCTGAGGTCAAGAGCCGGCCCACCCACCAGGCCCCAAGCCCCCCACCACCCCCACCCGGCAAGCAACCCACCCCCCCAGACAGCCATCAAAGTGGATGCAAACGATAAGGGTGACCCCTCCGCGTGTAAACATAGCCCCCAACCAGGAACCCCCCCATCACCCCCACATCACCGGTTCACGTGTCTCCCTCCATGCAAGGAAGTGCCAAACCTGAGCTCTGTAGCCTTAGTTCCGTGTGTCCCGATCGTAGCCTCAGCTTGTAGGAAAACTGTAGAGATCGCAGTCTCAGTGTCTGCAGGTCTCTCGCAGTGGCTGGGCCGGAGCATCAGGGTGGCTGTCCAGAAGGTAGTAAGGGGGGGCCAGCTCGTATCCCCTGCCTAGTCAGGGGGGCACGCTCCGCCGGGCGGTCTCAGAGCCAGGGATGGGGGGGGGAACCCCCAAATCATCTGGGGGGGGGGAGAAATATAAAAAAAAGAAAAATATATATAAAAAAAAAAAAAAAAAGGGAAAAGAAAAAAGGGGGGGGGGGCCCTCCAGGAGCAGTTTAACAGGCAATGTCCCGGTAGCGGGGCGGCCACGAACGTTGCGGGCAGGAGATAGAGGGGGGGCAGCTCCTCCGCGGGGGTCACATCTGGCGTATGGCAGTCTCCAGGTGTTCCGGCGAGGGGATAGGGCAAGTGTCCGATGGAGGCGCTGCGCGGCAGGGATGGCGAGTAACCCGGGGCAGGAGACCTAAATGTGCGGCCTATGGCCTACTCACGTGCCGCTTCGCCTCGGGCTGAGTTCCGTCATCGCCTGCCCCGCTGTGGTCGTGGCACAAAAGGCCCTCTGTAGGCTGGAGCTCCCGAACGACCCGTCTGGCGGGGAAAAAACTGGAGCCAATCCGGTACTTGAATTGGGTCTGAGCCCAGGAAACGAAAGAGGGCTGGCAGGTCCGACGCGGTCTGAAGGGTGAAGGCTCCTGCTTCTTTCCGGAAGGTGACTGCCAGTGGGTATCCCCAGCGGTATGTGTGTCCTGTTTGCCTGGCTAGCTCCAAGAGGGGTCGTAGCAGTGCCCTTCGGCGCAGGGTCGCTCTGGAGAGATCTGGCAGGATCCTGATCTGCGCTCCCTCTGCCTCAATGTCCCCCAGGTCCCAGGCTCTACGGAGGATGGCCTCTTTCTGGCTGTAGCGGTGTAGGCGGCACACTATATCGCGCGGCCTATCCTGGTTTGTAGGCTTAGGCCCGAGCGCTCTATGCGCCCTGTCCAGCAGGATCACCGCCTCCGGGTCCTCCAGAACATCGCGGAAGATCCTGGTCACTTTGGCCCCGACATCTTCTGCATCCACCGATTCGGGCACACCGCGGAGCCTCAGGTTACAGCGGCGGCTCCTGTCCTCCACATCTTCTAAATGGAGCTGTAAAGTAATGGCCGCTTCACGATGCTGGTCTCGGGACTGCTCTAACGCTGCCACCCGTTCCGCCAGGGAGGACACGGACTCCTCACCCGAGGCCACTCGGTCGGTAAGTGTGGAGACCTCTCCTCTGACCTCCTGTATGTCCCTTCTATGTGTCTCCTCCAGCTTCAGTATCAAGGCCTCGATGTCCGTTCTGGTGGGCAAGGCCTGAAGCAGGGCCTTAATGTCCGGGTCCATGCCAGCCGGCACAGATGCCTGAAGGGCAGACATTCCCTCCAGGTGGGGGTCCTCCAGGGGCTCCCGGAGGGATGGAAAGCAGTCTTCCGATCCGCTGGGACTTGGCTCCTGCAATTGTGGGTCCTCTGCAACCTCACGTGCGGGGCCTCGTGTCTCCGGTAGGCCCAGGTCAGAGGGGGTCTCCTGTAAGGCCTTAAAATATTTCTGTATTTCTCCCGTGGTCTTCCCGGCAGGGGTACCTTTCGTTGCTGCTCTGGTCCCGTATCTTTTGTTAGGGTTCATGCCGGTTTAAAGGCGTTATTTGGCCGAAATTGGGGGATCAGGCCGGGAGCTCAGATGGAAAGCAGCTTCACTCAGCCATGTCCAGGCCACGCCCCTCTGAAGCTCATGTTTTAAAGATGCTTTTATTAGAAATACATTTTAATTTTTTTTACGGTAAGGTACTATGGGAGCTTTTCTTTCTGACATTTAAGACATTTCATGACCTGAACAAGCAGATAACCTGGGAGCCAAGCTGTACACCAGGAGGTATATTATTGTAGCACAGCACTACCCCTGAAGGAGCTGCTGGTTTGTTTTGGGTGGCATGTTACCTCTGTAGCTCTGCTGTCTAGGGTACTTGATAAGAGTTGTAGTAAAAGGAATGTCCACACAACAGGTGTCTTTTCTGTGCTTTTATTACCCAGCCGGGTAAAAACGATTAAATGGTAGAAAGGTGAAGGGATAGCAAATAGGAGACAGCAGATTCAGGTGTAACTGAATACGGGAAACAGTCCTGCTTCCAACGACACTTTACTTTGCCACCCCAGCCGAAGTGGGTATAGCGCACCTGGACAGGCCTCTCTCACCAGCCTGGAAGCCAGAGTGTCACTCGAACTTGGGATCAAGTCTCTGACACAGACTCTCCCAAAAGAATGGAGACAATTTTTGTCCAGAATCCTCTCTCAGTAGATTCAGCACCCGGATCTCATTCAGGTAGTTTTTTGCAAAAATTAGCAGCTGACAGGCGACCAACATCCAGCCTGTCAGAACCCAGGTTGTCCCCCGATGAATGGAGAGGCCCCTCCTGGAACACCAGCCTCGTGTTTGGTATCCTTCGGACAGACTCCTCATCGGTCAGCTTCCTCCAATTGGACGTACAGCTCGGGACCCCCTCCAGATTTGGGACCCAGTCGATCACTGGGCCCGCACAGCAGATCAATTGCTCCGAGCCAACGTGGTCCCGGAACCAGGAACACTGCTACCCATGCACACCCCGGCCAGGAGGGCCATATGGAGGGGTGTCGTGGAATGGCTACCCCAATGGTGGGCGCCACACGAGAAAGAACCTCGAGCGAATGGCGTCTGCCCTCTTTATACCCCTCCCCAGCATGCACAGTGAGGTGGCCCACCCCCGCCAGGCTGCTAAGGAGTGATATTCAGACACACTTGACCCCACTGCTGCCACCTGCCGTCCGGGGGTGACCGAAGTCCCCGGACAAAAGGATAGCCCACAGTACAGCCAAGCTAGAGCAGAGACCCAAATTTAAACAATCAAACTAGTTCAGAGCTAACTATTTATCTGCAATTCCCCTAAATTTAACATAGCACCGGCTGTGAAAATAGCCAGGCGATACATTATTAAAGTGGTTTGTGTTCTTACTAAAATCCCCAGTGTTATATTAAGTTTTAGGCCAAAGTGTATGCTCACATGACCACCCACTGCTTTCCTCTCATGATCTGAGAATGACAGTGGGAGGCACTGAGAATCCCCTGCTGACATCAGATGGGAGGAGAGCAGAGCGGCGGGCGGTCATGTGAGCGCCGCTCTGAAGGTATAAAGCGGCATATTTGTTATAAAGAACATACACTGGGGCACATAATTTAATCTAACACTGGGGATTCTAGTAAGAAAACTGTTATTTTAGTGGCAGGAGGGGAAGGGCAGAGACTAGCTGACAGACAGGAAGGAGGGAGAGAAAGCGGGATGACGGAGGCACGTAAACTGACCACAGTAATCATGTATCAGCAGCCACAATAAATGTGGTCAGTTTACAGAGGGGAGGGCAGCACCAGGCAGGATTAGACAGGTATTTTATATAATGGAAAGGGACAAATTGCAGCACAAGCACTGTGCCATTATTCATGCTTTAACCACTTATATAGGCGTTGGGCGGTCTCTATTGCAGCAGAGTGGCTCTATTGCACGAAAGAATGTACCTGTATGTAGTTTCATACATGAGATACTGTGGTCTTGCACATACGTGCCAGCTGCATGCAGGGGGAGCACGCGTAAGAGGGTCCGGTGGACGTGATGTTCGCCAGCAACCTGCGATTGCGCCACAGAATGGAGATCTACCTATGTAAACAAGGCAGATCCCCGTTCTGACAGGGGTGAACATGGATAGTCTGTTCCTAGTAATCTGGAACTGCAATCTGTGTTGTCCCAGTCAGTCCATCCCCCACACAGTTAGAAAACACACTGAGGGAACACAGTTAACCCCTTCCCTGCCTGTGCCATTTATACAGCGATCAGTGCATTTCTATCACTGATCCTCAAAAAGTGTCACTCGGGGTCAGATTTGTCCGCCGTAATCCTGCAAAAAAAATTGCTGATTGCCGACATTACCAGTAAAAACAATAAGACCATAAATATATCCCATAACTTGTAGAGGCTATACCTTTTGCACAAACCAATCAATATACGCGTATTGGGATTTTTACCAAACATATGTAGAATACATATTGGCCTAAATTTATGTAGAAGTTTTTTTTTTATATGCATTATAGCGGAAAGTAAACCTATTTTTTTTTCAAAATTGTCGGTTTTGTTTTGTTTATAGCGCAACAAATTAAAACCGCAGAAGTGATCAGATACCACCAAAAGAAAGCTCTATTCGCGGGGAAAAAAATTACATCAATTTTATTTGGGTACATCTATAGATGTGATAATTGTATTTATATATTTAAGGAGGCTGTGGAAAAACTATTGTATTTATCACAGATTGTTGACTGTTTTATATTAAGTAGATGTGCACACTTTTTTTGGCGATTGTGTGGTATAACATAGTCTTGGTAACTATCTGTCATCAACAAGCAAGGCTGATCGGCTTAGATCCTCACTGAACCCTCTACGGTAGTGGATTCTTCCCTAATGATCATGCTACTCCCCCCTCCTTGCCATTTAGAGGATAGTAGGATACTGGGTGCTTTCCCTCTTTACATTGCCTCTGTTCTTGATGACCTTTGGTCTTCCTTTGTCTCTCCCCTTACATATGGGAGTCTGGCCTTGAGGCACAATGTGCAGGTGGTTCATGAATTGCACCCTTCGTTTTGTCCGAAGGGTGTTAGCCAGGAACTTGTATTAGCAGAAGTTGGGCAACTTCTGCTAATGTTGTGTTATGGTAAGCATTGCTTCTGAGCATGCGTGTTTGTACTTTGGAGTTTTATCCGACGGATTTGTGTACACAGAATCGGAAAATCCGACACAATTGCTGGCAGACCATTTTAAAACATGCTATCCCACATTTGTCCGTGGAAAATCCGACAACAATTGTCCGAGGAAGCGTACAAACAGTTGGATTTTCCCACAACAGCCCGTCATCATACAATTCCTGTCGGATAATCCGATCGTGTGTACGAGGCTTTACTCTCAACCACACAGTCCCCTTTAGCCCAGTGTTTCTCAACTCCAGTCCTCAAGGCGCCCCAACGGTTTATGTTTTCAGGATTTCCCTCAGATGAAACAGCTGTGGTAATTACTAAGGCAGTGAAACTGATCAAATCGCCTGTGCAAAATAATGGAAATCCTGAAAACATGACCTGTTGGGGCACCTTGAGGACTGGAGTTGAGAAACACTGCATTAGAGGCACCGTTTTTTACACTCTGTGCCTCTCTCTGGGTATAGGTATTTGTGCATTTTGATGTGCTTTTTTTTCCACACAGCAGAAATAAGGCATTGCTGGAGGGCACAGTGTTCCCCACAGATTGTCAGCAGACACTCCCCATAGGAGATAGCAGGAATCCAGAGGTGTTGGCTAATGTTCCTGCCCCTCACTTCACAGTTCTGGACACTTGGCTGCATCGAGTGGAGTTGCCACCTCATCCCTTTAAAACCAAACACATATTAATTACACAGGTTCTGTGGCTAATTAAGGTGGTAATTAAACTCACTTGGTGCTTTACCTGTATTAAATTAGCCACAGAACCTGTGTAATTCATATGTGTTCGGGTTTAAAGGGATGAGGTGGCAACCCTAGCATCGAGGGAGATCAGAGGATTTGTAGTTCAATGTCCAGGCAGGCAAGCTGTAAAAAGGGGGGGGGGGGGGTTCCGGTCAGGTTCTAGTGACACTCCAGGTGCATCACAGCTTCGTTTTTCTGTGGTATTGCTGCACTAGCATGTGTTGGTTGTCTTCCCACTCCAATTTATTTAAAAAAAAATTTGCAAAAAGGGGTTGGAGGGAAGGGATTAGACTTGCACACCTGTAGCCATTTGTCAGTCTCTCTAACCCATGGTACTTACCTTGGAGTTCTTTACAAGTCCTAAGGTGCTGACCATTCACCCTAGGGTATTCTATTCTGCTAGACAACAATAGTGTGTGTGTTCAGTGCATTGTTACTCGTTACTTCATTATTACTCAGCATTCCTCATGGTGTTCTATTGTTTATAGGTTCATGAACATTAATGTGTCCAATGTAGGGTTGCCACCTCATCCCTTTAAAACAGAACACATATGAATTACACAGGTTCTGTGGCAGATTATGGTGGTAATTAAACTCACTCGGTGCCTAATCTGCATTAGCCTGAGCCTCAGAACCTGTGTAATTCATATGTGTTCTGTTTTAAAGGGATGAGGTGGCAACCCTAGTCCAATGTACCCCCGGAGGAGATGCTGGATGTTTGGGCGGCACAGAAAAAAAAGGGGGGGGGGGATCTGATTAACATGTATAAATGCATACAGTAAGTGATACGTATAGTAAACTTGGTGTGGTTGTTCACTTTAGAGCCGGTTCACACAGGGGCAACACGACTTTTAGCGCGACTTTGCGAGGCGTCTTAGACACGACTTGAGCGTGAATCACAAAGCATCTTGAAGTCGCCTCCAGGAGCGGGAACTCCATGCCAAATTTTAAATAAAAAAACAGCATGGGTTCCCCCTCCAAGAGCATACCAGGCCCTTAGGTCAGGTACAGATTTCAAGGGAAACCTCCTACGCAGAAAAACGGCGTGGGGGTCCCCCCAAATCCATACAGACACTTATCAGAGCATGCAGCGCAGATGATCAGAAAAGGGGGTGGGGACAAGCGAGCGCCCCCCCCCCCCCCTGAACCGTACCAGGCCGCATGCCCTCAACATGGGGTTGTAGATGCTTCTCTGCGTCACCTTGTTCCCGACAACCCTGGCAGTTGATTGCCGGGGTCTGCGGGCGGGGAGCTTATCGGAATCTGGGAGCCCCTTTATTAAAAGGCGCCCCCAGATCCCAGCCCCCCACCCTATGTGAATGAGTATTGGGTACGTCGTACCCCTACCCATTCACCTGGGGGGAAAAAGTGTCAAGAAAAAAAAAAACACTAGACAGGTTTTTCAAGTAATTTATTAGGCAGCTCCGGGGGTGGTCTTCCGACTTCGGGGGTCTTCTTCCAACTTCTCCTCTCACGCTCTCTGGTTCTTTCTGCCTTCAGCCGAGCACCTCCGCTATCTTCTTCCAGCTCTTTTACTAGCGACGGGCCGGTCTTCTGCATCGCCTTCTTCCCTATTCTCTTCTTCAATGTAGACTCGACGACCTGTCCTGCTGTAAAGCCGGGCACACGGTGCGCAACGATTTATATAGGCCTCTTATGATGTCACAGTCCTATCATGCTCCAGGTGACGACAACCTAAGGGGCGGGGTCACCGTGATATCACCCAGTGACCACGCCCCATGCCTATATAAATCGTTGCGCACCTGGCATTACAGCAGAAGAGATCGTCGAGTCAACATCGAAGAAGAGAGGAGGGGAGAAGGCGATGCAGAAGACCGGGCCGCCGCTAGAAATAGAGCTGGAAGAAGATAGTGGAGGTTTCCCCGGCAGAAGGCAGAAAAAAAACAGAGTAGAGAAGTCAGAAGAAGACCACCAGAGCTGCCTAATAAATTACTTACCCCATACTCCTTCACATAGGGTGGGGGGCCGGGACCTGGGGGCCCCTTGTTTCCCGCTCGCAGACCCCGACAACAAATGGCCAGGGTTGTCGGGAAGAGGCCCTTGTCCTTATCAACATGGGGACATGGTGCTTTGGGGTGGGGGGCTGCAGGGCGCCTACCCCCCCATGTTGAGGGCATGCAGCCTGGTACGGTTCAGGAGGGGGGTTGCTCTCTCGTCCCCACCCCCCCTTTCTGACCGGCCAGGCTGAGTGCTCGGATAAGGGTCTGGTATGGATTTTTTCAGCGTGGGGGAGGGTTCCCATTGAAATCCATACCAGACCTAAGGGCCTGGTATGCTCTTGGAGGGGGAACCCCATGTCGTTTTTTATTTAAAATTTGGTGTGGAGTTCCCCCACATGATTCATACCAAATACCAGCTCTGTGGGAGGGAGGGGTTGGCCTTAGGACCGGTTCACACTGAGGCAACTTCCTGTAAAGTTGCCTCACTATGAACGGGGAGCCGGCTTAGAGGCGACTTCAATTGAAATCAATGGGTACAAGTCACCCAGAAGTAGTTCAGGAACCTTTTTTTTTAAGTCGGAGCGACTGCAGTAGTGTGCATTAAGACGTTACCATTCACTTACATTGATTTCTTCATGCAGCGCGACTTGAAGTCGGATTCAAAGTCGGACCTGTGTGAATGGGCTCTAAAGGTCATCACAGGACAAGGGGGCACTCTTTACAGCTGGAGGAAAACAGATTTGACCTCCAAATAAAGAAAGGATTCTTCACAGTAATACCCCGTACACACGAGCAGTTTTCCCGTCTGAAAAAAGTTGGTTGGTTTGGTTGGTTTTTCCGACGGAATTCCGCTCAAGCCTACCTTGCATACACACGGTCACACAAAAGTTTGGTGAACTTTTGACTGCCAAGAACGCGGTGACGTAAAAGACTACGACGAGCCGAGAAGACTAAGTTCTATGCTTCTGAGCATGCATCGTTTTATTTCCAAGCATGTGTCTGAAATTGGTACACACGATATGAAATTCCGATTGGATTTTTTTTCTGAAGGGGAAAAAAAGAGAATCTGTTCTCTACCTTTCCGTCGGAAAAAGTCTGATGGAGCATACACACGATCGGGATTTCTGACCAAAAGCTCTCATCTGAATTTTTCCAATGGGAAAACCGATCATGTGTACGGAGCATATGAGCTGGGAAAATGTGCAATAGACTCCCTCAAGAGCTGGTTCTCGGCAGCTCAGTAGATTTGTTTTTATTTTTTAGCAAAGGCCTGGATTCTTTCCAGTGGCGTCTCCAGCTTTCATATTTAGGGGGGGCACATGGGGGGACAGGGACAATTTATCTATCTATCCTGGGGCCCTTTAGTACTATCCCACAATGGGCCCTTTCACATATTCTGCCGTGAGCTCCCTTCCTACTATACTGGGGCCCCCTAGGGTGGCAGAAAATAAGAGATATATTTTCTTGGAGTGCTGGTGACATATAAGGGTCCAAAGCAGTGGGAGAACTATCAGGGTTGCAAAGGTTGTCTTGCCACTGGGCCCTGGTGTTCTGCCACTGTGGGGATCTCCAGCTGTCCTGTCCCTGCTATTGACAGCGTTGGTCTGGCATCTGTCTCCTTGGCAGCGGTGGCAGTCTATTAGGACCTAGTGCTGGTGACATTATGGGTGTATGCAGGAGAAGGCTGGCACTATTGGTTAAAGAGAGCCAAGCCCCCAGCTGGTCACCTAGCAGCAGTAATGCTGTATAGCCTTCTCTGTTGACATGCTGATCGGGATGTGAGTCAGGTGATACTCCCAGTCAGATTTATTAAACACAGTATTAATTAGCATCAAGAGTACAACCACATATATATAATCAACCGTATGCTCAGCAGCCATGTGGGCTCTATGCCTGTAAAGTGTGGGCTTTGATCAATAAAATCACTGATATTTAACACTAGGATTTATCTAGGAGCCTCACCTGGATTGCATCCCGATCAGCATGTCGGAGAAGGCTCCACTGCTGCTAAGAAACCTGCAGGGAGCTCAACTGTCTACAACCAATAGAGATTGGCTCGGGTGTGTTTGAAATCCCACATGCCCGATCCCACCAGGAAGCCGACACTCCACGGGGGGGGGGGGGGGGGCTTCATTGTAGTGGGATGTGTACTGTAGGGGGGGTCTTTACTGTGGGGGATCTGCACTGTAGGGGGGTGTCTGTGTAACATACAGGCGTCTAGAGCTATGGGGTCCAGAGGTGCAGAATGCTGTGTAATGTATAGGGGTCCAGAGGTGTATGGTGCTGTGCAATGTAAAGAGGCCCAGAGGTGTAGGGTGCTGTGTAATATAAAGGGGTCCAGAGTGTTTTGTAATGTAAATGGGTGCAGAGTGTTTTGTAATGTAAAGGGGTCCAAAGGTGTATGTTGCTGTGTAATGTAAAGGGGTCCAAAGGTGTATGCTGCTGTGTAATGTAAATGGGTGCAGATTGCTGTGTAATGTAAAGGGGTCCAGAGGTGTAGGGTGCTGTGTAATTTAAATGGGTTCAAAGGTATATAGGTAAAGTGGGTTCAAAGGTATATAGGTAAAGTTAATCCAGGGACTATCTTATTGGATCATGCTTTATGCACTTGCCGACCCACCACAGTTTATATACAGCAGGGCGGCATGTGGGCTTTGGATCCAATTTGGACATTTTCACTTAGGGGTGTACTGACTTGTGTTGCCAGCGGTTTAGATATTAATGGCAGTGTGTTGAGTTATTTTGAGGAGACAGCAAATTTACTGTTAAGCCTCATGTACACTGCTGCTGGTAAACGGACGTTCAGAGGCAGTTGGAGACTTTTTTAAGCTGCCCCTGAACTCTCCTCTGTTATCTTATCAGTACATGTACACAGGGTCATTTATAGTATTTTCTAGGCAGTTGAGTTTAGAACCACTTTTTGGAGCGCGTTCAGGACCGATGTTCAGAGGCATTTGAAACGCCAAATGCCTGTAACAGCTTGTAAGGGCTGCTAAATGCAGTTTCTTTTTAAGAGAGGTAGACAACTTTTCAGGTACATAAAGCCTTATACAAGCTGTACACTTATGACTTTACAGTATAGCAAAGTGTAATTTTATCCACTGTTGTCACATGAAAAGATATAAAATATTTATAGAAATGTGAGGGGTGTACTCACTTTTTGAGACAGTAGGTTGGCGTTCCCAGTACTCATGTGATCGCTATGTAATCACAATGTCAACAAAGCTGTTATGATAATTCATAACAGCTGTGTTTCCTATGCTGTGATTGTCCCACAGCTATTTACATGGTACCTGGGCCAATCACGGCACCCTATACTATGTGATTAGCTGTAACCAATCACAGATCACTAGTGATCACAGCTGTCATAAATGTAACCCATTCATGACAGTTGAAAACTGCTGTTACAATGTCCCTTACTAGAACAGCAAAGGGTAGAAAAAAAGAAATCATCCCCTATCACTCCCCTCAGAGCACTCCAGTGTTACTATGGTGACACTGAACTACTCTGATCAAAGTATGATAAAAAAAATGTGTACAAAACTGAATAAAAATGTAAAATGTTTGTTTTAAGTATACGGTCACCAGTCAGTGTCCCCGATTTTTTTTAAATGAGACCCTCTATACATTACAGAATTGTTCAATTTTCAAATTATATATATATATATATATATATATATATATATATATACCATAGTTTGTAGACACTGTAGCACAATACATTTTGGCCTACATTTCCAACAAAATATGATTTATTGGATATGTTTTATAACAAAAAGTAGAATACGACTCCTTTTTTCTTAATAGTGCAACAATCATAAACCCACTGGTGATCAAATATCACCAAAATTAAGTTCTATTTGTATGAACAAATTATAAAAAAAAAAAAAATACTATGCTTAGTTTTGTATGATTTTTGCAATTGCCAGTTAAAGTAGTGCAGTGCTGAATGACAAAAAATGCCCTTGTCATGAAGGGGGGTCAGGGGCGAACTGACCGTTTTGTTTGGGGGGCCCTTGAGAGGCTCCGCAACACATGCAAGGCTTTAATAATACCTAGCACAGTGTGTAGTTTCCTGCCACCCCCTCCTTCCCTCCCATCCACCCCAGGTGCTTGTACCTGTATGATATCACCTGGGACAGACAAGAAGAGAGGAGGGGCTGGCGGGGTGCAGCACGCCATGCAAGGTATTACAGGGCATCGGGTGAGGCGCCTGGCACTTCGTTTTATTGGAGTCCCATTGTGCCTTTCATCCCTCTATGGTGTCCTGTAGGACAGTTTTGTTTGGGGGGCCCATGAGAGGCTCTGCAACACATGCAAGGAAGGGGCTTTAATAATACCTCGCACAGTGTGTTGTTTCCCGCCAGCCCATCCTTCCCTCCCATCCACCCCAGGTGCTTGTACATGATATCACCTGGGACAGACGAGAAGAGAGGGGCTGGCAGGGTGCAGCGCACCATCCAAAGTATTACAGGGCATCGAGTGAGGCGCTCGGTGCTGTGCACTTTGTTTTATTGGAGTCTGGCAGTGTCCTCCACCCCCCACCCCCCACGGTGTCCTCCTGTGCCCTTCTCCCTCCACGGTGTTTGCTACTTCCCACGGTGTCCGCCCTGTGCCTTTCACCCACCCCACAATATCCCGCTGTGGCCTCCACCCCCCACGGTGTCCCCCTTGTCTTTTCTACCTACCCACGGGGTCCCAGCTAATTTGCCCTGTTCCCAATGATGTGCCCTACTATGTCCCACATGCCGTGTGATGTGCCCTGTGCTGCACCATGCTGTGCTCAATAATGTGCCCTGCTGTGTACAGCATAATAAGCCCTGTGATGTTGTGTACCCCTTGATGTGCCCTGCTGTGCACCCCATGCCCTGTGATCTGCTGTGTGTCCCATGATTTATGTAGGTGGGGCTTTGTGTAGGTGTGGCTTGTATGTGGGTGGGGCCCCAATAATTTCTATCGCCTGGGCCCCATGAGTTGTCAGTCCTCCGCTGGAAGGGGGTAAAACCTTCTGGAACTAAGGTGCTTATTGTTTATTTTGCCTTCCACTGGATCAACTGTGGGAATAGGATTGTGTACATGGAAGTTTTTAATTTGTGGGTCTCTTGTTTTTGTAGGTAGCACTGGATGGATTTTTGTCTTTTTAACTAGTTATGGAAATACATTTATAATGGAAATTGAATTACCAGTAACCGAGGACTGCAAACTATCCACAAAGTATCCAAAAAAAATAATAATCAGTCAGTCAATATAGTAAGCCAAAAAAGAAACTCAGAATGAAACGAATTGATGGAAAATACAATTTATTTCCAAAATAAAAGTCACAGATGCACAAAACACACATTTTAATCTGCAGAATAAAAGAGCAACTACAGATGGGAGGGGGGATAAACGCGTTAGGAGCAAAGGTCAGGCAAATAATGGGGAAAAAAAAACAAGGAGGAAGTCTATATATTTTAAACATTCAGAGCAGGAAAAATAAAACTTGAAAAATGTTAGTAAAGAAATATTAACCCAAGGAAAACTATTCCATAGGGTAGTGGCATGAGGTGCAGCTTGCATCTACCCACCAACTAAAAAGACGACAAATAAGAAAAATAAAACATTTTCATCACTACAATACATTTTGACCAACATATAGCTAACAAGTGGCTATGTCTGTAACCTGTATGAAATTGTTGTTTTTAAATGTGCGTTGATTTTTGGATAAGCCTTTGTGTCCTGGTAAAACAGAAATACTTCTCCCCCTTGTACACAATCTTTGAACACTGTGGCAGTCACACTGAAATTGCCATTGAAGAGGGAAAACAATGGATTCGGGGATAGTTCTACATTTACATGGTATTGGCAAGGAGGTATGAATTTCTGCTTCATTAAGGCACACCTAACCACATTTAACAAAACAGTGGTAGCCCATAAAACTAAAAGGTCCGCTGAGATTGTTTTACTCTTATATTATCTTGCTTGTTTTGTAAATATAGCATTCTCGGTCTCTGTCGTAACCTTAGATAAAAATCCAACATTCAAAAAACATCTTGTATCGTATACTGAGAGCTGTAAAAAGATATATATGTACATATTTATATCTATGTCCTGAGTGCTGTTTTTTTTTTCTTACCATTTTTTTTTATTTTTATATATTTTTTTTAAATCACTGTACAACAATAAAAACCGTGAGGAACAAAAAGCATGAGTTATGAAGGTGAGGAATCCGATAGGAGATGAGACCGCACAGAGATGAGAACTGGTTGACGTAGCCCACCCCTTCCCCAGGAACATTCCAGATTTCCCTGATTACTGGCCCTTGGTGGGGGTGTAATGTGGCCTAGTACATTTTTGGCTTTTCCTATTAAAATGGTACAAATTGACGTAACTGTATAATGTTTTACACCTAAATAGTATGGTACTAACAGGTTAATATAGGAACAAAATAGATTTGACTGGTAATCGCGTAAAAGCCCCTCCTGCCATAAACCTACAGCCATAATTATTATATATACATAGTAGCAGGAACAAAGTAACACAAATACTAATGAGGAAATGACAGGGTTGTGCTATTGTGTTTGGCCCTGTAAAATTATGACGTGAATTCCAGCAGCCTTTTGGCTACAATGATGTGACGCCATCTGTTTTTGGTGGTACAGTGCAAATTGATACACCAATCATAAGGGGAAAGACATGGGGGCTTGGGGTCAAATATCCCTGGTTATAAAATACATAGTCATTGTATAGAAAGAAAGGCACGTATATGACAGATCAAATGTAATGACCAGAGCCCATAATCTTCAATAACTGTACAGGGACCAACCACAAATATGCAAATATCAAGGCCTTTAAACTAAACAAAAATAACCCTTTTAAAACTGTCTACCCCCCCCCCCCCCCAAAAAAAAAATAAAAAATCACACACATGATCTCTCAGCATCTCTTGGTAATCTAACATACAAAGCTTTTAATATAATTTCAGTAGCTGGTCATATGAAGGCCTTATGTTATTATGTTGGGGATAAAAAAAAAAAATCTGAGATTTTGGAAAGCAGTTTTAGGCTAAAATGCAGCATGTTTGCATGGTGGAAAGTCTATGGATGCTCATCAGCTGACAGGTACCCATCAATGTACAGGGTTGGAGGAACATTTCTTCAACCCTGGTGGACAGTAATTATCAGCATTGATTTCCACCCCATGGGACTCATTGACCAAGCTTGCTACATGGTTGTTCCAGGTTACCTAAATAGTTCTTCAATGGCATTTTCATAGTACAATGAAAGTGCATGCACATGGTTGGGTGAGGCTTGAGGTTTATCAATGTGCAAAAGAAGCATTTACTAAAGAACAAATGTGGTGTAGCATTAATTCCCTGATATTTGCTGGCAGCAACCATAAAGATTAAAAAAAAAAAAAAAAAGTCAAAAGAAACATTAATTTATAGTAGGCCTGTTATAATCTTCTTCTATCAATACTGAATACATAGTGTTCACTGCACTATGAAAACATAACAGGTTTAAACCTTAGGCCCCAGAAAACAGCTTTGTCCAACATATATGTTCAAACTCTGCACTTGTAGCAAAAGGCTGTTTCAGTTCATTAACAACGCCTGAGGCAAAGCCAAAGTTACCTTGGCTCATTATCTACCAAGGGAGAGCCAGAGACTGTATACAGCCTGAGTTATCTGTAATAGCCAACAAGGAGTTCCCCTAAACCTGTATGGCTGTAGTGCAGTTTCCAAACCCTTCCTAAGTAAATGCAAATTTAGCATTTAGATGTTTTCATTGTTACATTACTTTAGATTTACATATTAAAACCTTTGCACTTGTAGGTTATATAAAATATACACTTAACACAATCTGAATAGGACTATAGTATGGCTTAATATTTGTTAAGATGGGTCTTGGGGGAAGTTCAGCAGACTAGATGTTGGGGGATTTGCTGTTAGATGTATATCATGTCCACTAATGAACAATTCTTTTTAGGGGACAGATCAGTCTGTGTACCCTGTCCTCTACCTTCCCTTATTAGGTGGTAAGCTGATTTACAAGCATTTCTCAACCATGGTCCTCAAGTACCTCGACATAGCTGTTCCCATTGAGAAAACATTATGTGAATATTGATTCAGGTAAAACTATGGAAGTCCAAAAAAATCACCGTTTTAAGATCTGAAAACCCGCTGTTAAGCCTCGTACACACGATCGGATTTTCCAACGGGATTTGTGTGATGACAGCCTGTTGGTGGAAAATCTGACCGTTTGTACGCTCCATCGGACTATTGTTGTTGGATTTTCCACAGACAAATGTTGGATGGCAGGCTTTAAAATTTTCCATGGACAACGGTCTGTTGTTGGATTTTCCAAGTGTGTGTACACAAGTCCGTCAGACATAAATACAAACACATTAGCAGAAGGTGCCCAAAGGGTGGCGCTAAAGAGCTGAAAAAACACATAGTAAGTCACTACGTTCATGTTTGTTGGCTGACAATTGTGTGCCGTGTTGTATGCAAGACAAAATCCAGGCACATGCCCTTGGGACATAAGTCCAACACTTTGTGTAAAATCCAATCGTGTGTACGAGGCTTTAATATTTAAAATCCAATCATGTGTACGAGGCTTTAATATTTAAACACTGTGGTTAGGTGCAAAGTAAATAGCCTTACAGAGTCTTTATCGTCTCTTAAGAAAGAAAAAATAGCTAGGAACCATCCATGGCATTGACATCTCCATCCCTCTTAATACTGTTCCTCTTCTAATGCTAGATCATGCTTGGTGAGTACATTCCTAGTTCTTATTTACTCCAGAAAGAAGCACAATGTGACCTTACTGAATGTCACACACCACTACAGGGCATAAATACAGGATAGGAACACACAGGCTTCTACTTGACCTATGCTGTTAGAAAAGACAGAAGAACGTACCCCACAAAGTAGCAGTGAGGACAGAAGAGCTCTACAGTCCTTGGTTATATTTCAGCATATTAAATGAATTCATGATTTCCCTCATGTGCTTTGAAGACAATAAGAGAATACTTCTCCTAATGGATGTTATCTGTTACTGTCTAATATTGTGTGAGCCACAAAAAGTAAAAATGGTTGAGTAAGCTGTGTACTCAACCTGATATTGTGTGAGATTTTGAGACAACAAAAACAAATGTAGTTACATAATTCCTTATCACGCTTACTATACACAGTACATTTAAAGCAGCGGCCCTTTTTCAAAACATAAGATTTTCTCAGCAGTAAATGGGAGTTCTATCTCCCCATGCTTAAAGTTTGCACCTCCTGCCAATCTCAAGGAACCAGTGGTTTCACAAAAAACTGCATCATAGTAATGCTCCCCAAAGCTACAAATTCAGCTTTTATTTTATGGAAAAACAAAGAAGCTGATGTCGTTTATAGCAAAAATTCTGACCAGTTTAGATTTGAAGTGGAATTCTAGGCTAGATCTAGCCAAGCTTAAAATATAGCCCCCACCACATCCTATTCTAACACCCCTGCAGAGAAGTATGATGCT
This sequence comes from Rana kukunoris, assembly GCA_029574335.1. NCBI lineage: Eukaryota > Metazoa > Chordata > Amphibia > Anura > Ranidae > Rana > Rana kukunoris. The sequence goes on from CM056060.1 coordinate 79,533,549, forward strand.
TATACATAGCAATTGTGAGGGCACTCCGGTCACATGATCACCTCCCAGCAGCTGGCTTCAGGTGAAAGGATGGACTGCCAACAGCAGATGCCCACCCAGGCATTACATCCATTGCCTGTGGCCTCTCCTTTCCCCTGAAGGTGGTCACTGGGGAGATTACACAACCAGTGGAGCACCCTGAGAATAGGCAAGTATTCCTTCTAGTGGTTACAAGGGGGAGGGAGCCATTCTAAGCGCAGTTAGATCTAGCCTGGAATTCCACCTTAAAGGAATTGTAAAGGGTTTGTTTTTTATTTTCTAAATTGGTTCCTTTAAGCTAGTGCATTGTTGGGTCACTTACCTTTTCCTTTGATTTCCCTTCTAAATGTTTTTTTTTCTTTGTCTGACTTTCTTACTTCCTGTTACTAATCAGTAAGCTGTTCTGGATGATGGGGGCAAGTTTATTGAGGAGGAACATTTAGAAGGGAAATCGAAGGAAAAGGTAAGTAAACTAACAATGCACTAGCTTAGAAAATAAAAAAACAAACCTTTACAACCTCTTTAAGGGGTAAAGACGGCAAACAACCTGGTGGTTACCTGCCATAGCCAGGCTGCCACTGCTTGGTGCATTAAAGTGCTCTTGGTTCACACACAGTGGCAATCCTGCCCTGACAGATTAATTTTAATGGAGCTACAGGTTCTCTCTAACAACTGTTTCTACAGTTCTAACATTTCCTTATTTTCTCTCTAATGCCTTGTGACTGTCTGTTTTAACCAATAGGCAACAGACAATCACAGAACAGGTGGAAATCATTGGCAATGTGCGCCTTTTAAAAGAGGCCACATAGCTGTGAAAAAAAAAATCTGCACCTGGATAAAGCAACCCAATTGGAGGTTCCAGGGCAGGTCTTTGAGCCCTGGTTCACACTGGTGTGTTTTGACATGCGATTTGGCATGTCAAAACGGCGGATTTTGCCGCAAATTGCCGGCAATGGCAGTGTCCTAATCGGTGCGACGCTGCATCTGCGGCATTGCACCGATTTCAAAAAGTAGTCTCTGTACTACTTTTTGCGATTTCAGCCTGCGATTTACATTGACATCTGTGCAGAAACCTGCACAGATGTCTCTGAAATCGCGGCTGAAATCGGGACTGCCGGGCGGGAGTGAAATCGTGCGAGTTCAGCTGAACTCGCACTGCTTCACTCCCGCAGCCCAGTGTGAACCAGGGCCAAGTGTTTTTTTTTTTTAACACTATCCTGGTCACCATCGAACGAGGGAAAATTTCACTGGGGCAGATACATGCGCGCATATATATATATATATATATATATATATATATATATATCTCTCCACTAACACCAGTTCGTGTGCTTGTCTCCTGCCCAGGTGTGGCAGATTCTTGCACCTGGGAATTAAAATAAAACGGATCTAACATAGCCCTGCTGCAACTTAAAGGGGTTGTAAAGGTACACATTTTTTTTACCTTAATGCATCATATGCATTAAGGTAAAAAAACATCTCCCAGCAGCGGCCCCCCCCGAGCCCCCGTTGTACTTACCTGACCGTTCGAATCTCCCGGGCGCGTCCACGTCGTCCTCTTCGGTTCCCAGCCTGGCCGTTGATTGGCTAGGCTGGGCGGATTGATAGCAGCGCAGCCATTGGCTATCGCTGCTGTCAATCAGAGCGGATGACGCGGCGCGCCGGGGGCGGAGCCGAGTGATACAGTCGGCGGCTATGGCCGCCGCTGTATCACGGGAGCGCGCTCGCAAAAGCTTTCCTCCATGCGAGCGCCCTCGCATGAAGAGGGAAAGCTTTTGCGAGGAGGAGCCCAGACAGCTGCCGAGGGACCCCAGAAGACAGCTTTCCGGGCCACTCTGTGCAAAACGAACTGCACAGTGGAAGTAAGTATGTTTGTTGTTTTTTTTAAACAAAAGTCCTGACTTTAGTGTCCCTTAAACATTAATGACACACACTGCAACATTTCACATGTGCTGAAGAGGACAGCTCCTCTATGACTGCTGGCGCTTTTATGACACTGGGGTTACCAAACACCCACACTTCCCCAATAACAGATTTCCTAGATGCTAAACTTCAATTATCAGGAAGCCAAAGACCAATAGCTCTCAGACTAGATAAGCAGACCTTTTTTTTAGATTTATATTACGACATATATATAGAATTCTATATGTTGATATTTAATATTAAATTATTTTATAACACTACATTAGCCTATATATACGGTTTATTTATATTATCTCTCTTTTATCTTTCTATACTTTTCAAGCCAAGGCTCAGATGCAAAGAATATTTTACATAGATAGCAAAGTAAACATGAATGACATTTAGCTTAAACTTCTGTCAAGGCACATGGGCCTCATTCTCACTGTGGGCGTAATTCCAGCACCTCTGTGGGGGTTCCTGGCCACATTCTGCCAAGACGAAATGCTGCTGCCGTTTTTACCTATAAAGTGATGCAGCGCAATGCGAGGCAAGCATTTGGCTAAATTGGGTTTATTGATTATCCAGAACAATAAGCTTTTTTGGCCAGTGTCCGGGGGCACACATTAGGCATCAGAAATGTTTGCTGAACACCCCCTTATAACACCTGTGGATATGGGGCCTTCCAAATTATGTGGCACCCTCTTTGCAATATTTTACAGACCTCTCAAGAAGCGAAAGAGTTACACTGACACTAGGACTAAATCTCCCAAAGAAAATTAGCTTAAACAAAGAACAGGGGAGGAGAAAGCAAGTAAATAAACTTTTTTTTTGTGACAAAAGGTACCATAGAACAAATAAAAAAATGAAAACTACTTATCACCATGCACAAAATATCAAAATAAATTTTTGTGAAAACGATTCACATTTTGATAACTGGAGGCAGTGCAGAGTCAGGGGCAAGGGGAGTTAGGACTGAGCATGGGGTATCCACTGGCTGTTATCCAGGGGTCGCCGTAAGAGCTCTTCAACATGTCGGGCCACATCCATGCTGTCGTCTAGGTCAAACTCACCATCAGGATCAAGAACAGAGTCAGGGCTGCAAGAAAAAAAAAAAAAGAAGAGGAAATCAGAGGAATTCTACTTTGCTGGCATTAAAGCCAAAACTACAGTGTAGGAAAAGCAGTGACTCAGCTGCCAGCACAATAATCAATGAAGATACCGTAATCCGCAACTCCATACATGCTCTTTAACCACTTAACCCCCGAACCATATTGCTGGTCAAAGACCTGGCCACTTTTTGCAAATCAGCACTGCATCGATTTAACTGACAATTGCGCGGTCGTGCGACGTGGCTCCCAAACAAAATTGGCGTCTTTGTTTTCCCACAAATAGAGCTTTCTTTTGGTGGTATTTGATCACCTCTGCGGTTTTTAGTTTTTGCGCTATAAACAAAAATAGAGCGACAATTTTGAAAAAAAATGAATATTTTTGACTTTTTGCTATAATAAATATCCCCCAAAAATATATATATAAAAAAACTATTTTTTTTCCTCAGTTTAGGCCGATACGTATTCTTCTACATATTTTTCCTAAAAAAAAATCGCAATAAGCATTTATTGATTGGTTTGCGCAAAAGTTATAGCGTTTACAAAATAGGGGGTCGTTTTATGGCATTTTTATTAATATTTTTTTTTTTACTAGTAATGGCGGCGATCTATAAAAGATATATAGGTGCTGATCGTATGGAATGGCACCAGAGATACATTGGAGGAATTCTTTACAAACCTCAACTCAAAAGATAAAAACATCGGGCCAGATTCAGGTAGATCAGAGCATCTTTGCTCTGGAGTAACGCTTCTCATTTGCGTTACTCTGCCGAAATTTTAGGAGCAAGTGCTGTTGTTCAGGAAGCACTTGCTCCTAAAGTTGCGGCAGCGCATCGCAAATGAGCCAGCGGAATTCAAATTGGGCGGGTACGAAGCGTGTAGTATTCTAACTATGCACGATCCCGCGGCAAACGTACTGCGCATGCGTCGAGTGTCAATGCATCCCAGTGCGCATGCTCCAAGTTCTGTCAGTGAACGTCAATGACGTCACGTCCCCATTCAGGAATGTTTTACGCAAACGACGCGATTTGTTTTTTTTCCGACGCGATGACGACGGCTATACCTAACATAGGATACTCCACTAGGGGGCTGCTTTATCTATACGCCGCGTATCGCTTCCGGAAACGTCGTAAAGTCACTGCATCGCGCCCGAAAAAGATCGTGAATTGCCGATTCCCGCTCATTAACATATTTTTTGAGCGTAAATCGGCGGGAACGACCCGGCGCCATTTTTAAGTTGAAGTAACGATGCGATGGCGAAATTCAATTACGCCGATCGCATCGGAACTCCAACCCGGCGTTTCTTGTTTTCTGGTTACAGAAAACAAAAACGCCGGCTTAAAGTGACAGTTAGGCTGGCGGATCCATTGATCCGCCAGCCTAACTCTACCTGAATCTGGCCCATCAAGTTGGTATTTAATATCAGTGACAAATCAGTGAATTTTCTTGATTTAGATATCACTGTAACTCAGAATAAGTTCATCACCAAAACCCATTTCAAAAGCATAGACACTAACAGCTATTTATCCCTTAACAGCTGTCACTACAAGTCTTGGCTATTGAACATTCCGAAAGGACAGTTAGTCCGCATCAAACGGAACTGTACTAACGAGATAGACTTTATCACCCAAGCTGAATTCATTGGCAAGAGATTTAAAGCGAAAGGTTATTCGGAAGACTTTATCCAACAACAAATTCAATCTGTTGCCGGATTAGACAGGAATTCTATGTTGCAGGGAAATAAGAAATCAACAGCGCAAATTGGAAGCACCAGCCATTATTTTAGATTATAATATTCAACATAAAGATGTGGAAAAATTGATTAAAAAACACTGACATGTCCTGAAAGGTGACAAACATTTGAAAGATATTTTTCCAGCAAAACCCACTATCATTTACAAAAGAGCGCCCACAATCAGAAATATTCTGGTAAAAAATGTGGTTGATTCTCCCCCCCCCCCAGGAGTGGATATACGTTCTTTAAAAATAACGTTTTTTTTTCCATGCAAGTACTGTTATGCCTGTACACACTCAAAAGGCCCACAACAAAAAAGGACTGACTTCATGGCCACCCACACCAATGTGTGTCACCCCATTAAGGACTTTTTCAGTTGCCACACAGGGGGTGTGGTATACGTTTTACAGTGCACATGTAACCTACAATACGTAGGAAGAACAAAGACAGCTAATGGTTCGAATCAAAGAACATATTAAAAACATCATCAAGGGCTTCCCTAAACATAATGGCCCAGATTCATAAAGCAATTACGCCTGTCTAACTGGTGTTAGACTGGAGTAATTTCAAATTTCGCGCGCCGTATCACTAGTTTGAATCCTCAAACCATGATACGGCGGCTTCGGGCTTCGATCCGAGAGGCTTACGTCTTCGTAAGCCCTCGGATCTACGCTGCGATATTTTTGCGGCCGATGGGAGGAGTTCGCGTCGTTTTCATGCGTCGGGATATGCAAATTATTATTTTTTTTTTTGCGTAACTCGTTCGGGAATAGAAATGTCCGTAAACGACGCTACTCAAACAACGAATGACGTAACGACGTGATTTCGCGCAATGCACGGCGGGAAATTTGCGAACGGAGCATGCGCAGTTCGATCGCCGCGGGAACGCGCCTATTTTAAATCCTTCACGCCCCCTACTCGTCTAGATGGATTGCGACGGGAGAAATACACTACGCCGCCGTCGTTTACTGGACAAAATCTACCTGGATTCCACGTAGAGCCAGGTAAAAAACGGCGGCGTAGTGTATTTCTGATACGCTACGAGAATCCAATTCTCTCTGAATCTGGGCCAATGTCAGCAGACATTTTGCTGAGGTACACAATAAAGATCCCCGGCATTTATTATTCTGGGGTATAGATAAGTTCAATAGACCATGGAGAGGTGCCCACCTGGTCAGAACTATAAGTCAAAAAGAATCCTAGTGGATTTATACTCTGCATACAATGGTGCCAGATGGCTTGAATGTTGAGTTTGACATTAATTGTTTTTTAAGTAATTTTTTAATTTGTTGAGTTCGACATCCATTTTAATCTTATTTGATTTATATGGATTAGATATGTTTATATATTTGTGTAAACGAAAGGGGTTATGGGTCCAGCCCTGTCTAGTCTATCCATTTTTTATGACAATCATTTTTGCTGTCCCAGGATTTATGGCAAGCTGGGTAGTGTTTATGTATACCATTGGCTATAGATTTCCAGGTATTCAGGATCCATTAAGGTTATTTATCCATGATGGTGGATTGTGGTTGAGGTATACTTTATTGTAATTTAATTATATTTGTTCCACTATCCTACACATATTTAATTTTACATAGTTCCATTAGTTTTCATGTAGAGGATTTTATGGTCATAGATCTCTCATTGCTAATTGTATTATGTCGAATGATCCGTTCCTTTGTCTTTATTCATGGGCAGAATATATTATAAGATTATGCATTATCAATTTCTGCCTTATGTTGACTATTACCATCGTAATTCTTATGTCCATTTCCCATTTAATATTGATGTCCATGTCTATCAATAAGGAGATTAATCCATCTTCCTTATCTATTATTTGCCCATTATTTTTCCCATATTTAAGACGACCAAGGCAGTATGTTAAAGGCATCCAGTCTCCAAGATGGCCGCGGCTCCATTTACGCTTAGTAGTGTATATAAGGAAGCACAGCCTAGCCAATCAGTTCCCCACATCAGGGAGGTAAGCGCTCTGTGAGCTTAGCGTTTGTGAAGACTCTTATATCATCATATCATCTACTTCCTTGGCAGATTGTTTATGGATGGAACTTCTTTATAAATATATGTATTTATTTTGGACATTTTGGTCACAGCTGAACTAGTTTCAGTTTCACATTTGATTATTGGGATATTCACTAGGTTTAGTGTTTGTTACTATTTTATCAATTGCTTTATTTGCTTGCACATTTTTTCAATATTTGTTTGCACTTGTTTCAGTGTTTACTGATCATCATTCAGTGCTTTTTGCACTCATCACTTTCTTTATTCATACCGCTTGTTTTTGTTGTTAGTAACAATATAGATTTGAGCAGCAGTTTGATTGCAGGTTTATTATAATTTACATTACCTCACATTTTCACTATTGGCTAGCGCTTTGGATCCCCCCTTTTTTTGCATCCCATAAGATTGTAGACCCTATTACTTTTGCGCAAACCAATTAATATACGCTTATTGGAAATTTTTTAACCAAAAATATGTAGCAGAACACATATTTGCCTAAATATATGAAGAAATTTTATGTTTCCCAATTTTTTTTAATTGGACATGCTTTATTGCAGAAAGTAAAAACGTTGTCTGTATATTTTTGTTTATAGGGCAAAAAAATTAAAACCGCAGAGATGATGAAATAGCACCAAAAGAATGCTCTATTTGTGAGGGGGAGGAATGATGTAAATTTTATTTGATACACCATAGCACGAAGTCAAGTGGTTAAACAGAACAGAATGGACTTTTCATCTTTTTGTAGAACTATGTACAATCAATGTTACCCCTTTTCAACAGCAATTCAATTACCGAAGCGGGACTTGTTTTGTCAATTGTAAAAGAGAACATTAAATGGTCACAACACCGAGCAGCAACATATTTCTTGAGTGTCATTTGACAGATACTCACTTCTGCGGGTATAGATTATAGTGTGATTGAGTACAAACTGCAGGGGACGGTGCCTGGTCCATGTAGCTGTTTGCTGGGATGACATCAGAAGCAACAAACCTTACAAAAAGAAGAATGGCTGAGTTACACATGCTGACAGCAAAAAACTTTCTTGCAACCTGTTGATGAAGATGTTTGACTGTCACCACTGGACCACAAAGGCCACCAGATCATCCTGAACATTAGTACTCTATCAAACAGCAACACCAACTTTCACAGCCTTTCATCACAACATACAGAAACAACAGAGTATATTTATAGCCAGTGGAACCACTGAAGCTAAACTTTACCCAAGCTACAAACATAGGCCCAGATTCACAGAGAGATGGGCGCACATTACGCCGCTGTAGTGCAAACGCCGTACGCCACACCAATGTAGCGCGGAGAGGCAAGCATAGCATTCAGCAAGCCAGTGCTCCCAACGCTGTGCCAGCGTGGGTTTCGAAGGCGCAGGCCGGCGTAGGTGGAAGTGGGCGTGACCCCATGCGAATGATGGACCGAGCATGGTGCAGTGTTTTACACTCGACATGCACAGCACCCTTATGCGCCTGCTCACAACCACGCCGGCACAACTGCCTAAGCTACGCCGGATCACCACGTACGCCGTGAACTTAACGTATGCCCAGCCAGACACGTCCAACGCACAATACGCCGGCTTGTGTTCCCTGGTGCAGACCTTTGCATGTCTGTGCTGGGTTGCACCTCATTTATGGGGAATGACTTTACTCCGGACGTACAACTTACGCGCATCTCGCTTAGCATGCGCCGGGCGCACTCACGTTCGTGAATCGCCGTATTTCCCTCATTTGCATGTTTGAATGCCTAATCAATGGGAGCAGCAACATGCGTCCAGCCCATATGTGAGCCCACGCTACGCCGGCGTGTGCAAGCTACGTCAGCGTAGGGTGGCCAGTTTTTAGGCGTATGTTGGTTTGTGGGTCTGGTGCACACATACGCTGGCGCACATTTGTACTTATGTTGCGTAATGTGCTATACGTCGGCTTAAGTGCTTTGTGAATCTGGGCCATTTTATTTATTTGTAGATGTTTAAATATACTGTAAATTGTGTGCCTTATTATCTGCAAGTCATCTGTCCCCTTCACACCATTCACAAACCTTCCATATCACTGTATGAACCAATGCTTGTGGCTGTAATCAGTGTGGCCACCAGAATGCTTTAACACTAAGCCCAGGTTCACACTGGGTACGATTTAGTTCGATATGAGATGCGATTTCACATGTGAAATCGCATCTCAAATCGGCGGCAATGACACCGTCCTAATCGGTGCGGCACTAATTTCAAAAAGTAGTTCCTGTACTACTTTTTGCGATTTACATTGACATATGTGCAGAAACCTGCACAGATGTCTGCTAAATCTCACCGAAATCGGGACTGCCAGAGGGAGTGAAATTGCGCGAGTTCAGCTGAAATCGTGCGATTTCACTCCCGCAGCCCAGTGTGAACCAGGGCTAATGCTCACTTTATTCCTACTCTATTAACCGATTTGAAGCCAGTAGGAGAGTTGGGGTTTGGCCATGCAGATTACAGTCACAATGCCTGCTACATACAGCAGCCAAGATCTGTACAATAGCGCTAGGTAAAACATGAGAATGGGGGACAAGATTTGCCATATTATGTAAATTCATTGTATATTAGATTGGGCATTGCATATTGAACAGCCGTTTAAAAAACAACGAATATAATGTATAGAGAGGCTCATGTACAGGTGCATGGATCAGTATATCCATACAGAGGGCCATGTTTAGCTACCCGGTTCACATTAATGCGATGCGGGAAATGCACAAGATTCGCTGCGTTTCCCATGGCCTGCTGTGGGTGTCAATGTTATCTTAACGACACCCTGAAACAGATCGCAAAGTGCAGTGCGTTTGCCAGAATCGCATAGCATGGGTGTGAACACCCATGTGATGCGATTCAGGGTCAGGGGGGAAAAAAGGGTCCTGCACCATTTTGGTGCGGATACAATGCAATTTCAGCCATACAAAATCACACCGCATTCCTGTGCACATCATACGTGATGTATGTGCGGTGAAATTCCTGTGCAAATCGCATGCTGTATTTTACATGCACCAGTGTGAACATAGGTGGAAGGCACAGGTGATCTGTGCAGCCCACCTGGTAAAAATCAATGGTAGGCTGAAGACTGCATTAATCTTCACACACACACACACCTGAGTGTACATCCATGCAGGACTGATTCACAGCTCTGAACACAGATTACCTGTGCCTCCTGGACAGATATACATTGCCCTATTTATGGGTGTACTGATCACTGTGTCTGTGTGAATGAACCCTTACTCTCTAAATATAACTAATGACAAAACTTGTTTTTAGTTTTACATAGAGTGGAGAGGGTAGGGATTAAAACCTGTCAGGTTTTTTTATTAGCATCTGTGCCCCTTTAGTGACAAATGGGACAAAAATAAATGGTTAATTTCTCTATCACTCAGGGCACGAGTCCTACGGGAACGGCATCCCTGCACTTTTTTCACAGCAGGAACGCCGTTCCCTTTGCAGGACTTGAACCGCCCAGGCCGATCCTTCACCAAGTGGCGATTCCTCGATGCCGCAATGTCTCCTGGGCGCTTTTGTTATTGTTCCCAGGAGGCATTGCGGAGGCCTGCCGCAACTTATTGCGGGATTTAGAAAGAACTTGCTCAAAGTTCTTTCTAAATCCCGAGATAACTTGCAGCAGGCCTCCGCAATGACTCCTGGGAACAAAAGCTGCCAGGAGACATTGCGGCATCGAGAGGGTAGGACTGGGACTCAGATGAGCTACAAATGTGTTGGAAAGGAACGTGCACTGCTGAGCAGAGAGATGACCTAATCCGCTTACTGCTGCTTGACAGAGTGACAGAGAGGTGAGCCCTTTTTTCTAAATTTGAAGTCAGTATGCACCTGTACTCTGTTACTGACACCTCTTGCAGGCACAGGTTAGGGGGTAGGTGCTACTCAGACACAATGGCGATTGTTTGCCCTTTTATATGCATATGAGCGTATCATTTTTTTTTTGTGGGGGAGTGGATCTTGGGTGGGAGTTCCCACACTTGTTTTCCCAAGGACTTGACTGACCCCTGCTATCACTGAAAGTGAAAAAAAAAAACACAATTTTGACTTGCATGTAAATGTCATATCTTTGAGTACAGAAGAAGGGGGGAGAGTATGGGACTTTATTAGAATCATGCAGCCAAGGAGATAACCTGACAGAGTGTCTGGTGGGTAGTACATAATTGATAAAAACCACATATGTTACATAATAGCACAATGCATAACTAATAGATAAAGCATTTATAGTTTAGTTCATACAAATTGATAACATGATGATAATAGCATAACATGGTAACATGTAAGATCATATTGTAGGCAAAGATAAAAACTCATTGACGTCTCTCCCCATAATGTAAAAATAATAGAATCTTGATTAAATTGGTACACTCCAATAGGCCTAGCATATGTAATAATGATATGATAATAATCTTAAAATTGTATTTAAAGGCATCCGATAGCTCCACGCGTTTTGTGGCTGACACCACTCATCAGGAGCAGAGGAAAAGCAGGAGTCTATAAAAATATATATATAAAAAATTACTATGATGTGGGGAGTAGTTGTGATAAGTCCATCTAAACAAATAAGATGTAAACGCTATAAATATATGTATACATCCAATCATACCTACAGACCAACAGTGAATCTGGGTGCAAGCATGGAGAGCCGGAGGGGTCCAACGATACCTCACATTTGTGGTTTGAACACAGCTTTCAAATGCGGGCGCGACTTATGTATGCATTCGCTTCTGCACGCAAGCTCGGCGGGACGGGGCACTTTAAACTTTTTTTTTATTATTCTTTTTTTTACTTTTTCATTTTTTCACATTGTCCTTTTAAAAAAAATATTGGCTCACTTTTATTTCTATTACAAGGAATGTAAACATCTCTTAATAGAAAAAGAGCATGACAGGACCTCTTAAATATGAGCTCTGGGGTCAAAAAAGACCTCATATCTCATATATTTACACCAAAATGTAAAACAAAAATGTTTTCCCTTTAAGAGCATTGGGCAGATGTAACATTTGACGTCCCTCCAATGCAATAGAGTCGAGTGGGGGCCATCTTTACCTCACTTACCATCTACAGTTGTGAGAATGACACAAATATTAGTTTTTACAAAGTTTGCTACTAAACTGCTTTTAGATCTTTGTTTCAGTTGTTTCTGTGATGTAGTGAAATATAATTACACGCACTTCATACGTTTCAAAGGCTTTTATCGACAATTACATGACATTTATGCAAAGAGTCAGTATTTGCAGTGTTGGCCCTTCTTTTTCAGGACCTCTGCAATTTGACTGGGCATGCTCTCAATCAACTTCTGGGCCAATGCCTGACTGATAGCAACCCATTCTTTCATAATCACTTCTTGGAGTTTGTCAGAATTAGTGGGTTTTTGTTTGTCCACCCGCCTCTTGAGGATTGACCACAAGTTCTCAATAGGATTAAGATCTGGATAGTTTCCAGGCCATGGACCCAAAATGTCAACGTTTTGGTCCCAGAGCCACTTAGTTATCAATTTTGCCCTATGGCACGGTGCTCCATCGTGCTGGAAAATGCATTGTTCTTCACCAAACAGTTGTTAGATTGTTGGAAGAAGTTGCTTTTGGAGGGTGTTTTGGTACCATTCTTTATTCGTGGCTGTGATTTTGGGCAAAATTGTGAATGAGCCTACTCCCTTGGATGAGAAGCAACCCCAGACATGAATGGTCTCAGGATGCATTACTGTTGGCATGACACAGGACTGATGGTAGCGCTCACCTTTTCTTCTCCGGACAAGCCTTTTTCCTGATGCCCCAAACAATCGGAAAGAGGCTTCGGAGTATATGACTTTGTCCCAGTCCTCAGCAGTCCATTCACCATATTTTCTGCAGAAGATCAATCTGTCCCTGATGTTTTTTTTGGAGAGAAGTGGCTTTTTTTGCTGCCCTTCTTGACACCAGGCCATCTTCCAAAAGTCTTCAGCTCCCTGTGCGTGCAGATGCGCTCACACCTGCCTGCTGCCATTCCTGAGCAAGCTCTGCACTGGTGGCACTCCGATCCCGCAGCTGAATCCTCTTTAGGAGACGGTCCTGGCGCTTGCAGGACTTTCTTGAGCACCCTGAAGCCTTCTTCACAAATGCAGTGGAATTTTTTTATGGGATTAAGTTAATTTTCATGGCAAAGAGGAACTTTGCAATTAATTGTAATTCGTCTGATCACTCTTCATAACATTCTGGAGTATATGCAATTTCCCATCTCAAAAACTAAGGCAGCAGACTTTGTAAAAAAAATTGTATTTGTATCATTCTCAAAACTTTTGGCCATTGCTGAAGGCTGCGAGGGGAGCAAATGCGATTGTCTCCGCCGATAGCGACGGCTCTGGTAAGTGGCGGAGATGGCCGGAACGCAGCGGGAGGGGTGGTTCCTCTCCCGCCCCCGATAAAAGTGATCTTGCAGCAAATCTGCCGCTGAGACCATCTTAATCGGAAAGAGGACTGCCAGCCGCTTTTTAAAAATACTGGGGTTTTGCAGCTAGCTGCCGCCATAACAATAGTATTTAGCATCAAAAGTAGCCATGTACAACGATGGCGGGCGGTCCTTAAGTAGTTCAATAGTGGTTGCTTTGCTCCAAAAACATAACCCCTCAATCAACAGTAAGATAACAAGAAGGAGGTCTTCAACACTGCAGGGGCTGTCTGTGACACTGACCTCAATTGCCAAAGCCATTAGGGTCTGGGCTTCGAGTCTGGAGTCGGCTTTAGGTTTCCGGTCGGAATAACAATTATTCTCATCAAGTCTTCAGGGTCTGAAATTGTCAGCTGAATTGCGGAGGCAGTGGTGGACTTAGTCAGGTTCACCTCCTGCATCGTGGCTCACTCGGTCACGGCTAGACGGCTCTTTGGCTGAAACACTTGTCTGCAGACTCTGCCTCAAAACAGGCTTTATGTTCCCTCCCCTTCTCAGGGGGAACTCTCTTTGGTAAAATGTTAGAAGAGGAAATTTGCTGGGTGACTGGAGGGAAGTGTAGTCTTCTCCCCCAGGATCAGAAGCATCGTTTTCAGTCGTTTCAGACTAATAGAAGACCTCAGAATAAGTTCCAGTAGGGGCAAATCTATCTACAGCAGTATCTGGGTGGAAAGAATAAAAGATTCCTGGGTCTTGGATGTAGTTCGGAATGGCCTTCATTTTCAGTTCCAAAGTTCCCCTCCAAGAAGGTTCTTTGTTTCAATGAAAATCCCCACTTCATCACAGAAGTGGGGATCACAGAAGTGAGTGTCGCGCGAAGCGTACATCGCAGAGTTACTCACACGCAACGCTATTGTACCAGTGCCACAAGGAGGAGGTCAGGGGGCATACTTCCCTCTTTCTTATCCAGAAAATGTCAGGAAAGTAGCGCCCTGTCTTGAATCTAAGAAACCTGAACTCCCCTGAAGCTACAGTCATTCTAGATGGAATCCCTCAAGACCATTTCAGTAGTAATTCGCGGGGCAACTGGATGTTCTCCGTGGACCTCGAAAATGCTCATTTCCATATCCTGGTGGCCAGAGTTCATCAGCACTGAGGTTTTTCTACGCGGGCAACCATTTTCAGTTCAGGTGCCCTACCTTTGGCCTTTGGCCTCAGCTTGGCTCCAAGGACTTTTACAGTTCTAGTAACAGTGATCGCCTATCTTCAGCAAAGAGTAACAATATTTCATTACTTGGATGTTGTCCTAATTCTTGCTCAATCCCAAAAAAAAGTTCTTGCCACCTTAATGCAGCTTAGATGGATGATAAATACAACGAAAAGCCATCTCACTTCATGCCAAACCTTAGTTTATTAGGGCAAGTCTTTCGACACACTCCAATACAAAGTATTCCTTCCAGAAGACAAAATAGTTTGCATTTAGTGGAAGCTTTGGAAATAGCAGCCTCTCCTATGATCACAGTACACAGAGGAATGAGTTTTTTTTTAGGAAGCCTGACGGCCTGTATTCCAACAGTTCCATAGGCGCAATAGCACACAAGAAGATTTCAATTTAGTCTCCTCAGCCAATTGAGTCGTGGTTTGCTGCATCAGAAAATACACATCCTGCTCTTTATTCGCGACCTTCAATGGTGGAGCAGGATAGACAACCTAGCCCATCAACCCTGGGGGGCTGGATCACAATCACATCTGATGCGAGTCTCCAGGGTTGGGTGCTAATTGCCAGGGATTGAATGCTATGGGGAAGTAGCCCCCTCAGGTCACCAGTTCGTCAAACCTACTGGACCTCGGAGCGGCCAGGGAAGCTCTAAAGCTTTTCTTCCCATCATTAGAGGCAAGAAGGTCAAACTACAGATCGACAACACGACGGCAGTTTCTTATGTCATGAAGTAGGGGGGAATAAGACGTCTACGCCTTCTCCAGATAGCAGCAGAGATCTTTGGGTTTGCTGAAATTCACCCCCTAGATTTTTTAGAGGCATATCTCCCGGGGGTTTAAAACATCTTGGCGGACCGCAATTTCTCCAACAACACTGAGTGGATGCTGAACCCAAAGTATCTTGTGGAAGTCTTCAATGGGTGGGGGATACCCGAGGTGAACCTTATGGCAACTCCAGACAGTTGTCAAGTTCCCCAGTTCTTCTCCAGGTTCTTCTGTCAACAGGCGCTGGCAAAGCATGCCCTATCAGGAGTGGAATTTCAGTCAAGTACACATATTCCCTCCGACAGGTCCAATTCTCAGGTCATTGCTGAAGATCATGAAAGAGAAAGTCTTGGCAATAGTAATTGCTCCATTCTGGCCGAGGAGGCCATTGTTCTCCCTCCTCTGTCACCTGGCGACATGCCCAACAATCAAATGGCCTCAAGCCCGGGAACTGCTCCTTCAGAATGACCAGTTCCACCCCAATCTGGCCCGTGTTGCCTTGACTGCGTGGCTTTTGAAAGGGACAGACTAAGCAGTCTAAATCTTTCTGAAATCTGTAGTGTCAACCCTGCTTGCAGCAAGAAATCTATCTAATAAGGCCACCTATGGAAGACATTTCAAAGGGTGTTCGTTTCAGACACCCTCAGTGGCTAATGTGCTGGCATTTCTTCAATCCAGTCTGGATGCAGGCCTGAGATAAAACACCCTTAATGTCCAGATTTTGGCACTAGCAGCATTAACTGATATTTCTTGGGCTAGAGATCAACTCATAATCATGTTTCTCAAGGCGGCCATCAAGATTCAGCCCCTGTTTTGTCTCATATTTCCAAGATGGGATTTACCATTCGTACTAAAGTATTGTTAAAATCACCATTTTTCCCAGATTCGGTCAGGTCAATATATTTTCTTACGTTGAAGAATGTATTCCTGACGGCTGTGGTCTTGGCTAGGCGAGTTTTCGATATTGCCGCATTTTCCTACAAGGAGTTGTACTGCACAGTTTTCCCAGATGGAGTTGTGTTACGTCCTCATCCAAGTTTCCTGCATAAAGTCTCTTCGGAGTTCCACTTTAATTGGCAGTCAGTGCTTCCAGTCTTTTTACCTTCACCTCTACACACTAAAGGGTCAGAATTGCACAGGTTGGATCTGAAGACCATGCTGTAGACATATTTAGAGAGGACAGAGCCATTCCAAAAGTCTGAAGCTCTCTTTATATATATGAGTGGTCCCAGAATGGGCATACCAACTTCCCCAAGGGTAATTTTGTCATGGGCGGTGAAAGTAATTCAAACAGCATATTCAACTGGAAGAACTCTTCCCTCTCCAGGAGATTGGTGCGCATTCGACCAGAGCAGTCTCCTCCTCCTGGGTGGCCTGGATGCAAATTATCAGCGGACGTGGTCTGTACAGCAGCAAGCTGGAGTTCTCCTAAAACTTTCATTAAGTTTTACAAGCTGGACGTGGCTTCTTCCCTATCAAGTCTGATAAGCAACCAAACTGATAAGAGGCATGGAGCAGCTCAGCTATGAGGAAAGATTAGAGGAACTGAATTTATTCACTCTGGAGAAGAGGAGAATAAGAGGGGATATGATCCACGCATACAAATATATAAGAGGTCCATATAGTGAACTTGGTGTTTAGTTATTCACCTTACGGTCAACACTGAGGACAAGGCGTATTTTTTTGTGTCTAGAGGCAAAGAGATTTCATCTCCAAATACGGAAAGGTTTCTTCACAGTGAGCTGTGAAAATGTGGAACAGACTCCCTCCACAGGTGGTTCTGGCCAGCTCAATAGATTGCTTTAAGAAAGGCCTGGATACTTTCCTAAATGTACACAATATAACTGAGTACTTAGATTTGTAGGTAAAGTTGATCCGGGGAAAATCCGATTGCCTTTCGGGGGATCAGGAAGGAATTTTTTCCCCTGCTGTAGCAAATTGGATCATGCTCTGCTGGTTTTTTTTGCCTTCCTCTGGGTATGGAGTTGGGTGTATGGGATTGTACTATGCTTTTTATTTAGTTTATCTATTTTTGTGGTTGAACTGGATGGACTTGTGTCTTTTTTCAACCTGACTATAATTCTCATGGGAACTTTTGTGTTGTCCTCTGGTTTGAATTTACCTTTTTAGCAGCACCTGGTGTCTTCCCCCTACCTTTGTGTGTGTTAGTTAGGTCCCAAGGTCGTGCTGGGATGAGGCTGAGCCAGTAAAAATAAAAATTGTTATACTTACCGTAATTTTTCCTTTAAAATTCCTTTTCAATTTTTTCCCCCTGTTTTAAAAGTGATCTCATACACTCTAAGCTCCTTATGCAGATGAGAGCTGGGAGAGGAGAAACAGCTGTACATTGAGCTTCCCAGTGATCATTGGAGGAGAGCACACAGAGTTCCACTACAGCTAAAAAACTAACAAGTGTGTTATCATGCTTAGTGTGATTATTTTTTAATAAGAAAGCAGAGAGACTGGCAGGAAACCCAGGGATTTCACACAAAGGAAGCAATAAAATGAGAACAAGATACTTTTTAAATTGCAAGTACATGGTACAGCAGGCAGATATAAGGAATATGAAATGTTCGGTTTACATACGCTTTGAGATAAAATAAAAATTCTCTACTGAAAAGTAAATTATCCACCATTTGGAGATATTCACTGCATGACCTGAAAGCTCTGAGACTGTTATAAGCTATGCTGAAATCTGTGCCATCATTTGCAACTACTGTACAGCAAACACACTAAAAATCAGCGCTCATGATGAAATGGGATCTCCCTTGACACTATGGCCCAAGCAGTGCCTGTTAGGGGTGTTTCCGGATCCAGATTCGGATAAATATCATAAGATAGTCCTGCAGGAAACGCTCTTTACGGCTAGGTTACTCATAGCACGAAAGTGGCTTCAGGCTGCGCCGCCTTCCCAGGAATACAATAAGGGAACAACCGGACAATGCTCACACTATAAGGTTTATATCCACTTATAATGAGAGATATAAATCAGTATCCAACATAATTAAGAAGCATTTTAATATTTTACACCTTGATCAGAGATTGGCCCCAGTACTTCCAGCCACTCCACAGATAACTTTTTGCAGGGCCAGAACCATTAAGAACGTATTGGCCCCTAGTAAAATACAGAAAAAATGTTCAGGGTCTCCTCTGGACATTAGGTCCTATTTTAACGATCGAAAAGGTATTTTTCAGGGCAAGAAAAAGAGCATGCTTGACTTGCCAGTTCATAACACATGGTACAGATAAGATTATTATGAGCTCAGACAAAGCGTATACAATTAAACAATTTATCACATGTTCGACTGATTTTGTTGTTTACGTGCTGCGTTGTCCATGTGGGCTCCTCTATGTGGGCCGCACTATACGAGCACTACGCGCACGAGTCGGCAATCATTGCCGACTCATCAAAAAAAGTTGTATTGAACATAGTGTGCCACGACATTTTAATCGCACACAGAATAAGGTGCTTGGAGGTATTTGCAATCGAACATATTCCCAAAGGTACTCTATCCATTATTATTTATTTATTATTTTTGATAAATATATGTATATTTTATCTATTGATATAAATATATATGTTTACTATTTATTATTATTTTTACTTTTATTAATTTTATTTCATCAGATTATTTTATTGATTTTTTTCCTTTGGGCTATGTATTAATTTCAGTTTGAGCAATGAAGAGGTTAAGGTCTTTGGGTTCGCAGAACATGCTTCCCCTTTTTTCCTCTGCCCCTCGTTGACTCTAACTCCCCCCATTTGAGCCATTTAAACCTTCCTAGAGCCTCATTTTCTTGACTTTGAAAAAGCGCACGGAGCGCGAAACGCATTGTCAAGGCTACTACTAATCCCCCCTATATCGATCTTAGACTCCATATCCAATTTTTGGTCCATGAGGATTTTATTATTATTATCTCTACCGGAGCACACTAGATTGTGTGGACTATTTCATCTTTCTCCACTAGAGAGCAGCAGCAGCACATCCTTGTGCTCAACAGCAGACCTACGGTACTGTCGGCTCCAGCATTGCTTATCCCCTCAGAAGGTTATTGGCGTCGCAGATGTGTGACTTCACCCCATAAGAAGGAAGCATGCGGCTGTTTCCCAGATTCAGCTACATTATGGCCCCCGATTAGCGCTGTTTGCGCCTGAAGATCTTTTCATCCCTCTCCACAGGGAGCCATCAGCGGTGTGTGTAACTCGGGAAGCACGGCCATGTTGGAGGATCCTTTATCCATCTCCCCACCACCGCCCATATACCGCCAGCCCCAAAGGTACTGTGTATGTTTTTCTCATCTGAGGAACTGCTCTCTGAATTCTGGAGACCCTAACCCTTTGTGCTCAATGGTAGCTATTTGCGGACTGTATATTATTGTACATTGTATTTACTCCACACGCACCTTATGTTTTAACATGGACCATTTATGCTAAATATTTTAATGCTTGGACTGGATCCACTAATGAATGGACTTTTAGTTCAACCTTTGGCTAATAGTGAATTTCTGAGAACCATGAGCGCTGATTTTTAGTGTGTTTTATGTTTCATTGGTACTTCCGGGTACTATATTTTTTGCAGCTCTGGACTCCCCTATATACACCCTCCCAAGGAGTGATTGGTAACCTCCTAAAGTTTTTTAAACGGTTCTTACTCTTATTTTTAATTATACTACCATTGTTTAGCGCCAGTATATTTTGTTGTGTTTTCAACTACTGTACAGCTATGTAGGTACAGTCATTTTTCATTGGAGATCGTATTTGATGACAGAGATCTGCAACATTTGCTGCTCTAGTATTAGAAATAAAATATCAACTAACCAGTGAATATTATTAACATGGCATGCATGTAAATATGTCAGGAAAAGAGACTTACTCTGGAACCACTTGCTTTATAGCTGGCTTCACATAGCCATCTCCTTTAGCTGCAAAGAACAAGTAAAAAAATAAAAATAAGGAGAAATTATATAAAGTAACTCATTTTTTCCTTCTGTGATAGTACATGAGCAATACTTGCAAAAGACAGATAAATGGTATATGGAAAGTTTCTTACATGGATTGCAGAGAACTGGGGTGTAATACTTTGAGAACACTTCATCTTTGGGACGGTCAGGGTACACATAGATGAGATAATTGAGGTCCCCCAGTCGGTCTGCTAGCGAACGTACCGAGAAGTCTCGGCTTGTAAAAGGCATCAGATTCCACAAGGCTCTGTCCGCTAGGGATACACATACAGAATGTGAAGTACATATATAAGATAATATTAAAGTTACAGCAGATTCAGCATGAACAGCTACCTAGAAAAGTATATCAGCTGATGTCTAAAATGTAAAAAAAAACAGTACAAGTTTCATTCTTCCACAAATGAAAATCCAGCCTCAGATAATACGTGTTATTCTTCAAAGTATACTTTGTACAGGAAACTTTGCTTCTTCCGAGTCCTGTACCAAGAAATTTACCTACTTTATTCTGGCTCAAAAAGCAGAAGACTCAATGGCCTGTACAGTGAATGAATGATAACTGGGCCCAAAATGTATACAGTGCTCGAGGGAAAACTGCCTCAAGAATCTGATAAGCATTGTCACACTAACACCCACAAGTGCCAAGTACATAGTAAACTTACACTACAAGTTTAAATCCACCAGCTCTTTTCATCACTTCTATGTAGTAACACAGGAATATCACCATTTCACATACAGTGCAAAGATTAGTACTAAGCTTAGAAGTTTACATATTGACCAGAAGGTTAAGCAGGGTCTAGGCATGTTCATGACCTGCTGCACTAAGAAGAGTTGGTTGTAAAGAACATTCTTGTAACACAGATACTACTAGAGATAAGATATCACTTTTTGGACACCAACCATGTCAGAAAGTAATTGTCTAATAGCGAAACACATTACACATAAAGGCTAAAGTGGGGTGGTAAAGCCCAATTGCGAATGAAGACAGACACACCTGTGAGCTTCTTTTCAACAAAGATCTGCTTCAACCTGACTCCAAGTAAATTCATCTATACTATCGAGAAGCTTTCTATATACCTATTGTGCTGCATAGCACCTCCAAAACATGCCTCTGAGGACCCTTCTAAGACTGATACATTCTGACACAAAAACCAAGATAGTGCAGGGTCTATAGCACAATAAGCAGCCCCCCCAATAGGGCCTGAAATATGAGGCAGCCACTGCAGTAATGAGTATGTCACAAAAATTATTGGGGGCTAACATTTTTTGTCAAGCAAACTTGGCCATAAACATGGAGACAGACGCTGCGTTGCCAAATTCTTGGTACTGCCTTGGCAGTTCACATATGCCACCATCATGCAACTGCTTCTATTTTGGGCATCCCTGCAGTCCTACAAAATAGGGTCAAACTCCTTTCCCAAAGTTTCAATAATTTGATGGGAATCCTGGATTCATTCTGGGACCAACAGTCCCAAAAAGAAAGCGAGCCCAGAACTCTGCCCCAACCCACCCATCATTACCAACTTCCACCACAGTTGAAGACTTTCGTTACAGCATTAGTAAATTGGGCCTCCACCATAGATATGCCTTTGTCTGAAGGCCGACACAAATTGGTCTGTCAAGCAAAAGGGATGATCTGTTTCATTTTCAGAGGACTGTTCTAAAGATCCTGGTTGATCAAAAATAACTGTTTTGAAGTTAAGCTATCACAAGATTAGGAACCCTCACAAAAGAAGTGATGATTTGGGCCAAGTCTAAACTAAGCTTGCAGCCTCATGAGCTTTTCCTGAGGAAGGACAGCCCTCAACAACCGCATATCCTGGATCAATGCCAAGTATTGCAAGAGAGGCGATGGGATGGAGGATTTTATTGCTCAGCAGCCAAATTAAAGGGGTTGTTGTAAAGGTTTGTTTTTTTATTTTCTAAATAGGTTACTTTAACTGTTCGCCGACCAACCGCCGTCATATTACTGCGGCAGGTCGGCACGCCTGGGCGAGAGCCCGTAGCTCTACGTTGGTACTTTAAAGGCCACTAGGGGGCGCGCGCGCGATCGCTCGGTACAGAGCGAGGAATGGGAGCTATGTGTGTAAACACAAAGCTCCCGTTCCTGTCAGCGGGGAAACGCTGATCTTCTGTTCATACAATGTATGAACAGAAGATCAGTGATTTCCCCTAGTGAGTCCACCCCCCCATACAGTTAAAACACACCCAGGAACACACTTAACCCCTTCCCCGCCCCCTAGTGTTAACCCCTTCACTGCCAATGGCATTTTAGAGTAATCCAATGCATTTTTATAGCATTGATCGCTATAAAAATGCCAATGGTCCCAAAAATGTGTCAAAAGTGTCCGCCATAATATCGCAGTACCGAAAAAAAACGCTGATCGCCGCCATTACTAGTAAAAAAAAAATTAATAAAAATGCCATAAAACTACCCCCTATTTTGTAAACGCTATAACTTTTGCGCAAACTAATCAATAAATGCTAATTGCGATTTTTTTTAACGAAAAATAGGTAGAAGAATACGTATCTGCCTAAACTGAGGGAAAATAAATTGTTTATATATTTTTTGGGGTTATTTATTATAGCAAAATGTAAAAAATATTGCATTTTTTTCAAAATTGTCGCTCTATTTTTGTTTATAGCGCAAAAAATAAAAACCGCAGAGATGATCAAATACCACCAAAAGAAAGCTCTATTTGTGGGGAAAAAAGGACGGCAATTTTGTTTGGGAGCCACGTCGCCCGACCGCGCATTTGTCAGTTAAAGCAACGCAGTGGCGAATCACAAAAAGTGCTCTGGTCTTTGACCAGCAATATGGTCCGGGGGTTAAGTGGTTAAGCTAGTGCATTGTTGATTCACTTACCTTTTCCTTCTATTTCCCTTTTTAAATATTTTTTTTCTTTGTTTTCTTTGTCTGAATTTCTCATTTCCTGTTCCTCCTCAGTAAGGTGTTCTGTAAGCTGTTCTAAATGACTTTCCACCGCTTGGATGATGGTGGAAAGCTTACTGAGGAGAAACAGGAAGTGAGAAATTCAAACAAAGAAAACAATTTTTAGAAGGGAAATCGAAGGAAAAGGTAAGTGAACCAACAATGCACTAGCTTAAAGGAATCTATTTAGAAAATAAAAGACAAACCTTTACAACACCAAGTCCACAATATGATCCTGAGATTGGCTTATAGGACCTGATTCAAAGTAGATCGAAGCAAAGAGTCAGTAAAGTAACCCACAATAGAGATGCCCTGCAGTTGTAACTGGGCTAAACACCAGGGCAACCATTTTAGTAAAGACTCGAGAGACTGAACTGATTATGATTTACTAATCCTAGCTAAGAGCAAGCTGTAGTCATACTTTGGATTATCAAAAAGAGTACATCATTCTCTTAATACATAATCTTGGAAAACCCTAAATTGCCATAGAAAAAAAATTGCCCACAGAGCAACATCATTTAATTTGACAAAATACATTAGGTTTGCGTGGCAAGCATGGCAACATCACACTGAAAGACCCAAAATGCTCCTGTAATTCAACAATGAGCTTTACGTAAAGTAGAATCAATAAAAAAAAAAAAATCCTCATGCATTCTCTCAGCTACTATAAGACAGTTTTTAGGACAGAAGATGGGTCTGAAATTTAGATCTTTATAAATGTGATGTTTTGAAAATATCAGGCAATCAATAACGAATACCTAGATCCAAATGTTTTCCTTTTTTTTTTTTTGGACAAAACAAAGAATGGTTACAATTCCTATCACGTTTTTTTTTGTCAACTAGAATGAATCTCCCTAGTAGCAACTCAGACTGCAAAAGCAGCCTTTGTTTTGCAGAGTTGTTTTATGGTGTAGGCAAGCTGATCGAACCATCAAGACTCCTCAAAATTGATGCACTGGAATATTTTGTGCAATAACTGCTTGGTTTACTGCTTAAAAACTAAAGGATGTTAATCATCTAGCTCTATATAACAAGAGTAGCTATATATATATGTCTGCTTGGAATTCTGATGAGTAAAAACATACGAGGAACTTACGGAGCTCAAACTTCCATGCTATTGTGATGCCCCCAATTTCCGAGTCGCTAAAGCGTAGAAGAAAAGTCCCATCCCTTTTATTCACCAACATGTCATGAGCCTGCTGCTTGTTGACAAAGCCTAAAATTGCCCTGTAAAAAAAATAAAAAATAAAAGATTAACTACATAACATTTAGGACGGATATTGAAAATCCTACCTGGAAAGAACATAGTAGGAAAAGTCAGGATACAGACTTAAAATAGCACAGCAGAGTTTACCTCCACATGTAAATGCAGTAGGAATATGTCTAACTGCACTAGATAGACAATATACCTTATATAGGGTTGCTATATGCAACCCGTGGCTAACCACATGTCACCATGCCTTAGCAAGGAAAGATCTGTGCCTTAATTTTGGATAATCTCCACCTTCTCTCCAGTCTCCCATTATACACCACAGATATTTACGAGCTGCCCTACTGCCTGGCAAAACTACTGGATATCATGAATGTGTGAACTACTGTTCTTCTCTTCCCGTGAGTTGGCACATCTTAACCACTTCAATACAGGGCATTAATACACCCTTCCTGCCCAGACCAATTTTCAGCTTACAGTGCTCTCACAATTTGAATGACAATTACTCAGTCATGCTACATTGTATCCAAACAACATTTTTATAATTTTGTTCTCACAAACAGAGCTTTCTTTTGGTGGTATTTAATCACCGTTGGGTTTTTTATCTTTTGCAATATAAGCAAAAAAAAGAGACATTTTTGAAAAAAAAAATACTTTTTTTTTTAGTTTCTATCTTAAAATTTTGCAAAAAAAAAATTTTCTTCATAAATTTGGGCCTAAATGTATACTGCTACATATCTTTTGGTAAAAAAAAAAAAGGACCGGAATTAGTGGATATTATTTGGTCTCTATGAATGTTATAGAGTCTACAAGCTATGGCACATCATTGAAAAATTCTCACATATGATCACACCTGATGTAATTTCTTGAGATCCTAACAAGCCAGGAAAGTACAAATACCCCCCAAATGACCCCATTTTGGAAAGTAGACATTCCAAGGTATTTAGTAAGAGGCATGGTGAATTTTTTGAAGTTGTCATTTTTTCCCCACAATTCTTGTGAAAATTACGATTTTTTTTTTTTTTAGACAAAATTGTCATAACAAGTTAGTTCTCTCACACAGCACATGCATACTTACAATGACACCACACAATACATTCTGCTGCTTCTCCTGAGTATAGTGATACCAAATGTGTGAGACTTTTACACAGCCTGGCCACATACAGAGGCCCAACATGTAAGTAGCACCTCCAGGAGTTCTAGGAGCAGAAATTACACATCTAATCTCTCAACCACCTGTTACACTTTTGAAGGCCCTGGAGTACAGGACAATGGAATTTTCCACAAAATGACCCCATTTTGGAAAGCTAACACCCCAACGTATAATCTATGAGGCATAATGACTCTTTTGAACGGTTTATTTTTTTCCAGACGTTTTTGGAAAATGTGGAAAAAAAAGGAAAACGCATTTATTTTTACACAAAGTTGTCCATTTATAAGATATTTCTAACACACAGCATGTACATAGCAAAAATGAAACCCCAAAATACATTCTTCCCGAGTATAACGATACCAAATGTGTGAGAATTTTACATAGTCTGGCCACATACAGAGGCCCAACACTGAAGTAGCACCTACAGGCATTCTAGGAGCATAAATCACACACACAAATTCCTGCCAACCTATGAATGACATTGTTGAAGGTCCTTCATATTTCTAACCCATAGCATGTACTGTACATACCAATTACAAACCAAAATACACTCTTCTGAGCAAAGAGTAAAGAAAAGATTACCTATGGTTTTAGTAGTGCAGTGGTCCACAGAGCAGAGCATCGGTCCAGGTAGCAGGCAGATGTGGTCAGCAGCAGAGAAAGGATCGTCCATGCAGCAGGCAGGAATACTGTCCATAGTACAGGCAGCAGGCGAAATATGGTTAGTGCAGCCAAAGTATTGGTTCAGGCAGCAGGCAGGACCATCAAGTTTAGGGCCTCGGTCAGGGAAGAATGGGGACAGGGGTAGAGGCTTCTCCAACCCAAATCGCTTTGAAGCCTCTGGGCAACCAGACCCTGTTCTGGGAACACAGAAAACCAAAAACTGTTTTTCTGAACGCCGAACACTATTCTGGAGCCCCTCACATATGTGAGACCATTGTGTAGCAGAGTGAAAGATCAGTCCAAGGGGCAGGCAAAAACATGGTCAACAAGCCGAGGTCAGTGCAGGTAAAAGGCAAAAATAGACGGTAGGCAGAGGCATAGTCGAGAAGCAGTCCAGGGTCAGTTCACGTGAAAGGCAGAAACATGGCGGATAAACAATGCAGACGGCAGGCAGAGTTGAGGCATTAAGTTGGTTGGTTGGTTGGTTGAGCCAGCAGGGAAATAATCAGCACAGAAATTGAAACTGGGGAAATGGCAGTCTATTCGAAATTTGGGTAAATAGTCTTCGAGTGCGATATCGCTTGAAGCATTGTCCGTTACATAGGCCAGGTTGGTCGTGACAGTCGGGACAATAGAAACTGGTGTCTTTCCTAATTCCACTTTTGCTGCACACCCGACATTTTTTTGGGTGTCTTCTTCCGGTTGCTGATGGTGGAATATGGTCAGAAAAATGGCGCTCATGCAGTTTGCTGACACAATCGGAGCAAATGCTTTCTGGCGGGGAGACTTGCTGATAGATTAGGGCAGTGACAATGTTCAGAGATAGGGCTGCAGCATTTGATTGTTTAAATCCACCCCCCCCCTCATGAACTTATTGTATTCGTTGATAGAGCAAGGCTTTTGAACGGTACGGCGTCTCCTGTAAAGTTCCACTGAGGTGTCATCATGGATGGTGGACATGATGTAAACGTCTTTCTTATCCCTCCACTTCACGGCCAAAACTTCTTCGTTCCTCAGGCTTGCAGATTCCCCCCTTTGTAGCCTTGTGGTAACTAGACGCTGTGGGAAGACTTTCCTGTTTTTACGTGAAGTACCACAGCCCAAAGTTTTATTCAGGAATAGGTGGCGAAAAAGGGGCAGACTGGTGTAGCTTTTGGAAGAGTGGGAATGCCAACTCCCATACAATTTTCACGCTTATTCCCATATACGATGGACACTCAGGGGGCTGGAGCTGGGAGTCTTTGCCTTCGTACACACAAAAGGCATTCACATAGCCGGAGGAGTTTTCACAGAGCTAGTTTAGCTTCAAGACGTACCTTGCCTTCTTACTAGGAATATACTGCTTAATTCCCAGGCGGCCTGTGAAATGGACCAGGGATTCGTCCACAGGAATGTTCTGTTCTGGGATGTAAAGTTTGGCAAAACTCTTATTAAAAAAGTCTATTAGGGGGCGAATTTTATACAATTTATCAAAGTCTGGATGATTTTGGGGGGGCACTGTGAGTTGTCGCTGAAATGCAAAAACCGCATGATCATGTCATAGCGGGACCTGGGCATCGTAGCGGAAAAATTGGCATATCGTGGATGGGCTTCTTAGACCAATATGAATGTAATTCATTTTTTTTGTAAGCCCCATGTTTAGTGTAAGGCCTAAAAACAATCTAAGCTCCTGAATTGTTAGCGGTCTCCATACAAAAGGGCGGGCATAGCATTGAGTTGGGGTTGGTTTGTATGTATTGACGGGCAAAAACATTTGTTTGGTCTAAGATGCTGTGAAGTAACTCATCAGGGAAAAATAAATAAAAATAATCGATTTCAGAGAAACCTTTGGTGTTGGCCTGCACACCTGGCTGTGCTGTGAAAGGGGGATTGTGGCTGACCCTATGCTAGAAGGCAGCCACAATGGGTTGGCCAAGGCATCCGGAAGATGGGTTTGGGTCCTAATTCTTCGGCGTGGAATTTCAGAGCTGGTACTGGGCTTTTCCTCCTGAGGCCTAGGAAGTGCTTGTACCTGGCCTCTCATCCTGGGGTCTAGTGCCATTGGCATTTACTGATTGGCCATTGGGGTGTCCGGCTCTGCTGGTAGCTGCCTGGGGTTCAGACCGTCTTTTTTTGGACGGACTACTTCCTCCTCTGATTCAGATATACTGCCTTCGGGGGGGCTCATATTGCGAACCAGAATCTGAACTTGAATCAGAACTGTACTGGGGCATTGAGAGCTCCCCGCTGATCTCATCGGTCTAGGCTAGCATTTGCTATGCCTCTTCTGGGGTGTATAATCTTTTGGACATAGTGGCTGGCTGTATGACAGGGCTGCACGACAAGGACTAATGGGCTGTATGTCAGCTATAAATTGGCTGCACGTCAGGCACTGCTGGGCTCACGGGACAGGTACTCCTGATGGAGGTGACGGGTACTCCTGATGGAGGTGACGGGTACTCAGATACACCTGATGGGGGTGACGTGTACTCAGGTACACCCGATGGGGGTGACGTGTACTCAGGTACACCTGATGGGGGTGACGTGTACTCAGGTACACCTGATGGGGGCGACGGGTACTCAGGTACACCTGATGGGGGCGACGGGTACTCAGGTACACCTGATGGGGGCGACGGGTACTCAGGTACACCTGATGGGGGCGACGGGTACTCAGGTACACCTGATGGGGGCGATGGGTACTCAGGTACACCTGATGGGGGCGACGGGTACTCAGGTTCACCTGATGGAGGTGATGTGTACTCAGGTACTTTTGACGGAGGTGACGGTACTCAGGTACTTCTGATGGGGGTGACGGTACTCAGGTACACCTGATGGGAGTGATGGGTACTCAGGTACACCTGATGGGGGTGATGGGTACTCAGGTACACCTGATGGGGGTGATGGGTACTCAGGTACACCTGATGGGGGTGATGGGTACTCAGGTACACCTGATGGGGGTGATGGGTACTCAGGTACACCTGATGGGGGTGATGGGTACTCAGGTACACCTGATGGGGGTGATGGGTACTCAGGTACTCCTGATGGGGGTGATGGGTACTCAGGTACACCTGATGGGGGTGATGGGTACTCAGGTACACCTGAGGGGGGTGATGGGTACTCAGGTACACCTGATGGGGGTGATGGGTACTCAGGTACACCTGATGGGGGTGATGGGTACTCAGGTACACCTGAGGGGGGTGATGGGTACTCAGGTACACCTGATGGGGGTGATGGGTACTCAGGTACACCTGATGGGGGTGATGGGTACTCAGGTAGTCCTGATAGGGGTGATGGGTACTCAGGTAGTCTTGATGGAGGTCACAGTACTCGGGTACTCCTGATGGAGGCGACGGGTATTTAGGTACACTTGATGGGGGGGTGACGGGTACTCGGGTACTCTTGATGGGGGGTGACAGGTACACTTTATTCCAGGGGGGGCATTCTGGGCACAGTAGGTGACACTAGAACAATTGCAACACTGTAACTCACTGTTTTCTGATTTCTCCTCAAAAAGGGTCGGTGTGTGAGGAGAAAAACACAGGAACAGCAGTTACAGTCTGCTTTGTTTACACTTGTGACCGGCTGTGATTGGACACAGCTGGTCACGTGGTAAAGAGCCAAATTTCATTGGCTCTTTACCCTGATCGGGGGTGAGCTATGCACGAGCGGCGTGCATGGCGGATGTAGGCAATGTGACCGGCTGTGATTGAATACAGCCAATCACATAAACAAGAGAAGAGCAGCACGAAAAGCTTCAGATTGGGGATGGGCTGTGCTGTGCGGGGTTGGGCTGTGTCCGAGGGACACGCCTTGTCCACGATGCGGGCCCCCAGGGGGCCGCAGTAGCGGTGAGAAGCGGTGGACGTCATACGATGTCCACTCTGAAAGACGAGAGGTTCCTGCCGACGTCCTTTGTCTATGGATCGGTAAGGAACAGGTTAAACTGTACCTCCCACCACAAGGAAAAATACTTAGCAATGTCCAATGCTGACCAATACATACATGCTTATCTGTTGATCCCTCACCATCAAGTTTGAAATAAATAAAAAAAAATATTATGCATGGTCAAGCATACAATATTATTTCTTGTTGAGATTCAAACGTTAGGGTGTTTGCAATAGATGATTATTACTCATTTGACAATACTATAATAATAAGGTTTGTGTAAACATGTGTTTGTTAAAATAAATATAGCTCATCTGTTACTATAATTACAATGGGGTCCCTGTTATATGTCCTTATTTATTATATTGTAGAGAATGTACCAGAAGAACAGGAGGGAGATAGCTAGCTAGCTATGACTAAGCACGGTTTGATAGTGTGAAACGCTTCAGCTCTTCTGTCTGTTCTGCTGTGGCATGTATTTTCGATCCTATTTTATGAATAAAAGGCAACAATTTTTGGAGTGCAGCTGCCCAGAATTTCTTCCTATCTCATCCCTCTGTACAGTATCAGGGGCGCTGGCACAGCAGCGGCGGACGAAAGGAGGAAGGAAAGAAAAAATCCTCTGCGCGCCCCTAATCATCACAGTGCCACTGCTAGTGAGTGTGACCTGTCTGTGTACCACCCGTGCAGTCACGTCGTTACCGTCCACCAGTAGTCTGCCTCTGATGTACTGCTTTGCCTCCGCTATACCCAGCCAGCTCTGCCTCGGAGCCTCTGCCTTTCTGCCCAGTGCTGTGCCCATATGCCGCAAGCCCCCCCCCCCCCCGTCATGGAGGCTGCTTTCTCTCCCTCCTGCCCAGTGTACACCGCAAGCACGAATACCGCCGACCCCCCCCCCCCTCGTGGAAGCTCAGGCCGCTCGCCCACCTGACCTGGCCTGTCCTTCTGAACAATGGTAGGCGTCAGAGGGGTCACTGGCGGCTCTCCGGGCTTGGTGACAGGTGGAGCCTCAGCCTACCTGGACTCACGAGGCAGGCATCGTTTAACTGCCAATGACAGGGTCAAGTCGTCGGATGCAG
Organism: Rana kukunoris; assembly: GCA_029574335.1. NCBI lineage: Eukaryota > Metazoa > Chordata > Amphibia > Anura > Ranidae > Rana > Rana kukunoris. The sequence goes on from CM056060.1 coordinate 79,564,557, forward strand.
AGGTGAGCAGATCATACCGATACAGCTGCAGATGTGAGCCCCAGTCACAGTCAGACCATCACCTGGTAAACAATACGTTTTCACTGACATGTATACAGATATAGTGTATAATGATCTGCCAATCACTATGATTTGTGTTTATCAAGGGGTCCCCCCCTCCCTTGTGAGGCTGCACATTACGGGCGCCGGTGCGGCTGCACATTACGGGCGCCGGTGCGGCTGCACATTACAGGCGCCGATGAGGCTGCACATTACAGGCGCCGATGAGGCTGCACATTACAGGCGCCGATGAGGCTGCACATTACAGGCGCCGATGAGGCTGCACATTACAGGCGCCGATGAGGCTGCACATTACAGGCGCCGATGAGGCTGCACATTACAGGCGCCGATGAGGCTGCACATTACAGGCGCCGATGAGGCTGCACATTACAGGCGCCGATGAGGCTGCACATTACAGGCGCCGATGAGGCTGCACATTACAGGCGCCGATGAGGCTGCACATTACAGGCGCCGATGAGGCTGCACATTACAGGCGCCGATGAGGCTGCACATTACAGGCGCCGATGAGGCTGCACATTACAGGCGCCGATGAGGCTGCACATTACAGGCGCCGATGAGGCTGCACATTACAGGCGCCGATGAGGCTGCACATTACAGGCGCCGACGAGGCTTCACATTACAGGTGCCGACGAGGCTGCACATTACAGGCGCCGATGAGGCTGCACATTACAGGCGCCGATGACGCTGCACATTACAGGCGCCGATGACGCTGCACATTACAGGCGCCGATGACGCTGCACATTACAGGCGCCGATGACGCTGCACATTACAGGCGCCGATGACGCTGCACATTACAGGTGCTGATGAGGCTGCACATTAAGACTTGCAAACCAAACAAATAAAGGGAAACAGAACAAACACATATTCCTTTGAATAGCAAAGGGGCATTACCTACACATGTGATCCACATGTATAAAGGTGACACTGAGGACAACACACATAGAAATACTGGCAAGTATCCTTTCTGATCCATGAAACTGAGAACGTTTAAAAGTTAAATGTGGGACCTACACCATCTAGTGGACAAGTCTCCCAAGTACATGCCCATAAACATACTGTACTGCTCCAATTCTGCTTTTAGAAGTACAGTATAAAAATGGTTGTATACAATAGCAACAAAGTGCTACAGACACATAGCTTAAAACAAACAACTGTTTCAAGGTGTCAACTCCTAACCAAAGAATTAAAAGGCACACAAGGAATAAATGCCGCTTAGAAGATATTGTAATCCAAAAGACAAAAACAAAAATAAACAGTGCAAGAAGACCAGTGTAACAACAAAAATAAATAATGATCAATCTTTTATACGATCTTAAAAGGTCTAGGTCAAAAGTCCTTAAAAGTGTGTCTGGTCTCTACGTTCCTGCTGCTTTCGACCTAGCTTTTAGATTGTAAGCTCTAACGAGCAGGCCCCTCTGATTCCTCCTATAATAACTTGTATTGTAACTGTATTGTCTGCCCTCATATTGTAATGTGCTGCGCAAACTGTTGGCGCTGCATACATCCTGTATTATAATAATAGTGTTTGCATTAAACTTATATCCTTTTAAAGGGGTGTTCCAGTCATTTTTTGTGTTTATTAAAAGGCAGCAGCTACAAAAAGTGTAAACATGTAAACATACTTACCTGCTCCACGTTCCAGCGACGCGCCGGCCAGGGCTCCGCTCCTCTCCTCTCCTCTCCCCCCCTCTCCGGCCGGCGTCTTCATTCCAAGTGTGGGCACCCGGCCGGGCACCCACTGCGCTTGCACGAGCGTCACTGCGCATGCTCAAACGCCGCGGCGTCATCCAATTGAACAGGCGATCGCCTGGGACCTGTCACGTGTCCCAGGCGATCGCCTACAGGGAGGGGCTACAGAAAGGCGATTAGACTATTCGCCTTAGCAACCCCTCAGCGGAAGGAGGAAGTGGGACAGGAAGTCCCACTCCTCCTGAAGCCCCCACTCCCCCCCCCCCAAAAAAAATTACATGCCAAATGTGGCATGTAAGGGGGTGAGGAGTGGATGAAGTGGAAGTTGCAATTTTGGGTGGAACTCCGCTTTAAGATCAAATAATAATTTTGCATAGACCATTGATGGTCATTATTATTTTAATTGCCACTGGTCTATTTGCACTGTTGCTTTTGCATTTTCTTTTGGCATGTAGCTTGTAGATAAATGAAACTGTAAGGTATTCCCTGGATGGACCCTGCCCCAGACTCTCCCTGCGAACAAAGGGGGTAAAAAAAATAAAAATAAGCAATCAAATGTGTTTAAAGAAGCCCTGCAGGAATTGCAATAGTACATATACATGGGTCCAAGGCTGGCCATACATTATACAAGGTTCTTCTATAGATTTCCTTTAGATTTACCAAAACCACATAATAGAAGATCAAATCTAAACACTTTAAATTTGTATGAAATCAGGTAGGCCCCTCTACTACACAGTTGAAGGTAAATCTAAAGGAAATTTAATATGAAAATTGTAAGCTTAAGAAATATCTGGCGGCAACAAATGTATGGCAAGTGTACAAGACCGCATTAAATAGAGTGCTGACACCCTATGTGTCTACAATGGAGATGACTGTCAATAATAAGTCCCGCAATGAGCAAGAATGCCCAAACAATCCAATCCTCACATAGGTCAGGTAAAATAGATATAAACAATAAAATTAGGTCACCCTTGCAATGATTCCAATTAATCCAACAATAAAACAAATTCACCTTCAAAAAGTTAATCTGCTCCATTGATTCAAAGAAGTGTCCACCTAATGATTAAATTCCCTGCACTAGTATGCAAAGTAAAGGGTTCAATATACTATACACAATAGTGCATCATTAAAATCAATATCAGCAATAGAAGAGCTTAAGAAACAGCAACTATAGTCATGTACCTCAAGGCAACTGCTTTATCTGTCAGACAATTCACATCATGGTGCACTTCAATAGTATGCAGTAAACAATAGTGCACAATTTGAAATCGGTAATAAAGCTCAAAAGGCAACAATCGTACCTAAGCATCTGTCGGGCAAATAACATCAACAGTACTGCATAGATCAATGAGGCCGCTAGTGGAGCTTGTGAATTAGGAAATGAGAAAGAATAGTGGTAGCCTGGTCTCAGTCGTAAATAAACTGACTGACAAAGATGCTAGTAAGAAGGCCCAGCAAGGAATTCCCCTACCCAGGGGACTGTCGGTCTCAAATCTAATGCGTTTTAATCAAGAAAACCAATCATTGCCAAGGATGTTGATGTAATTTGCCTGGCAGATGGAGCAAAATCCGTAGTGGAGTGCAAAAAATTGCGTTGAGATCATGAAGGACAAAAAGCCTGCTGGATACATCAAAGGAGAACAACACCACTGTGGAGTGTATGTTCACTTGCTTTTGTAATGCCAGAAAGAAGCCCAGAAATGGGCACATTCTTAAAGGGGTGGTTCCCCTAAAAAGAAACTTTTAACATTGCCTGTCTCTTCTTAATAACATTTATAATCGGCTGGTAGTTTTAAAAAAAAACACCCGTACATACCATTTTCGGCATGTAGTCTCACCGCCGCTTCCGGGTCTGGCAGCCGGGGACAGGCATCCGATCGACGCATACAGCGCGTCACGAGATGCCGAAAGAAGCCGAACATTGGTGCGGCTCTATACGGCGCATGCGCACCAACGTTCGGCGTCTTTCGGCATCTCGTGACACGCTGTATGCGTCGATCGGATGCCTGTCAATGAAGTAGGCCCTCCCATCCCCGGCCGCCAGACCCGGAAGCGGCGGTGAGACTACATGCCGAAAATGGTATGTACGGGTGTTTTTTTTTTAAACTACCAGCCGATTCTAAATGTTACTAAGAAGAGACAGGCAATGTTAAAAGTTTCTTTTTAGGGGAACCTCCCCTTTAATTGTTATGGGGCCCCCTTTTGCCTGTCATTCTCAAACTAGGTTCTCGGTCTTTACAATTGAGAAGTCTTGTATTTAGGTTCGAGCAGTTCTGCAGGCTTAGTTGGGACCCTGTGGACCTATTCCACAGGAATGGCAGCTGAAATCTGAGTATCAGGAAATGCGCAATGTAACCACTGTTGGAAAAAAATGGGCTTTGACCCTCTGCGTGACCTAATATTTTTGCGCCTCTCACAATTTAAGGTCATCAATCATGCAATAGCAACACTCAATTTTCTTCTCAAAAACTGACACATGGCTGGCTATTGAAATAAACACATCTTGCAAGGATGAGATTAATCTATTTTACCAGTCAATGAGGTCATACATGCATTGACAACACCCAGTCATTTACTTGTTTCAGAGTCAGTTTAGGTAGTTTATCGGAGGATCCGCGATATTTTTTTGAATCTGTGGGTAGTCGATTGCTGCTACATGTGGCACCCAATGAATGAAAGGGACAATTCCAGATAAGGTGCAGGGCTGGACATAGAGTATCAGAAATTCAGGATGGCGTTAAAAAAGGCTTTTGCATACGAACAAGTTTGATCGCTATGTTAGTTTATGTGCTTAGAGTAAAGGTTTACAAGATGGTATACTCGGGTGCTAGAATGTATTGTTAATTTTTATCTCTATGCACCCTCAAAAAAATTCAATAAAAACGTATTTTTCAGTTTCAATAAAAGCTTTTGCTCTGCAGGATGGCACCCAATTCTGGTGTCTCTAGCTACAGCCACTTATTTAGGTGGTTGACCATGTTCCCCTCCCACCAGGCAATGTTTTTGTTTAAAGAAGTCTAAGGGCCAGGTCACACCAGATGCAGTTCTGTTCAGTTTTGTGTGCTTTTTTTCTGCATAAGATGCATGCACAGTGTTTTCCATGTATTCCAATGGCTCTAGTTGGCTTTAGTTCACACCATGGAGTCAGCCTGGAGTTCAGCTTAAACTGAAATATCTCTGACCACAGGGTAGAAAAAATGAAGGTGGTAAGAAAGACCAGCTACTTTAACCGCTTCAGCCCTGGACCATTTTGGTGGTCAAAGACCAGGCCACTTTTTGCGATTCGGCACTGCGTCGCTTTAACTGACAATTGCGTGGCCATGCAACGTGGCTCCCAAACAAACTTGATGTCCCTTTTCCCCCCACAAATAGAGCTTTCTTGTGGTGCTTTTTGATCACCTCTGCGATTTATTTTTTTTGCGCTATAAACAAAAAAAAGCGACAAATTTAAAAAAAAAAAACAATATTTTTTACTTTTTGCTATAATAAATATCCCCCAAAAATATATAAAAAAAACATTTAGTTTTCCACAGTTTAGGCCAATACGTATTCTTCTACATATTTTTGGTAAAAAAAAAAAAAAAACGCAATAAGCGTTTAATGATTGGTTTGCGCAAACGTTATAGCTTCTACAAAATAGGGGACTGTTTTATGGTATTTTTATTTTTAAAAAAAATTGTTTTACTAGTTATGGTAGCGATCAGCGATTTTTACCGTGACTGCGACATTATGGCGGACACATCAGACACTTTTTAGGACCATTGTAATTTTTACAGTGATCAGTGCTATAAAAATGCACTAACTATAAAAATGACACTGGCAGTGAAGAGCTTAATCACTAGGTGGCGCTGCAAGAGTTAAGTGTTTCCTAGGGAGTGGTTAATACTGTTAGGGGGTGTGGCTACACGTGACACGTCACCGATCATGGGGAACGGTCATCAGTGACAGTGTCACTAGGCAAAATAGGGGAATGCCTTGTTTACAAAAAAACGCGTCGCAAAAATATCGCAAATTCACTGGTGCCATCCTGCTGCAGAAAAACACCTACTCCACCTGCCTGGTTTACAAGTCATCTTTATCACCGCCGCCGGCTTTATCATCTCATAGCGGTGAAAGACAGCTCTACAGTGCAGTGTCCAGCAGCCGAAGGACCACAAGTGATGACCACTTCTAAGAGAATATGTACAAAGCCAGATTTTAACTCGTAAAATGTGAGTTGCCTGTACTCCTTTATTTATTAAAATTGTTTTTAAAAACATCTACACTTAGAGGCGCCTCTTCCCTTGTTTTTTATCACAGTTTTTGAACACGGTTTCTGTTCTACTACGATGGCAGCCCTGAAGATATAGATGTGACCCCCACATAAACTTTTATCCCTTACCCTGGGTTTTTCTGCCCCCCTCCCCCCCTTCCCTTTCTTTGTTGGACATTAAAACCCGCTATGTGATTTTTTTCAATCTCTATATATAATATATATTTGATTTTAACAATTAAGATATATGTATGTACGCATTTATTTAACTATAACCACCATCACATTCATGTTTGCCTAGCGAATAATATCAAGGTACTACTGTATTTAGTTTTTTGCGCATTTCTCTCCTTGTGCACTTTACAAAAGCATTCCCCTGTTCTGCCCTTGCTGCACTCACGAGGCACGCGCGAGCTGGGTAGCAAATTTAAAGGGATGTACCTTTACGCCAACCTGCCTGCCCGTGCCATGTTGTCGACGTAAATAGTTGTGCAGCTTTTGGCAAGTGGTTAAGTTTGGCAAAAATCAGTGCAAACAAAAAGGAGCAAACTTAAGTTTTGGATGTAGTGGGAAAGACTTTGAGCCTCTGTCAGGTTTTTATTGCGGTCTGTGCTCCTGTTAAGGAAACCTTACTCCACTGTTTCTCGTTGGAACCATTGTCACTGTAAGAGAAATTGAGAGGCAATTAAATTTTGATGGTTATCATTGGAAGAGTAGAGGTAGTGGAGATATCTTCCAATGTAGACAGATGTTTTGGTGGCAATCGTTAAAAGGGGGGCTATACCATCATTTTATTATTGGTTTGTGCCTGCTGACCAAAGTACAAAGGGCCAGGCAAAAGGGGCAATCTCTCTGGACACAGACAGCAATAGATTCTGACAGAAGTTCCATCTCTTCTCGCTCTATCCAAAACTGAAGATGTAAGCTAATGGACAGCTGTGTTTTACTCATTTTCATCATCAGATAAGCTTGAATACGTCCAAAATTAAGACAAGGAAAGTAATGTACTGCAAAGGGGTATGAAAGTGTTTTTCCAGGCTGGGCATACCCATCATTCCAGTGAGGCTTTAGGTGCTTCTTTAAAACTTCCATCACTCCATCAAACCATTGCCAGAATGTGTAATTCCAGCCAGGAAGGTTCTCCTGGGAAAATAAAAAATAAAGCATAAACACACATAGCATCATCAGGTCTAGTTTGAAAGGTTAGTTCACTTTTTTTTTTTCCTTCACAAAAATTTAAAGATTAACTCACTACATCCTCCCCACACACCTGGTTCCCACTGCACTTATCTCTTTTGTTGATTATCTTCTGCTGCCCACATCAGCCAATGTAGCAGTCTGGGCATCTAATAAAATGCAGTACAGCATCATAACGTGCGTAATAGTTAGCAGCAAATGGTGAGTACCAGCATGTGAGACGTCCTGGCATCCCAGAAGAAGTGTGCAGCTTTCTAATGCCCAAACCACTACATATTTAGGGTGGGCAGTGAAAGATAATCATCCAAGGAGGCATGTGCAATGGGGACCTGGGCTATGGAAAGGTGTTGGGAGTTAGTTCACCTTCTAATGTTTTGTGACTTACTGTATACTGGCTAAAACAAGTCGTTTAACCTATACTGGTTGGTAAAGACTATGCAAACACTTTTTTGAGTTCTGACAAACCTCACATGGAGGGTAAATAAACGATTTCAGCTTGGATAAGATGTTTCTATATCCCCTGTGAATTTGGGCCAGCCTTCATAAGCTAAATTAGAGTCCGCCACACATGAAAAAATATAAGGTATTTTCCACATTCAACTTGATTAGATGTATATACAGTGCAGGAGGCCATTATATATAACAGGCTGGGAACTAAAACAATACCAATTGTCATTTCATAGCAATGATCTGTCAATGTAATTTCCCAATTAATGATCTGACCTAATCTATGCAATTTGTTTCTTTAACCATTTAGTCCAAAGTTTAGTCCCATTTAGTTTAACCATTTAGTCCCTTTACTGTGTATAAGTTACAGGGACACTTCAGAAACAGAAACACGTAAACTATAGAACTTGGCTTACACTAAAAAGATTTGATTATCATTTGCAGATATTGGATGCTGTCTAGAAATAAGGATATTTCTGAAAGATCGAACCCCACTGTTAGAGATATTTCTTAACACACAGCTGATTTCCAGTTCAGCTTAAGTGACCATCACAGTCAACTTTTCTTTTTGAAACAGCTCACAATATATATGACTACCTTGCACTAAGCTGAAAAATTTGTCTATGTCAGCTTTTACCAATGATAAACATAAGGTTGATTCGTTTTATTTTGCAAATGTATGCAGAATCTGCTGATATGCATCATCAGCCATTCAATAAACAGAACTTGATACAGAACTTTTATTGGATGGTTGATGATACATATCAGCAGGTTCTGCACTCAGCTGCACAAAAAGAGAAAGCACCTTATTATGATGAATCAACTTTATTATGTTTATCATACTACTCCAGCAGACCTTGACCCTAGGTTCACATCTATGCAGTTGCAGTTGATGCATTGTTCTGGAGCGTTGTGTTTTTCTTATGCATTTTTTGCGAACAAAATGGCATGGGGTCCCCCTCAATCCATACTAGGCCCTGTGGGTCTGGTATAGGTTTTGAGGGAAACCACATTCCAAAATAAAATAAATAAATGGTGTGGGGTCCCCCAAAATCCATATCAGACCCTTATGTAAGTAATGTGCACATTATAGCACACTTGGCTTGCAAACCATCCCTCCACCAGCCTCAAGATGTCCATGATACCCTTGTTACTGGCTGGCAAGTCCATCTTTTCCTGGTTTTCAGATTTGGAGTCTTTGGACATCTTGATTGGCTGATGTATCACCTGCACATGTGCAATGAAGTTACTTCCTCCCAGCACCTACAGCATACTGAGACTGTACACTAAGCTGTGCATGTGCGGCCTCATGTACACTGCTGCTGGTAAACAAACATTTAGGAGCAGTTGGGCGTTTTTTTTCTGCTGCCCCTGAACTCTCCTCATGTCATTTTATCAGTACATGTACACATGGTCGTGTATAGTCGTTTGAAGACAGTTGAGTTTAGAAGCATTTTTTGGAAAACAAAAAAAAGCGTTCAAGACGGATGCTCAGAGACATTTAAAAATGCCAAATGCCTGTAACAGCTTTTAGACGCAGTAACTCCCGTTTAGCCACATTTCAGTTACAGGAGTTTTTAATGGAGATACAATTTTGACTATTTAAAAAAAAACGCTTCTAAACGCAAAAGCGGCTAAGCGCAACATGTAAATGAGGTCACAAAAATACGCTTTTAAATGTAGGTTACTATCTGTCAAGTTAAAGAGTTCAGGAGAGGTTTAAAAATGTCCCATGTAAATTAATCCTTAAAAAAAAGATATACAATCTCTCTCTTCTGCTACAAACAGGTTCCAATACATACTGGTCTTATACAAGGTCTTTAGATAGCTTCTGCCTCAATGTCTGAGCTGCTCAGTGCAAAAGATTCACCATAGATAGATTGCTATGGGAAATCCTATTTTCAACATACACAAGTTGACAGAGTGGAGGAAGAAATTTAGAGGCGAAAACAAGTGAACTTCATAGTAAATCACTCTGGGATAGAAGGCATGGATGAAAAAGTATGAATTGCATCCATGCCCGCTTGTTCATCACAACACATTTGGTGGGCATCTTCTTTTAATCACATCTTGATCATATAACTTGGGTTTTTGGGTTACTGGTACTTTAGCAGTTGTTATATTTACAGCAACAAAATGATTAGAATAACCTTGAATGAATGCATGACCCATAAATTGGGCACAGGATGTAACTGTGGCCTTCTAATATAATCTCCAGACCAGGTTGGAATATAAGATCTCACTTAGCCTCTTACCCTGTTGAACTGAGCCCAGGACACTGTCATGTTGTTGTAATCGTCCTTGTGGTTGCTGTTGTTGTTGAAAAGTTTCTGAGCCAAGAAAACAAGATTTTCATCACTGAGCCCTCGGTTGCTTTGAACTTCTGCCTTAAACTTCATATTCAGAGCCTCACACAGCTGCGGCCAAACAACTTTGTCTGGAACTACAAATGGCACTCGGCCCTGCAAAGAGAGGTTGTGAATGTTACATTTAAATAATAATAATAATAATAATAAAAAATACATATATGAGAAGCAAAGCAACTGCTCAGAGGTATACAGTGCTTTTTTTGCCAAATTCAAAGCTTTCTTTGTTTTTAAAAATCTACTGGTCATCCTATTGCTTCGACATTTTCCCCAAGAAGATGGCAGGTTAGTGGATTAGGGTTAAACTTGGTGTTAGACTTAAATGGGTTGTAAAGGTAAAATGTTTTTTCCCCTGAATAGCTTCCTTTACCCTAGTGCAGTCCTCCTTCACTTACCTCATCCTTCCATTTTGAGGGGGGAGAGGGCGAGCAGGAGTGTCAGGACGCCCACTAACACACAGCTCTTTTCTCTATCTGCAAAGTAGATAGCGTCCTGACCCTCCTGCTCGCCCCTCCCCCTCAAGAGGCTTTCTCCACACCAGGGAGAAAGTGTCGCATTACGGTGTGTAGTTACAGACGGAAGAACAGGAAGTGAGGACTTCTCAGAAGAAATAAGAACATTTAAAAGCAAAATGGAAGGATGAGGTAAGTGAAGGAGGACTGCACTAAGGTAAAGGAAGCTATTTAGGGATTTTTTTTTTACCTTTACAACCCCTTTAAGGAGGTTAGCATTGGGCTGCATTCACACTTCAGCGTTTTGAATCGTAGGCAGATTTGCCACGAATCTGCCCACGGTTCAAAAGCGCTGATGTGTGAATGACAAATCACATGACTTGCATTTGAGATGCCATTCATTTGAAGGACACCTCAAATCTCGGTGAGAGTCTGCCGCGTGATAAATCGCGCATAATCGCGGCAACACGTATCCCGGGAAGCATGCCGCCCCAAAAGAGTTCCGGAGCTACTTTTGGGCGACATGCTTCCCGTGATGCGTGTTGCCACGACTGCAGCAGGTTTTATCACGTTGCAGAACCGCAACGCGATGTGAGGTGTCATTTAACCACTACGTCGGCACTTTAAAGATGGATATGTTGGTAACGGCAGCAGCTGCTGCCACAACCGAGATATCCATCTATTCAGTGGGCGGGCGGTCAAACGATAATGGCGGTTCCCCCCCCCCCCGCTGCCCTCCTGTGCCCTCCGCCGCTTACCGGAGCCGTCAGTAGCGGCGGAGGCGATCGGGTCCTCTCCCGTGCTCAGTGGGGATACGAGTGAGGGAAAAATTTCCCTCATCCGTCCCCGTAGCTCTGCTGGGCGGAAGCGACGTCAAAACGTCAGTCCCGCCCAGCGTCTTAAAGAGACTCAAAGAGTCTTTTTGACCCCAGATCTCATATTTAAGAGGACCTGTCATGCTTTTTTCTATTACAAGGGATGTTTACATTCCTTGTAATAGGAATAAAAGTGATCATTTTTTTTTTGTGTTAAAAATTGGTAAAATAAATAAAAATAAATAAGAAAACCCAAAAAAACATTTTTTAAATCGCCCCGTCCCGACGTGAACGCATACGCGAGTAGCGCCCGCATATGAAAACGGTGTTCGAACCACACAAGTGAGGTATCGCCGCGATCGTTAGAGCGAGAGCAATAATTCTAGCCCTAGACCTCCTCTGTATCTCAAAAAATGCAACCTGTACAATTTTTTAAGCGTCGCCTATCGAGATTTTTAAGGGTAAAAGTTTGACGCCATGCCACGAGCGGGCGCAATTTTTAAGCGTGACATGTTGGGTATCATTTTACTCTGCGTAATATTATCTTTCACAATATGTAAAAAAATTGGGCCAAATTTATTGTTGTCTTATTTTTTAATTTAAAAAAGTGATTTTTTTCCAAGAAAAGTGCGCTTGTAAGACCGCTGCGCAACTTCTGTTATCCAAATAAAAGGAGAAATAGACTTTTCTTCTCATAAACACATATCTGAATACACAATATATTTTCAATAAAACGTTTTTTTGCTAAAGGTTTTTTTTAATCGAACGTTAGATCTTGGTATACTATATTTATTTAATAAAATATGCTATAGTGTATATATTAAATACATAAGATACAGGATATATTAGTCGTTTAACATCTACACAAAGGGGTCACTTACTGGCTCAGCAAATGCATTGTCCCATAGAACTGTCGCTGTAGCATTATTGTCTTGGCTTCCATGTACAATGACCACAACAGGGAGAGACAATGTCTGAAATGTCAGGAAGGCAATTAAAGTTAAATTCCAGTAAAATACGAAAACTCAAATTAACAGAATTATGGATTTATTAACCACTTCCCCTCTAGAGCAACTTCTAAATGTTAAAATACGCTGGGACACTTGGTTCCTGTTTATAGTTCTACATTGTAATACGCATGCGTGAGTGCGGCCGAGCGCGATCGCGCATGCGCGAGTACGGCTGACTATGAGTGCGCATGCGTGAGTGCGGCCGTATTCTGGTCATCTCGGAAGTGATGAATTCCACGCTCCCTGACCATCAGGTTAGTGCGGACGCACTGTGTATGCATCGTTTTTATTGGCGCGATTTCTGGGTCATTCACTCACAAGATCGCACTGGGCATGTGCGGGATGGAGTGACTGGGGCTTTTAATTGTGCACAGCTGTTTTTTGTTGCCCTGCGGGCCTATTATGGGCCTGGATGGCTTTAGAAAATTTGTATTTATATGGGCGCGCTTGTATCTTTGGCCACGCCTCTGATGATATCCACTATAGGATGAAACATGTTAGGCTGGCTGATACTAGTATGCTACGAGCCACGGATCTTTTATATTTTTTTGATGCCTGATTGCCTGTATGTTCCTGTAAGTACCATACAATAAATTGCATGTTGCTTTTACCTACAGGCTTCACTATTGCCGTTTCTTCTCTGCATTTTTTTTTGCTTTTATTGGTGAACGCAATGCATACCTTTGGATATTTGTGAATTTTGGGATGATCTTTCACCATTGATTTCGCCTGTGGATAACCTATATATCCTGTTGGCAGACAGACTGCCACTGATCTACACGTTATTTGATTTCATGTCCATAATGGTGTTTTTTCTGGTAAGCAGATTGTTTGCACAGTGGTGTGCTGTGTTTCCGTTGTCTGCACACTGAAGTTTGGTGGAGGTCTGAAATTTCAACTTCGTTGAACAGATTCACTTTGGACTTTTTCATTATATTGATTTAATTTATTTATATTCACTGGAGCAAGAAACTTGACATTTCTGGATGAATCAGGGTTTTATCACTGCACCCGATGTAAAGCATGCAAAACCACCCGTAAATAAATGACACTATTTAAATCCAATGTGACAGGGGAGTGTTTTCAAATCAAGCCCCTTATCACATGTGGATCAGACCATGTTACCTACATACTGGTGTGCCCGTGCTCACTCCAGTACGTGGGGAGAACTTCACATCACCTTAAAATTAGAATTAATGAGCATCTAGCAAATATTAGGAAAAGTTTCCCGAACCATAGTGTGTCCAGGGACTTTGCTAGTCATCATGATAGCGATCCCAGCCTGTGCACTTTTTATGGGATTGATAAAATCAATAGACACTGGCGAGGAACACATATGACCCGTAGTGTCTCACAGAATGAGATAAAGTGGGTACACAGATTGCGAACAATGCAGCCCCATGGTCTCAATATCGAACTGGTTTTGAACTGTGTTTTAGCCAACAATTGAGATTGGAGGTTGCAGATCCTGTTTTATCAATTCAATTTCCCTTATTCATTTAGCCAAAGGAACACCTCAGGTTGTTGATACTGTATGAAGTTCCACCCTACTAACAATATTTAACAAATTTACCATTGGTGTGTTAACAAGGAAGGTGGGGTAGGGAGGGTTAATTTTTGACCAAGGACAAAACATCCAACCCTTTGGTTATATTTTGGATGTTGGCTACTTCCATTAGTTATCTATTGACATTCAATTTATACATAGATCTTATTTTTACCCACTAGCCACTTGTGGTGCGAGAGACAGGGGTGACACAACGGTGGAGTTCTTCAGAATCCTACCTATATGGCAAGGTTTTTTATATTTACCATCTAACATGGGAGATTGCTATGCACATCTAGGAGGGAAGGGTGGCGCTACCTCCGTTTATATTAATTTGGTGCTAGGACTCCCTTATATTGTTATCATCCTCAGGTTGTTAATGATTAGTTATTCACAGAATTATGATAGTACCGGGGTTTATATAAATTTGTTTTAGTAATGTAACCTGTGTGATTTTATATTAACTATTCCCTATAGGAGATCACATTGTATGTCCAAAGGGATGCAAGGGCGGCAATGCCTCTGTTTTCACCGTTTTCTGCACTCTGTTATTTTAACAGGGTTTAGAGACGTATCAATATGTTTTTTAATATGCTTTTCAATTTCTAATTGGTTTGTCTGCTGATACTATATACCAGACGCTTAGCTTTTGAGCCGACCGGCGCTGAGGCTGCTTTCCAATTAATCTTCCCCATCTGGACCAATGAGTAGTTCTTTGAGACTACATATACCATGAAGCTCTAGTGACCAGGTACGCCCCCCTGAAGACGTTCAATAACGAAACGTACGTCGTCGGCAGGACCTGGTCACGTGACGTGATCTTCTGACCTGTGGAGCTAGCAGCCGGGAACCTGTGCGTTTGTTACGGAGGTGGCGACGATCCGAGACGACCCACTACAAACCGCACACTAGTGGTGAAGTGTCTGCAGCCCCAGTGCCGTGAGGCACTTTTACAGTAAGAGGCCATTTGGCTTTCCTTTATGTTTTTAAAGTTTTAAATAAAAACAGTATTACGCTATTGACTTTCCCCTGTTTTTTTTTCACATACCCCTATTTGGAACGCTGGAGACGAGGTTACACATCCATTATCCTGTCAATATGTGTGCAGGCACAATCCTGCTAAAGCTCATTTGACTATATTTTTCATTAAAGTAGTCAAATCGTTCTGGTAAGTGCATCTATTTTCTTCAGCACATTTTGGTATATATATACAGCCCTCAAAATTTCCACTCGCCTACTAGCATCTGGCGAGTGGATTTAAGCTAAGGGCGAGTGATGACAGGGCTGCATGACCAATCTCCCTGCAAACTGTGCCTACACTTAGAGTCCCGATGAGATTGGCGGCTGAAGAGGAAAGGTGCATGCTCGGGAAAAGTAGTCTGGTGAGCTGCGTACAGGCAGAGCAGTACACAGGTGCTCTCCTTACAATTCTCATTAAGCCATGGGACCTAACAGTATGACCTCTCTGAGTCTGCCCCCCTCCCCCCGGGCCCCGACCAATGTAGCTGGAGAGCAGAAAGTAATGAGTGAGGTGGAGGATTGCGAAAATTACCACTCCGGTGCAGCACTCACTGAAAGTTGCCCTAACAGAGCGGCAGCCTTCCAGTTTGTGCAGTTTTCTTCTTCTTGTGCTCTATGTAAGTGTCCAACAGTTCAGCCTGAGCACTGTGAACAGACTGGTCTCAATGTGTGCTGTGTACGCTGTGCTATGGTGTCAATGGTTGTGCAGTTGTGTGGATCTCAGCACTGGATTGTACTCCCTCCCGCTGTGCTGCAGCTCCTCTCCTCTCTGCCAGCCTGAATAAAAGGGGGAAGTGGGGACATGCAAGCGTGGAGCCGCACACACAGGCTCCTGGTGATGAGATGAATGGGAGAGAGAGGATGGATGGGAGTTGCAGAGGAGACAGCAAGAGAATGGGGAAGAGACCCAGTTCTAGTGCCATGTCCCTCTGGTCTGCCCCCAGTGCCCTATCCCTCTGGTCTGCCCCCAGTGCCCTGTCCCTCTGGTCTGCCCCCAGTGCCCTGTCCCTCTGGTCTGCCCCCAGTGCCCTGTCCCTCTGGTCTGCCCCCAGTGCCCTGTCCCTCTGGTCTGCCCCCAGTGCCCTGTCCCTCTGGTCTGCCCCCAGTGCCCTGTCCCTCTGGTCTGCCCCCAGTGCCCTGTCCCATTTTGTTAAAGCGGTTGTTGGTAATATTTAATTTTGTAACTTGATTCTGCATAAAACATTGTCATTCCATGAGATAATCTACGAGGGCGTGTTTACAGGTGCAATTAGGCGCAGGGCAGTGTATGAGTTAGGTGGGGCAACTGGTGGCGAGTAACACTTGAGGCCTGGCTGATAGCTCAGGACTTGAAATTTTGAGCCATATATATATATATATATATATATATATATATATATATATATATATATATATATATATATAAATTCATGATTTAGATATATTTATTGTGGATTACTGAACTTTAGCACTTGGTAATTTTCAGTTAAATATTCATGCATTTGTTTGATATTTGATTTGCAGGACAGCATCCTTCTTGTGAATTTCTTTGTGCATGTAGTAACACATGATTGATGCTAGCAGCAGCTGGTAATTTATGTTATTTATAGTGGGGGGAACGCAGTGATCCTGCACAGTGAGATACTGAGGGATATGGGCAATGTTTAAGGCCCGGTTCACACTGGTACGATTAGAGATGCGATTTGAGATGTCAAATCAAATCTCAAATCGGCGGCATTTGCCGGCAATGGCACCGTCCTAATCTGCGGCGTTGCACCGATTTCAAAAAGTAGTTCCTGTACTACTTTTTGCGTTTTCGGGCCGCAATTTACATTGACATCTGTGCAGAAACCTGTACAGAAGTCTCTGAAATCACAGCCGAAATCAGGACTGCCAGGTTCAGCTGAACTCGCACAGCTTTAGGTCCCGCAGCCCAGTGTGAACCTGGGCTTAAGTGCATTATAATGGAAAAAAAAAAACACAGTATTCCCACAAATGACAAACTAAAATTCATGTCCTACTCAGATTACGGTGGCTAAAAGCCAGCAATGAAGGCATTTGGATATATTACATACAGCTACAGAGCATGGTACTGGAACGCATCAGATTAAACTGCACCATGAATAAAGTTTTCATTGTTGAATAGTCATTCTTAAAATACACAAGGCAGTCTAACAAGCACCACCAAGTACTTACCTTGACCTGGAAAACTAGTTCATTTCCACCTACACTGAACTGAGACTCAAATAGGATGGTAAATTTCTCCTCTGTTACGGACTCTGCCCCCCGCCTGTCAGACCGCTTAATTCGCTTTAGAGACTGCAGAAAATAAAATAAAAAAAGTCACACAAACATTAATTTCATTACATTTGTTTTATTTCATTTTGTTTTGCTGGAAAATAAGAAGCATGATGCATACTATAATCACTCTATTAATTTGAATATAAATAGCACAAATATATAGATGTTTTTTAGAACAGAGAGTCTGTGTTGTTTAACATTATGTGGATCCCAAATATCCACAATTATTAGGACAATGATGTTTCCATTAAATAATAAGCCAATAAGCCTCGATTATACAACTATATGTTTATGAGCGCTTAGGAGCAAAGTTAGGTTTTGATGTTGGAGTAATTGTTTTACGCCATACAATTGAGGTTTTGTCCATGGAAATTACTTCCAACTGCAAGTACATTTCTTCTTTATTACTTGTCTATTGGGGACACAGGAATTTAGAAGCAGAGCAGATGTTCAAAACTAGTACTGAAGGGTGGGCAACAGCCACTGAAAGATCCAAAAAGAAAATAGGAGCCATCTGCAACTCAGGACTACCTGAAGGACCAATAGCAAATCTGAACCAGATGAGGCGAGTTCCCCTGCAAGAGACACAAAAATCTGCCAACGATCAAGGGCAACAGGGAATAATATTATGCTTAAGACCAGGACAGAAGAGATCACCAAGTAGAACTGAGCCTGTACCAGCGAGAGGCTGGGATACCAAAAACCAACCAAAACAGGTGAAACAACATACCTTAAAGTAATTCTCCTGAGCTTGAGTAGTGGGCCTGTTTATGCATAGTAGAGGTAACTTATTTCTATGCTAATGGCGCTCCTTAGGACCGTAAAACTGTAAATGAATTGCAAAAGAAGGATGCACTGACCTAGTGCATTACCAAAATGTACTTGTATTCCAGATAAAAACAACAATGGTTCTATCCACATACAAATGTAGTATAAAAGCATGTCACAGCACAGGCTTATGCAGACAGGCACCCTCAGAACAGATGTAAGGAACCAGTACTTCTGGAAGACCAGGTGGTGTTAGGAATGGCTGACGCGTCCACTTTGATTTCGAGGAAGAGGGTTCTCCCTCTAAACGTGCCAGCCATTTCTAACACCTACCGGTTCCTTACATCTGACCTGAGTGTGACGGTCTGCATCAGCCTGTGCTGTGACATTTTTTACTACATTTGTATGCGAGTACAACCATTGTTTTAATCTGGAATAAAAATCTTATTTGGTAAAGCGCTAGGTCGGTGCACCCTTTTGCTATTGTGTAACAACATACCTACCTGATCAGGAAGAAATAGACCAACAACATGATGTGATCAAGAGAAAAGAACAAAGGGGCAGATTCACAGAGAATTAGATTCTCGTAGAGTATCAGAAATACACTACGCCGCCGTTTTTTACCTGGCTCTACGTGGAATCCAGGTAGATTTTGTCCAGTAAACAACGGCGGCGTAGTGTATTTCTCCCGTCGCAATCCATCTGCGCGAGTAGGGGGCGTGAAGCATTTAAAATAGGCGCGTTCCCGCGGCGATCGAACTGCGCATGCTCCGTTCGCAAATTTCCCGCCGTGCATTGCGCGAAATCACGTCGTTACGTCGTAGTAGCGTAGTTTACGTACATTCCTATTCCCGAACGAGTTACGTTAAAAAAATAATAATAATTTCAAATCGACGCGAGAACGACGGCCATACTTTACATGGGTTACGCACTGTTAGACCAGCAAAAAGCTCCTCTAACATTACGTAGCCAAAAAATGACGTAGGCGATTGCGAGGGACACTCGTACCTTCGTGGATCGCCGTAAAAACTAATTTGCATATCCCGACGCATGAAAACGACGCGAACTCCTCCCAGCGGCCGCAAAAATATCGCAGCGTAGATCTGAAGGCTTACGAAGACGTAAGCCTCTCCGATCGAAGCCCGAAGCCGCCGTATCATGGTTTGAGGATTCAAACTAGTGATACGGCGCGCGATATTTGAAATTACTCCTGTCTAACACCAGTTAGACAGGCGTAATTGCTCTGTGAATCTGGGCCAAAGTCTCCAGTAGAGCAAGTCCCAAGAGGTCTTTAAGAGAAGACCAGCAAATCTACATGTGAAGACCGAAATCTTACATTCAGAACTGTCAGTATATAAAAAGAAAGGTTTCATGATACGATTAAGGTTGCATGGTTAAATAACCAATCTTGTAAAAGTGATATCCAAGGAATATGAGAATTATCACAGCATATCATTCCATAATCATAGCTAAATGACCCCTGAAGCAAGGAGGTGCATGAGAGGTACCCCTGAGTATTTCACAACGCCAGACTGGTGTACATAAACATTAAAAAAAATATGAGTAAAAGCAAAAACCAATCTACACCCAAAAGGTAAATGTGCCTCTGGGGCCTGACAGCAAATCTGCAGGACCTGCTCAACCTTGATTCACAACACAGTTCTAACAATCTCCTGACCAGCCCTGGTACAGTGAAAAATCCAGAGCCATGAATCTAAAGGAGGTTTCTCAAGGAGGTTGCAGATCAGCCACAAAATGATGACCTATCTCCAGGTGATCAAACCCCACAAAGGCCATAGACATAATCTATCCCCAACAGCAATTTTCAAGAGTGTACCGCATTCTGACAATCCACGTATACACAAAACCCTCGAACAGGCGCACACAAATGTGAAAATGTTTTCCTTATTCCTAATGGGGTCGAGGGTAGTACCGTCAACGTCACTCAGTGGAGGGACCAAGCCAAACCTTTCAAAAAGGTGAAAGTCCTGCAGCACCTAATTATGTCGATTGAAGTCCAGGTAAGGAAGCTCACACTGGGATCCCTCAACGAAGAGGGTATCACAACTGTTCTGGGGTACGAGACTTAAGCACTGTGTATGGAGACACCCTGTCACACCAAACATCCTGGGGAAGAAATTACCTTTTTTACCCTCTGAGTAAATTGCAGAAAACTGCAGTGCCTATAAAACAGTCTCTTCAGAGATATAGTCTGTTGGGATTCTGAATCCGAGTCAGTTACAGGGGCCACAGGCCCAGTTTGATTTAGGGGCTCAGAAGGGTCACAGGAAATGGCACAGAGGCATGCTTAGAGTTTCTACATGCAGAATGCTCCAGTAGCTAAGGACAAACAGTTAAAAAGTCCAGAGTGGGCATGGAAGAGGGCTCAATCTCACCCAATGAAGCTAAAAAAAAGCCTTCAATGAAGACGGCCTTATAACAATAAGGGGCCCAGATTACTGGCCTTAGGTCCTTCTGGAGACACCAAGTATTTGCCCTCAAAATTACTAGGGGAGTGTGGGCTGAGGTTACCCATAATTGTAGGACTGTCCTCTCTGTGTCTTAGTGAAGACATGTTGCTTTTGCATAGTGGTAATGCAACTGTGCCAAATATGAGGCAAAGCTGGCTTAGTGGACTATGTAAAGAAACTACAGATCCCATATTCATGGACGCTCTGAGCAGACAAAGAGGCTGTGTGGTTGTTGTTCTCGGGTAGAGAGAGGAGAAGAAGTGTGTGAAGGACGTTCAGAGAAACAGAGTGCGCTTCAGGTTGCCAGCAGGCCGCTCACCTCAGCACCTGACAAAAGAGCTGTTGCAGACATTCTGGAACACTGAAGAGCACCACAGATGCTGACGAAGCACTTTACCTGGGGGAGGACACAACATTCCCTGACCGGTTGTGCTGCTAACAGGAAACAGAGGGATGTCACCTCCTACTACAGGGGTCAGACAAACGCCACTACACCTCAAGAAAGAGGAACAGTGTTGTCTTCAAGCATCACAGAGCCAGAGACTTTATCAGTGTTCGAAGGGACATTATCCTGTGCACTCCAACATAATGCCGCGTACACACGGTCGTTTTTTGCGATGAAAAAAAAACGTTGTTTTTTAAAACGTCATTTAAATTGATCGTGTGTGGGCAAAACGTTGTTTTTTGTCTTAAAAAAACGACCAAAAAAAAATTCCAACATGCTTGAATTTTTTGTGTCGTTTTTCAAAACGTCGTTTTTTGTTTCACAAAAAGTCACCGTGTGTAGCAAAAACGTCGTTTAAAACGACGTTTTTCAACCCGCGCATGCCCAGAAGCTAGTTATGAAGCGAGCTTTAATGGAAAAGAGTGGTGAACGTAACCTCGCTTTTTGTGAAAAAAACGATCGTGTGTATGCAACATCGTCTTTGAAAAGTGACGTTTTAAAAACGTTGTTTTTTACTTCACAGAAAATGTCGTTTTTTTTCATCACAAAAAATGATCGTGTGTACGCGGCATAAGAGTTGGGCCCCAACAAGCTGACCAGCAGAAGAGACAGGGTATATTACAGATTGCTGAACTGTTAGAGTGGTGTAACTCTCTTTAGTTAGGATTGCCCTAATATAGTGTTTAGGAAGAGTTGTCTTTATGCCAATTCTTTACTTTCCACAGTACATTTCATTGGGATCATTGAAAACGTCCGATTGATGACGAAACGCGTCTGGGGGACGCTCTGTGACGTCACCACGTGGGGGAGAATCCCTATCGCTTGCCGGCCGGCTCTTTTATGCTCGTTTTTATGCTTTTTATTGTAAGTACATTTTATATTTTTTGAATAAAATTCTCAAACGGAATTATGCTATGGAGCTCTTTCTGTTTTAACCCCCCCTGTGGATGAATGTTGGAAAACGCCCAAGTGCATCAAGGTGAATGAACATTACAGTGTCCCTTCCTGTCAGTTCTGAGGAACCATATACCAATCACTGACTTCCGGATACAAAGGCCGTGGCTGGGCTATAGCCAACTGCTCTGCTTCAGCTTACTTCTGGTAAGCAGCCATTCTTATCTCGGTGAAGGGATCACTTATCAACATATTGGTGTGGCACTGTGGTGGTGTGTTGCTACGGATGTTTTTCCTCATTCAATACCAATGGCAGTATCTTTGAAATTCAGATTGGACTTATGCTGTGTTGAATCCTTATGAAAACTGTACACATGGTTTTTTGTTTGTCATTTACTAGTTTATTTGTGGCGCAGTTTTGCTTTTGTTTTTTGATTCTGTTTGTGTTATCCCACGACAACTGCAGCCTAATGTGTTTTCTTCATTGAATGATATATTTTCATTATTTTTATTGATTTTTACTTATTACCAACTAGCGCAGTTTTTCTGTTTTATAGGGGTGAAAAACAGCTAAGAGTCTTACAGTGCATCCGGAAAGTATTCACAGCGCTTTTTGCACAATACTTTGTTGAAGCACCTTTGGCACAAATTACAGCCTCATGTCTTTTTGAGTATGATGCTACAAGCTTGGCACACCTATTTTTGGGCAGTTTCTCTCATTCTTTGCAGGACCTTTCAAGCTCCATTAAGTTGGATGGGGAGCATCTGTGCACAGCCATTTTCAGATCTCTCCAGAGATGTTCAATTGGGCTCTGGCTTTGGCTGGGCCACTTAAAGACATTCACAGAGTTGTCACCTAGCCACTCCTTTGTTATCTTGGCTGTGTGCTTAGGGTTATTGTCCTGTTGAAAGATCAACCTTCGCCCCAGTCTGAAGTCCAGAGAGCTCTGGAGCAGGTTTTCATCAAGAATGTCTCTGTACATTGCTGCATTCATCTTTCCCTCGATCCTGACTAGCCTTCCAGTTCCTGCCACTGAAAAACATTTGGTATTGGCCAGGTGATGAGTGGTGCCTGGTTTCCTCCAAACATGACGCTTGCCATTCAGGCCAAAGGGTTTATTCTTTGTTTCATCAGAGCAAAGAATTTTGTTTCTCGTGGTCTGAGAGTCCTTCAGGTGTCCTTTGGCAAACTCCAGGTGGGCTGCCATGTACCTTTTACTAAGGAGTGGCTTTCGCCTGGCCACTCTACCATACAGGTTCAAATTTTAGCTTAAATTTAAGTGTCATGGCAAAGGCGGTGAATACTTCTGTACATGTGATTTTTTGTTTTTTATTTTTTTTTTATTTGAAAAGATTTCAAACAAATGTTTTTTCATATGGGGTATTGTTTGTAAAATTTTGAAGAAAATAATGAATGAATCCATTTTAAAATAAGGCTGTAACTATATGGAAAAAGTGAAGCTCTGTGAATACTTTCTGGATGCACTGTATGGAAACAACGTGAGACATACTGTTTATCAATGATGTGAATATTTCAACAAGAAAGCAACAGTTAGAAACTACCATATTTCTGAAGTGAGCGCTGAGTGTTCCAGTAGCCTGATGATACTCCATCACACAGCAGTTGTTTAAGATCTCTCCACTGCTCTCACTGTAACGCAAAGGAATAAAGGTCAGCAACAAGTTACAGCACAATATAGTGATACACCAACATGCCATCTTGGACTGGCAGAACATTACATCCACACCTGAGGTCCAACATGAACATCTGGAAAATGAAAAAAGTAAAACAGGTAAAAGCAGTGATGAGTACAAGAAATTTGGTGAAATCAGGCTGCAGAAACAACACTGACGTACCGGCAAGATTAGGGGAAGACTAGTGACGGGAACACTGACGCACCGGCATGATTAGGAAGACTAGTGACAGGAACACTGACGCACAGGTGAGATTAGGGGAAAACTAGTGACAGGAACACCAAAGCACAGGTGAGATTAGGGGGAAGACTAGTGACAGGAACACCGGCGCACAGGTGAGATTAGGGGAAGACTAGTGACAGGAACACTGATGCACAGGTGAGTTTAGGGGAAGACCAGTGACAGGAACACTGATGCACAGGTGAGTTTAGGGGAAGACCAGTGACAGGAACACTGACGCACAGGTGAGATTAGGGGAAGACTAGTGACAGGAACACTGACGCACAGGTGAGTTTAGGGGAAGACTAGTGACAGGAACACTGACGCACAGGTGAGTTTAGGGGAAGACCAGTGACAGGAACACTGACGCACAGGTGAGTTTAGGGGAAGACCAGTGACAGGAACACTGACGCACAGGTGAGATTAGGGGAAGACTAGTGACATGAACACTGACGCACAGGTGAGATTAGGTGAAGAAGGTAGCAGGAATACTGAGGCACTCAATTAAATAAAAAGAACAAGGTGTATTATATCACAACTAAGATAAGGATGGGTATACGCAATATAAAAGAAAAAAATCAGGCATGGGTGGGCATGGAGTGGATATACATTGCTAAAAATAAATAAATAACGATTTGAAAACAGATCAGATCTCAATGGGGAAAATCTCATGCTGGTTATCTATACCGATATGGACTGGGCAATGTGTTAGGAAAAGGATGCCACATTGTTTGATGGAAATGATCAACCTACAGGCAGAATTCAAATACACCCCGAATATAATCATCTTTTCTGACTGCTTTTCACTTGTTTTGCATTTGGCTAGGGTCAGTGTCATTACTGGTAGCATGAGGCGATATGTGGACCCTATAGTCCCGGGATATGTAATTAGCTGACCTCCAGCTGTTGTAGAACTACAAGTCCCATGAGGCATATCAAGACTCTGACAGCCACAAGCATGGCACCCAGAGGCAGAGACATGATGGGATTTATAGTTTTGCAACAGCTGGAGGTCCACTAATTGCATATCTTTGCTATAGATGTTGCACAGGATGCCACATTAATACGGTCATTGCCAGAGGGTTTGCTGTGTCTCCCAGCACAGTTTCAAAAGCATGGAGGAGATTCTAGAAGACAGGCAGTTACTCCAGGAGAGTTGGACAGGGCTGTAGAACATTCTTAACCCATCAGCAGGGTCCTTTGTGCAAGGAGGAACATAATGAGCACTGCCAGAGCCCTACAAAATTACCTCCAGCAGGTCACTGGTGTAAATGTCTCTGACCAAACAATCAGAAACAGACTTCACGAGGGTGGCCCGAGGGCCCAACGTCCTCTAGTGGGCCTGTGCTCACTGCCCGGCATGGTGAAGCTTGATTGGTATTTGCCATTGAACACCAGAATTGGCAGGTCTATCACTGGTGCCTTGTGCTTTTTTACAGAAGAGAGCAGGTTCATCCTGAGTACATATATGTATGTGACAGACATAAAAGGGTCTGGGGAAGCCGTGGAGAACATCATGCTGCCTGTAACAATGTTCAGCATGACCGGTTTGGTGGTGGGTCAGGGATGGTCTGGGGAGGCATATCCATGGAGTGACGCACAGACCTCTACAAGCTAGACAATGGCACCCTGACTGCCATTAGGTATTGGGATAAAATCCTTGGACCTATTGTCAGACACTACGCTGGTGCAGTGGGTCCTGGGTTCCTCCTGGTGCACGACAACGACCGTCCTTATGTGGTGAGAGCATGCAGCCAGTTCCTGGAGGATGAAGGAATTGATACCATTGAATGGTCTCGCCTGACCTAAATTCAATAAAACACCTTTGGGGCATTATGTTTTGGTCTAAACGATGCCACCAGGTTGCACCGCATTCTTTTCACAAGCTCAGTGATGCTCTGGTCCAGATCTGAGAAGAAATACCCCAGGACACCATTCATCGTCTCATTAGAAGCATACCCTGACGTTGTCAGGCATGCATACAAGCACGTGGGGGACCATACAATCTACTGAGGACCATTTTGAGTTGCTGCAATGAAATTTCAGCAAATTGAACTAGACCGTTTGCATAATTTCTTTCACTTTGATTTTCAGGGTCTCTTTGAATTCAGCCCTCTGTAGGTTGATAATTTTAATTTCCATCAAACAATGTGGCACCCTTTTGTTCCTAACACATTACTCAGGTCGTACTAATATAAATAGCCAGCATATTTTTCTCCATTGAGATCCGATGTGTTTTCAACGTTTTTTCTTTAATTTTTTTGAGCAGTGTGTGTGTGTGTGCGTGTGTGTGTATATATATATATATACACACACACAGTGCCTTGCGAAAGTATTCGGCCTCCTTGAACTTTGCAACCTTTTGCCACATTTCAGGCTTCAAACATAAAGAGATAAAACTGTAATTTGTGAGGCATCAACAAGTGGGACACAATCATGAAGTGGAACAAAATGTATTGGATATTTCAAACTTTTTTAACAAATAAAAAACTGAAAAATTGGGCATGCAAAATTATTCAGCCCCTTTACTTTCAGTGCAGCAAACTCTCTCCAGAAGTTCAGTGAGGATCTCTGAATGATCCAATGTTGACCTAAATGACTAATGATGATAAATAGAATCCACCTGTGTGTTATCAAGTCTCCGTATAAATGAACCTGCACTGTGATAGTCTCAGAGGTCCGTTTAAAGCGCAGAGAGCATCATGAAGAACAAGGAACACACCAGGCAGGTCCGAGATACTGTTGTGGAGAAGTTTAAAGCCGGATTTGGATACAAAAAGATTTCCCAAGCTTTAAACATCCCAAGGAGCACTGTGCAAGCGATAATATTGAAATGGGAGTATCAGACCACTGCAAATCTACGAAAGACCTGGTCGTCCCTCTAAACTTTCAGCTCATACAAGGAGAATACTGATCAGAGATGCAGCCAAGAGGCCCATGATCACTCTGGATGAACTGCAGAGATCTACAGCTGAGGTAGGAGACTCTGTCCATAGGACAACAATCAGTTGTATACTGCACAAATCTGGCCTTTATGGAAGAGTGGCAAGAAGAAAGCCATTTCTTAAAGATATCCATAAAAAGTGTTGTTTAAAGTTTGCCACAAGCCACCTGGGAGACACACCAAACATGTGGAAGAAGGTGCTCTGGTCAGATGAAACCAAAATCAAACTTTTTGGCGACAATGCAAAACGTTATGTTTGGCGTAAAAGCAACACAGCTCATCACCCTGAACACACCATCCCCACTGTCAAACATGGTGGTGGCATTATCATGGTTTGGGCCTGCTTTTCTTCAGCAGGGACAGGGAAGATGGTTACAATTGATGGGAAGATAGAGGGAGCCAAATACAGGACCATTCTGGAAGAAAACCTGATGGAGTCTGCAAAAAACCTGAGACTGGGACGGATATTTGTCTTCCAACAAGACAATGATCCAAAACAAAGCAAAATCTACAATGGAATGGTTCACAAATAAACATATGCAGGTGTTAGAATGGCCAAGTCAAAGTCCAGACCTGAATCCAATCGAGAATCTGTGGAAAGAACTGAAAACTGCTGTTCACAAATGCTCTCCATCCAACCTCACTGAGCTGGAGCTGTTTTGCAGGGAGGAATGGACAAAAAGGCAAAAGGTTGCGCTACAAAGTATTTTGCACGCCTAATTTTTCAGTTTTTTATTTGTTAAAAAAGTTTTAAATATCCAATAAATTTCGTTCCACTTCATGATTGTGTCCCACTTGTTGTTGATTCTTCACAAAAAATTACAGTTTTATATCTTTAAAGCCTGAAATGTGGCAAAAGGTCGCAACGTTCAAGGGGCCGAATACTTTCGCAAGGCACTGTATATAAATAAATTTGAGGTAAAATAGGATTAGGAGACATCACAAATAAGGATATGAAGGCACAGATGAGTTTAGGAGGACAGGGATTACAGAAGGGGACTTTGAGGGTGAAGCAATTTAAACACAGACACATTTGATGTTGATAGTTACTTGCGTGTGTTTTCATTCTTCAGCAGAGCCTTAGCCTGTAATTCGCTGATAATGGTGGCTTTGACCTGAGGTGGGTTCATATGGACATTCAGTTTACCACCTACCAGAAGCCGGACAGTCGCTGCAAACTTAGTCTGTGTTTTCAGCACTTGTGGTGGCTGCTTCTCAATAATGAAAGTGCTGCAAAAATAAAACATTTGAGGGGTGATAAGACTGCAGAGACTATAAAGCTTATGAAATCCAATCAATTAGAAATTGTACACAACTCCATGTTGTAAAGAGTACCTCCAGCTAATAGAAAATAAGCTGAGAGTGTGTTTCAAATTGTATTGTGTGTAAAATAAATATGGTTTGTGCCAGTCAAAGCAACCAGTGAGGATAATTTTACAGTAATTGGCTCCAATGTGTAAAACTGTCAGTTTTTACTTTTCTTTTAATTCATTCTCATCCTTTGCAATTTGTATTAGTTTTCACCAACCTACTATTATAGAATCAAATATAAACCTACCTTCTGGAACATTTTTTTCATTTTTCACACACAATACAATCTGCATTTTTGCTTCGAAAATTATTTAACCACCTCTAAATCTTATATACTTTCTGAAACCAGAGACATTGTAGAATTAAAAGATGATAGTGGACATTTTTATTGTACACAATGGGCCAGATTCAGGAAACAGATAAGCCGGCTTATTTCTGCGTCTGAGCCCTCCTATCTATGCGCCTGATTCATAGAATCAGTTACGCATAGATTTTCCATAAGATCCAACTGGCATAAGTCTCTTACGCCGTTGAATCTTATTTTCATCTTTTAGGCTGGACGCTAGGTGGCTTTCCCGTCTAAAATATGCAAATGAGCCTATACGTCGATTCCCAAGCGTACGCCCGGCCGGCGCTATTTTTTTACGTCGTTTGCATTGGCGTAGTACCGTCGTAATGTTATTCCTGCTATATGAGGCGCAGCCAATGTTAAGTATTTTTTCACGTTCGCGAATAGGGCTTTGCGTAAGTGCCGTTCACGTCGTATTGACGTTGAGATGTGGAGCATGCGCACTGGGATCAATTCACGTCTTGCACATGCGCAGTTACTTTGGCGCAGGGACGCGCTTCATTTAAATAATACACGCCCCCTACCCGCCGAATTTGAATTTGGCCGGCTCTTTTACACTACGCTGCCTCAACTTTACAGGCAAGTGCTTTGAGAATAAAGCACTTGCCTGATAAAGTTGCGGCGGCGTAGTGTAAATACCAGATGCTAGGCACGCCTAAAGATAGGCAATTCTACCTGAATCTACCCCAATATTTACGCAACTGTATACCACATCTATGAAATTAATTACTTTTAGTGCATATATTATATATCTCAGAACGAGTCAGTTAGTGAGGCAGACGGATTAGCAACAGGAGCTCCACAGCGGCGCACGTCTCCTAGGAGTAGGAGCGTGTGTGTCATAGCTCCAGGCAGGCGTAGGAGGCAGACAGGCCGTGTCTCTCCCAGCCCTGCTAGCCCAGCTCCAGCTCCTGGGTAAACCTATGCCCTAACCTAACCTCTCCTCCAGCCTTCTCTGAACCATACTGGATCAGCTCCCTGGCTCTCCTGCCTCCTCGGGTTAGAGGCTAACAGGTAAGAGCCTTCCACAGAAAGCTACTGATGGCCGTCCTTTTCAGGATAAGCCGCAGCACACATCCCCAGCAATACAGATCTCCCCTGCTCCTTTCCGGCTCCTTTTCTCAGTCCCCTGCGCTCCCACACCTCCATCGCCATTAGGGGCCCCCTCCTGCCACCTCCCCACGGCAATTCCGCCATCCTAGGGCTTTTTTTGAGAGACCCACGCCAGACTGCACTGAATCGCGGGGCCGCGATCTAGGAAAGACTGAGGCATATTGGCCTAGTGCCGCCAGGGTTTTTTTGCCTTCCTCTGGACCAAGTCAGGAGAGAGGAATTAGCCAATTCCTCTCCCCATCGCCCCTGAAAACTCCCCCCCCCGGTGTATTGGCGATCATGGCATGTCGGTAATATTCTGCTGAAACCATTTGGAGTTTGAGGCAATTCGCCACAATACTGCCAGCCATCACCAAAAATGCTTTAAGAATTGAGCGACTATTGAATATCGGTCAACGATCGACTGTCAGATATTTCAGCCATTTACCCCAGCTTAAGCACATATCATGTGCTCTGATCAACACAAGATCGGCAGTAAAACACCGACTGGAAATCCGCGACTTCATTCTACAAAATGATCTAGACTGCCTCTTTATTCACAGCCGACTGTAACACCATTCTAGGAGAACTGGTGCTAGAAAACTACTGTATTATAACGGAAAACAGAATAGGGCAAAGAGGAGGAGGCCTGGCGGTGATCTACAAGACTCACCTTACGATCACTAAGCCAGTCCTTCAAAACCCTCTTCCATTCATGGAAACCCTTACCCTGCAACTGCAAACAAATTCAAAGGAGACCGTCCACATTCTGCTCTGCTATAGGCCACCTGGCCCAAAATCGCAGCTGCTACCATCATTGACGGATTTCTTCTCCACTTACACCCTCAACAGCAAACACCTTTTGCTGCTTGGGGATTTCAACCTCTGGGCCAACTCCTCACAAGACCCCATCGCCGACGCCTGTATTAACCACCTGGAAGGTTTAGGGCTACAGAAACTAGTATATGGGCCCACACATGCTTCAGGTCACACACTTGATCTTATTTTCAGACAAGATCTGGAAATAAAAATTTTGGAAAATGAACCGTTGCCATGGACAGACCACCATGCAATCAAATTCATTATTTCCACAATCCCCCCCGCAACAAAAACATCTAGACCAGTGACAACACACTGGACCAGATGTCAGAAGAAGCTCCACTAGGATGTCTTCAAAAGCACGTTAAGGAAAAAAAATGAAACAACTCAGCCGCATCAAACGGCCGTTGAAACACTGGATGCCATAAATTCAGCCCTGCTACAGTCAGCGGACTTAGTAGCGCCGAAACGTAAAACCCGCACCTGGAAAAACAACTGCAGCTGGTTTAACAACCAGCTGTCGTTACTGAAGCAAGAACGCAGAAGGGCAGAATCCGCCTGGAAAAGAAGTTCTTCAGAGCTAAACCTATCTACAAGGCGACAACAAGAAAATACCACAAAGAAATTTTCCAAGCCAAGTATTTTTTTTTTTCGGAGGCTATCAATAGCGCCCTAAACCGCCCCCGCGAACTCTTCAAGATGGTCACTCAGACCATGAAACCAGGATGTCTTGAAGCCCCCAATCCAGACACACAAGAATTTTGCAATGAACTGGATTGCTTCATTAATAAAATCGAGGCAATCCGTGAAAGCATTCAGCAAAACAATTCCCCCCTTAGCCCCCCCCACAGTTTCTCACACAACACCCATAGTAATTCTCCTATATCAGGTAAGTTCACCCTGGAACCCATCTCCATCGAGGCCACTAAGAATATCATTGGTACTTTGCATAATGGCACAGCCCCAAATGACATTATCCCCACAAAACTGCTGAAGGAATGTGCCGACATCCTGGCTCCTCCCATCACGCAGCTTATCAACCAGTCTTTCATGGAGGGCATAGTGCCCTCACAGTTGAAAGAGGGTATAATCCAACCCATCCTGAAGAAACCCTCTCTGGACCCCAAGGACCCACTTCACCGCCGTCCCATAACAAGCCTCAATGTACTCTCAAAGGTAATGGAAAAAGTAGTGGTACAACAGCTGCAACAGCATCTAGATACCCACAAGCTACTTGACCCATTGCAATCAGGGTTCCGTCCCGGACACGGGACCGAAACCGCGCTGCTCAAAATATGGGACAATGCTCTCGAGGCCACAGATGAAGTAAAATCTTGTTCTGTTGGACCTAAGTGCAGCTTTCAACACTGTAGACCACAAACTGTTACTGACTCGGCTTGCTGAAGTAGCCAGAGTCGCAGAAGGCGATTTATCTTGGTTTGCCTCTTTTCTGGAAAACCGATCGCAAATAGTGAAGTTAGGACCTTTTACATCTGAGAAACGCACAGTATCATGCGGAGTCCCTCAAGGATCGCCTCTGTCACCGGTGCGGTTTAACATCTATCTTCGCCCCCTCTTTGAGATTATCAGCAGCCAAAAACTGCTTTACCTCTCATATGCAGACGACACGCAACTGTACTTCCGCATCTGCAACAGAAAGGATCACCACCTCAATCTAGAGACATGCCTCTCTTTGATAGAGGACTGGATGACAAAGAGTTATCTTAAACTCAACGGAGCGAAAACAGAACTTCTCCTGTTTCACGCCAAGCGTAGGAATCAACCTTCAACAGCATGGACACCTCCGCCCATTTTGGGCAAAATCATCTCCCCCAGCGCCAAAGTCAAAAGTCTAGGGGTCATTTATGACTCCTTTATGACAATGGATGCACAAATCGGGGCAGTAGTCAGCGGATCCCAACATCTGCTGCGCCTACTACGCAGACTTACTCCATTCATCCCCAAAGAAGATTTAGCGGTCGTGGTGGGTGCAATTGTTAATTCCAGACTGGACTATGCAAATGCCCTCTACCTCTGACTCCCCAAGTACCAAATCGCTCGGCTGCAAGTCGTTCAGAATACGGCCGCCAGACTTGTGACTGGGAAAAAACCTTGGGAATCAATCTCACCTTCACTGAGAGCCCTTCACTGGCTGCCAGTTAAAGACAGAATTGTTTTTAAAGCTCTCTGTCTTACGCATAGATGTGTCCATGGGAATGCCGCCCATTATTTATGCGAAAAAATAAAAGCTCATAACCCCAATCGCGTTTTGCAATCCACCAATCAAAACCTGCTCCAGGTTCCGAAAGCCAACTACAAGTCCAAAGGAGAAAGAAGATTTGCGATCCAAGGTCCCAGACTATGGAACGCTTTACCAACCAGCATTCGGTTGGAGGAGAACCACCTAGCATTCAGGAGAAAGGTCAAGACTCTTCTCTTTTGATATCAAAGGAGACAGGAACAACAAGCGCCCAGAGGCGATTCAGTTCGCATGTGCCGCGCTATATAAGTTTTCATTCATTCATTCATTCATTCATTCATATAAATAAACAGATTAATTTCTAAAAAAAAAAAAAAAAAGGATGAGGCAAGGATTTGAATGCCTATACAGCTCATCGTTTTAGTATTGACCATAGATGCGGTACCTAGAATTATTGCTCACATTCCAACATGTGTGGAGATACCCAATATGTGTTGCAAAATTGAAATTTTCCACATATTGTCATGTTACAATCAAAAACATGAATGTATTTTATTGGGATTTTGTGTGATAGACCAACACAAAGTGGAAGGAAAATGATAAATGGTTTTCAAAATATTTAACAAATAAATAAGTGAAAAGTGTGGCGTGCATTTGAATTCATCCTCCACCCTGATACCTCTAAGTATAATGTAGTGGAACCAATTGCCTTAAGAAGTGACCTAATTAGTAAATAGAGTCTACCTTCGTGTACCTTAATCTCAGTATAAATATAGCTCTTCTGTGAAGCCCTCAGAGGGTTGTTAGCAGAGGCGTAACTAGAGACTTCAGGGCCCCGGTGCAAGATATCATGAAGGGCCCCTCCCCCCCTTTGAAAAGCCTGATTTTGATACTTAATTTTTCTACACTGTACAACAAAGTAAAAGGGGGGGGGGACGGCAGTGATGGTGCATGGTGCTATCCTCTGCCACCACCACCTGTGCCTCTTACTGATCCCATGTCCCCACCACTGATCACATCCCTACCCCCCCCCCATCACCTCTGTTGTAGAAGTAATAGGGGGATAAAGATGAGATCAGTGGTGGGGCAGTTGGGGGGGGATGGGATCAGTAAGAGGCACAGGTGGTGGTGGGAGAGGAAGGCACCATGCACCATCACGGCCACCGCAGCCAACCCCCCCTCAAGTACCACCTCCCTCAAGTATCACCGCTACCACCCCCCACAAGTACCAAAAGCCAGTAGAGGAAGTGCGCTGTGCAGAAAACTTCCTCTACTGGCTTCAGTATTAAAAAGACGGCATGCAGCAGAGGAGAGGGAGGGCTGCCTAAGGTACCTGCAGAAAAGAAGCCCTGGGACTCGGTAGACACAGGATAGATACTCCAGTCCACTCTTCGCTGTGTGCCTTCTCCCGCCGCCTGGAGAGCTCCTCCCCCGTCCTTCACTCATTTGGTGAGCCTGAGTCCTCCCCGCCTCACATGTCTGCGTCTCAGTCAGTCAGTGAGTGCTGTCTCAGCTGCCCTGCCTTCTGCAATGTCTGTGTGTGTGTCCCGACCTGCGGCCGAACGAAAAGCAAGCCAGGCAGTGCGCACCGCACACAGTAGTGACGATAAGGTGAGGGCCCCCCCTGGACTGACAGAATTACAGGGCCCAGTCGCAACTGCGACTGCTGCAACCATGAAAATTCCGCCACTGGTTGTTAGAGAACCATAGTGAACAAACAGAATTATGAAGGCCAAGGAACACAGCAGACAGGTCAGGGATAAAGTTGAGGAAAAGTTTAAAGAAGGGTTAGGTTATAAAAAAATATCCCAAGCTTTGAACATCTCACGGAGCACTGTTCAATCCATCATCCGGAATGGAAAGAGTATGGCACAACTACAAACCTACAGCCGTAGGTTTGAACATGTCCATTCACCTAAACTAAAAGGCCAGGCAAGGACATCAGAGAAGCCGCCAAGAGGCCCATGTTAACTCTGGAGGAACTGCAGAGATCCACAGCTCAGGTGGGATAATCTGTCCACAGGACAACTATCAGTCGTGCCCTCCACAAATCTGGCCTTTATGGAAGAGTGGAAAGAAGAAAGCCATTGTTGAAAGAAATCCATAAGAAGACTCAATTGCAGTTTGTGAGAAGCCATGTGGGGGACACAAACATGTGGAAGAAAGTGCTCTGGTCACACGAGACCAAAATTCAACATTTTGGATTAAATGCAAAATTATCACTTTATATTACCTTGAATGCACCATGTTGTGGGGATGCTTTTCTTCAGCAGGGACAGGGAAGCTGGTCAGAGTTGGTGTGAAGATGGATGGAGCTAAATACAGGCAATCTTAGAAGAAAGCCTGTTAAGAGTCTGCAAAAGACTTGAGACTGGGGTGGAGGCAGGGGCGGACTGACAACTCATGGAACCCCCGGGCAATAGACCATGGGGCACACAGTAAGTCACATCAGGTGGTACACAGCAGGGCATGGGGCACATAGAGGGGCAAAGGACACATCACAGGGCATGTGGCACACAGTATGGCACATCCGGGGAGTACACAGCAGGGCACATCACAGGCCATGGGGCACACAGTATGGCAAATAGCAGGGCACACAACCAAAACACAGGGCACACAGCAGAGCACTGGGATCCTCCAGACACAGCAAAGTGTCTCTCAGGGCAGCTGTGGGGGGAGAAGGCACAGAGAGACACCATGGGTTGGTGGAAGGCACAGAGGGACACTGTGGGGGGGGGATTAAGGCACAGGGGGTTACAGTGGGTGGAAGACACTGTGGGGGGGTTTAAGGCACAGGGGGGATGGTGGGGGAGTGTAAGGCACAGGGGGACACTGTGGGGGGGTGGAGGACACTGAGGGGTGTAAAGCACAAGGGGACACGGTGGGTGGAGGAGGACACAGGGGGATACTGTGTGGGGGTGTAAGGCACAGGGGGACAGTGTGGGGGGTGTAAGGCACAGGGGGACAGTGTGGGGGGTGTAAGGCACAGGGGGACAGTGTGGGGGGTGTAAGGCACAGGGGGACATTGTGGGGGGTGTAAGGCACAGGGGGACAGTGTGGGGGGTGTAAGGCACAGGGGCACAGTGTGGGGGGTGAAAGGCACAGGGGCACAGTGTGGGGGGTGAAAGGCACAGGGGGACAGTGTGGGGGGTGAAAGGCACAAGGGGACAGTGTGGGGGGTGTAAGGCACAGGGGGACAGTGTGGGGGGTGTAAGGCACAGGGGGACAGTGTGGGGGGGTGTAAGGCACAGGGGGACAGTGTGGGGGGGTGTAAGGCACAGGGGGGACAGTGTGGGGGGGTGTAAGGCACAGGGGGGACAGTGTGGGGGGGTTTGTAAGGCACAGGGGGACAGGGTGGGGGTTTGTAAGGCACAGGGGGACAGGGTGGGGGGGTGTAAGGCACAGGGGCACACGGTGGGGGGGTGTAAGGCACAGGGGCACACGGTGGGGGGGGTGTAAGGCACAGGGGCACACGGTGGGGGGGGTGTAAGGCACAGGGGGACACGGTGGGGGGTGTAAGGCACAGGGGGACACGGTGGGGGGGTGTAAGGCACAGGGGGACACGGTGGGGGGGTGTAGGGGGACACGGTGGGGGGGTGTAGGGGGACACGGTGGGGGGGTGTAGGGGCACACGGTGGGGGGGTGTAGGGGCACACGGTGGGGGGGTGTAAGGCACAGGGGCACCCGGTGGGGGGGTGTAAGGCACAGGGGCACACGGTGGGGGGGTGTAAGGCACAGGGGCACACGGTGGGGGGTGTAAGGCACAGGGGCACACGGTGGGGGGGTGTAAGGCACAGGGGCACACGGTGGGGGGGTGTAAGGCACAGGGGCACACGGTGGGGGGGTGTAAGGCACAGGGGCACACGGTGGGGGGGTGTAAGGCACAGGGCACACGGTGGGGGGGTGTAAGGCACAGGGGCACACGGTGGGGGGGTGTAAGGCACAGGGGGACACGGTGGGGGGGTGTAGGGGGACACGGTGGGGGGGTGTAGGGGGACACGGTGGGGGGGTGTAGGGGCACACGGTGGGGGGGTGTAAGGCACAGGGGCACCCGGTGGGGGGGTGTAAGGCACAGGGGCACACGGTGGGGGGGTGTAAGGCACAGGGGCACACGGTGGGGGGGTGTAAGGCACAGGGGCACACGGTGGGGGGTGTAAGGCACAGGGGCACACGGTGGGGGGGTGTAAGGCACAGGGGCACACGGTGGGGGGGTGTAAGGCACAGGGGCACACGGTGGGGGGGTGTAAGGCACAGGGGCACACGGTGGGGGGGTGTAAGGCACAGGGGCACACGGTGGGGGGGTGTAAGGCACAGGGGCACACGGTGGGGGGGTGTAAGGCACAGGGGCACACGGTGGGGGGGGTGTAAGGCACAGGGGCACACGGTGGGGGGGGTGTAAGGCACAGGGTCACACGGTGGGGGGGGTGTAAGGCACAGGGTCACACGGTGGGGGGGGTGTAAGGCACAGGGTCACACGGTGGGGGGGTGTAAGGCACAGGGGCACACGGTGGGGGGGGGGGGGACACTGTGGGGCAGGGTGTAAGGCACAGGGGGACACGGTGGGGCGGGGGGTAAGGCACAGGGGGACACTGTGGGGCAGGGTGTAAGGCACAGGGGGACACTGTGGGGCAGGGTGTAAGGCACTGGGGGACACTGTGGGGCAGGGTGTAAGGCACAGGGGGACACTGTGGGGCAGGGTGTAAGGCACAGAGCGACACGGTGGGGGGATGTAAGGCACAGGGGGTCACGGTGGGGGGGTGTAAGGCACAGGGGGACACTGAGGGGTGTAAGGCACAGCGGGACATGGTGGGTGGAGGAGGACCCAGGGGGACACGGTTTGGGGGGATGTAAGGCACAGGGGGACACGGTGGGGGGGATGTAAGGCACATGGGGACACGGTGGGGGGGATGTAAGGCACAGGGGGACACGGTGGGGGGGATGTAAGGCACAGGGGGACACGGTGGGGGTTATGTAAGGCACAGGGGGACACGGTGGGGGTTATGTAAGGCACAGGGGGACACGGTGGGGGTTATGTAAGGCACAGGGGGACACAGTGGGGGTTTTGTAAGGCACAGGGGGACACAGTGGGGGTTTTGTAAGGCACAGGGGGACACGGTGGGGGGTGTAAGGCACAAAGACACTGTGGCGGGGGGTGTAAGGCACAGGGGGACACAGTGGGTGTGGGAGGATGTAAGGCACAAGGGGACACTGCGGGGGGGGGGGGCGGGGTAAGGCACAGGGGGACACAGTGGGTGTGGGAGGACACTGTGGGAGGATGTAAAGCACAAGGGGACACTGTGGAGGGTGTAAGACACAGGGGGACACTGTTGGGGGGAGAGGGACACTATGGAGGGAGAGGACTGAGGGAGACTATCCCGGGGGCCTCCTGTGGTCCTGTGACCTGTACTTTATGCCGTGCTGCCCACTCCTGCCTCTGGGATGGTGGCCATGGTACCTCCAGCAAAAACAGCGCCTCATCCGCTGCCTGAATAAATGATGCATTCTAACAGATTCAACGGGATGCGGCTGTGATCATACCTCTCACAGCGCGCTGCTCCTTGCCGGCTCCTCCTCTCTTCTCGTCCGTCCTGGGGCTCTCCTCCTCATCAGCAGTGGCTTCAGCCTCCGACGTGACTGACGTCACTGGTTGCTACACTTCAAGTGGTACAGGCGTTAGCAACCAGGGCAGGGGAAGACTAGCCAGCAGCGCAGCTCCACCCACCTCCTCCCTCCAGCGCAGCGTAATGACCAGAGTCTCTCTCTCACTGCCGCTGATTATACCGATGTGAGAGAGAAAGACTCGGTCGGGACTGCCCCACCACGGGCCCTTGGGCAGTGCCCGACTGACCAAATGATCTGTCCGCCCCTGGGCGGAGGTTCACCTTCCAGTAGGACAAGGACCCTAAACATACAGTTAGAGCTACAATGGAATGGTTTAAATCGGGGTCGGCAACATTTTTGAAAAAAAAAATTCAGCCTCACTGTGCCCATCAAATGCAGCCACTGTGCCCATCAAATGCAGCCACTGTGCCCATCAATTGTCACCACTGTGCCATGCCATCAAGCGCAGCCACTGTGCCATCAATTGTCACCACTGTGCCATGCCATCAAACGCAGCCACTGTGCCATCAATTGTCACCACTGTGCCATGCCATAAAACGCAGTCACTGTGCCATGCCATCAAACACAGCTATTATGCCATGCAATGAAACGCAGCCACTGTGCCCATTGTCGCCACTGTGCCCATTGTCGCCACTGTGCCCAGTAAAATGCCCCTCCCCGCCCGGAACTTAAATAGAAGCAAGAAGGTATGGACAGCCGCACTCCGATAAATGTAAAAAACAATAAAAGCCTTTAATCCAGTAAAAAAACACTGCACAAACAGAAAAACAGCAAACGGTGGGATGATATAGGTGACGCGTTTCACATTGTTGTACAATGCTTAGTCATAGCGCCACTGTGCCCATTGTCGCCGATGTGCCCTGTAAAATGCCCCTCCCCGCCTGGAACTTACCTTTCTGGGGGTCAGCCATCCTCTTTCCACGTCCCTCGATGTCTTCTCCCACCCTCAATGACGCTTCTGCCAATCAGGTTACCGGTAACCAGAACCGGTGAACCTGATTGGCTGAGACGCCTGTCAGTCTTACCTAAGGAACGCACCCCTCGTACATCCCTTAGATAGGCTTTCCGAGTACAGCCCTCAGGCTTCCGGAAACGTATCGGAGCCACTGGCTCTGATAGGCACTTCCACACAGCCAACCAGCTGCCGTTTTTCAGGTGGCCAGCGCTCACCATCCGGCCATCTGAATAGTCATGGTAGCGGCAACAGTAACATAGATTCATGCAATGCATCTATTGTAATCGGTGGTGGTGCGAGGGCCAGAGGGGGCGGTGCTCCGGCGCCCTCTATAGATGCACCGCCACTGGCGGGTTCTAGTTCTTGTACGAACGTGCCCGAGCTCTGTCCTGAGCCCTGGGTGTAGTGAGCTTATCCCCACTGCCCCACCTCCTCTCCGATCGATCCATCCATCCATCCAAGGCACTTGGATGGCTAGCAGGGATCAGTGCCGGAAAATGCTGCTTCCCTTTGCTACTCTGCATCTCATAACTTCTGCACCCTCCTGACCCCACACAGTACTATTCTCTCCTGGTCCCGAATACCATACTCTTCTGAACCCCCAATTCCATGCCCTCCTGACCCCACAGTGCCGTGCCCTTCTGACTTCCCATACCATACTTTCCCGACTCCCAATACCATACCGTCCTGACCCCCTTGTACTATGCCCTCCTGACCCGCCCCATGACCTCCTGACCCCTTGTCCCCTGCCCTACTGACACCGTTCTCTGCTCTTGATTCCTATATACTGCCCTACATCCCACTGACCTCTGCACACTGCCCTACATCCCACTGACCTCTGCACACTGCCCTACATCCCACTGACCTCTGCACACTGCCCTACATCCCACTGACCTCTGCACACTTCCCGACATCCCACTGACCTCTGCACACTGCCCGACATCCCACTGACCTCTGCACACTGCCCGACATCCCACTGACCTCTGCACACTGCCCGACATCCCACTGACCTCTGCACACTGCCCGACATCCCACAGACCTCTCTGCACACTGCCCTACATCCCACAGACCTCTCTGCACACTGCCCTACATCTCACTGACCTCTGCACACTGCCCTACATCCCACTGACCTCTGCACACTGCCCTACATCCCACTGACATCTGCACACTGCCCTACATCCCACTGACATCTGCACACTGCCCTACATCCCACTGACATCTGCACACTGCCCTACATCCCACTGACCTCTGCACACTGCCCTACATCCCACTGACCTCTGCACACTGCCCTACATCCCACTGACCTCTGCACACTGCCCTACATCCCACTGACCTCTGCACACTGCCCTACATCCCACTGACCTCTGCACACTGCCCTACATCCCACTGACCTCTGCACACTGCCCTACATCCCACTGACCTCTGCACACTGCCCTACATCCCACTGACCTCTGCACACTGCCCTACATCCTACTGACCTCGGCACACTGCCTTCCCTATTACTGACCTCTGTACACTGCCCTACATACTACTGACCTCTGTACACTGCCCTACATACTACTGACCTCTGTACACTGCCCTACATACTACTGACCTCTGTACACTGCCCTACATACTACTGACCTCTGTACACTGCCCTACATACTACTGACCTCTGTACACTGCCCTACATACTACTGACCTCTGTACACTGCCCTACATACTACTGACCTCTGTACACTGCCCTACATACTACTGACCTCTGTACACTGCCCTACATACATTATATTATCGTATTCCATCTTATATTATCTTATTCCATTCCTTATTTATGTCCATGACCATTCTTCTGTCAGTGCGGTTCAAGTCCTGCTATGTTTTCACTTCATGGGCCAGATTCTGGTAGATGGGCGCTTCTTTACTTTGGAGTAACGTTTCTCATTTACGTTACTCCGCCGACACTTTCGGCGCAAGTACTGTTATTCACATAGCAGTTGCGCGTAAACTTGCGCCAGAGTAACGATAATGCGCTGGCGTAACCCGACGCAAGTGGAAGTGATCATATGTAAATGATGGGCGGAGCCCAGCGCAGAGGCTTACGTTCAGCGCATCATCCACGGAGCATGCGCAGTAAGTGAGGCTTCACTCGGGCCCCTGTGCGCATGCTCACAACTTCCGTCGGCACCACTTCACGGGAAACGCCAGCGCAATGTGTTCCATTGCGCGTATAAAAGCGCCAGCGGAAGCGGCATTCCGGCGCAAAAGTATTTCCGTTTCCCCCCACCCCAGGGAATTTACTTTTGCTCTATTATGGCTGCTCCCGCTACCCCCAAATAGAGGAGGAACCTCAATTTTAATGCCCAGGAGGTCTCTGTGGTCATCTCTGCTATGGAGACTTACAATGATTTCCTGCATGGGAAGAAAAGTAGGAAGACCAGCAGGGAGAGTAAGCAGGCCATCCTGGACACCATTGCTGGCCGGGTTAATGTCTTGGGGTACTCCACCCGGACTGCTGGGGATATCCAAAAAAACATCAATGACCTGCGGCGCAAGGTCCGTGGCAAGGTGGCCACCATTCGGAGCCATGAGCAGGGCACAGGTGGTGGACCCCCATGTCCGGTCAGCCTGACCACAGAGGAGGAGGTGGTCGCCCGCTGCCTGGAGAGGGAGCAATTGGAGGGGGTACCAGGCTATGATTCTGTGGAGGAAGGCTCCAGGACAGGTAAGTGTTTTTTATCCCCTATTTGGTGTTTTGCATGTGGGGGGGGGGGAGGGTACATGTGCCAAGTGTGTGGGACCACCAACATGTGTCTGCTTTGTGTCATCCACAGATGACGGAGCTGGGCCATCATCTGTCGGCGGCCAGTCCACCCCATCCCCCCAACGGCACCCAGTGCCTGTGCCCCTGGGTGGTGAAGACACCGAGGTGGAGGAGGAGAGTGCCCACACCACACCTGCAGAGGTCGTTGAGGAGGAGCCTGTTGGGGCAGAGCAGGACTTTATTTTATTGTTGGAGGAGTCCTCTTCTGCAGGACCCTCTCAGATCCCCTCCCCCATCATAGGAAGCCCCTCAAGGGCGACTCCATCCCCCCGGGGACAAACATCTACTGGCCCCAGAAAGGCCACCCATAAGACCAGGGGGGTGTCTGATCTGGTCCAGGACCAGGTGGTGAGGGATCACGCCAGGCAGACCCAGCAAATGGGGGAGATTGCTGGGCACCTGGACAGAGTGGCTGACAGCCTGTGCTCCGTGGCCCAGATTTCTTCAGCAGTGCAGGATGTGAGCTGTAACTGCGCTGCAGTGGTGACCAGCCTGGGGAAGGTGCAGGGTGACATAAGGGACCTCACTGCAGCCGTCCAGGCAAACACTGCTGCC
Source organism: Rana kukunoris (assembly GCA_029574335.1). Classification (NCBI taxonomy): domain Eukaryota; kingdom Metazoa; phylum Chordata; class Amphibia; order Anura; family Ranidae; genus Rana; species Rana kukunoris. The sequence goes on from CM056060.1 coordinate 79,606,830, forward strand.
ATCCAGGGAAACAGTGCTGCCATCTGGGACCAGGGGAGGCTGAGTCGGCGGGCCCAGCATTATCAGGTCACCCGGCAGCTCAGGATGCAGGCCCAGACCAACTCTTACCTCGGCCGGATAGCCATGGCCTTGGAGGGCATGCAGGCCACACCTGCCAGGAGTGGCCCACCCGGGGATCAGCCACCTCCAGATGCCCCCCCACCCACTCCATCCAGGCAGCTGAGGAGCCAGCGAGGGGCCGCCAGAAGAAGCCCCCGGCATCCCAGATAATTTATTTTTTGTTTTTTTGATTGATGCTCAGGACATGAGTTTATATATTTTTTTGGGGGGCATGCTCAGGTTATGAGATTTTTATTTTATTATTAATGCTCAGGTTATGAGTTATTTTATTTGTGATTATGCTCAGGATATGAGATTTTTATTTTTTGATACTGCACACGTTGCAGTGTGAATGGTGTGTGAATGTGAGGGGGTGGCACTCCTGCCAGTAAGGGGTGTCACCCTCGGCCCGTGGTGGTGAAGTTAACCCCACGGCTGTATGAATGATGTGTGAAAGGTGTATGAATGGACAGCGACATCATTGGGGCCTTGACGCTGGCGTTGCTGCTCCCAAGTCCTACATGCTGGACTTGGGCTAATCCAATGTGATGTGCATGTGGTGTGTGTGATCTAGGGACATCAGTGGTGTGCATGCATGCATTGTCTGTGTGATTAATGTTTGGGTTTAGTGTCCAAAGATGCCTACGGCGAGGACCCTCCTGACTGCTCTTCCATCAGCAGACTGGGTCTCCTCTGGCAGGGGGGGATTGTCTGGTTGGGGGGTCAGGTCATCACGCATGTCAATCTGCAGGCCTTGTCTCATAGCAAAGTTGTGCAGAATGCAACATGCATCGATGATCTGACACACAAAGGTAGGGGAATACAATAAGGCCCCCCCAGACTTATCCAGGCAGCGGAAACGGGACTTCAGGAGCCCAAATGTTTGCTCCACCACTGCGCGGGTTTTGATGTGTGCTTCATTGTATTTTCTCTCTCCTCTGGTTTGGGGGTTCCGGAAAGGAGTCATGAGATGGGGTCCCAGTGCATATGCAGAGTCACCTGTAAGGGAAAAGACAGGAGGATGTTAGTCATGCATGTGCCCCTTGTGATGTGTGCATCATGGGAGGGGATAGTCATGCCTGCCACCCATGTCACTCACCAACCAGCCAGCTGTCCCCATACATGTTCTGCTCGAATTCTGCTGGGATGGGGCTCTGACGGTATATGAAGCTGTCATGGCTGGACCCTGGGTGTTTGGCACGGACGTGCCATATGAGGCGTTGGGCATCAGCTATCACCTGTACGTTGATGGAGTGCCAATGCTTCCGATTGCGGTATATGTGCTCTGTGGCACTGGGGGGCTGAAGGGCCACATGTGTGCAATCAATGGCCCCCACAGTGCGTGGGAATCTGGCAATGCTGTAGAAATCTGTCATTGCCTTCAGCCGCAGCTCCTCAGTGGTTGGTCTGATGAACTGGTTGGACATGCGTCTGAGGATTGCAGGGACAACCTGGTGCACACATCTGCTCATGGAGGACTGTGACATCCCAGCCACCACTCCACTTGTACGCTGGAATGATCCACTGGCAAGGAAATGCAGTGTTGCCAGTACCTTCACCAGTGGCTGCACTGCTTGTGAGCGGTGTGTCTTGCTGGTGATGTCATCCTGCAGGGTTGTGGTTAGTTCAAGTATTGCATCTGGGCTGAATCTGAAGAGGCGATACACCTCCTCATCCCCCATGCCAAAGAGGCTCATGCGCGTGCGGTATATCCTCTCACGTGCCCGCCTCCTCCGTACCGGGGGACCCAGTACTAGTGCTAGGACCGCGACTGCCCCTGGCATGTTGGCACACAGAGGTGTCCTTGCAAGTGTGGTTGTTCAAATTGCTAGTTTCGTCGGTAACGCTGCTGCTGTAGCTGCTCTCCTGCTGACCTGAGGCCGTCTGGAGTAAAGATAAAGCAGCTATTTGTAGAAATAACTTTGCGCCGGACGGACGAGATACGCGCGGGGTGGCATGTAGCCAGCGTCTGGTGCTAATCCGTTCGCGAATCGGGAAATCTCCCTCATTTGCATATTTTCAGGGGAAATCAATAGGCGCGACTGATGCGCTAAACGAAATTATGCGCTGACGAGACTCTGGTGTCGGAAAGTTAAGCCGATCGGAAATGGCCCGTTTTCTGTTGCATCTAGATTGGTGGGTACGGCCACATAGAAACGACGGCGCATCTTTACAGTTACGCGGCGCATATCGAATTACTCCAGCGCAAGTCTTGCTGAATCTGGCCCCATGTGTCCTAGCAGTGTACAGCTGACTGCACTGTTCGTGCTGACAATTCATTCCTGCAGACATTACATTACTATGTACGTACTGGCTCCATCCCACCCTGCCCCCTCTCACCTATACAAATATAGCTCTGTACTCCCATCAATCAGCTTGACAAAGAAGTGCAACTGCCACAACACACGTAGTACGCCCACTCGGAAACGCGTCACTTGCCCCTCGCCTGCCTAGATTCACCAGACTCCAGGCCTCGCTCTGGAGGTCGCCCACCGCCGCCGGCTTCCTACCATCTATCAGCAGTGAACGTGCCTTGATGCAGCACAGCGCCCCAGCAGGAGAAGGAACAGATGGACTGATCTGAGCATCCCCTTTTTCATGGAATATGTACAATGCCTACCTTTACCTCGCTAAATGCGAGTTGCCTGTACTAACTTGTTTATTAAATTGTTTTTAAACGTCTACACTCAGAGGAGCCTCTACCCTTGCTTTTCACTGCCCTACATACTACTGACCTCTGTACATTACCTACTACTGACTTCTGTACACTGATCTACATTATACTGACCCCTGGGCACTGCCCTACCTACTACTGATTTTTGGACACTGCCCAACCTACTATGAAACCGTGCTACTTACACTAGCTGGAAATCAGAGCAGATAGCCAGGCCCTGAAACTATTCAAGCAAATCAGCCTGCAGTATTAAATGTTCTGCCTTATAGTGGACTCCGGCATCAGACTTGTGGGCGTGACCAATTACGCTACAGACATTCAAAAAAATTAGAATGACAGTGTTTCCCACTGAAGCTAAATCTTAAGTTAGGCTAAGTTTATATTTCTACAGTAACAATAGTTTTCTTCATGCTGTCTTTTTATTAGGGGTTGCTAGTTAACTTTTTTTTTTTTTTTTAAAGGGGCACTGTACCTCTGTGATCCTTGATCTCCTCCATGTTGTCCTGGTAAATCTCCACCTCTCAAAAAGTTACCTACCCATGTTTTAGCTCAAAAGCATGTTCATGTGTTAGAATGGTCCAGTCAAAGTCCAGACCTAAATCACATTGAGAATCTGTGGCAAGACTTGAAAATTGCTGATCACAGACGCTCTCCATCCAATCTGACAGAGCTTGAGCTATTTTACAAAGAATGGGCAAAAAATTCACTCTCTAGATGTGCAAAGCTGGTAGCGACATCCCCAAAAGACTTGCAGCTGTAATTGCAGTGAAAGGGGATTCTACAAAGTATTGAATACAAATGCATGCCACATTTTCAGATATTTGTAAACAATTTTGAAAACCATTTATCATTTTTTCCCACATCACAATTATGTGCCACTTTATGTTGGTCTAATACAGGGGTCTCCAAACTGCGGCCCTGGGGCCGGATGTGGCCCTTTGCCTGCCTTAATGCGGCCCTTGTGGCATTATTCCATCCAATTTAAATGGGGCATAATTCTTGTTGCTGACACCAATGGGGCACTATTCCTCCAACTGACACTATCAATTCTTTGCATTAACACCAACGATGGGGCACTAGTCCTCCCACTCTCACCAAAGATATGGTATTATTTACTCCCACTGGACACCTGAACATTTTTTACTCCCAATGGCCCTAGTCTGGCCCCCCTAAAGTCTGAAGGACTGTAAACTGGCCCTTTGTTTAGAAAGTTTGGAGACACCTGGTCTAATACATAAACTCCCAATAAAATACTATTATGTTTTCGGTTGTAACATGACTAAATGTGGAACATTTTAAGGGGTATGAATACTTTTTCAAGGCACTGTACTAGGGACAATTTAGACCTACTAAGCCAATGAACCTACTAACAGGTCTTTGGAGTAAAATATAAAACACAAAAAAATAAACAAACTGTCAGATCTCTTATGTTTAGGAGATGTGGCTATTTTTCAGAGATGTGGCATTTTTAAGATCTTCCATTTGCAGACTGATAAGTGATAACAACGCTTTCTCTGCTATATATTTTAACCCAGGGTCTAGATTTAATCAGTTCTATTCTCATGATTATAAAGATGAGCAACAATATGAATGTAGAAGCTACTTATCACATGCTTATGACCTTGTTTTGTGGCCTTTCTAGAGGTCTGAATTGATAGTGCATGATTTAGCGCTCTTAAATGATTTTTGATTGATTTTGTTTTATGCAAAAAAGTATGTTTTTATTCTGAATGTAGTCACTCTCCCTTTTAATTTTCTTTACAAATAGCATCTATGGAAGGCACAGAAAGTGGGTGAAAAGTTTTCTGTTTTGGTGTAAAAAAATAAAATAACTCGGGTGTAATTAACATTCTTCAGCTATTTAGTAGTACTGGGTATATACAAAGGTCAGGCCTCCTTCACATAGCCATAAAAATGCACATTTATAACCATTTTTTGGTTGCAGATCTGAACAAAATCTAAATATCGGCTTCTGAGAATACTTGTATACGCATATACCATTGAATAAAAAAAATAGGCCAATTTTTTGGCTTTAAAAAAAAAAAAAAAAAAAGATCCATTTACCGATCATTTATGCAGAAACTTTTTATTCAGAACTTGCCTAATGATCAGTAAACTTTTTATGGCTTTGTTATGGCCATTTGAATGTAGCCCTAAGCCTTTCGCACAGGGATGTAACAATCTACTGCTGTTTATATCAGGATCCTTAGTAAAATGTTACGTAAAGGCCTTGCCTATACACAGGCAAATGTACACGAGTACATTTTTGTTCATTCTCTTCTAGTTGCCAGTGTTGCAATGTATGCATGTATACACAGGTATCTACATACATTAGTGCACCTAAAGGGGGTTGTAAAGGTTTGTTTTTTATTTTCTAAATAGGTTCCTTTGTCTGAATTTCTCACTTCCTGTTTTTTCCTTGTGTGAATTTCTCACTTCCTTTTTCTTCTTAGTAAGCCTGCCCCCATCATTGGAGGCGTTCTGGCTGGGGGTTAGTCAGCGTGCTCGCCCCCTCCTTGGGACTACATCCCTGTGGAGAGACGCTGTGTTCACAGCATCTCCCGAACAGGGATGTAGTCCCAAGGGAGGGGGCGAGCACGCTGACATTGCTTTCTTTACAAAATCAGTGCCTTATACTCTTTTATATAGTACAGCGTGCATAGAAGTAATAATACTTGCCCCCACCCTCTGCTGGGACCTCTTGTAGAGAAAATGTGAACACAGCGTCTCCCCGCAGGGATGTAGTCACAAGGAAGGGGGCGAGCACACTGACCAACCCCCAGCCAGAACAGCTCAGATGATGGGGGCAAGCTTACCGAGGAGGAACAGGAAGTGAGAAATTCAAACAAAGAAAAAACACATTTAGAAGGGATCGAAGGAAAAGTTAAAGGGTCACTAAATGAAAAACATTTATTTGCTGAAATTACGGTTTACAGGGTATAGAGACATAAAGGTTAACTGATTCCTTTTAAAAATGATTAAAAATAGATAAAAATCAATCATATAATGTGCCTGCAGTTTAGTTTAATTTTTAAACTGGTTTCATGTTTCTGTGATGTAAAGAGACACACAGAACAAAAACAAACAAATCCAGGGCAGTGTTTTGTTTTTAAAATTAATCGGATTGGTTCTGAGGAGTTTTAGACACACAGTAATGACAGCTTGGATCACAGTGAAAAGCTGTCATAAGATTTTTCATTAGGGGCCAGACAAGCAGGAAGTGTGGAGATCAGAGCAGAATTACAGCAACTTCAAAGCAAAAATGAACAATGAGGACATGAAACCAGGACTGCAGTAAGGTAAAGGAAGCTATTTAGCTAAAAAAAAAAATCCTTTTGTGATCCTTTAAGTGAACCAATAATGCACTAGCTTAAAGGAACCTATTTAGAAAATAAACAAACCTTTGCAAGCCCTTTAACCTTAAAATTGTCTCTGTACTCATTGCTATGTTACTGATCTGCTATGTGGATTGCTCCATAGACAACAATGCACCTGGTTTCCGATCAGTAAAAAAAATAAGTTTTTTTATTTACTCCGGTGTGCAAGAGGCCTAAATCTTTCATAGGACTAGCAAAAGACTGACATCTGATTGGCTGCTATGCAACCCTAAGTTTATACAACACAATTGCCATCAGCATTACTTTATTAAAGAATCCTGTGTTTGTCTAATTGCCATTTTCTCACACACACAATCAAAGTATTCAGGCACATGGCGTGTATGTGAGAAAGGCAGCTATAATGGGTATACACAAAGTCAAGCTGTAACTGTTCTTAGCGTCCATACTACAAATAAGGATAAAAGACCATGGTGCTTATTGCATATATCCTTATGCTCTGGTGTCCACTTACAGTGCAGAAAATAAGTATTTGAACACCCTGCTATTTTGCAAGTTCTCCCACTTGGAAATCATGGAGGGGTCTGAAATTGTCATCGTAGGTGCATGTCCACTGTGAGAGACATAATCCAAAAAAAAAATTCCAGAAATCACAATTTATGATTTTTTTAACTATTTATTTGTATGATACAGCTGCAAAGAAGTATTTGAACACCTGTCTATCAGCTAAAATTCTGACCCTCAAAGACCTGTTAGTCTGCCTTTAAAATGTCCACCTCCACTCCATTTATTATCCTAAATTAGATGCACCTGTTTGAGGTCATTAGCTGCATAAAGACACCTGTCCACCCCATACAATCAGTAAGAATCCAACTACTAACATGGCCAAGACCAAAGAGCTGTCCAAAGACACTAGAGACAAAATTATACACCTCCACAAGGCTGGAAAGGGCTACGGGGAAATTTCCAAGCAGCTTGGTGAAAAAAGGTCCACTGTTGGAGCAATCATTAGAAAATGGAAGAAGCTAAACATGACTGTCAATCTCCCTCAGACTGGGGCTCCATGCACAATCTCACCTCGTGGGGTCTCAATGATCCTAAGAAAGGTGAGAAATCAGCCCAGGACTACACGGGAGGAGCTGGTCAATGACCTGAAAAGAGCTGGGACCACCGTTTCCAAGGTTACTGTTGGTAATACACTAAGACGTCATGGTTTGAAATCATGCATGGCACGGAAGATTCCCCTGCTTAAACCAGCACATGTCAAGGCATGTCTTAAGTTTGCCAATGACCATTTGGATGATCCAGAGGAGTCATGGGAGAAAGTCATGTGGTCAGATGAGACCAAAATAGAACTTTTTGGTCATAATTCCACTAACCGTGTTTGGAGGAAGAAGAATGATGAGTACCATCCCAAGAACACCATCCCTACTGTGAAGCATGGGGGTGGTAGCATCATGCTTTGGGGGTGTTTTTCTGCACATGGGACAGGGCGACTGCACTGTATTAAGGAGAGGATGACCGGGGCCATGTATTGCGAGATTTTGGGCAACAACCTCCTTCCCTCAGTTAGAGCTTTGAAGATGGGTCGAGGCTGGGTCTTCCAACATGACAATGACCCGAAGCACACAGCCAGGATAACCAAGGAGTGGCTCTGTAAGAAGCATATCAAGGTTCTGGCGTGGCCTAGCCAGTCTCCAGACCTAAACCCAATAGAGAATCTTTGGAGGGAGCTCAAACTCCGTGTTTCTCAGCGACAGCCCAGAAACCTGACTGATCTAGAGAAGATCTGTGTGGAGGAGTGGGCCAAAATCCCTTCTCCAGTGTGTTCAAACCTGGTGAAAAACTGCAAGAAACGTTTGACCTCTGTAATTGCAAACAAAGGCTACTGTACCAAATATTAACATTGATTTTCTCAGGTGTTCAAATACTTCTTTGCAGCTGTATCATACAAATAAATAGTTAAAAAAATCATACATTGTGATTTCTGGAATTTTTTTTTTTTGATTATGTCTCTCACAGTGGACATGCACCTACGATGACAATTTCAGACCCCTCCATGATTTCCAAGTGGGAGAACTTGCAAAATAGCAGGGTGTTCAAATACTTATTTTCTGCACTGTAAGTGCAGTATTATTCGTATAATTGTTGTGAATAAACTGTCTATATTAATACTGCACTTAGGTGGCGCATCCCCTTTTCTAATCTTTCATTTTCACAAACATAAATCATTTAAAGAAGTTGTAAAGGTAGAAGGTTTTTATATCGTAATTCATTCGCTGCATTAAGAAAAAAAGCCTTCTGTGTGTAGCAGCCCCCCTCTGCCCCCCTAACACTTACCTGAGGTCCCTCGCTGTCCAACGATGTATACGAGTATCTCAGCCGTCTGAGATTCTCCTTCCCGATTGGCTAAGACACAGCAGCGGCGCTATTTGGCTCCCGCTGCTGTCAATTAAAGTCAGCTAGCCAATCAAGGGAGAGAGGGGCGGGGCCAGGGCGGGGTCTGTGTCTGAATGGACACAGAGCTATGACTCGGCTCGGGTGCCCCCATAGCAAGCTGCTTCCTGTGGGGGCACCAAATAGGAGGCAGAGGCCAGGATCACAGAAGAGGGACCCAAGAAGATCTGGGCTACTCTGTGCAAATCTACTACACAGAGCAGGTAAGTATAACATGTTTATTATTTTTAGAGGGCAAAAAAGAGACTTTACAATCACTTTAAGCTGAGACCTGCATTGTTATGTAAAGTAATTAAAGAACCTTTTTTTTTTTTATGTTGCATTTACCTGGTGACTAAAGCTGAGATTATGTCAGTGATGGTAGCATTGAGTTCGGCTAGAAGCTCCTCCACAGGACCAGGAATAGGAAGCTGTTGGCAAAGATGCTCAGCTCGCCTAATCTGTTGGCGATTTTGCCATATTATTTCTGCAAGCTTTTCACACCTGGTAAGAGAAGGCAAATTATTTACCAGCTTTTCAGTATAGCAAGTTTGATTTATGAATTCTATAAATGGCCAACTCAGACTTCATAAAAACAGATCCCTTTCTGATTGGAACCGGAAGGTTCCCTAATTAAAGGGGGCCCAAGTTCTTCACAATTGGCTTCTAACCACCTCCCAACCAACCTCTTACCTTCTTCTAGGCTGCAGGAAACTGCTTCAAGCTGCCTTTTTATTAGCATTGGCTTTTATGGAAGAAATAAAAAAACAATGTATGTGCAAACAAAAGCCAATGTATACAGGGCCTAAAAATTCTATGCTATGATGCAGTCTGAGGATAAAACACCAATATCGGGCAGCAGGTACAAGCTGGAAAAAAGTCCATAAATATTTCATAGAGTGTAGAAAGTAGTAAATACACATAAAAAATACTTTCATTAGGACGGGCAGGACAAGACCCCAAGTATTCTTAATAGTGCATGCATCATCTGCAAATATTGATAGTCCCACATATATTTATCTTCAAAAGACTGGAATTACAATTTTTTTCCCTTTTCAATTCTTACAAAGGAAACTAAATTTCAATTTCAATTATTCATTAAAACATTATTAGAAAAATAATTATTTTCACACAAAGCTAAATAACAGGTTAAAAAAATCTTTGTGCATCCGTAAATTATCTTTTGAAGGTGCTCTCACAGTCAAATATGGAATATTTTTCAAATTATAAAACAGCAAAAGAAGATGAATTGCTTTGAAACCCCCTTTAAGAAAGAGAACCACTTGGGCAGTCTAACGACATGCAACTACAGAAAAGATAGATCCAAGAAGTAGTAGACAACAGACAGGAGTGTATGAAACCACAGCAAAATGACTGACGGATGATAACATTTCTGCTTTGGGGCTGGAATCACCACTTACCAAGTTTGTAATAGATCTAAACTTCCTTCTGGAGGGCCACCATTTCCTGCCAGTTGTTGTCGTCTCTTCCACTGGATCAACTCGTCATCCAAGATAATCGTTTGCTGCTTGCGTAGAAGTTGAAGAGTCTTTTGGTGCTTCTCTGACAGATCCTGCATATGCAGCATTGCAAGTTAAAATTTTAAATAAGTTGGAAAAGGTAGCATGGCAAATTCAAAACCTTGGGCTACAGAGATATGGCAGATAAAGATGGTGAGAACGCTGTTGTCTTGTCACTTTAATACCTTAGAGTTTTGTTGCATAAAAGCATTGTGCATGGACACGGATCTTTTACATGGATTTTAATCACTATAAATCTGTGTACAAACTCTCTGGTCTGCACTTTGAATAAATAAAGGAACAAAAGGCTTTCAGGGTAACGAATACAAGAAACCCCTAAATTCTGAAGCCTTACACTGTATTTTAAATTATTAATTTAAAAGGAATCAAGGTAAATCTTTGTGTAGTTAGGAGAAATCTTTAAAAACGTAACCTAGCAAGGACATTTTTTTTTGTACTCTGCACGAATATAATCAAATTCTTGAACCAAAACTGAAGCAGCAGTACAAAGAGCAATGTTGACAGTCAAACTGTAATAAGACGTCACAACCAAATAAATGTATGTATACTATACATAAAGAAGAGCTGAAGTATGGAAGCTATGCCCAAAAATACAGGCAGAGGGAAAAGGACTAGTCACTAGTATAAAAGCTTGTGGACTCCCAAATGACTGTTCCCCGATTACTGACCTACCTTGCCTTACTCTGCACTGTGTGGAGACATGGTAGGTCCATGGTAGGTGGAGGCAGGGTTTTGCAGCCTTGTGTCAAAGCCTACAGCAAGCGGCACAGTAATGACATCACCAAATTTCATGAGACTAGAAGTCAGAGGCAGCAGAGCCTTTGACTAGATTCACAATTCCAAATATGAATTGCGGGCGCGTGGTGGCTGGTATCCTGCTGGACGTCATATGATGTCCAGTCAGCATAACGGAACCACCGCCCAGTGACGTCAGCCGTGCTTGCCCACTCCATTCGTTGTTTCACGGCACGCTATGTGTCCCGGTTCTTTATCAGCATGCTGTGTAATTTATTTCCCATGTAAACGGCACAGCACTAAAGGATTGCGATATGTGCCCTTCTCTTCCTGGTTCTCCCCTTGTGACTGTACTAGACGTCACACAGGGGGAGTGAACCAGGGCAGCTGCAGAGCAAACAGAGCAAGCAGCTGCAGTTATTCTAATAGCCTTAGTCAAGCCACATTAGTAAAAGTTTCTTAGAAAGTGTAAAGCAAAGTAATGCAATGTTTTTTCTATGAAAATAATGCAAAATTTTGGACACAATGGCGCACGTCCGAGATTTAGGCAGGAGGACAAAGGAAGGGCAGAATTTTAATCATGTTTAAAGGTGCAAGGCATGTACACATATAGAAAAATTATAATGTTTAAAAAACAAACAAAAAACAAACAGGGTTTACTTCCTCTTTAATATTCAAAGAAAAGTCATCCATCCATGTTGCCATGATATTTTGCCGAGATATCATTTTGAAAACCCAGCCCCTGTAACACACACAGGACGAAATGTCGGGAGATAATGGCCGGTTAAAAATAAAAACAGCCGACATTGAGACTGTTTGTATGTCGGCCGGGCTCTGTCGGATGTGCATGCTGGAAAACCAGCAGCCATCCGAAACCCGATCAGCGCTCTCAGCCAATGGCAGAGAGCGCCGATGGGAGTGTTCTGGCAGAGTGTATATCAGGATAAAATTCTTCATTCAGTTCTCAGTTTAGATGTCAGAAAATACAGTAGCCTGGAAAACAACAACCTAAACAATCCTTTCCAATATTCACAGGACTACCACTAGTAACTCCACTAAAAATTAACCTACACTTCAGAGTAGACAGACAAAATGCTGGAAATGTCAACATGGTGTTGGCTTTGGAACATACCAATCTGTATTGTTGAAGAGTCTGGGCCTCTCTCTGTAGCCAATTTTCTAAAGATGATTGCCGCTGCTGTAATGTAGCTTCACGAGGCATACGCTCCTGGGGACTCAGCTGGGCCAACTGGGTAAACTGAGCTGAGAAAAGGAGACAGAAGGAAGTCACACATTGTCACTTATAGCACCAAAGTGCCATATTACATAGTTACATAGTTACATAGTTGGTCTGGTTAAAAAAAGTCCATCCAGTTTAACCATAAAAAAATAAAATAAAAAATATCGTACAATCCCATATACCCGATTCTATACCCACAGTTGATCCAGAGCAAGGCAAAAAAAAAAAACAGCAGAGCATGATCCAATTTGCTACAGCAGAGGATATAATTCCTTCCTGATACCCCGAAAGGCAATTGGATTTTCCCCAGGTCAACTTTAACTATAAATGTTAGTACCCAGTTATATTATGTACATTTGGGAAAGTATCCAGACCTTAAAGCAATCTACTGAGCTGGCCAGAACCACCTCTGGAGGGAGTCTATTCCACATTTTCACAGCTCTTACAGAGAAGAAACCTTTCCGTATTTGGAGAATCTCTTTTCCTCTAGAGTAGAGGAAAAGCATGCCCCTGTGTCCTCTGTATTGACCTTAAAGTGAATAACTCAACACCAAGTTCACTATATGGACCCCTTATATATTTGTACATGTTGATCATATCCCCCCTTAATCTCCTCTTCTCAAGAGTGAATAAATTAAGTTCCTCTAATCTTTCTTCATAGCCAAGCTCCTCCATGCCTCTTATTAGTTTGGTTTCCCTTCTCTGCACTTTCTCCAGTTCCCCAATATCCTTTATGAGAACTGGTGCCCAAAACTGAACTGCATATTCCAGATGAGGTCTTACTAATGATTTGTACAGGGGCAAAATGATATCTCTATCTCTGGAGTCCATACCTCTCTTAATACAAGAAAGGACTTTGCTCGCTTTGGAAACCGCAGCTTGGCATTGCATGCCATTATTGCACTTATGATCAACTAAAACCCCCAGATCCTTCTCCACTACAGATTCCCCCAGTTGTACTCCTAGTATGTATGATGCATGTATATTCTTAGCCCCCAAGCGCATAACTTTACATTTATCAACATTAAACCTCATCTGCCACATAGTCGCCCAATTAGACAGAGCATTGAGGTCGGCTTGTAAATTGGAGATAAACCATAATCCACAAGCTACAACAGAATATACAGTATATTAACAATCAAATGATACACAAAATAAAATGCAGGAAAACAAATCACTGGTTGTCAAGCTGTTGTGGCTAATGGCCAAATTTACATTGTTTTTGTAAAATATGAAAGATGATGTTACGCTAAGTAAATAAAAACCTAACATGTCATGCTTTAAAATTATGTGCACTTGTGGAATGGGGCCAAACAACGGTACCTAAAAATCTCCATATGTAATGCTCTTAAAATGTCTATAGTTTACCAGTTTAGAGCCACAGAAGCGATCTAGTGCTGGAATTATTGCTCTTGCTCGGTGCAAACACAGTTTGTGTGACCTACGTATGAATTCACCATTGAATTTTTTATTTTATTACATTTATTTTTTACACTTTCCCTTTAATTTTTTTTTATTGCTATCGAAAGAAATGTAAACATTGCGTGGGATAACAATACAGCATGACAGGTTTTCTTTATGGAGAGGTCTGGGGTCAATAATCTCTCCTCTACTTTTAAAAGTAAAAAATCAAAAAGAAGAAAGATAAATCTTGATCTTTTGCTTTTTACCCACTTTCTGTGGTTTAATTGTCCTGACTGGATGTCAAATGACGTCCTTCCGAACAAGCCACTCGTGCGTGCCCCCAGGGGCATGCAGCGTTGCTATAGGTAGTGTGGTGTGTTGCTTGGACACAGCGCATCTCCGATCATAGTAAATCAGATCAGTGCAGAGTGCCTTGCAAAAGTATTCACCCCCTTGGCTTTTTACCTATTTTGTTACATTACTGCCTTTAGTTCTATGTGTTTTTAATCTGAATTATATGTGATGGATCAGAACACAATAGTCTAAGTTGGTGATGTAAAAATTATAAAAATATATACATAAAACTATTTTTCAGAAACAAAAAAATTATAATTGGCATGTGCGTATGTATTCACCCCCTTTGTTATGAAGCCCATAAAATGCTCTGGTGTAACCAATTACCTTCATAAGTCACATAATTAGTGAAATGATGTCCACCTGTGCGCAATCTACCGTATTTTCAGACCATAAGACGCATTTATGGGGGAAAATGTCTCTGCGTCTTATAGTCTGAATACTGAATATACAGCCCCCGTCTCCGCCATTTCACAGACCTCATTGGTCGTTCCCTCACAGCATTTGTAAACAGCATACGGTATACGCTAGTGTCATAAATTTACAGAATACTGAATACTGGTAACACTGACCAGGTGCCAGCTCAGCCACCCAGTTTAGAGACCAGGTGCCAGCCCAGCTCAGCCACTCACTGCCGGGACCAGGTGCCAGCTCAGCCACCCACTGCCGGGACCAGGTGCCAGCTCAGCCATCCACTGCCGGGACCAGGCGCCAGCTCAGCCATCCACTGCCGGGACCAGGCGCCAGCTCAGCCACCCACTGCCGGGACCAGGCGCCAGCTCAGCCACCCACTGCCGGGACCAGGCGCCAGCTCAGCCACCCACTGCAGGGACCAGGTGCCAGCTTAGCCACCCACAGCAGGGACCAGGTCAGCTCAGCCACCCACTGCCGGGACCAGGCGCCAGCTCAGCCACCCACTGCAGGGACCAGGTGCCAGCTTAGCCATCCACTGCCGGGACCAGGCGCCAGCTCAGCCATCCACTGCCGGGACCAGGCGCCAGCTCAGCCACCCACTGCCGGGACCAGGCGCCAGCTCAGCCACCCACTGCCGGGACCAGGCGCCAGCTCAGCCACCCACAGCAGGGACCAGGCGCCAGCTCAGCCACCCACTGCCGGGACCAGGCGCCAGCTCAGCCACCCACTGCAGGGACCAGGTGCCAGCTTAGCCACCCACAGCAGGGACCAGGTCAGCTCAGCCACCCACAGCAGGGACCAGGTCAGCTCAGCCACCTATTGCCGGGACCAGGTGCCAGCTCAGCCAGCCACCCACAGCAGGGCCCAGGTGCCAGCTAAACCACCCACAGCAGGGCCCAGGTGCCAGCTCATCCACCCACAGCAGGGCCCAGGTGCCAGCTCAGCCACCCACAGTAGGGCCAGGGATCAGGTCCTAAAGCAGAAAAGATGATGAAAGATGAAAAGATGATGAAGCAGAAAAGGCTTGCATATAAAATTCCTTTTAAATTGGAAGTAGTGAAATATGCTAAGGAACATGGGAACAGAGCAGCGGAGAGACATTTTGGGCATGATAATAGAGTGGTGGAAACAGGAGTATCAGCTTCAAAAAGCAAATAAAAGTAAGCACACTTTTCGCGGCCATGCTGCAAAGTGGCCACAGTTAGAAGTGGCCATGAAAGAATAGATCACACATCATCGGAATAATGGCTTCTCAGTCTCTACAAAAATGATAATATATGAAGCCAAACGCCTTGCTGTAGAGAAAAGCATTCAGGATTTTACTGGATCACCATCATGGTGCTACAGATTTATGAAGCGATGCCTAAAGAATATGAATCTAAGACATGTCCGATGAAAACGGTCCGCGGACCGTTTTCATTGGAAATGTCTCCTGGGATATTTTGGTCTGATGTGTGTACACACCATCAGACCAAAATCCCCGCGGACGGAAAAAGTGGTGACGTTGACGCCGCGACGTGCGCAAACAAGGAAGAAAAATGCTTCCCATATGCGTTAAATCAATTCGACGCATGCGGGGGATTTCGGTCTGCTGGTTAGGCGTACTAACCAGCGAACATGTCCGACGGACAGGTTTCCAGCGGACAAGTTTCTAAGCATGCTAAGAAACTTTTGTCCGCTGGAAACCTGTCCGCTAGGCCGTACACACGATCGGACATGTCCGCGGAAACTGGTCTGCGGACCAGTTTCAGCGGACATGTCTGCTCGTGTGTACGCGGCCTAAGATTCTGTCTTTTCACAAATTTGTGATTGATTCTAGGAAAAAAATATTTGGGTCAGAATCTTTTTTTTTCTCATTTTTCTCCTCTAAAACCTAGTTCCTTCTTATGGTCTGAAAAATATGGTAAGTGTCACATTATCTATCTTTATATATACACACACCTTTTTGAAAGGCCCCAGAGGCTGCAACACCCAAGCAAAAGGCACCACTAACCAAACACTGCCATGAAGACCAAGGAACTCTCCAAACAAGTAAGGGACAATGTTGTTGAGAAGTAAAAGTCAGGATTAGGTTATAAAAAAATATCCAAATATTTGATGATCCCTAAGAGGACCATCAAATCTATCATAACCAAATGTAAAGAACATGACACAACTGCAAACCTGCCAAGAGACAGCCGCACACCAAAACTTACAGACCGGGCAAGGAGGTAATTAATTAGAGAGGCAGCACAGAAACCTAAGGTAACCCTGGAGGAGCTGCAGAGTTCCAAAGCAGAGAGTGGAGTATCTGTACATAGGACAACAATAAGCCATATGCTCCATAGAGTTGGGCTTTATGGCAGAGTGGCCAGAAGAAAGCCATTACTTTCAGCAAAAACAAAATGGCACGTTTTGAGTTTGCGAGTGATGAGACTAAAATTTTACTTTTTGGCCAAAGAAAATTCTATGTCTGGCACAAACCCAACACATCACATCACTCAAAGAACACCATTCCAGTTGGGACTGGGAAACTGGTCAGAGCTGAGGGAAAGATGGATAGCGCTAAACACAGGGATAGTCTTGAGAAAAACCTGTACCACTCTGAACGGAGGTTGACCTTCCAGCAAGACAATGACCCCAAACACACTGCTAAAGCAACATTTGAGTGGTTTAAGGGGAACATGTAAATGTGTTGGAATGGCCTAGTCAATGTCCAGACCTCAATCCAATAGAAAATCTGTGGTCAGACTTAAATATTGCTGTTTACAAGCGCAAACCATCCAACTTGAAGGAGCTGGAGCAGTTTTGCAAGGAGGAATGGGGGAAAAATTTCCAGTGGTAAGATGTGGCAAGCACATAGAGACTTATCCAAAGCGACTTGGAGCCGTGATACCTGCAAATGGTTGCTCTACAAAGTATTGACTTTAGGGGGGTTAACAGTTATGCACATTATCACTATTACCTGTAGGTTAAAGTGGTTGTAAAGGGTTTACAACCACTTTAAGTAGTCCCTTATCCACTAGGACTGACCAGCATAATCTTTCTTATATACAGGCATACCCCACTTTTAGGTACAGAATGGGACAAGAGCATGTATGTAAAACGAAAATGTACTTAAAGTGAAACAATACCCTTTTTCACTTCTAGGGTGTAGTGGGGGGGGGGTCAGGGGGTGTAGTTGAGGTCTCAAAGGCTGTAGTTGGGGTGTCAGGGGCACACTGGAACAGGGCAGGCTTTGCTCTCTGAGTTTCGGCTCCTTCTACTGCGGCTGCAAAATGTCTGTACAGTACTTGTAAGGCACTTTACATACACTTGCGTGTATGTCCTTACTCGCGAGTGTATGTAAAGTGAGTGTACTTAAAGCGGGGTATGCCTGTATGTCTATAGTTCTTATGTTATAAATAAGATGATCTTGGTACTATACTCAGAGTATTCTCTATGGTCTATTCTGTTAATCCACCTTGTACGTCCAACAGTTTCTACATATACTTTCCCAATGTATGCTCTCTAAGGCCCCTTTTTCATTTTTGTTATTGCTTTATGCCTTATGATTTAATTAATATAACTTTTGTTAAAAAAAAAAAAATGGGAACAGTATTGCATGCCTGTAATTGTCATTCAAAGTGTGACAGCGATGAAAGCTGAAAATTGGCCTGAACAGGAAGGGGGTAACAGTGCCCTGTATTGAAGTGGTTAAAAAAAAGTCAGTTTACGTGGAGCCGGAATGGGAAGTGAGGTCATATCTTCGAGCCAGTCCTCCTAGGCCATAGAAATAAGTGGAGGCTATTTTTCCTTCGTTGATCTCTGTGACCAGCCACTGCCAATGCCAGATCGGTTCCCGGAACTACTGAATACACAGGTAATCCCAGAAATCACTAAACAGCTGGGGGTATCCCTCTTGCCACTTCTAAAAGTAATCTAGCGGCGAATCTGCCGCTTGAAACACTTTTAACAGAAAGACCGATGCCTAAGGGAAAAATTAAAACCGGGGCTATGGCATCTAGCTGCAGCCATAACTCTGGAATTAAATGTCAAAGTAATGACATATTTTGGTTTTTGAAGCAGCGTGTGCATAGACCCTAAATATAATCACAGAACATACTGTTGCTGTAAAACTAACAACGGTATATTTCAGACACTCAGTTCAGTGTTAATCTAATGCCTTGTACACACGATCGGAATTTCCAGGGAAAAAAGTCAGATGGAATTGTTTCATCGGATATTCGGACCGTGTGTGTGCCCCATCTGAGTTTTTCCTTCGGAAATTCCGACAGGCTTCGAAAGAGAAAATTCCGTGCGTCTGTATGGAACTCCGACAGAGAAAAAAAACATGCATGCTCAGAATCAAGTCGACACATGCTCGGAAGCATTGAACTTCATTTTTCTTGGCTCGTCGTAGTGTTGTTGATCAACGCTTTCTTGACGGTCGGAATTTGGTGCGACAGTGTGTATGCAAGACAGCTTGAATGAAATTCCGTCAGAATTTATCCCAAACGTCACTTAAAGACACATTGCCATACATAGAAGAAAACTCTGGCCAACGTGAATGAGAAGAGAAAGTTCTTGGATACAGTTTCTGCAAATTTTAATACTTTCTAGACTTAATTTGAAAAAGCTGTTAGTAATTAAATTGAATAATAAAACCGAAAAATTACTCAGTGAACCCAGTATTATACATACAGTATAGGCCCTCTATAGCGACCCTTTACCAGTTTAGGAGTATTTATTCATAAAAAGATTGAGTCATTTTTATTGGCATATATTTACCATCAAGTAAACCGTCAAGTGGTAAAAGCCTCAAAAAACACCTGCTGTTCCATTTTGTGCCTGGTTTTCCTCTTCATTGAGTAATATATTGTTGCACCTTATTGAAATGATGTGCTCAACAAAAAAACACTAAACCTGCTTGCAATGGGCACATTGCTACAGGCTGAGCCTGTGACTGCTGGGCGCTGTTGTAGGCTGCCAAGAATAGGGTGACCACGTGTCCTGGATTGCCCGGGACAGTCCCACATTTTGCAGGTCTGTCCCAGGCACCTTCATTCCAGCACAATACAGTGTCCCGGAATGAAACTGACACAGCCACCCTCCAAGCCTAACTAATGCCCCCAAAAAAGGCAACCATATCACCACTTTACTCACTGGCAGTACTTGTCCTGGCCGGGAATGCCTGGAGGAGCACAATCCCCGCCCCCTGCTTGGGATTGGAGAAATCATAAATCCCGCCTCTTGTGTCCAACCACTGTGCTGTGATTCGTTACAGCACAAGCTGATTTTTGGGAAGGGGGGTGTCCCTGAATAGTAGTTTGGAAATGTGGTCACCCTAGCCAAGAAGCACTACAAAAGATGCAGGCCCACTCTGTCTTCACAATACACATTCACCCTTTCACTCAATCGGTCCAACCCAATCAGACCACCAATTCATTTCTATGGACTTGTGTCCATTTGCACACCCACATACCTCCAATCTGATCCACTTAAAAAAAAAAAAAATGAAGGGTAATCATCCCATTCCATCTGGTTGGATCATATAGAAGAGCCCATAGAGTAGAGTGGGCTGTGTGGCTGCATATGCAGAGCGGACACGGCTCTGTCATCCGCCCGCTCAGCTTATTGTGGCCCGCGACCGGTTACCAAGTCGATAAAGTGGCCCTCGCTCTACAAAAGGAGTGCAGACGAAAGGTCCTGTGTTGAATGCATAACTAATTCACCCTGAGCTCCAGAATAATAATCAGGAGAAATGCTTCCTCTAATGTCCCTTGCAATAAGAAGGTATCTAGGACTCTGTCCCAGCCTGACTGGATGGCATTCATTGTAAGAACCATTGGCAGAAAGGATCTCCCCTATTCCAGAACCAAACTTTTAACCCACCATGGTAGAACCATTGGTAGAAAGAATCTCTCTTATTCCAGTACCAAACTTTTAACCACTTTCCCACTGCGCTATAGACAAAATACTGCTACAGCGCGGTGGAGTGATCACTGATAGCGATCACTCCTTCTCCTCTCTGTGACAATCGGTACAGTGTGAGAGGAGAGGGGGGAGAGCGGGTGGCAGCAGCAGCAGCACTGAGGGCTGGATCTGTGACAACTGCAGTCACAGATCCAGCCATCCATCCCTGCCCATTACTCTGCAATACCCTGCGCGATACTCTGCAATACCCCGATACTCTGCGCGATACTCTGCAATACCCCGATACCCTGCGCGATACTCTGCAATACCCCGATACCCTGCGCGATACCCCGATACCCTGTGCGATACCCTGCACGATACTCTGCAATACCCCAATACTCTGCAATAATACCCCAATACTCTGCAATAATACCCCAATACTCTGCAATAATACCCCAATACTCTGCAATAATACCCCAATACTCTGCAATAATACCCCGATACCCTGCAATACCCTGATACCCTGCGCGATACCCTGCACGATACTCTGCAATACCTCAATACTCTGCAATAATACCCCAATACTCTGCAATAATACCCCAATACTCTGCAATAATACCCCAATACTCTGCAATAATACCCCAATACCCTGCGCGATACTCTGCAATACCCCGATACCCTGCGCGATACTCTGCAATAATACCCCAATACTCTGCAATAATACCCCTATACTCTGCAATACCCCGATACCCTGCGCGATACTCTGCAATACCCCGATACCCTGCGCGATACTCTGCAAAAATACCCCAATACTCTGCAAAAATACCCCAATACTCTGCAATAATACCCCAATACTCTGCAATAATACCCCAATACTCTGCAATAATACCCCAATACTCTGCAATAATACCCCAATACTCTGCAATAATACCCCAATACTCTGCAATAATACCCCAATACTCTGCAATAATACCCCAATACTCTGCAATAATACCCCAATACTCTGCAATAATACCCCAATACTCCGCAATACCCTGCGTGATACTTTGCAATACCCCAATACTCGGCAATACCCCAATACCTTGCAATTAGTCCCCCCCTCCTGCCACCGTCCGGTGCTTTTACAGACTCACCGCTACGATCAAAGCCAGGATATATTTTTTTCAGTCTTCCCAGCCTAGAGGTGAGATGTGGGGTCTTATTGACCCCACATCTCACTGTAAAGAGGACCTGTTGTGTTATATTCCAATTACAAGGGATGTTTACATTTCTTATAAAAGGAATACAAGTGTCAAAATCAAGTAAATAAAGCAAAATGAACAATAATTTTTATTTATTTTTTTAAAGCGCCCCCTGACACGTGTGCCTGCATGCAGAAGCGAACGCATACGTAATTTCCACCGACATATGAAAACGGTGTTCAAGCTACACATGTGAGGTATCTCTGAGAACGTTAGAGCGAGAGCAATCATTTTGGCCCTAGACCTCCTCCGTAACTAAAAACATGTAACCAATAAAAATAATTAAAGTGTCGCCTATGGGAATTCTTAAGTAGCGAAGTTTGGCGCCATTCCACGAGCGTGTGCAATTTTAAAGGGCGACATGTTGAATATCTATTTACTCGGTGTAACTTCATCTTTCATATTATACAAAAACATTGGGCTAACTTTACTGTTTTGTTTTTTTTAAGCACAAATTTATTTATTTTTAAAACACGCGTTCAAAAAATTTCGGCGAAAATACCGTGCGAGATAAAAAGTTGTAACGGCCGCCATTGTATTCTCTAGGGTCTTTGCTAAAAAAAGCATATATAATGTTTTGGGGTTTTATGTAATTTTCTAGCAAAAAAATTATGATTTATACATGTAGGAGAGGAATGTCAGAATTGGTCTGGGTGCTCCAGAACGCCTGATGGTGCTCCCTGCATGTTGGGCCTCTGTATGTGGCCACACTGTGTAAAAGTCTCACACATGGGGTATCGCCATACTCGGGAGGCATAGAAGAATGTGTTTTGGGGTGTAATTTGTGGTATGCATATGCTGTGTGTGAGAAATAACCTGCTAATATGACAGAAACAAGATTTTTTTTTTTTTTTTACAGAATTTTCAGTATTATTTCTTTTATAGCGCAAAAAATAAAAAATCCAGAGGTGATCAAATACCACCAAAAAAAAGCTCTTTTTGTGTGGAAAAAAAGGACAAAAAATTCAAATGGGTACAATGTTGTATGACTGAGTAATTGTCATTCAAATTGTGAGAGCACCAAAAGCTGAAAATTGGTCTGGTCAGGAAGGGGGTTTAAGTGCCCAGTGGTCAACCCACCATGGTAGAACCATTGGTAGAAAGAATCTCCCCTATTCCAGAACCAAACTTTTAACCCACCATGGTAGAACCATTAATAGAAAGAATCTCCCCTATTCCAGAACCAAACTTTTAGCCCACCATGCCAGAGCAAGTCTGGTTTTGCTGGTCAAAGCATACAGGACTGTCCAAAGACTATGCCCTTTTGCTCCACACTGCCAGAATGTTGCAATAGTCTGGAGTAAAGTAAAATTGTTTACATACATATACCCTACATCTACTGTCTCAGATATACACATCACTTATAAAGGAGGTGCAAATCTATTCACCCCAGCAGAAAAAAAGAGGTCCAGCTTGCCATAACATATTTATTTGAAAAAAAAAATATATATATTCCTTTAGAAATCACTTTAGGAGCTTTTTCACACTATGTGCAGTAGGGTTGTCCCGATGCCTCTTTTTTAGGACCGAGTACAAGTACCGATACTTTTTTTCATGTACTCGCCGATACCGAATACCGATACTTTTTTTACATGTGTCCCCAAATGCAGCCATGTCCCCCACATATGCAGCCATGTCCCCCACATATTCAGCCATGTCCCTCCAGCCATGTCCCTCTAGCCATGTCCCTCACATATGCAGCCATGTCTCTTCAGCCATGTCCCTCTAGCCATGTCCCTCACATATGCAGCCATGTCTCTTCAGCCATGTCCCTCTAGCCATGTCCCTCACATATGCAGCCATGTCTCTTCAGCCATGTCCCTCACATATGCAGCAATGTCTCATGTCCCTCTAGCCATGTCCCTCACATATGCAGCCATGTCCCCCCAGCCATGTCCCTCCAGCCATGTCCCTCACATATGCAGCCATGTCCCTCACATATGCAGCCATGTCCCTCTAGCCATGTCCCTCACATATGCAGCCAGCCATGTCCCATGTCCCTCTAGCCATGTCCCTCACATATGCAGCCAGCCATGTCCCATGTCCCTCTAGCCATGTTTCTCACATATGCAGCCAGCCATGTCCCATGTCCCTCTAGCCATGTTTCTCACATATGCAGCCAGCCATGTCCCATGTCCCTCTAGCCATGTTTCTCACATATGCAGCCAGCCATGTCCCATGTCCCTCTAGCCATGTCACTCACATATGCAGGCATAATGCAGCAATGTCGGTTCAGCCATTTCCCTTACCTTTGCCGCCGAAAGCCGCACGGAGAAAACCACAGGATTCATTTGAATAGCCCGCCCGTATAGACAATCCCCCTTGCTCGCGATTGGACAGATCACGATCACCCATCCAATCACGAGCAAGGGGGAGTGTCTATACGGGCGGGAACACTACAGCTATTCAAATGAATGCTGTGATGTTCCCGCACAGCGTTTAACCCCTTGCAGCGGCGGCGCAATGCGACGGCTTTCGATGCGGCAGCGGCGGGTGAAGCGGCGCGGGGGGGAAGTATTCTATTAAGGCATCGGGAGTATTTGCGCGAGTACAAGTACTAGCGCAAATACTCGGCATCGGTCCCGATACCGATACTAGTATCGGTATCGGGACAACCCTAATGTGCAGTAATATGTGACAGACTGTGACCCAAAAAGACTAAGTTCTAAGCATAAGGGGGTGTTTATAAAAGCATCATTGGTTGTCATGTGATAGAAATGGATAACACAGGTGCTCAAGCAAACAATAAAGTGGATATTAGTGTTTTTGTTTGAATTTTTTCTTCAATAAACTTCATTGGGTTTAACTATGCTCACTAGGCTGTTCTGTGGCTGTTTTTATCTACTTAATTGCTTGTTTGAGCTCCTGTGTGTCATCCATTTCTATCAAAACAGCCAATGATGCTTTTATAAACACCCCCTTATGCTCAGAACTTCCATCCCCATAATTAAGCTTCAAGGCGTAGGGCAAAATATGTTGGGGGGCATGGCCTGGCTGGAGTCCGGGCTGAGGCAGCCATTCATCTCACTTGATGCACATGGTCTACTTCATGATGTGCGGCTTATGGACCCTTTTCTGGCACAAAACAACACAGGTCATCGCCAGGACCGTTTTTAACCACTTAAGCCCCGGACCAATATGCTGCTAAATGCCCAAAGGCGTTTTTACAATTCGGCACTGCGTCGCTTTAACAGACAACTGCGCGGTCGTGCGACGTGGCTCCCAAACAAAATTGGCGTCCTTTTTTCCCCACAAATAGAGCTTTCTTTTGGTGGTATTTGATCACCTCTTCGGTTTTTATTTGTTGCGCTATAAACAAAAATAGAGCGACAATTTTTAAAAAAATGCAATATTTTTTACTTTTTGCTATAATAAATATCCCCCAAAAACATATATAAAAATGTTTTTTTCCTTAGGCCGATACGTATTCTGCAACCTATTTTTGGTAAAAAAAAAATCGCAATAAGCGATTATCGATTGGTTTGCGCAAAATTTAGCGTTTACAAAATAGGGGATAGTTTTATTGCATTTTTATTATTTATTTTTTTCTACTAATGGCGCTGATCAGCGATTTTTTTCGTGACTGTGACAATATGGCGGACACTTCGGACAATTTTGACACATTTTTGGGACCATTGTCATTTTCACAGCAAAAAATGCATTTAAATTGCATTGTTTATTGTGAAAATGACAGTTGCAGTTTGGGAGTTAACCACAGGGGGGCGCTGTAGGATTTGTGTGTGTTTACAACTGTAGGGGGGCTGTAGGTCTGACGTCATCGATCGAGTCTCCCTATAAAATGGATCACTGGATCGATGCAGCCGCCACAGTGAAGCACGGGGAAGTCGTGTTTACATACGGCTCTCCGCGTTCTTCAGCTCCGGGGAGCGATCGCGAGCAGGCGGCTAGAAACGAATAGCCGCGCCCTCGTCCCGGATCGCTCCCCGCGGGTTTCCGACCGCCGCATGTAGCGTCCATCTGCCTGTATGTGCCCTTTTGTGGACGTATATGTACATGCGGCGGTCAGGAAGTGGTTAAGGCAGAGCAAAAGAAGCAGCTGCCCTGGGCCACATCATTGTTGTGGGGCCCAAAGCAGCTGCCTCATACTTGCCAACTATCCAAGTTTAAAGTCCCTCGTCCCTTGAGGTTTTTGTCCTGTACTGTGTCCTGATATCTCAGTGTGAATTTCTGTTACTAATGCTGACCAGCTCTGCCTTATTGTTGTGTACAGATGACTCGCCCGCAGACCCTGTGTTTACATGGAAATAGCGGCATTGATATGCAAATAGCAGCAGCATGCATATGTAAATAGAGGATGTATTCATATTTATATCATGCCCCGCTGAGGTAATTTCCACCATCGCCTATACTGAATGCAGCCCACTGGGGAGATAAAGGGGCATGTTTGAAAGTCCTGCCTACAACTGGGGTTCTTAAAGTGTTACTAAACCCAGTATAATGAAAATAGTTAATTTGCCTGCCCACAGCTTATAAATCTTTTTTTTTTTACATTAAAATATTGCTACTATATACCTTTTTAGCTGATCTGTATACCGCGATCAGTGATAAACTGCACAGATTTTCCAGTGCTAAGAGTTCAGGTAGGAGGAGATTTCCACTGCAGCCCGTATACACATCCACATGTGTGATGTCAATATCAAGTGACCTTGCTAGCTCAGCTCAGGGGCTCAAGAATTTTTTGGTCTGGTCACTGCTAGGACACAAAGAAAACAATTGTATACTATGTTCTCCTTTCACACCACAACTCTACAGTGATGTGGATTGTAGACAAATGAAAATATGCTGCACTTCTCCACAGTGCATCAGATGGCACCACATGGCATCACACTATGTTGCAGCATGGAGGCTTGAATGATATGCACACTTGTTTAATCTCAATAAAGCTAAAAAAAACAAAACCCTGTAAACCGCTTGATGCCTTAAAAACAGCACATCACACCATTGCCTCTCCACTGTTCGGTCCAAGATAAAAAATTGTATTTTAGCATGCTGGTAGTATGAACAGGTCCAAAGGCCTCTTTCACACCATGGTGATCTCCTGCAGTACATTTAACACCTGATGCGTGAAGATGGACCATTCAGTTGATGGGGCTGCCAATGCACCACACTGAACCAAAAAGAAGACCTGCATGATCTTTGGTGATGCAGTGCACGGTAGTGCATCATTGTTTGTTTCAGCATGCTGCAATGTACTGTAGGTGCAATACCTTAGTGCAGTGGTTTCCAAACTTTTCAGTATGAGAGCCACATCGTAAATTTTACACATTAATGGCAGACTGAAAAAATCCTCTCCCTTACATCCGGGTCCCCATCAGAGTCCCCTTTACATAAGGGTCAGCATCAGAAACCATCCAATAGTGCCCCGCTGAGCTCTCAGGCTTGCCTACAGGGAAGGAGGTGGGGGAGGGATTTAGCTAGCATGTCTTTTCAAACCTTGGCATGCATTTCAGCTAGATCAACTATCTTACAATTTCAGAGGCTTAAATCTCACCAAGGTAAAAAACTATCTACAGCCTTGGTCACTGTTCACAGGTCCTCAGAGAATATGGTCTTTTATTGGACAGGCATGTGGTGGAGACTCCATTTGCCCTATTTTTTTTTTTTAACAACAAGGTTGGACTTTATTGAGTCAAAAGAGAAAATACAGGAATTATACAAGACCCATTTGCCCTATGATAGAACAAAGTCAAGTGTGACAAAGGCACACAGGCTCTACAGTTCATCCTCATAAATTTAAATCACGTTTTTCACAAAGCTGGTAAACTGATCCCAAACGTATTTCTGTCAATTTTATTACACTGTGAAAACCTCATCTGCCACCACTGTCTATCTAAAACCCCTAGAACTAATCCTCCCTGGGCGCCCTGCCATCTGTTTGGGGCGATTTGTTTACCTTTGACAAAGCTGTGTGGTACACTGTATTCCAATGCGGTTTTATGTGTAAAATCTTGCTGCAGTAAAGCCAGTACGATGGATGTCCTGCTGCTGAGAGCTTCCCCCCTCCTCCTCTGTTTACTTATGACAGCAGCAATCTCCAAAAGGAGTTTAATTATTTCTGGCAAGATTTGATGACAGAGAATCCATCAAGCTGTTTATAGCAAGTCAAAGTGTATAATTACGGTCACAGAATAAGTACCTTCATTTCCAGCAGCCTGAAGGCTAATTGTTCTTAAAATAACAGCAATTATTTAAACACAAATAATCAACATAAATAATAAAAGATTAATATAGCAAAATGTGAAACAATTATTTAAAATGTGAAACTGTACTTCAGCTTCATCATTATTTTTCCAAACAGGACTAACCACTCTCAAAATAGATGCAAGGACAGCCTTAAAGTGGATGTAACAATGTAGAGTATAAGATTTCCTATCATCTGTGCCCAGTCTTGCCACACAGAGTTAATCCAGCGCTGAGTAATCCTCTTTTAATGTTCAGTGAAAATGAACAGAATTCCAGATAAAAACCTGCCTAAATAAAAAGTCAGTTTTCTCTCTTCTTGCTTTGAGTGAGAGGTTATTTATATATCTAGCTTGGACATGTTTATCATATGTTATGTTATGTTTATCATAACATGAGGTATAAAAAGTGAGAAATCCACCCCTCCCCCACATAACACATCCTGGTAATATACAATGAACTTTGGATCACCTCATGTTATGATAAGCAAAACATAACATATGATAAACATGTCCAAGCTAGATTTGTAAATAACCTGTCACTGAAAGCAAAAACAGAGAAACGGACTTTATAATTTGGCAAGTTTTTATCTGGAATTCTGTTAATTTGCACTGAACATTAAAAGAAGATTACTCAGATCTGGATTAACTCTGTGTGGCAAGACTGGGCACAGATGATAGGAAATCTTATACTCTACATCGTGACATCACAATTGGGTTTACATCCACTTTAAAGTGTCAATAGAGACGTATTGGGGCTTTCACTGCATGCCTCCTTCTAAAAATGCTAAATGCCTGGCCTAGAACAAACATATGATAAATATCAGACCGGTCCGATAAGACTGGTCTGACGGACCGTTTTAATCGGACCACGCTGAAGTGGTCTGATGGTCTGATGTGCGTACACACCATCAGTCCAAAATCCCATCGGGCCAGAACGCGGTGACCTAGAACACAACGACGTGCTGAAAAAACGAAATTCAATGCTTTCAAGCATGCGTCGACTTGATTCTGAGCATGCGCGGGTTTTTGGTCCGATGCTTTTGTGTACTAACCATCGTTTTGGTCCGTCGGACAGATTTTAAAGCACGATTTAAAACTTTGGTCCGACGGACAACGGTCTGATGGGCCGTACACAAGATCAATTTGGTCCGATGAAACTGGTCTTCGGACCAGTTTCATTGGACCGGTCTGATCGTGTGTACGCGGCCTCAGACCTACTTTACTGAAGGTAAAGCATAAGAATGATAGCCATGGAACTAGCATTTTGAAAGTATTGTAAACCTTACAATTATCCTAAAGTCTCTTCTTTTTTAAATAACAAACATTACATACTAACCTGCTCTGTGAAGTGTTTTTTGCACAGAGCAGCCCAGATCTTCCTCTTCTTGGGTTTCTCTTAGGTGCTCCTGGCTCCGCAAGTAGAGCAACAGCTCCCTGTGTCCATTCAGACACGCGGCCATGGCCTG
This sequence comes from Rana kukunoris, assembly GCA_029574335.1. NCBI lineage: Eukaryota > Metazoa > Chordata > Amphibia > Anura > Ranidae > Rana > Rana kukunoris. The sequence goes on from CM056060.1 coordinate 79,635,846, forward strand.
ACGCTTCCCCCTTTCTCTCCTCATTGACTGACTGACTGAGTGAGAGCAGCGGGAGCCAATGGCGCCATGCTGCCATCACAGCCAATGAGGAGGAGAGTGTCTGGCAGCCAAGACACTCCTGCAACATCGCTACATATCTAGATAGACCTCAGGTAAGTATTAGGGGGGCTGAGGGGGACTATTGCCCACAGAAGTTTTTTTTATTTTAATGCATAGAATGCATTCAGATAAAAAACCTTCTGCCTTTACAACCAGCTTTCTTGTAGAAGTGATTCGGGCAGATTTCCAAGATGGCAGGTTTTAGGATAAGGTGCAGAAGGAAGATACGCAAATACATGTTTACTGTTAACCTGTTAACCACTATTAAAGGGGTTGTAAAGGTAAAAAAAAAAAAAATCCCTAAATAGCTTACTTTACCTTAGTGCAGTCCTCCTTCACGTACCTCATCCTTCCATTTTGCTTTTAGATGTCCTTATTTCTTCTGAGAAATACTCACTTCCAGTTCTTCTGTCTGTAACTCCACACAGTAATGCAAGGCTTTCTCCTTGGTGTGGAGAAAGCCTCTTAAGGGGGGAGGGGGGGGAAGTGAGGATTTCTCATAAAAAATAAGGACATTTAAAAGCAAAATGGAAGGATGAGGTAAGTGAAGGAGGACTGCACTAAGGTAAAGGAAGCTATTTAGGAAAAAAATAAATAATTACCTTTACAGCCCCTTTACGACTGAACTTGAAAATGCTCAGCTCTGAGGATTTCCAGGTACAGAGCCGTCAATCTCCAGCTATTCCGTCTCTTGTAATCTTATCTTAGTTGCCCTAATCATGCTCTTGCGTTTCTTAATGCATTCTTTTGTAATTTCCGGTCTTATTAATAATTATTATTTTTTTTAACCACTTCCATACAGGGCACTTACGCACCTTCCCGCCCAAGCCAATTTTCAGCTTTCAGCGCTGTCGCACTTTGAATGACAATTGCGCGGTCATGCTACACTGTACCCAAACAAAACTGGCACTGATGGGCACCGATAAGGTAGTACTGATGGGCACCGATGAGGTTGCACTGGTATGCGGCACTGATAGGCACTCATAGGTGGCACTGATGGGCACTCATAGGCGGCACTGAAGGGCACTCATAGGCCGCACCGGGCACTCAAGGGCTCTTCCTGTTTACATCGTGATCAGCCGTCATTGGACATGGCTAATCACGTGGTAAAGTGTCCGTGAGAGACACTTTACCTCGATCGGTGTTGCGGGGTGTCAGACTGACACCCGCAACAACGATCGCCGCGATGCGCGCCCCCGGGGACGCGAAGCGACTCAATGTACTGATGACGTCATATGACATCCAGTCAGGAACTAACAACCACTTTGCCAACGTCAATTTGTCATTGGCGGGTGGCAAGTGGTTAACAACCGCATAATCATCAGGCTTGTATGCACAAAATTAGTAAAGTTAGCCGTTTTGAAATGTTGTGTTCTTGTCCTTCCCTCGTAATTTATAGTAGACTTAAAGGGGTTGTAAACCTTTGTGTTTTTTCACCTATTTTTTCATCCTATGCAGTGTCCGGCCCCCCAGTTTAACTTACCCAAGCCCCTAATTTCCGTGGGCGCGTCCCCCGCTGTCGCTCTCTCCACCGGTTCTCGGCTTCCGATTGGCTAGATTGATAGCAGCGCAGCCATTGGCTCCTGCTGCTTTCAATCAAATCCAATGACACAGGCGCCGGGGGGCGGGGCCGAGTCATACATTCGGCGGCTATGGACAAAGTTGTAAATTTATAAGATATATTTATAACACATAGCATGTGCATAGCAAAAATTACATCCCACATTCTGCTACACCTCCTGAGTATGACAATACCACGTGTGAGACTTTTCCACAGCCTGGCCACATACAGAGAACCAACATTCAAGTAGCACCGTCAGGAATTCTAAAAAGCATACATTACACATTTCATTTCCAGACTACCCATCACATTTTTGAAGGCTCTTTGTTAGGATTCTGTCCTCCTCAGTTTCCATTTCAGAGTCACTGCTTTCTACGGGCTCATACTCCCTATCCAGGTCTGACAGAGAGAGAGTTCCCAGCTACTCTCGTCCGATGTACTCTGGAGTAATTTTTTTGCCATATTGACAGATTACTGGGACAGATGTGTGACAGATGATCATGGACAGGTGTGCAGATGTGCACTGGGGCAGATGTTTACTGGGGCAGATGTGGCAGATCACAGACAGATGTGGCAGATGATCATGGACAGATGTGCACCAGATGTGTGCAGATAATCACGGAACGATGTGGCAGATGATCACGGACAGATGTGCGCCAGATGTGCACTGGGACAGATGATTTTACTGTTTTTTTTTTTTTTTTTACTGTGTGGGGACACTGACCAGACACTGTTTTGGTGACACTAGCTGGGTGATCAGCATGCAAAAAGCTGTAAAAGCAGCTCATACACACTGATCCCCGGTTTACAGCACAGATAGGCTCTCCTTCTCCTTACTCACAGACTCTGTGTAAGAAGGAGAGCCAATCGCCTGGCAACAGCTCCCTGTTTACATTACATGATGGCTGTGATTAAACACAGTCATCATGTGATCAGGAGAGCCAATCACAGAGCCCTCCTGTTGATCCCAGATGTGGCATGTCTAGGGGAACATCCACTGAGAAGGACGAAATGCAGATCCAGCCGTTTATATGCAGTGGCCGGGTCAGAGGAGGTTAAATTCAGAAGATCCAGCAGAGCATAATTTCTAGTTAGGGCTTCCACCATTTGGCTCATGAAATTGTCCTGCATTAAGTTCAAGTAATGGCAAGCCTTAGTTAGTTGTGTAGTTCAACTTAGCCAATCAATATTAGGGTAGCTAAAGTCACCCATGATTATAATATTGCCCTGAACCCCACCATTTCTAACTGTGAAAGGAGACCATTCACCTCTTCATCCTTGAGGTTAGGGGCCTATCGCATACATCCTTAATTAAAGCAGTATTCAACATTTTTTTTCCTCTGTTTTCACCTGGTGATCTGGCCAGTAACACATCTCTTAAACAAGGAGCACAAGGGCACAGAAGACAGCAGCATTGTCAGTCTGGGGGATGGAAAGTGTTGAATGGATAAGCAGATTTACACTGTTCACTTGTCTACCCAGATGCTGAAGGTTGTGGGCTGACTTACCTTGGATCCTCAGACTTTCTTGGTACTGTATGATGAAGTATTCTTGTGTCTGCTGGAGCTTTTTCAATCCAGTCTCTGTGTCCTGAGTGATAAGTCTTAGTTCTTCAAAAGTCTGATTAATTTGAAGGTGTTTCTGTGGCATGGTGTCTACAAGCCCCCCAACTGGAGAACTGGACTGCAAAGAGAAATATCAAAGGATGTGCACATGCCTATCACTTACAAATCACTCAAATAAAATAATATGAACACATGCAAATAAATTGTTCTTTCAACAGGGTAAAGACAAAAAATTTCAGCTCAATGGATTGATTTTTCTGGAAATGTTCATCCAAGAAAAGATCTTTTGTATGAATAATGTTTACACAATTTTCAATTTTTTTCCCCCCAAACCCCAATGTCTATGTGTAGATTTTGTGTAACCTTAGAAACCAGCTTACAATATCCGAATGGTGAAGTGTTTAAAACATTTTATAAGTTTGATTCATTGCCCAGTACTGTGCTCATATTATTATACTATTGGACGGTTACACGTGCTACCCTTCTGTGCTTACATAGTTACGTCCACTCCACCATCTTCTAAAGTGGACATATTTATGGGTATTATAATGTAGCTTGGTTATGATTTCACCTACTACATGCCTATGATTTGTGATATCAAGCATACACTCTAAATTCTAGAACCAGCAAAAGTCCTTTAAGTGTTGTATCTTTACTTAATGAGCACACTCCCAGGTACAGTACTAAAATAGAACCTTACATTTGTTGCTTCCCTTACTAGCCGCTGTTCATGGTATAAAATATGTCGGATGCATCGGACCAACTCCATGGGACAGCGTTCATATGTGTTCTATAAAAGAGTCGAATCACAGAAATAGGTTAAGGATTTCACTAATCTGCACAGGAACATTATATATTTGTGCAGAAATCAAAAAACATTTTATAACAATTCATGAAAACATTAACATTAAAAAAAATTAAAATTATTCAAAATAATTCAACAAAATTTAAAACTGGATATACATCTAAAATAACACAATAATTAAAGTCATATAAAAGTCAACTTTTTTCTTTCAATACTTATTTTTTTTTAAATACTTACCTGTTCTGTGCGGTGGTTTTGCACAGAGCAGCCCCGAATCCTCTTCTCCGGTACCGCGCCAGCCCTCCTGGTCACTTCCTCCTGCCCCCAGAGTAAGCAGCTTGCAATTAGGGCAGCTGAGCAGGCTCGCTTCCAAGCTGTGGATCTGTGTGTCCATTCACAAAAAGAGCAGGAGGCTCAGCCCTGCCCCCTCTCTCCTCATTGGCTCAATGGCTCCCACTGCTGTCTCAGCCAATGAGGAGGGAAAATCCCATCCCTGCAGAACCTAGGATGGATGCACAAGTGTATTGCAATGCACACTTCAGAAGAAGTTGGAGCAGTTGTAAACCCCAGTACTGGTGTCATAGGACACAATAATAACCTCCAGCATTGGTTCCAGTGGATGCAATAGTAACCCCCAACACTGTTGCATCCACTAACACCAATCACTCCCAGCCCTGGTTTACAGATCACCATACTAACACATCTGATGTTAGTGCAAGGATCACCCCACTGAGCTAACACACTGATCAGCTCAGATCAGATGCTCGATTGACAGAAGCTGGTCGTGAACTTGGTTTCTGTTCGACAAGGAGCTGTACATAGCTCTATTTGGCCCAGGTGTACCCAGGTAAAGCAGGAGAACACACTGTAGTAAGTTTTCTAGCTGTGCTGGAAACTCAGCCAGCTCTCCTCCTGACACAACTCCTTGCACAGCCTATCACAGGGAAGATCAGTGTAGGGAAGATCTGTGTAGTGCCATTTCTCCTCCTTTAGCTCTTATGCAGCTGAGACCAGAGGGAATATGATCACTTACTGTATTTAAAAAAATAAAATAAGTATTTATGTTTTTTTATAGCTATACAAAAATGTGTGCCTTTCATTTCTATTTGAAATGGAATGAGTTTTTTTACAAGGTAAGTGTTTAATCCACCTGCCTCATATTGGCTCATGAGTAAAGTTAAAAGTTAACCCCCATATTGGTTGTCAGTGGCAGTAAAAGTTAACCCCCCTCATTGGGGGTAATCGGGTCATTACCTCATCACAGACTGCGGCAACACTGTCTCTCTCTGAAGCTGGGACTACTTGTACTGTGGGTGGCAATAACAGTATTTATTTCAGTGCCAGGTGCTGTTTTTAGTTTTGAGTGGAGATGGATTAGAACACCTGTCAGTTTGTATTGCCTTCTGTGACCCTATTAGGGAGATTCATCCTCTCTATTTGTCCTGTTCAATGTTATCATTGAAAGTGTAAAGTAAAATGTCCCCAGAAAAGCAATACGGGAAATCTTCCACTGGGGACACTAGTTCTGCTGACCTAGGGGGCCCCAGGAAGTTCCCTTAATTTGCAGGTATTTCCTCTAACTTCCTGTTTTGGCTATTGGAAATGAAGTGAAGGTAAATCTCCCCTATAGGAAACAGATGGCAAAAAAAAAACAAAAAAAAAAAACTGCAAGAGATATAATCTTCCTTTGCTTTATCCAAAATAAAAATATGAGCTGAGCTATTGTTTTCTGACAGGGGGCTGAGAGTACTGATCGGATGCCAAACAGCAGACCTGTCTCGGTCATGCCCCTTCGACAAAAGGCTGACATCTGTCGTACTGGCTGCCATACACATGGGATGAATATTTGGCGGTATCGGCTGAACCAATCAAAACCAGCTGATACCGCCCAATATTTGGCCTGTGTACGGGGCTTAACACTGTTCTGCACATTCATTTGCAGATCAAAGCGATGGGCTTCCATCTTTATATGTCTGTTAGAGCAAGAAAAAAATTAAAAAGTTGCATTTTTTTGTTTTTGTATTTATATGATCCCTTGTTAAACCTTAGTCAAGCAGGAGATTTTAAAAAGCCTGCGTTTTATTTCTAAATATATTTTAAATGCATTGTACCAGAATCATAATGTTACTTTTATTTTAATCAGGGCAATTATAGAATAAAATGTATACTTTTTTTATCCACAGTAACAATATTTTGTTTTAAATGCTGATCAAATTCCAGAAAAGTGCATGGTTTAGTTCAATTACTTTTTATGCCTATGGATTGCATACAAAACAAAATTGCTTTTTTGCAATGCAATGGGGTTCATTTTCTAAGTGCAAAATCTGGTGCAGCTGTGTATGATAGGTGGTAAGCCAATCAGCTTCTAACTTGTGCTTGTTCAATTAAGCTTTGACAAAAAAAATAAAAAAATTGGCAGCGGATTGGTTTCTATGCACAGCTGAACCACAGTTTGCACTCTCCAGTTTTAGTAAGGCCGGGTTCACACTATACTACACGACAGCAGTACAACGTTCATCCCACTTTGCTCTGCGACATCAGTCCTACATTGATCCTACATCCATCCAACTTTCATGAACAGGATACTACTTTGAACCGACTTTGTGATAGTCTGACTTATTCTTTGACCAATCAAAACAATCCCAGAGTGAGATAAATTCCTTTTACTGCTGCTGTAATCACATGTCGGATGTCTGATAAGGACAAGGCTCCTACTTTGGTCCGACTTCAATGATATTCAATGGGCTGAAGTAGGATCAATGTCGGACCAAAGTAGTACAGGGAGTGTTTTCAAAGTCGGACTGACTTGTGTTGGATCAGTTAAGACAGCACTCATAGGGAAACATCGATTTTCACACGTCATGCGACATGAGCTCCCAATGTCGGAGCGTTTGTAGGACAAGTGTGAACCCAGCCTCAATCAACCCCAATATCACCAAAAGAAAATGTATTAAAAATATCCAACGCTCAGTGTAGTAATACCCAAAAACAATGAATGAACTCTCCCTGCAATCAGAATAAACTTGTAACCCCTGCACAATAAAAGCTCAATCGATAGGAAAAACGAAAAAAACAGGAGAAAAGACAAATCCACAAAAATTGTTAAACAATCCTTGGGTCCATAAAAGTATATTAAAAACTTAAAAATTCATTGCTTGTCTACCAATCCTTCATACAACTGATCAAAAAAGTTACTCTCACCAGATAAGACCCTTATACTTCAATGGATCATAGAAAACATGATGTAAAAACAGGAACAACCTCCAGATGTCACTTTAGCTCTTCCACATCTCTTTCCAAAATGTTCATCCATGACATGAATCCTCCAAAGAATATTAAAGGGACAATCACACTCATAGTGTATTTGGCATACTTGCATAAAGTGGAGCTCCATGCTCCTTCAGATTATTTTTTAAATCAGCAGCTACAAAAAAAGGGATTTTTAAATACAGCTTACCTGTAAAATCCTTTTCTTGGAGTACATCACGGGACACAGAGCGGCATATTCATTACTATGTGGTTATATGGAGTACCTTCAGGTGTGGACACTGGCAATCTTCAAACAGGAAGTCCCCTCCCTATATAACCCCCTCCCCTAGAGGGAGTCCCTCAGTTTTGTAGCAAGCAGTATGCCTCCCAAAATGGTCACCCAAAAGAGGGGTGGGAGCTCTGTGTCCCGTGATGTACTCCAAGAAAAGGATTTTACAGGTAAGCTGTATTTAAAAATCCCTTTTTCTTTCTCGTACATCACGGGACACAGAGCGGCATATTCATTACTATGTGGGATGTCCGAAAGCAATGCTTTAATGAGGGGAGGGAGACATCTTCCAAAGAAGGATTCAATTTAGAGATAAACTCAAATCATAATAATAATTCCAACTTAGTCAAGAAAAAACTTTTTTTTTTTTTTTTTTTTTTATAACCAAGGGTGTTTCTGATCCCGAGGATTTCAAACTGCAGCCTGTAGTACTGCCTGTCCAAAGGCAGAATCCGCATTCCTTCTCACGTCTAGTTGATAAAACCTTGTAAACGTGTGGACTGATGACCACGTTGCCGCCTTGCATATCTGAGCCATAGAGATCTGATGGTGTGCTGCCCAAGAGGCGCCCATGGCCCTGGTAGAATGGGCCTTTACCGACAACGGAGGAGGCAACCTCTTCAACCCGTAGGCTTGAATGATTAATTGTCTAATCCATCTTGAGATGGTGGATTTTGCAGCTGCCTGCCCCTTCTTGGGGCCATCTGGTAGAACGAATAACACATCTGTTTTCCGGATCTTTTCTGTAGCTTTAAGATAGGCCTTCATGGCCCGGACAATATCCAAGGTATGCAGCAACCCCTCCTTTCTAGACGTAGGTTTTGGAAAGAAGGATGGAAGTACCAAATCCTGGTTTAAGTGAAATTTGGATATAACCTTTGGTAGAAAGGAAGGATGGGGCTGGAGAACTGCCCTGTCCTTATGCAGAACAAGATATGGTTCCTTACATGATAAGGCTGCTAATTCTGACACTCTCCTGGCCGAAACTATGGCGACCAAGAAAACCAATTTTCTTGTCAGTAAGAGTAAAGGAATCTCAGCCAAAGGCTCAAAAGGCTGTTTCTGTAGAGTGGACAGGACAAGATTTAGGTCCCAAGGACAAACTGGTGCCTTGACAGGAGGATTAATACGCAAGACCCCCTGTAAGAAGGTCTTTACCAGCGAGTGGGTGGCCAGCGGCCTCTGAAACCACACTGACAGAGCCGAGATCTGTCCTTTGATTGTGCTTAGTGCCAGGCCTTTATCCACTCCTAGCTGGAGAAAACTTAACACCCTATCAATAGTATATTTGCGGCAATTCCATCTTTTGGATTCACACCAGCCTATATAGTTCCTCCACACCCTGTAATAAATTACCCTGGAGACCGGCTTTCTAGCCTTAATCAGGGTAGGGATTACCTGCCTAGACAGACCCCTACCCCTGAGAATCAGGGATTCAGCCTCCAGGCCGTCAAATTTAGACGCTGTAATGTAGGGTGGAGGATCGGACCTTGTGAGAGTAGGTCTGGTTGTAGCGGAAGAGTCCAAGGGTCTCCCACTGCCATATTCAGGACTAGCGAGTACCAAGCCCTCTGGGGCCAAGCTGGAGCTATTAGAATGACTGGCTTGTGCTCCACTCTGATCTTGCGCAACAGGCGGGGGAGTAACTGTAGTGGAGGAAATGCATATAGAAGTTTGAATTGATGCCAAGGGCAAACCAACGCATCGGTTCCGCAGGCCATAGGATCCCTCGCTCGCGACACGAACCTGTCTAGTTTCTTGTTGAACCTGGATGCCATTATATCTACGTCTGGCGTTCCCCACCTCTGGCAGATTGTCTGAAAGACCTGGGGATGCAGAGACCACTCCCCTGGCAACAGACTCTGGCGACTTAAGAAGTCTGCCTGCAGGTTGTCCACTCCGGGAATGAATATCGCTGAAATGCAGGGTACATGAACCTCTGCCCATTGAAAAATCAAGTTCACTTCCCTTTGAGCGGCCTGGCTCCTGGTTCCCCCTTGGTGGTTTATGTATGCCACCGCCGTGGCATTGTCTGACTGGATTCTCACCGGGAACCCCTTTAATCTGGAGGTCCATGCCAACAGGGCTAGGCGAGCAGCTCTGATTTCCAAGATATTGATGGGGAGCTGCCTCTCTGCTTTCACCCAAGTTCCCTGGCGGGAGAACCCCTCGAAGACCGCCCCCCAGCCTGCCAGGCTGGCGTCTGTGGTAACTACCTTCCAGACAACAGGGCTGAAGGATCTTCCCTTTAGAAGGTTCTGAGGGTTCAACCACCAGGCCAGGCTTTGTCGGACCCTTGATGATAGCGTCAAAGGGGACTCTAAGGCATGTGCCCTCTTGCCCCAGGCTGCTAGAATGGCTGCCTGTAGGACGCGAGTGTGGATCTGAGCGTATGGTACTGCCTCGAATGTGGCCACTAGCTTGCCTAGTAATCGCATACACAGGCGAATAGTTGGTCTTTTCTTGTTTATAACCAACTGAACCAACCCCTTGATCGCCCTGATCTTTACAAGGGGCAGGAACACCTTTTGACGTTCCGTGTCTAACCTCATGCCGAGGTATTCCAACTGCTTTGTAGGCTGGAATGCTGACTTTCCCTGGTTTAGGACCCAGCCGAATTCTTCGAGGTACCGAACCGTGAGGTTTACTGCCTTCTGCAGACCCGTCCGTGAATGATCTATAATTAAAAGGTCGTCCAAGTATGCTAGGACTGTGACTCCTTGGATTCTTAAATTGGCCAGAACTGGGGCTAGGATCTTCGTGAATACCCGGGGGGCCGTGGCCAGCCCGAAAGGGAGCGCCCTGAATTGGAAGTGTCGCTGCCCGACCGCGAAGCGTAAAAACCTTTGATGCGACTGAAAGATTGGTACATGAAGGTAAGCATCTTTTATGTCTATGGAGGCCAGAAAATCGTCCTTCTGAAGCGCGGCGGCTGCTGACCGGATGGATTCCATCCGGAAGGACCGCACCCTTAGATAACCGTTTAACCTCTTTAGGTCCAAAATTGGCCTGACATCGCCGTTGGGCTTTGGTATGACAAAGAGATTGGAATAGAAACCTAGGCCTTGCTCTTGGGCTGGCACTTCTATAATTACGTCCTGGCAAAGCAGGTGATCCAAAGCTGCCAGCATTGAGGCCTTCCTTGCTGGATCCCTTGGTAGCCTTGATTCTTGAAAATGAGGCGGAGGATACCTTAGAAACTCCAGTCTGTAACCTGTGGTTACAGATGCCCGGACCCACTTGTCGGGGATCTTGGCTTCCCAAACTTCTGAGAAGAGACGAAGCCTTCCCCCCACCCGTGAGAGTGGGGGCGCCCCTTCATAAGGCAGACTTAGGGGCTGTCTTTGACGGTTTGCGATACCACGGCTTCTTACCCCCAGGGGTTTGTCCCTGCGATCTACTGTTACCGTTGGATCGCGCAGGCGGCCGTCGATACTGCCTGGAATTAGAGGGCCCCGAGACAGGAAAAAGCTGCCTTCTAAATGTAGGAGCCCGGAATGTCTTTTTGACCGGTAAAAGGGTACTCTTGCCATTTGAAATAGTCTGAATATATTTATCCAGATCCTCTCCGAAGAGTCGTCCTCCATGGAAGGGAAATCCTGCCAGAAGCTTTTTGCATGGGGGTTCTGCCGCCCAGTTCTTCAACCATAAGAGCCTTCTCATGTGTACCAAACATAGTGATAACCGAGAAGCCTGCTGGATGGAATCTTTTATAGCATCTACCGCAAAACACAGAGCTCTGGGAATGTCAGCAAACTCTTCTGCTTGTTGGGTAGGCATGTCTTTTAACATCTCTTTTGTCTGGTCTTTTAATGCCTGACAAACTCCAATTGCAGCTACCGCTGGCTGCACCACTGCTCCTGCCGTAGCAAAGGATGCTTTTAAAAGTGTTTCTAATCTTTTATCAACCGGATCTTTAAACATATGTATGTTTTCCACCGGGCAAGTTAGTGATTTATTCACACATGAGATGGCTGCATCCACTACTGGGAGCCTCCATCTCTTGGAGAATTTTTCCTCCATGGGATAAATGACCGCAAATCTTTTCGGTGGCAGAAAAACCCTGTCCGGCCGTACCCAATCCCGAAAGATCAATTCCTCCAAGAGAGGATGGACCGGAAACACTGCGTTGCTTAACGGGGCTCTCAAAGAGCCCAGAGAGGATACCGGAGGAACCTGAGGTTCTGGCAATGGCAAACTAAATGCCGATCGGACCATGTCCGTCAAAGACTGTACCCACAGTCTCTCTGTCTGGGAGTCTGAAAATGGTTCCTCAGAGGTAGACCCCTCCATCCCTGAACCCTCTTGGTTCAGGTCCAGTTGATCCTCCTGTGATTCTAATTCCTCCGGAGAGAGAATCTCAGCATCTGAGGATACACCCCCTGGTGATGGGGATCTAACCCGTTTCTTACCAGGAATAGCTCTAGCGATCAATGCTGCTATTCTCTCTTCTAGCCCCCCTAGGGATACGGCTAGCATCTCCTCTGTGATAAACACAGGGCTGGGCTGATCTGGGCCAGCCTCCGCACCAGATCCCCCTAATGGCTCATCCAAGGCGCTTCTTAAATTAATAAGCTGCGGGGAAAGAATCGGCATATCAGAATCAGAAAGGGAACCCTTTTGTTTTTTGGTCTTTTTTGTACCCTTTGACCCCGAACCCTTGGAAGCCATAATACAAAATCGAGGGACTCCGCCCACACAACAGACTGTAGTGGCCAGGAGTACAATTCCAGAGTTTAGGGGAGAGTAGATCACTAGTGTCCCCACAAACTGATGGGCCCGTATGTTGGTCTTTTTTCTTTTTTTTTTTTTTTTTTTTTTTAAATAATTATATATTATATATTTTCTTTGACCATATACAATGACCCTAATTTAAGTTTGCCAGCCTCCAACCTGCTGTCAAATAAGGGGGATTTTTTGGCTTAACAATAAAGACATTGGGACAAAGTCCATATGTACTACCCCTCTTCCGCCACCGGGAGTCACTGTTCTGCCGCCCTGCGTCCTCTCCTTGAAAAAATCAGCCACAGACTGAGCCCTGACAAGGCCTGCTGTCTATAACAGCAGAAGGGCGCGCCCCTGTATGACGCCGCAGGCCCGCCCCCCCCCGCCCTCCTGTCTGGATGGCGCGAAACCGTCAATAAGACGCGCGCGTGCACGCGCGCGCGCGCGCGCGTACCCGGAAACAGGAAGAACATGGAGGAGCCGCGCTGCTGGAGATCCATGGCGCAGAAACGGCGGCAGATTCAAAACTCCCGGCCAGGTAGGACTCTCTCAAGGCCCCTAAGGATCCTTTTCTAGCCTCTAGGAAGAAACAGCAGGTTAGCTAGCAACCCCTTTAGACAGGGGGGCCTAGTGATGGGGGGAGAAAGGGTGTCATCCTGTCTCTTAGACATAGTGATCACGGTTGCCCATGCAGAGCATACTCAGGCTATCCCCCCTTTTAGGTTACCCCGGGGAGCCTGCTGTCGAACCAAGTCCCGCAGGCTCCCCCTTACCTGCTCCATGCTGCAGGATGTTTGACCAGCAAACTGATCCAGTCTTCTCCCATCTCCGTGGGTAGCGTAGTAGACCTTCAGGCCCTGGGGTCCTATGAAGGTACCCACTGTCCTGGACCTATATAGCACCCTGGCAAAACAGGAACCTTATGGTTTTTTGCAAACTCCAAGTCCTGGGCCCAGGGTCCAGCCCTCCAAAGAGGAGCATTATAGGCAAAACCCCACGGTTTGGGGCCCGGGTACTGTCCACTTTGGCACTGAGGCTCCTTGGACAGATCCGGTTAGCCCGCCCTTAATCCCAAAGGATGTGGAGCAAAGCTATTCCGTGACCAACACCTAAGACACTGGCGAAAAAACTGAGGGACTCCCTCTAGGGGAGGGGGTTATATAGGGAGGGGACTTCCTGTTTGAAGATTGCCAGTGTCCACACCTGAAGGTACTCCATATAACCACATAGTAATGAATATGCCGCTCTGTGTCCCGTGATGTACGAGAAAGAAAATGTAGCTGCTGACTTTTAATATAAGGACACAAAGTACGCTGTGCTTTTTGAATGGCCAGGCGGTGGGGGAAGGAGGAGGGGGGCTGAACTCCCAAGTGACTTTGCCGGGGCGAAGTCAGCTGGAAATGGTAGTGACAGCGGAGAAAGGGGGAGTCAAAAAAGCAGAGCTTCCCCCTCCAGGGTGGAGCTCCACTTTAAAGGGGTTGTAAAGTTTTTTTTATTTAAATAACAAACATGTTATACTTGCCTCCTCTATGCAAGGGTTTTGCACAAAGTGGCCTCAATACTCCTTTTCTGGGGCCCCCTTGGGTGCTCCTGACTCTTCTCGAGTGCCCCCATGGAGAGCCGCTTTCCATGGAGACACCCGTGCCGGCGCTCTCCAGAGTCCTGCTGCTGCGTCCAGTGACACAGACAACAGGACTCAGTCCGACCCCCATGTCACTGGATTTGATTGACAGTAGAGGGAGACAATGGCTGAAGTTGCTGTGCTCGTCCCTGTTGCTGGAACGATTGGGTTTAGGAAAGTAAAAGGGTTGCTGCAACACAGAAGATTTTTCACCTTAAAGCAAAGACATGCATTAAGATGAAAACCCTCGAGGGTTTACAACCTCTTAAAAGGCAAATTATATTTATATGTGCAAACCAATTACAAGCAAGATGTAAAAGTGCAGACTCCCCATCGTTACTCCAAACCACCATCCTGCACAAATCTGGGTACAAAATGGACTTTCACCAGAACTTGTGACCCTTTATAGGGACATACAAATTTGATGAAGGAGACTTTGCCCTTTTACTCTTTTCTCTCTTTATGAAGATATGGCTGTTATGACCAGCAGGGGGAGAGCTGAAGCCTAGCAATCCCATAGAGTTCTAAGCACAATGCTCATAATCCTGGGAGTTGTAGTTTGAGATGAATAATAATAGAGTTTTGGAGGATTTATTATTTCTCCAGCACTGGTTTTTCCTATGGATTACAAAAAGAAAGCCCAAAAGTATTTATGCATTACCTTGTTATCTTAAAGTGGTTGTAAACCTTAGACATGAAAAATAAATAAAGCATATCCCTCTATAGTGTGCCTCGAACCAAAGTACATTTTACTAAAATTGGAGAGTGCAAAATCTGGTGCAGCTGTGCATAGAAACCAATCAGCTTCTTTTTTGTCAAAGCTTAATTGAACAAGCTGAAGTTTGAAGCAAACTGGCTACCATGCATAGCTGCTCCAGTTTTAGTATATCAACCTCAAAAGTGTTATTTCTCTAAAATATTTTCCTGATGCCGTCAGTCACTCCCAAGGTCCCAGTCACATTGTGTAGCGGTAATGCACATTCTTTATGTGTTTCCGCACGTTGTGCATAGGGCAGCTCATTTATTAATGCCCCGTTTACATCATCTTCACTTGAATTGGCTGCCCTATGCATTTGCTGCTCTTTGCGACAAGGTTCACACATTTTTGTTGCGCAGCAATTGTGGCGAAAATGTTTGCAGCGCAATTAATAATGAACAGCACTCAAACACGTGTCCTACATTTTGCCACGATTTGGAATCACAAGCAGAATCACGCCTTATGGGCTGCCCTATGTGTTGCAAACATGCTAAAGAAGCTCCAGAACCTTTTCAGGTGTAGAGCATGGTGGATTTGTAGCGCATTTGCCATGCGGCAAAATGTGGGTCTGCTAATCGTGTTTGGGGGCAAGCATGATATGCGTTAGCAGCGTGTTTCTAAAACGCACGTTTCCTGTGGGCTTTGTTGTGTGTTATAGAACACCAAGTGTGAATGCAGCCTAATAGCTTATAACAACATTACAGACTCCCCTATGACAGCACTGCCCCCCTCCAGCATACATCAGGTGACTGACAACCATAGGTTTACTTCCTTATGCTTCTATGTAAAGGAGGTGTGTTCCTTCCCTCCACTTATGCCTCGTTTCCACTGAGCGGAACGGTTCGGGTCGGTACAGTTTGGAATAGTTAGAATGGTTCCGTCTATTCTGGTGAGCGTTTCCACGGCAAGTCGGACCGTCAGGGGCCATACAAAGTTTAGAAAAAATGCCTAGCGTGTCCACCAATCAGTGAAATGTATTGTAGCTCCGCTCTAACTGAACCGTTCCATTTTATATGGCCTCACATCTGAAGCAGGACCCAGAATGGTGCGGTACGGTTCGGTTTTATGGCACACTTTCATAATGGAAACTAAAATAGCGTACCGTACCGAACCGCTTAGTGGAAACGAGGCATAAAATTACACTGAGCTCTGTGCTCTAGCCTCCAGCTGTGCAGAGTGACATCAAATCCACACCCCTTGTCTTCTACTGCTAAGAAATAGCATTTGATCTGTGTGCTTTAGCAGAGGTAAAGGAAAGAGGGCTACAGCTACAGCTTATGTGGGAAAATATGTTTCATCTGTGTATCACTTCAGTAATGACAAAGTTGTTCGAGAATAAACAGGCCCATAGCAGAATTATATATATATATATATACAGGTATGAGAGCTGAAGTGGTTATTCAGTGAAGTGACAATTGCCTTCTAAACAAATGTCTACATGTTACGTTTTAGAACAAAATCTAACACTTATCCAAACATTTACAGAACCCACCTTAAACTGTGTGGCATAGTGGCCAAGTTTAATCTTCAATAAGAACCCATCTTCACCAACTTGGTGCTCTGCCTTTTTCTGCAGTTCCTGCACCAGCCCTTCTAGCAGCTGTGTGGCTTTCATGCTGTCCTGGGGGTTTTCTGGATCCACAGAGTCCCTGGTAATCACCACATTAGATTTATCAAAGAAAAACATCATTATTTTGTTCATTTTTTTTTTTTTTTTTTTTTTAGGTACACAAGAATTAACCACTTGCTGACCAACATACTTTTATTAACATCTTGTCAGCCAGTGGTTATTACAAGATCATGGCTGAAGTTAGCTACTTAGAAAGGCAAGGCAGACATAAGGGAGCTAATAGACTCATGATGTATCTATAAAGAGTACCCGTCACTTACCCAAAGCTATCACAGCAGTGCTTCAATAAAGTTAAATTAAATAACTTGAGTACAAGCCGAGTTTTTCAGCACATTTTTTGTGCTTAAAATGCACCCCTCGGCTTATACTTGAGTCACCTTTTTGCACCTGATTTCCCGAAATTTGGGGATCCGGTACTGGCACACATGTAGTCCCACTCTTCCTCTACAAGTGTGCAAAGTTAGTTGTCCGGGGGACCTACCGCCGGGGAGCACCAATTTTTCAAAGCCGGGCACCCCTTCCATAGACTCCCATGTTAAACGTCAGTCTAGTCATGTACACAGTGAGGCATGGGCACAGTGAGGCATGGGCACAGTGAGGCATGGGCACAGTGAGGCATGGGCACAGTGAGGCATGGGCACAGTGAGGCATGGGCACAGTGAGGCATGCACATGGACACCCTAGGCTTATACTCGAGTCAATAGCTTTCCCATTTTTTTGTGGTAAAATTAGGTGCCTTGGCTTATATTCGGGTCGGCTTATACTCGAGTATATACAGTAAATAAGATACAAAAAATATTATTAAAAGCACCGCCCCTGCAAATGCATGTGAATGTCCAGCAAACAGCTGTAAAAAAGTGATTGCACCACTCATATGAGATATCATTGTGAATGTCGGAGTGAGAGCAAAAATTCTAGGGCCATACTTTCCAATTTATTGTAAACAGATATCCATTAAAGGCTTATCAAAGCGTCAGCTATGGACACTTTTAGGTACTGTAGTTTGGGGATATTTCATGGGCATGAGCAATTTGAAATCTTGACATGTTTGGTATCCATTTACTCAAAGCAATATCATTTTTTATATTTTACCTAAAATTCATTTTTGTTTATTATCTTATAAAAATTTGAGTTTGATAAACTATTGTGTGGCATGAAAAATTTAAACTGAAATTGAAACCACCACCATTTTATTTTCCATTAATACTATTCAGTTAAAAAAAATTGTACATTACTTTTATGAGCATTATAAGCAGCCTCGGCTTCATAACCACTTAAGACCCGGACCAAAATGCAGGTAAAGGACCTTGCCCCTTTTTGCGATTCGGCACTGCGTCGCTTTAACTGACAATTGCGCGGTCGTGCGACGTGGCTCCCAAACAAAATTGGCGTCCTTTTTTCCCCACAAATAGAGCTTTCTTTTGGTGTTATTTGATCACCTCTGCGGTTTTTATTTTTTGCGCTATAAACAAAAATAGAGCGACAATTTTAAAAAAAATGCAATATTTTTTACTTTTTGCTATAATAAAAATCCCCCAAAAATATATAAAAAAACATTTTTTTTCCTCAGTTTTGGCCGATACGTATTCTTCTACGTATTTTTGGTAAAAAAAATCGCAATAAGCGTTTATCGGTTGGTTTTCGCAAAATTTATAGCGTTTACAAAATAAGGAATAGTTTTATTGCATTTGTATTAATTTTTTTTTTTTTTACTACTTATAGCGGCGATCAGCGATTTTTTTCGTGACTGCGACAATATGGCGGACACTTCGGACAATTTTGACACATTTTTGGGACAATTGTCATTTTCACAGTAAAAAATGCATTTAAATTTGCATTGTTTACTGTGGAAATGACAGTTGCAGTTTGGGAGTTAACCACAGGGCTGTGGTTAAGCCCGCGACCCACGGCTGGGTACTAAAATCAACGTATACATACGTTGATGTGCCCAGCCGTGCCATTCTGCCGACGTAAATGTGCAGTAGGCGGTCCTTAAGTGGTTAATAAGAAAGCCCAGCATTTGCATGTGTATTTTTTTTTTTTTACTGAAAGAGTGTCCCCCTCTAAAAGACAGGAAGAAGCATACAGTATTTTTCACCCTGAGTTATTCAGCTAGGTGTGTAACCTGATCTCTTGGTATTCAAGTCTCACAGTCACAGCAAATAAGCCTTGTAAAAAACCTCTAGTGAGAACCTTCCCCTGCTGGCTAGAAGTGATATATGTAATATGCACTCTATACAGTATATCATAATTATGTGACCGTGATAACAACATTTCTTGTAAACAACAATAAATGTAATTATGTTTAAAAAAAAATCCAAATTGTATTCTATTTTAAAGGGAATTTAAAAAGAGCAGGAAAGTGGTAACATAAGGAAACCTGGTGCAGTATTCTATATTCTAAAATTGTATTAAACTAAACCACAAAACCAGACCTATCAATGTTGACTTCATGAGAGACTGAATGTACATTTCAATAACAGAAAACATGAAAAACCTTCTCCAGCTCATATACTTTTTTCAAACAGGATGTAGAAGGGTTAGAACCTCTGTCTGGATTTGTTGCTCTGTCCCTATTGATGAGATCCTTCTAATTTCCTGGGTGGCCATCAGTACAGGAGGAAGTGACAGAGACAGCTATAAAAAACTAAATTTAGAAGAGTGAGAACCACAGTTAGTTTTTTTTTATGGGGGTGGGGGTGTAATATCTTCCCAAAGGAAAAAACAAATAGCAATACAAATCTGACAGAGGGACCAATCCCTTTCACACGTTCAAAAAAATTAATGCTTATGTTAGTTAGGCTTTCATCCTAAATATGTGAACTTTTTGTATTTAATTTCATTATTGGTGGTTAAAGCGGATGTAAACCGAAAAAATAAAAAATTGATGTCACAATGTACAGTATGAGATTTCCTATCATCTGTGCCCAGTCTTGCCACACAGAGTTAAACCAGCTCTGAGCAATCCTCTTTTATTGTTCTGTGAAATAAAACAGACTTACAGAGAAAAATCTTAGTCCGTTCCGCCCCATTGCTGTGAGTCACAGGTTATTTACATATCTCATGCACTAGCCTGAAGACAGGCATTATTTTTTAATTTCCACCCCCACTCATTTTTTGAAGTCATGTGGTTACTTTTCTGGATTTTGACTGGATGTTAGTGATTATAGCAGAATTCAGTGTAAGGAATACATAGGAAAAAATGCATGTTGACAAGAAGAGTGTAGAGGAGGGTAGGGAGTCTACTGACATCACAACTCCACCCACCGAGCTCCAGACAACAGACCCACCCACAGAATCTGCAGTTTTTTAGTTCTTATAACAGACAGAGGGGAAACATTTGACAGGTAAGGATACATGCAGGAGGCATCTATATCCTTATAGATCAGCACTATGGCAGTCGTTTAGAAAGGATGAGAGGGGGTGTACAGGAAGAATGTTCAATGATTAAAGTAAGTAAGCATTATTTATATGTTACTAGCAATCAGGAGGACACTATATACATACCACGATTGTGCCTCTATCCACTGTGACAGGTAATGTCGCACCTCTATAGGAAAATGCTGCCCATAAAGCGCCTGCATCTGACGTAGGGCATCGCCTTGCAACTGCTGTGCCTGGATCCACACTGCCATGGTGAAAACCTGAAGGGAGATGGAAGAAAAACACATCATCTATCTAATGCCATTAAAGGAGAATTGTGGGATTCTAAAAAAAATGTACACCTTCATGCTGCAGCATCTATTTCCCCCACCTGCTTTAAGCCCGAGAACTGAGTAATCACATGACAATCACTCTCAGCTCTCCACCACTAAGGCCTCGTAAACACGAGGCAATCCATTTGTTCAAAACGGTCGGACCGACCGATTTGGACAAATCTGTCTGCTTGGATTTTGGTTTGCTCACGTGTACACACGAGCAAACCAAAATCCCCGCCAGCAGACAGCGCGCTGACGTGTCGGTGACGTGGCGGTGACGCCGCCACGTCACCGCACCAGGAAGTAAAACACTTCCGCGCATGCGTCAAAATCATTCGGCGCGTGTGCGAGAAGACATGTCTGCTGGTTAGCATACTAACCAGCAGACATGTCGGGCGGACGGGTTCCCAGCCGACAGATTTCAAAGCATGCTTTGAAATCTGTCGGGTGGCCAAATCCGTCGGCTCGCCCGTACACACGATCGAATCTGTCTGCTGAAACAGTCTAGCAGACCGTTTCCAGCAGACAGATTTGATCGTGTGTACGAGGCCTAAGGCCCTGTACACACAAGGAGAC
Source organism: Rana kukunoris (assembly GCA_029574335.1). Classification (NCBI taxonomy): domain Eukaryota; kingdom Metazoa; phylum Chordata; class Amphibia; order Anura; family Ranidae; genus Rana; species Rana kukunoris. The sequence goes on from CM056060.1 coordinate 79,656,421, forward strand.
ATGTCCGATGAAAACGGTCCGTGGACCGTTTTCATCAGACATGTCTCCTGGGATACTTTGGTCTGATGTGTACACACACCATCAGACCAAAATCCCCACGGACAGAGAACGAGGTGACGTAGACGTCATCGACGTGCTCAATCCAGGAAGGTCAATGCTTCCACGCATGCGCCGAATTAATTTGACGCATGCGCGGGATTTCGGTCTGCTGGTTAGACGTACTAACCAGCGGACATGCCCGACGGACAGGTTTCCAGCGGACAAGTTTCTAAGCATGCTTAGAAACTTTTGTCCGCATAAACTGGTCTGCGGACTAGTTTCATCGGACATGTCTCCTCGTGTGTACGCGGCCTAGGGACAGAGAGTGGTGGCCGTTAGTCACCGCTCTCTGCTATGCCCCTTCAGCGTTCACTGGAGTACCAGGTTGGGGAGGGGGCAGGAGTGGCTGGCTCTGACTTACAGCGGCACGCTGACAATCAGGCATCTGGGTGGATCCCGACAATATGGTATTATAATATTCTATGGAATTTGAATAATATTCTGGGTCAGAGTAGGGCATAAGTGCACTCTTGAGTGGCAGGAGAGAAATACGACCAAAAAAAAAAGCTTTTTCTTTATGCCAAAGCCTCCAAGAACAAATGCGACATTTGTCTGTGATCCCAAACAGATATATTCAGATTAAACCCCAAGAGAATGGATGGTATCGGATGTGGAGGACACAAAATGTGATTATGGTCCATCCATACCAAGCAATAGCTGCTTTACAGAAAGCATTTTTGTTATATGATGCAAAAAATTAACACAAGTTTTATGTACAGTCAAGTGAAAAAGTACGTACCCCAACACAAAAAAAGGTATATACTTAAAGCACAAGAAAACTTTGTTGAATACATAAAAATTGATAAAATAAGGCTACAGTCACACCTGCGCACATGGGCCCAATACCCCAGTGGCAGTTCCCAGTGACTAACTGCGGCTCCCGCAGCTAATTACAGCTGCTCACATGTGATCACTAATGTAGCACTTACCTGTGATCGGCTCTGGACACGCACAGTCTAATCACTGGGATTCTCGCATGTAATCAGTGTCAGGCTCATTCCCAGGTGTGAATATAGCCTAATGGTGCACACTAGTGTACTCATATTTTCCCACTTTGTATGAAATGGCTTCTTGTAGTTGTATATCATAGTTACACACTATTCCCCGACACTGCAGTGGATTCACTACAGGGAAATAGACAGTTCACTTTGCAAGGATTTTTGCCCCAATATGTAATGAATAAGGCGAAGCTCTGCTCCCTTTTAGTCACATGCAAACAAATTTTTCAGTTTTAAATTTTCCATACACGTGATTGGGTATTCCATGCAAAGTGATACTTCATTACAGAACTTTTGGGCAACTTCCCTTGCATAATGCAACCCATTTGTCTTTAGTAAATGAACTTCTTAGGCTAGTTACACACGAGTCGGACTCCGTCGCTATGGAGTCCGCCTGCTCCCGCCAGCTCAGCGGGTGATCAGTCCGCAGATCTCCACTGAGCTAGCGGATAACAAGCTCCTCTCTGCTCACTGAGCAGGGATGGGCATGTGCAGCGCAGCTGATTCCTATGGAGCGATCTGATTAAAACGGAGAGCATGTCAGTTTTCATCAGATCTCACCCGATCCGATCCGCCATGGATGGATATAGACTTATCTCCATACGTCTGCGGATCAGATCGGGTCGGGTCGGATGTCAGCGGACATGTCTTCGCTGACATCCAACGCTCCATAGGACTGCATGGAGTGCCCGTTCAGGTCCGCCGTCAAAGCTGACAGGCGGACCTTAACATCTGTGTGAAAGGGGCCTTAGACTTCAGTGAAATGTTTCACTACTCCTCCATGCCAAATTCCTTCAGTTACAAGATGTTTGTTTTTGTTTTTTTTATGTATCCCAGGAACTACCCATATTAACAACCCCATTGGTGTGGTCTGTTTCTCCATTATTATTTTTTTGCCATTTCTTGGTGTCTTGCTTGTGTCGTTCAGATCATTTTGTCGAAACAACCATTATGGGCAGCACAGTGGTGTAGTGGATAGCACTTTCACCTAGCAGCAAAAAGGGCCGCTGGTTCCAATCCCGACCATGACACCATCTGCCTGGAGTTCTCCCTGTGCCTGTGTGGGGTTCCTCCAATTAGGTTAATTGGATCCTGTGTAAATTGGCCCTAGTGTATGTATGAATGTGTGTTAGGGACCTTAGACTGTAAGCTCCTTGAGGGTAGGGACTCATGTGAATGTACAATGTATATGTAAAGTGCTGCGTAAATTGATGGCGCTATATAAGTACCTGAAATAATAATAATAATACTGGTTAAGCTTAAACTTTTGGAAAAACGGCCTCACATTCTCAATAAAGAGGAACTGCAGTCTGCTCACATTTTCTAATAAAAACATCTTTGCCATTCTGAAGCTTCCCTCCAATCACTTTACGTATTATTATAGATGTACTGTGATTCTGTACTTGCCAAATATGCTGCAGAAAGCTCCCTCCATTGAGTCTGGCTGAAACAATTTTAACTGTGGGCAGCTGAAGCGGCCACCTGTTCACTTCCTGAATTAACAAAGGAGGCACACCTTCAGCTCTGCAGCTCTCATTGACCCTCTTATGACTCATCCCTCCTCCCTTCCTGGCAAACTCTCACCAGAGTGAGAGAGAGAGAGCTGTGCATGATATCATAAGCCTAGTTTTTTTTTTTTTTACCAGACAAGAAACAGGAAGTGGGCTGTATAAGGTATTTTCTGGCAGAACAAAACTATACAAAGTTAAAACAAGGGCAGAAGATTTAATAGATGGTAAGATGAAAAAAATGACTGAAGTTACGCTTTAAGCACACTTTGATAAGATGTAGAATTCATACGTGACAAAAGATTTCAAGCTCTCCATGCCCTGAAGCAGCAAAGCAACCCCAGCATGCTTCACAGTTGATATGAGGTACATCAATGCTGTTTGGTTTGTTCCACACATTTGTCTACTGCTATTGTGGTCATTTAGCTTTACCTTTGATTCATCAGTCCACAGCACGTTGTTCCATAAGGTCTTTTCTCTCAAAAAACAGCATTAGAGCATGACTACATTTTGTCATAGAACATATAGGCAAAGACTTTTTCCTGGCACACTTCCTATGCAGGTTAAATTGGTGCAATCTCTTTGGTGTGTTTGCTTCGACACTGTTGCAAGATTTACCTGCTGCAAGAGATACCTACAATTACATTTTGGGGTTGTTGGAGACTACTTTTAGCATCAGCCAGCTCTTGGGCTTAATTTACTGGACTAGCCAGTCCTGATTAAAATTAGCCATCATTTAAAATAAAAATCACGTATGAATATTTTTCTTACATTGTTTTTCTTATTAATTTTCAGTTTCTAATTACAGCTGAAATAATTTGGCAATCTTTTTAAACTTATTTAAGTCATCTAGGCATCCAGTGAGAATGAATACACTACGTCAGGGTGGTGTCGTTTATTCAAATATGTTAAAAAAGTCAACATTTTTATGGTGTGTGCGATTACCTTTTCATATGTCTGAATGTGGCAAATACACACAAAGCATGATGTCTGCAGACTAGGTGTGTGTGTGTGACTAACACAATTTAGGCAACTATGAACAGAAGGATTTCCATGCTGCAAAATGTTGCCTGAGAGATTATCATAAACAAGCTTGCAGTATAACACCACACAAATACATCGCAATAAAGGACAGGGTCAACAAAACCATCAGGGAAGCATTGTACATACTTGTTAATTGGCCCGTTTGTGAAAACTTCACTCTATAGCAGAGCTCCCGGCACCACCTTGAATCCACTGGGTGTAAAACAGCATGCCCCCCTCTAGCCACGGTGGTTTCTTCCGATGACCCCTATGTCACCAATGTGTCCTGCTTTTTCTAGGGGTCAGCAGAAGGAACCACAGCCACTTGCAGGGTGACTAGCTATTCCACCAACACGAGGAGTCAATTTGGAAGAGTTTTAGAAGCTGAATTACAAAGGGAAGTTGATCAAATGGGCTGAGAGACAAGTATGAAGCGTTTTTTTTTTGTTGACAAGCTCTAAGCCCTGGTTCACATTGATGCTACTTTGAAATCGTGCTACTTTACTTCAAGTAGCACGATTTCAAAGTAGCAAGGTCAGTGCGATTTCAGGTGCTACTTGATAGACATTTGTGTGGCTTCATACACAGATGTATATTGAAATCGCACCTGAAATCGGCAAAAGTAGTGCAGGAACTACTTTTGCAAATCAGTGCCACACTGCAAAATCGGTGTCGCACCGATTGGAACAGTGCCATTGCCGTCAATAGGCTGTGACTTGTCATGCGATTTGATCACTCAAATCGCATGACAAATCGCTCCAATGTGAACCTAGGCTTAATGAGGACTGTGCTACAGAACTTTGGAGGCTGCCATTGCTGACCCCTCAATTAAAAAAAAAAAATTATAATATCCACTAGTTCCTTGGCTGAAAATACCACTTTTGACATTACACTGACCTTCCTGATTTGCATACTTGTCTGAGGTCAGTTAATCAAATTGTTAAAGTCAAATGGTTTTCCTTTAAGACACAAAATACATTTTCAAGACCTTTCGTGACAACATCTCTAAGCTGCATAAAAACAACTAAAACACAGCTACAATACATACAGTGCGGAAAATAAGTATTTGAACACCCTGCTATTTTGCAAGTTCTCCCACTTGGAAACCATGGAGGGGTCTGAAATTGTCATCGTAGGTGCATGTCCACTGTGAGAGACATAATCAAAAAAAAATTCCAGAAATCACAATTTATGATTTTTTTAACAATTTATTTGTATGATACAGCTGCAAATAAGTATTTGAACACCTGAGAAAATCAATGTTAATATTTGGTACAGTAGCCTTTGTTTGCAATTACAGAGGTCAAACGTTTCTTGTAGTTTTTCACCAGGTTTGCACACACTGGAGGAGGGATTTTGGCCCACTCCTCCACACAGATCTTCTCTAGATCAGTCAGGTTTCTGGGCTGTCGCTGAGAAACACAGAGTTTGAGCTCCCTCCAAAGATTCTCTATTGGGTTTAGGTCTGGAGACTGGCTAGGCCACGCCAGAACCTTGATATGCTTCTTACAGAGCCACTCCTTGGTTATCCTGGCTGTGTGCTTCGGGTCATTGTCATGTTGGAAGACCCAGCCTCGACCCATCTTCAAAGCTCTAACTGAGGGAAGGAGGTTGTTGCCCAAAATCTCGCAATACATGGCCCCGGTCATCCTCTCCTTAATACAGTGCAGTCGCCCTGTCCCATGTGCAGAAAAACACCCCCAAAGCATGATGCTACCACCCCCATGCTTCACAGTAGGGATGGTGTTCTTGGGATGGTACTCATCATTCTTCTTCCTCCAAACACGGTTAGTGGAATTATGACCAAAAAGTTCTATTTTGGTCTCATCTGACCACATGACTTTCTCCCATGACTCCTCTGGATCATCCAAATGGTCATTGGCAAACTTAAGACGGGCCTTGACATGTGCTGGTTTAAGCAGGGGAACCTTCCGTGCCATGCATGATTTCAAACCATGACGTCTTAGTGTATTACCAACAGTAACCTTGGAAACGGTGGTCCCAGCTCTTTTCAGGTCATTGACCAGCTCCTCCCGTGTAGTCCTCGGCTGATTTCTCTCCTTTCTTAGGATCATTGAGACCCCACGAGGTGAGATTTTGCATGGAGCCCCAGTCCGAGGGAGATTGACAGTCATGTTTAGCTTCTTCCATTTTCTAATGATTGCTCCTCCAACAGTGGACCTTTTTTCACCAAGCTGCTTGGCAATTTCCCCATAGCCCTTTCCAGCTTTGTGGAGGTGTACAATTTTGTCTCTAGTGTCTTTGGACAGCTCTTTGGTCTTGGCCATGTTAGTAGTTGGATTCTTACTAATTGTATGGGGTGGACAGGTGTCTTTATGCAGCTAATGACCTCAAACATGTGCATCTAATTTAGAATAATAAATGGAGTGGAGGTGGACATTTTAAAGGCAGACTAACAGGTCTTTGAGGGTCAGAATTCTAGCTTAGACAGGTGTTTAAATACTTCTTTGCAGCTGTATCATACAAATAAATTGTTAAAAATTCATAAATTGTGATTTCTGGAATTTTTTTTTTTGATTATGTCTCTCACAGTGGACATGCACCTACGATGACAATTTCAGACCCCTCCATGATTTCCAAGTGGGAGAACTTGCAAAATAGCAGGGTGTTCAAATACTTATTTTCCGCACTGTACAGTATGTGCAAACTGGTTTACTTGTGAAAACTTATGTAATTATGTCAAGCCAATCTTGTGATAGTTTTACCCTGCCAAAGAGCATAGCCTGGTTGTGGGCCATAAAGTGAAAAGCCCAAAGAAGTTGGTTCCATTTAAACATTCATTCCCCAAGCATAATTGTGTTTTTTCTGCGTTATGTTTTCATTTAGCCCTGCCACTATTCTGGCCTAAGCCAGAATGATGAGTACTTGGTCCTACAGCCTCCTGGGACACTTAACATTCAATCTCTAATGAGGCTGTATAATCGGGCACACAGATTGGGTGACTAGAAGGCAGGTCCAGCACATCATCAGTAGCTGGCTGACTGTACCCGAAAGAGACAGGCAGAGGACCAAGATGGTGGCACAGCCCTGATGCATATCACCTGAGCAGCCAATAACAGTGCGCAAAGCAACATAGGTAATCACTGGCTGTGCACAGAGCTGTGAAAAGCTGTGGTCGCTGGTGACCTGTCATAATAGTGAATGGGGCCGGCGGCTGTACCAAACTGCTCAGAGATGCAGCAGGAATCAGAGGATACCTGCCGCTATAATTCACAATAGCCTAATTTACCAGTATAATTGTGGCATTCCTTTTTCTGCTGTGTGGAATGAAGCGAATAACGATCAGCTTAAAAGTCTCTATACAAAACAACCAGCAGTAGTTTGTAAACTACAGTGATCGAGGGGATGCTAAGAGACCATATCCAAGAATTTGCTGATGAAAATCGTATCATTGGCAGTAATAAGCTCAGGTTTACAAAAGGTTGCTCTTGCCAAACCAACCTATTAACCTTCTACGAGGAAGTGAGCTGCCATCTGGACAATGGTAGGCCAGTGGATGTGGTGTATCTGGATTTAGCAAAAAGCATTTTTTCAGTCCCACACAATCGCTTAATCTACAATCTGAGGTCTGTGGGCATGGACCATAGGGTAGGTGTCTAGATAGAAAACTGGCTATGGGGGTGTGTCCAAAGGGTTGTGATAAATAACATACTCAGAATGGTCTAGAGTGTTTAGTAGGGTACCCCAAGGCTCTGTCCTGGGAACAATTCTGTTTAATTTAATTATAAACAATATAGAGGATGGGACAAATAGCTTGATCTCTGTTTGCCAACACAAAAATATGTAGGACAATAACACAGCAGAATATAGAAACTTTACGAGAGGACCTGAATAAATTATTGGAATGGGCTATTGGCAAATTAATTTAACATTGGTAAATGTAAGGTAATGCACTTGGGGGGTAAAAATATAAATGCAAGTTACTCTTTAGGGGGAGAGCCCCAAAGGGCTTTCAGGACGAGAAGGATCTAGGGGTCCTAGTAGAAGACAGACTGAGCAATAGCGCGCCACGTCAAGCAACAGCTACCAAAGTCATCAGAGCATTAGCATGCATTAAAAAAGGAATTTACTCCAGGGATAAAACGATTCTTCTGCTACTTTATAAAAAGATGATTCGGCCGCATCTGGAGTATGCGGTCTATTTCTGGTCACCAAACCTCAGAAAGGATGTGCTGGAGCTGGAGAGAGTCCAGAGAAGGGCAACTAAATTAATATGGGGACTAAAGGATCTCAATTATGAGTAATGACTACAAGCACTAAATGTTTTCTGCCTGGAGAAGAAACGCTTGAGAGGAGATTTGATAGCGATATACAAATATCTCTACGGTGATACCAGCGTAAGTATGAACTGTTTCAGTCCCAGGGAGTGTAAGAGGACACAGGACCACACAATGAGACTGGAAGAGAAGCAGCATAACCTTGAGATGCATAGGTTTTTTTCACTGTCAGGGCAGTAAGGATGTGGAACTTTCTTCCACAATTAGTGGTGTTAGCAGGAAGTATGGATAGTTTTAAAAGACTCTTGGGCGTGCATCTGAGCGAAAACAATATAAGAGGATACGGAAAATGATTTTCTACATACACACCTACACATGTTGAACTGGGTGGACTATTGTCTTTATCCAACCTTACCAACTACAGTGTCTTGCAAAGTATTCACTACCCCCCCCCCCCCCCTGGCTTTTTACCTTTTTTTTGTTACATTACAGCCTTTAGTTCAATGTTTTTTTTAATCTGAATTATATGTGATGGATCAGAACACAATAGTCTAAGTTGAAGTAAAATTCGAAAAATATATACATAAAACTAATTTTAAGAAAAAAAACGCATAATTGGCAAGTGCGTATGTATTCACCCCCTTTTGTTATGAAGCCAATAAAAAGTGGTGCAACCAATTACCTTCAGAAGTCATAATTAGTGATGCCCATCTGTGTGCAATCTAAGTGTCACATGATCTGCCATTACATATACACACACCTTTATGAAAGGCCCCAGAGGCTGCAACACCTAAGCAAGAGGCACCACTAACCAAACACTTCCATGAAGACCAAGGAACTCTCCAAACAAGTAAGGGGCAATGTTGTTGAGAAGTACAAATCAGGGTTAAGTTATAAAAAAATATCCAAATATTTGATAATCTCTAGGAGCTTTTTTTTATATCCCCACTTCAGACTCCACCGACCATGAGACCTGCTCACAATAAAATTGCTTATGATGTCTCTGTTTAGGTTTCGCATCATTTGTGTTTTTTTTTTTTTTTTTTTTTAAACTCCATATACGAAAAGGAGAAAACAAATAAGTATTTTTTTTACTTTTACAGATTTATAGTCCCCTATATTATCACTTGTTATGTCCCTTATACCCCCCCCCCCCCACCCCTACCCTCGGACCTCCAGTTACCTTTCTATCTCTTAGGCCGCGTACACACGATCAAATCTATCTGCTGGAAACTGTCTGACAGACCGTCCCAGCAGACAGATTCGATCGTGTGTACGGGCGAGCAGACGGATTTGTCCAGCACACAGATTTTAAAGCCTGCTTTAATATCTGTCTGCTGGGAACCCGTCGGACCGATATGTCTGCCGGCGGGGATTTTGGTTTGATCGTGTGTACAGCGATCAAACCAAAACAGCCAGCAGACAAATCTGATCAAATCGGTCTGTCCGACCGATTTAAGCAGATTTATTTGGTCGTGTGTACGCGGCCTTATAGTCCAATTTTCTTTCTAATTACTTTATTGTATTGTATCCAACCCTTAGTAATCTATAATATCTTATAAGGTCCTATGCACCCATCAATTCCGCAAATTTCATTGAATGTTTGAACTCTGTCCACTTGGACCAAATCTCATCATATTCCTCTAAACCATCTGCGTCGCTTAACCTTAAATATTCTAAATTTTGAATAGAGTTTATTTTGTTGCACCATTCTCTGATAGAGGGACTTTCCTTATCCTGCCAGTGACTGGCTATCAGGCTTTTAGTGGCTGTTAACAAGTGGGGTACTAGGCTTTTCTGGTATTGTTTATTTGGTAATATGATTCTCTGGTGTAGACATCCCCAAGGGTCATCTAGGATCTCTATATCCGTTATTACGGTTGTTAGGTGTCTAATCCTTCTCCAATACCCTTTTATTTTTGGGCATGACCACCATATATGAGCCATATCTCCGATCTGTCTACATCCTCGCCAGCAAAATTCTGAGGCTTCTTTCTTGTATTTGTGCGCCTTGTCTGGAGTGATGTAGCACCTCGTCAGACATTTATAATTTAATTCGTTTGTTTTACTATTTGCTGACGAGGCATGCACTCTTCTCCATATTTGTTTTAAATCTAAGTTACTCAGGGAGGACTCCAGTTCCTCCTCCCACTTTTTAATATATGGCGGCATGTCCAATTGCTCCACTTCTATTAAGCTTTTATATATATTAGAGGTTACTCCTTTCCCTACTTTCCCTTCACTGATTTTCTCGAGGGGACGTAGGTTTTCCGTAGATCTACACGGCTAAGAGAGGGTTTCAAAAAAATGTCTTAACTGGCCATATCGCCATTCGTTTATCTCTATTACTTCCCCCTCTGCCTTTTAATTCCTCGTAGGTACTTAAATTGTCTCGCGTCATGACATCTTCTCTGAGCGTTTTTTTTTTTTTTATCCATTTCCCAAATATCTTCTCTACCCCTGGTGCAAAGTATTTTGAGTCTTTTGGTGGCAGTAGTGGCGAGTTAAACTCCCATTTCTCTCTCTTATGCACTTTGTCTCAAATTTTAATTGCGTGCCGTGTAATACTATGTGCTTGTCTGCTTAACTCTCTATACTTATCTGGAATCCAGATAATACTCCCTAGTGAAACATTGTTCATCTGGTATTCCATACTTACCCACCTTTTTTCCTTAGTGTCTCTAGTCCAGTCTATCACTCTAGTGAGAATTACTGCTTCATAATAATTTCTTATGTCTGGTGCTCCCCATCCCCCCTGTGTCTTATTTTTTTTTAATGTTGCCCAGCTAATGCGAGCTTTTCTTCCTTGCCATACAAATTTTAGTAACATTGTTTGTAGAGTTTATTTTTTTTAAGTGTATTTTGTGCGTGTACTCGAAGGGGGGAGTCGGACTGCAGGAGTTTGGGAGTAAGCCCAGAGGCAATCTGCCATCTTTCTCAATGCCCCGGGTGGCAATGGTGGGTGTGAGGGAGTGAGAGGATCTAGCCCGCTCAGCCAGCCCCGTTAGTCCTTCGCCTCTCTTTCTTTAGAGACCGCGTGGCCAAAGTGCATGCAGGTTAACCCAATTTCGAGTGCGTGCAAGTGTGGTGGTTTTTGTGGGAGGGGGGTGGGCATACTAAGCGCAGGCTTACCTCGCGTTGCACACCCACCGGGAGCCAGGCTGAGACCAAACTCAATTCACATGCAGCCGAGACCGGGGTTCGAACCCTTGGCTGCAGAGGTGAACGGCTTGTCAGCGCAGTGCCAATCGCGTTGAGCCACCACAGCTCCTGTTTGTAGAGTTTTAAAATACTTCTGGGGTAAAGCAATTGGTAGGATCTGTATCTTATAAATAATTTTAGGCAAAATTACCATTTTAAGTATATTCATTCTCCCCCCCCCCCCCCCCCCCCAAGATATTTGACCTGCCGTGAGTCTACTAAGTTCTATTTTAATGTCTTCCAACAAAGGTATGAAGTTTACTTTAGAAAATAAATTGTCCCGGTGGGGCTTTAAAACAGCAAAGTTGAAAAAATATGGAGAAGCAACGTGTAAAGTACAACGTTTTATTTGAAAAAAGTTATGACATAAAAATAAGGAATGAGTTGCGACATGATGAACAATATAAAAACATCTATACACAAATCATAATGTAACAATAAAATACATAGCCTGTAAAAGTGACAAGCATTTGCAGTGCCTAACGCGTTGAGACCAAGAGGTCTTCTTCAGAGGATTTTTACTGGTTGCAGCTGAAAAAGAATAATTTCATAAATACTATTGTATATAGATTGTCTCATCTGTCCACTCCCTCAAGAGGAACCCTGCCCTGTCATGGGACATGGGTAGTCCCAGACTGCGGGGGAGGGAAAACGAGGGGCGAAGAGGAGAAAGATTATTTGAAATATTTGAATAAAAAACAGCACATATACCAGAATAAAAGGGTATGGAATATCCCAAACAGAGCTCTCATGTGGTGGTGGAGGGGAGAACGTCCCAGCCTGCAGATCTCCTGAATACCGAGTCCTCAATCCCTGCTGCATTCCGAGCAGGGCGCCATCTGGGGGTGGCTGTATGTAACCAGACGAAGGAGCACTTGGAAAAGGTACCACACCAGAAGAAAGGGGGTGGAAAAGGAAGATGTCCTGAAATACGTAAAATATACTTGCTTAGAGGGAGCCTACGAAGTATAGGAGTATAATATGTGGGCTAATATGCGCACATATAGAAGGTAAAGTGTGGGTTATATTCCAAAGAGAAGGAATGGAAACCCGGGTGGGAGCCCAGAATGAGGCATAGGAAAAGTGGTGGGACACCCGGAGAGTGAAGGAGTGAGATGGGAGGGGGGGGGGGAAAGGTGAGGGACAAAAAAGAAAAGAAAAAAGGGGGGGGAAACCCTGTGAGGAAAACAGTGTGAGAGAGAGGGAAAAAAGATGGTAGGAAGGGTATGAGGAGGAAGGAGCAGTGGGGAGGGTAGTGGTGGGGTGAGGAGAGGGGGGGGAAAGATCGGAAAAACGGGGGGTGTGGAGTGATGCAAAGAAAAGTGAAAAAACCGGGTCCAAAAATGAAAAAGTGAAGGTTGCGTGGTTATTGTGGAGGTGACTAAAAAGGAGAGAAGGAATGGGGTGAGTGAGGAAAAATGGGAAGGAGGCAAGGGAGGGGGAAGGGAGAGAGAGGAGGGGAGGGGGAATGGGAGGGAGGAAAACTGAGAACCTGTGAGGGTGAAAGGTAACGGGAGAATGACTTGGGGGGGGAAGGGAACCAGGGGAGAGGGGGGAAAAAGGGAAACAAAGTGGGAGTGGGGGAAGGGCAAAGGTGAGAGACCGATGAAATGTGGGCAGAGTGGGGGAACGGAGGGAGGAAAGTGAGGAGGGGAAGGGACTATTGAGGGGGAGGGGGTGACTGGATAATGGAGTGATGTGTGAGAAAGATGAGTAAGGTAAAAAAGGGGGGGGAAGGAGATGAGGGGATGAGGGGGTATGAATTGGGGGGGATGAGGGGATGAGGGGGTATGAATTGGGGGGGATGGGGGGATGTGGAGTGGGGGTAAAAATGAGTAGGGAGGAGAGAAAATGAGGAAGGAAAGAGAAATAAGTGGTGATATTGTTGAAAGGTGTAGACTATAGGGGCGCTGGTAAATAGGGGAACAGCAGCCAAAGGTGAAAAGGTGATCAGAGGTGATAGGGTAGGTGAACTGGTGTGAATGACTAGTGTGGGAGGAAGGGAGAAAGGGGGTGAACAAGGAGGAATAGGTTACCTTAATTCTTTAATAGGTAGGGATTAAAAAGGATTGGCTGACACGCCGGCTCAGTTGTAGCAATGTCAGGTTGGAGTGTTAGCATCCAAGAATTGAAAAGAGCAAAGGACACCCTTTGTAAGACAGGCTTCCAAGGTTCCCATAAGGGGATCAATGGAGAGCAGGGCCTATAGTATATGCAAGCAGGACTTACCAATTGTAGAATGCTGAGACTCGTGGAGACGCAAATAGGCTCTGTGAGTACTTGCATCCGGAAGCGGAAAAATATACCGCTAAGTGACCTGGGATAGGTTTGACCTATCCCAGGTCACTTAGCGGCCTGACATTGCTACAACTGAGCCGGCGTGTCAGCCAATCCTTTTTAATCCCTACCTATTAAAGAATTAAGGTAACCTATTCCTCCTTGTTCACCCCCTTTCTCCCTTCCTCCCACACTAGTCATTCACACCAGTTCACCTACCCTATCACCTCTGATCACCTTTTCACCTTTGGCTGCTGTTCCCCTATTTACCAGCGCCCCTATAGTCTACACCTTTCACCAATATCACCACTTATTTCTCTTTCCTTCCTCCTTTTCTCTCCTCCCTACTCATTTTTACCCCCACTCCACATCCCCCCATCCCCCCCAATTTACATCCCCTCATCTCCTTCCCCCCCCTTTTTTACCTCACTCATCCTTCTCACACATCACTCCATTATCCAGTCACCCCCTCCCCCTCAATAGTCCCTTCCCCTCCTCACTTTCCTCCTTCCGTTCCCCCACTCCGCCCACATTTCATCGGTCTCTCACCTTTGCCCTTCCCCCACTCCCACTTCGTTTCCCTTTTCCCCCCCTCTTCCCTGGTTCCCTCCCCCCCCCCCCCAAGTCATTCTCCCGTTCCCTTTCACCCTCACAGGTTCTCAGTTTTCCTCCCTCCTATTCCTCCTCCCCTCCTCTCTCTCCCTTCCCCCTCCCTTGCCTCCTTCCCATTTTTCCTCACTCACCCCATTCCTTCTCTCCTTTTTAGTCACCTCCACAGCAACCACGCAACCTTCACTTTTTCATTTTTGGACCCGGTTTTTTCACTTTTCTTTGCATCACTCCACACCAGTGGCGTAACCAGAGTTATGGGCGCCCGGGGCAGAATTTTTTTTTCGCCCCCCCCCCCCCTTGTATAATCATCCACTCTGGTTATAAGGATCTGTAATGTATCCCTCTAAGGGCTTTCAGCATGTAAGGGGTAAATTATTGCAGGATTAATCATTTAACCCCTTACTGTAAGGGATTAACAGACTGACCCCCCCCCCACAACCACAGATCCCCCATCATAGACTGAACCCCCCCCCACAATCACAGATCCCCCATCACAGACTGACCCCCCCACAATCACAGATCCCCCATCACAGACTGACCCCCTAAATAACAGACCTCTCATCACAGATGGATCCCCCCAATCACAGATAGACCCCCCACAATCACAGACCCCCTATTTAACAGACCTCAGACAGTAACCCCCACCATAGTGCAGACCTCAGACAGTAACCCCCAGTAGTGCAGACCTCAGACAGTAACCCCCACAATAGTGCAGACCTCAGACAGTAACCCCCACAATAGTGCAGACCTCAGACAGTAACCCCCACAATAGTGCAGACCTCAGACAGTAACCCCCATAATAGTGCAGACCTCAGACAGTAACCCCCATAATAGTGCAGACCTCAGACAGTAACCCCCATAATAGTGCAGACCTCAGACAGTAACCCCCATAATAGTGCAGACCTCAGACAGTAACCCCCATAATAGTGCAGACCTCAGACAGTAACCCCCATAATAGTGCAGACCTCAGACAGTAACCCCCATAATAGTGCAGACCTCAGACAGTAACCCCCATAATAGTGCAGACCTCAGACAGTAACCCCCATAAATAGTGCAGACCTCAGACAGTAACCCCCATAATAGTGCAGACCTCAGAGAGTAACCTCCATAATAGTGCAGACCTCAGACAGTAACCCCCAATAGTGCAGACCTCAGACAGTAACCCCCAATAGTGCAGACCTCAGACAGTAACCCCCAATAGTGCAGACCTCAGACATTAACCCCCAGTAGTGCAGACCTCAGACAGTAACCCCCAATAGTGCAGACCTCAGACATTAACCCCCAGTAGTGCAGACCTCAGACAGTAACCCCCAATAGTGCAGACCTCAGACAGTAACCCCCAATAGTGCAGACCTCAGACATTAACCCCCAGTAGTGCAGACCTCAGACAATAACCCCCAGTAGTGCAGACCTCAGACAATAACCCCCAGTAGTGCAGACCTCAGACAATAACCCCCAGTAGTGCAGACCTCAGACAATAACCCCCAATAGTGCAGACCTCAGACATTAACCCCCAGTAGTGCAGACCTCAGACAGCGGCGTGTGTGGTTTCCCTCAAGCGCGGGCTCCTCCTCCTCTGTGGGTGTGAACAGAGAGGAGGGCCGCCGCCGGGTGTACCAAGATGGCCGCCGCTCCGGAGCTAGGCCGAAGCCGGGGACTTTCCTAGGCCGAGGCTCCGGAGCGCTCCGCGGAGCCGGTGGATGGATTCGCCCCCCCCCCCATTTTTCGCTCGGTGCGACAGCCCCCCCTGCCCCCCCCCACTACGCCAGTGCTCCACACCCCCCATTTTTCCAATCTTTCCCCCCCCTCTCCTCACCCCACCACTACCCTCCCCACTGCTCCTTCCTCCTCATACCCTTCCTACCATCTTTTTTCCCTCTCTCTAACACTGTTTTCCTCACAGGTTCCCCCCCCCTTTTTTCTTTTCTGTCCCTCACGTTCCCCCCCCCCCCCCATCTCACTCCTTCACTCTCCGGGTGTCCCACCACTTTTCCTATGCCTCATTCTGGGCTCCCACCCGGGTTTCCATCCCTTCTCTTTGGAATATAACCCACACTTTACCTTCTATATGTGCGCATATTAGCCCACATATTATACTCCTATACTTCGTAGGCTCCCTCTAAGCAAGAATATTTTACGTATTTTAGGACATACTCCTTTTCCACCCCCTTTCTTCTGGTGTGGTACCTTTTCCAGGTGCTCCTTCGTCTGGTTACATACAGCCACCCCCAGATGGCGCCCTGCTCGGAATGCAGCAGGGATTGAGGACTCGGTATTCAGGAGATCTGCAGGCTGGGACGTTCTCCCCTCCACCACCACATGAGAGCTCTGTTTGGGACTTTCCATACCTTTTTATTCTGGTAAATGTGCTGTTTTTTATTCAAATATTTCAATTTAATCTTTCTCCTCTTCGCCCCTCGTTTTCCCTCCCCCGCAGTCTGGGACTACCCATGTCCCATGACAGGGCAGGGTTCCTCTTGAGGGAGTGGACAGATGAGACAATCTATATACAATAGTATTTATGAAATTATTATTTTTCAGCTGCAACCAGTAAAAATCCTCTGAAGAATACCTCTTGGTCGAAACGCGTTAGGCACTGCAAATGCTTGTCACTGCAAATGCTTGTCACTTTTACAGGCTATGTATTTTATTGTTACATTATGATTTGTGTATGGATGTTTTTATATTGTTCATCATGTCGCAACTCATTCCTTATTTTTATGTCATAACTTTTTTCAAATAAAACGTACTTTACACATTGCTTCTCCATATTCTTTCAACTTTGCTGTTTTAAAGCCCCACCGGGACAATTTATTTTCTATTATATCGGGGTGTGCAGCCCTATCTCTCCACCCACAAGTCTGTCTCTTTTTTTGAAGTTTACTTTATACACCCTCTCCTTTGAGATTGCTATTTTTACCCCCAAGTATTTTATTTCCTTTCTCCCCCACACAAATGGGAACTCCTTTTGATAAATACTTTGATCTTTCTTAGCTATATTAATACTCAGAGTTTCAGATTTAGTTGGATTCATTTTGAAGTTGGACAGCTCTCCATATTGTTTCATTCATTTTAGTAAGTTTGGTAAGGTTATTCTCGGCCGTGTTAAAGCGGAGGTTCACCCTAAATATAAGATCTCCCATGCGATCCAGCATACTGGCGTCAGCGCCAGTATGCTGGGTTTTTTTTTTTTTAATAGCACACTTACTGTATTATTGTGGAATTCCTTTTTTGTCCCCCGCGGTGGACGGCTGTAGTATAGCGCGTCACATCTTCCTAAAATACCCGATATGGACTCGGGTAATCTCGGCGAAAATGCGGCGCCTGCGCACAGACCTAGGAGCTGACTGCGCAGGCGCCGTATTTCTCCGAGTCCTATTTCGGAGGGCGTGATGCGCCATAGCCGTAGGACTCGGAGAAATACGGCGCCTGCGCAGTCAGCTCCTAGGTCTGTGCGCAGGCGCCGCATTTTCGCCGAGATTACCCGAGTCCATATCGGGTATTTTAGGAAGATGTGACGCGCTATACTGGCGCCGTCCACCACGGGGGACAGAAAAGGAATTCTACAATAATACAGTAAGTGTGCTATTAAAAAAAAAAAAAAAACAGCATACTGGCGCTGACGCCAGTATGCTGGATCGCATGGGAGATCTTATGTTTAGGGTGAAATACCGCTTTAAGTAGAACAGGATGTCGTCTGCGTAAACCGCGAGTTTGTGTTCATCCTGTCCAACTTCTATTCCCCTTATGTCTGGATTTTTCCTTATTCCCCTTAATAGTGACTCTAATGTTAGGACAAACAATAATGGAGACAGGGGACAACCCTGTCTTGTACCATTAGAGAGTTCAAATGCTCCAGAAAGAGTCCCATTAATTTTTACTCTTGCTCTAGGTTTATTATACAATACCTTAATCCAGTTTAGCATTTTTGGTCCTAATCCAATTGTTTCTAGTGTCTTGTATAGGAAGCCCCAGTCTACTCTATCGAATGCTTTTTCAGCATCTACTAATAAGAGTAGACCTGGGGCTCCGCTATTACTAATTTTCTGGGTGGCTAATAAAGTTCTGATTCCATTATCTCTCCCCTCCCGTCCTGACACAAAACCTACTTGGTCAGTGTGAATCAGATCCTTCATTATTTGTTTTTTCCTCTCTGCTAATATTTTAGAGAAAATCTTGGTGTCGCAGTTCAACAAGGAAATTGGCCTGTAACTCGAGCACAGAGTACTATCCTTTCCCTCTTTCAGGATCAGAATAATAGTAGCTTCTATTGCTTCTTTGCGCATGTCCCATTCATCGCCTAGACCATTCATATATGAACACATTTTCGGGGCCAATATATCAATGAACTTTTTATAATATAGAACTGTTAGTCCATCCGGGCCTGGACTCTTGCCATTTGGGGTGTTTACCATTTCTCTAATTTCCTCCTCAGAAATCGGGGCTTCTAGTTTGTTAAGGTTATCTTCAGATATTACCTCCCACTCTATCTCCTTTAAAAAGTCATATGTTTTTTTTCCTTAACTCCTAATTCTTCTTTAGTCTCATGTTTCTTAATTGAATAAAGTTTTTCATAATATTCTTTAAATCTCTCAACTATTTCGCTAGTTTTATGTACTAATTCTCCCCGATTCGTTTGTATTTTCTCAATATAGTTAACATTCTTTTTCTTTTTTAATAAATTTGCTAGATGTTTCCCTGGTTTGTTTTCCCATAGATATCTCTCTTTCTTTACTTGGTTAAATACTCTTCTGGTTTCTTGCTCTATTTGCTCTCTTAACTCCTCTCTCTTAATGTTTAATTTTAGTAAAGTTTCTTTATTTCCGTCTTGTTTATGTTGTTCTAAATTATGAATTTCTTTTGTGAGCTTTATTCTGTTCTCCTTATTTCTTATTTTTATTTCCGTGCCCGCTTTAATTAGTACTCCGCACACAAAGGCCTTATGGGTCTCCCAGACTGTAGCCTCCGAAACATCATCTGTTAAATTTTTCTCAAAAAAATCCTCCAGTTCTGTTTTTATTCTGGTTTCTATTTCTTTGTCCTGAAGGAGTTCTTCATTAAACCTCCACTTCATGTGATTATCTAGTTTCTCCCCTTTTTTAATTCGCAATGAAACTGGCGCATGATCCGAAAAGGTCGCTATTCCTATGCTAGAATTACTTATATTTTCTAAAAACCTATGCTCTGTAAAAAAAAAAATCAATCCTCGAATAGGTCTCGTATACAGGGGAGCGGAATGTATAATCCTGCTGTTTCTTATGTTGTATCCTCCAGACATCTACTAGTTGAAATTGATGGAGGTTTTTTTTTCAGTTTGTTCCTCCATGTCATTCCAGTCCCCTGTGCACGAGACATACTATCTAAATCTGGGTCCATGTGAAAATTAAAATCCCCTGCTATTATAGCTATTCCCTGTTTAAACTCCATAAACTCCGTCATGGTCCTCATTAGAAAGCGAATGGGGTTTTTATTTGGAAAATATATATTAGCCAAAGAGATCTCAACCCCATTCAGTTTTCCTCGCAAGAATAGAAATCTCCCCTCTGGGTCTGCCCTCCTCTCATCTCCTATAAACCTGGTTTCTTTAGAAAAACCAATAGCAACCCCTTTTGCTCGGCTGATTGGGGAGTCTCCGAAGTACCATAAAGGGTAGGATTGTGTCATATTTTTGCGATTTGCTTCTGCAGTGAGATGCGTTTTCCTGCAACATAATCACATCTCCCTTCATGATACTCATTTCCTTCATTATGTTTGCGCGCTTAATGGGTGCATTTAGGCCCCTGACATGATAAGATATTATATTTATCTCTGACATTTTTTCCCTAGAACTCTTAACATTTCAAGGTATTCTGGAGTCCCCCCTTCCCATCTGGGATTCCCTCCCCCTCCCTGTCTTCCCCTCCCCCTTCCACATCCTCTTTCCTTTGCTTGGGATCAAATCAGACTTTTTTTCAGACCTGTCACAATCTACAACTAGTTAACTCACGCTGATAATTAAAATCAGACACCCATGGACCACTGGCTACCCAAGCATACCTTTTTTCTCTTGACTACCTTACATTTGAACCATAACTATGATTGGCAAAAATGTGTTAGTGTATCTAAATCTGCTGGTACATCTAGGCCGTCAATGCGGCTGTCCAAAGGTGTCTGTTGCTCCTTCATCCAGTTTAAAAAATGTCTTAAAGACCTCGTGGACATACCCCGGAAATACTGTATACTCAGCGTGCGTTCTAATATCGTCTATACCTCCGCAGCAAGTTTTCTACATATACAATAAGTATTCTCCTGTGGATCAACCACTTTAGCCTTGTTTTTCATCTTTGTGTATTTCCATCTATTTTGTGATGCATCATGTGTATATGTGATACATTGTGAAATATTAAAATTAGTTATATTTTTTATGTGCCTATAAAGTATTTTTTTTTCCAAAACTCTTCCAATTACTAGGATGTGGCACTTTGTTAACTAGGGTGTAGATTACCACCCAAGGGCAATTGTAATCAATAATCAAGCTCCTTCATCCAGAGAGGGGGCACTCAATTACAGGAGGTGTGCTACTGGCCAGACCACCAGGTGAAATCAAAGGGGAAAAAAGCCTAAAAAATTTAAATGAACGAAAACAAATGCAGCCACCACATCTAATGATTGGTAAGGGGCAATATATTACATATCTGGTTTTGTGTATAATACCACTTTAAGCTTGAAATCCCATTTAAATGGAATATAAAGTGTATAATGTACCTGCAGTGAGTACACAAGTTGAGTACTGTAATTATAGCAATTACGTTAAAGTTTTTGTTGAAATAATAATTTCATATATAAACCAAAGATTGCAATCACATTTAGATACATATTCTACATATAAATACTATGTATTTCAGAGTTGACACCGAGCATTCAAAAGAAAAATAATCTTGCAACATTCTGCGCTGAATAGAAAAGGGTTAACCTCTCACTTCAAGGCGGTTGTTGTTGCCAGAGGATACACAATGTCAGGATTCTTATTGTGCAATGTGTCTATTTAGAAGGAGAGAAGAAGGTGGGTGGAGGCGGGCATTAGATCCAGGGATACACAGAGTGGATTGCAGCAGCAACACAATAAATGGAATTCTCTGGTCTCAAATAGTTACAAGTCCACAATCTAAGTGAATGGAAAACAAAACTTCTTTTAGAGGGTACATTGTTTTTCCTAGCTGCCAGGATCCCATAGGAAGTCAAAATTTCCAAAATTCCCATCTGGAGTGCCTCCAATAGCTCCTGTCATTAAACTAAAGCAATGTCAAATGCTGCTATTGTTAAACACAAGTGAACACGTTAGAAACAATGACGCAATGAATATCCAGGAGTATACTGCTAAACAGGTTCTACTAAACTGCACCCAGCAAAAGTCAGCTAGCGACAAACGCAAATAGCCATGGCTGGCAGCTCAGAGTAGGGGGCCTGACTTTTCCTTCATGCCAGGCAGCTACTGTATGACTATTAAAATGTATCTCAAGGTAAAGCCTTTTTTTTTTATTTAAGTGGGAAAAGTTTAGAGCTTTTGTCAAGTTTCTCCTGTTGTCCTTGTCACCTGTTTTGGGGACACCTGCCTAAGATGGGAACTCCCCTCAGTTTGGGAGATTTTATGCAATTTTCTGTTGCATTTCTGGGACAGGAATTAACCACTTCAAGACCAGGTCTATTTCTAACATTTGTTGTTTGCAAGATAAAATCTGATTTTTTTGCTAGAAAATTACTTGAAACCCCCAAACATTATGGGCCAGATTCAGGTACATCTGCGCATTATTGGACCGGCGTAGCGCACCGCCTTTACGTTAGACTGGCGCAATGTAGCGGCGCAATCACCCTATTCTCGTTGGTTTTACGCAGAAATTTGCGCCTGCGCAACGTTATTTCAGAGGTGCAAGGCGGAGTAATACAAATTGGGAAGGACGTGGGCGTGTTACATTGAAATGAGCCGTGACCCCATGCAAATGAAGGGCCGGCCGGCTCGCGCATGCGCGCTTGAAGCAGACCATGGTCAGCCCCTCTGTGCGCATGCTCACAACTCGGGAACGGCGCAATCAGTGAAATTGGAAGTGGACTAGGGCAAATTAGTGAACTACGCAAACAGCATAAATAGACAGAGACAAACGCACTTCCTTTGCAAAAGTACATCCCTTTGTATCCCTCCCTATACAGCAAGGTGCTTTTGTTCTGTTGTTTATTAGCGTTTGTTTGTTTGCGACGTGTCTGAGAGTGATTTTTGTCTTTTATGTGTTTTCTTTGTTATTTTGTTTAAATTATATTTTTGCTGGGCATTTTTTATTTTTGCTGGTCAATTTTTTTTTGGTTCTGTTTGTGTATGATTTGGGAATGTGGGGGTGACATTCCTGCCGGAAAAGGGGTGTCACCCTCATTTGTGGTGGAGAAGTGATCCCCAGGTCCGTGTGAATGGTGTATGAATGTACAGTGACATAATTGGAGCCGTGGCGTTGCAGCTCACAAGTCCTGCATGGTGGGCTTGTGCCAATCCAATGTGATAAGGATGTGATGTGTCTGTGCTAGGGACCACAGTGGTGTGCATGCATGCATTATCATTGTGCCACGATTAATGTGTGTGTTTAACGTGCAAAGATGCCTAATGTGAGCTGTCTCCTGACTGCTCTTCCCTCAGAAGACGGGGTAGCCTTGGTTAGGGGGGTTCTGTATAGGAGTCATGAGATGGGGTCCCAGTGCATATGCAGAGTCACCTTGAAGGGAAAAGACAGGAGGATGTTAGTCGTGCATGTGCCACTTGTGATGTGTGCATCATGGGGGGGGACAGTCATGCCTGCCACCCATGTCACTCACCAACCAGCCAGCTGTCCCCATACATGTTCTGTTCGAAATCTGTGGGGATGGGGCTCTAATTGTATATGTAGCTGTCATGGGTGTCATGGGTAGTGTCATGTGTTGGGCTGGTGATGTCCTCCTGCAGGGTTGTGGTTAGTTCCATGATGGCATGAGGGGTGAATCTGAAGATGCGAGACACCTCAGAATCACTCATGCCATAGATGTCTATGCGTTTGTGATATATCCTCTCCCGTGAAGAGTGAGGGGCTTGTATCAGATAAGAATATTGTATTAGATTAGATTAAATGGTAAAGTTTATATAAGCAAAAAAAAAATAAAAAATCCTGTGCCCTCCTCAGTGCCCTCCTCCTTCTTTGCTCATCTAAAGTCAGTATGTTGGCATACAGTTTGTTGGGCAACATGTGTGACTGCTCAGCTCCTCACTAACAGTGTTGCTTTCTCTGACATGTAGACGAATTGTCTAATTTTAGAGCAGCTTTTATATGGTCTAATTTTAGACAGAACATTTAGCTGTTGCGCACAGCGCGTAGCCTGCGCTGCACCAACGTTCTTTTGTGGATCCCCGTAACTCCCTCATTAGCATATTTGAATAGCAAATCAATGGTTTGTCTAGCGCAGTTTTGCGCGGACGGATGCGCCTGTCTAACGAAATTACGCTGGACAAAAAAAAAATAGATTTCTTGCGTATCTCGTTTTGGGAGTGCCGTGCATCGAAACGCACGCGCAAAATTAGACTTACGCCGTGCATCTCCTGTTACGCTGGCATAATCGCTCTGTGAATCTGGCCCTATATATATATTTTCTTAGCAGAGAATAAAATGTCGTTTCAATATATTGTGTCGCACAGTAATTGTGCAGCGTTCTTTCAAACTGAATTTTTGGGGCAAAAATACACCTCACCGAATTAAATAAAAATAAATAAACAGTAAAGTTAGTTCAATTATTTTGTATAATATAAAAGATGATTATACTTCAGACAGGAGGCTCATATCTTATGCATTATCTTTCTTTAATAATGCTCATAGCAGAACAATTTCTATAAACGGTTTAGAACTAAAGTCAATAGAAAAACTGAAAAAACTACGTTTCCCAGCAGTCATTTAGCCTGTGGCCACTCCCCTCTTGCCTCTATATAAGGACTGCTGCCCTGAAGAACTTCCTCTTTCTTTCTGCTCATAGAAGGAACAAGATAAGTGAATTTTTTCTAAAAGTATTTATTACTGTTGTCTTATGAATTGCTTTTCTTTTAGGTGGGACTCCATTAGGAGTGTCAGCGCGGTCGGCGCTGTCCACGGCGGTGTTTTTTTTACCCCTAACCTGTCCTATTAATGGTAATGACGGCGCCTCTCTAATTGTTACCTGAGGTGCCGCCGCCATCTTGGTTAGTTGCTGTCACTCATTCGCGCTCGGCGGGGGGGAGGGCATTCCCACAATTCCCTGTGCTGCCGAGATCGCGCTGCCGAGATCTCGCGGGATTGCGCCAACCAATGGGAAGGTCCCGGGAGCCGTAATCTCGCGGGATTTCAAGAAAAACAAGCGTTTTTCCTCCCCTTCCTCACAACAACACCAGAAGCGCTGTGGAAGTGTGAGGAAAGGGTGAGAGCGGTGCCGCGCCTCCGGTCATATAAGCTAATTAGGAATTAACTACTACTAACAGGTACTATCTGGGTGATTGGTCCCCTTTCAAATTATCTATACCATGGCTGAAGGAAATTCATCTCCCACCAAGGGAGATCCCATGCCACAGGGAGCAGCAGGATTCTTGAGCACTACTCAGATCCAAGAATTTATCACTAGATCCATTCAAGCTGCTATGGTTTCCCTCCCCCGGGACCGCAGATTCCGTCCCATACCGCCCCCTCACCATTGGCCATATGTGATGAGCCACAGGTGAAGAGGGGTAAATCCTCTCAGAAGAGGAAGCATGTGGCAACAAACGATGACTCCCCGGCAGGGGAAGTAAATAATATGTTTGAGGCATTACCCCACACGGAATGCCACCCCACACGCCCCTCGGACCCTTTTCAACCCCTGGGCCTCAGGGAGTCAAATCAGAGGCATGTACCCACTAGACGAACGAAGCCAGATTCGTTCGTACTCGATTCGGATGATACCTCATCGGCTGCATCATCCGAATTCGAGGATTCTGGGTCCGAAGAGGAGGACGGGACGGATGCTGGGTCATTGGTGCATCCCCACGACGCCAACCCTGATAATCAGGGCAATGCCATAACGGACGCCCTTGGCGAACCACTATTTCACCCGGATGACATTTCTCATCCCCGCTCGGGTGATTGGTCCCCTTTACCTCATGTGTCCCAATATATTGAATTTTAAACACGCAGACCCCTGGATAGGACCAACCGCAACAAATTGCGAGCCGAATGTCCACGCCCACACATCCCAAAAAAAGTGGTCCACACACCAGAGATTGACCCCATCCTGGCCAAATACTTGGCTAAATCGGGAAAATTCCCCAAAAAGGGCATTGACCGTTCCTTCAGGAACATTCAGGACCGTGTCCTGGATCTCCTGGGCCCATTGACAAAAATCTTGAACCTCTCGGAACAAGCGGTAGCTTCAGATATTGTGGTCGATGTGACCCAACTCCGGGGTTGGGCCCAACGGGCCATATGCCTTCTGGGAAACACTAATTCAGCCTCCTCCACGGAGCGCAGACGTTCCATCCTTATGCGCCTGGATCCTCAATTGGCTCATCTAGCCGAAACCGAACCGGGCCCGGTCGCTGAGGGATTGCTGTTCGGGGATTCCTTAGTCAAGGATATTAATAAGTTTGTGGGGCTCTTCAACAGCTTAGATAAGGCTCAGTCCTCACTCAAAAGAGCTGGAAATAACAAGATTTTTGCCCGGGCCGCAGAGGTAGAGGCCGCTCTGCCGGCCGTAACCATTCCTTCAGGCCATTTAACAGAGCAACAGCACCACCTTATGCTCAAACCCCGACCTCATACGCCGCAGTGGCACAACCGGCGCCTTTCTTCCCACCAAGAGGGAGGCCATGGAGAGGACGAGGGAGCAGAGGAGATCCTCGATCTCGTCCGTTTACCGGTAAGTCCCAGTATTACCACTTGTTATCACACACCTGTGGGGGGAAGGCTGAGATATTTTACCCACGCTTGGTCTGCGATTACGGCAGACTCGTGGGTACTAAATACCATCAGGGGGTTTCACATAGAACTTATGTCCCCACTTCAACTGGGCGCCATACCTGCCCCCATTCATTTCAGCACGCAAAACGCGATGTTGATAGACGACGAATTGCGAGACCTTATATCCAAAAAAGCCGTCATCGAAGTCGATCCAAACTCCCCGGGGTTTATCAGCAACCTTTTCTTAGTCAAGAAGAAAGGGGACGGCTTCCACCTGGTGATAAACTTGCGGGAGTTAAACCAACACGTTACGTATCGGCATTTCAAAATGGAGGGGATCCATTGCCTCCGAGATCTTCTCCAGACGATTGGTTGGTAAAGGTGGACCTGATGGACGCCTATCTCACAGTACCCATGAACCTGGGCTCACAACACCTGCTGCGCTTCCTGTGGGGGGGACGCGCGTGGCAGTTTACATGCCTGCCATTCGGCCTGTCTTCAGCCCCGTGGTGTTTCACCAAGCTGTTGAAACCGGTCGTGGCGACATTACGGAGCAGAGGTGTGAGTCTCAATCTATCTGGACGACATCCTCATCATCGCGAGCTCCAAATCCCTAATCCTGTTACACATGTCCTGGACTCTAAATTTGCTAGAAGGGTTAGGTTTTCTCATCAACCGAGAGAAATCCATACTGGTCCCGGCTCAAGAGTTGGAATTCCTGGGCTTCCTGGTAGACACCAAGCAAGCGATCCTTCGTCTCCCCAAGACGAAACTCGCACTGATCCGCAAGGAGATCAGGTCAATGCTACGCAAACGAAGCGTATCACTGTGGGTTCTGGCCAGGATAGTGGGCCTTTTAGCGGCCTCTGTTCAAGCCATATTCCCAGCCCCCCTCCACTACAGGGCCCTTCAGCGTCTCAAGATCCTTCATCTTCGACAGGGTCTCCGATACGCAGACGTGATCCCATTATCCACGGAAGCCAGAACCGAACTACAATGGTGGCTTCGACATGCCGTCCAATGGAATGGCAAGTCGATTTTCAACCCGCAACCGGATGTCATTCTAGAATCAGACGCGAGTCGCTCAGGTTGGGGAGCTCGCTTGGGCGAGACCTCGACAGGGGGGTTTTGGTCCGATCAGGAATCCCAGCTGCACATCAATGCCTTGGAACTCCTGGCGGCCCTGTTCGCAGTCCAAAGTTTTCTCTCGGAGAGCTCCAATTGCTGCGTTTTAATACGCATGGACAATATTGCGGCGGTTCAATACATAAACCGCTTGGGGGGCACCAGATCCAAGATTCTGGCGAATCTCGCCACGGACATTTGGCATTTTTGCATGGATCGCAATATTGTTCCGAGGGCGGAATACATCCCGGGCTTTTCCAATATCGTAGCAGACTGGAATTCCCGATATCTATCCGACTCCAGCGAGTGGGGTCTAGACCAATTCTCATTTACCCAAATCAACCAACTTTGGGGACCCCTGGGGGTGGACCTGTTCGCATCCCGTCTCAACTTTCAACTACCTCGCTATTTCAGCTGGAGACCGGACCCGGGGGCCACAGCGGTGGACGCTTTCCGCCAATGCTGGAGCGGGGAGACACACTATGCGTTTCCCCCGTTCGCAATGATCCCCAGGACTTTACTGCAGATCGCTTCCCAGAAAGCGACGGTGGTATTGGTCGCACACCTGGTGGCCGACGCAACCATGGTTTCCCCTTCTGCTGGAGATGGTCATAGACCACCCCAGAGTACTTCCCTCATTTCCGCACATCCTCTTACACCAGTCCAAGGATGTACATCCTTTGGTATGGGATGGTTCTCTGACCCTTCTAGCTTGCCTGGTGTCAGGGTCAACAGTTCTGACGACGACTTTTCACAGTCAGCTAGGGACCTTCTCGCCGTGGCCTGGGCCACCGGGACTCGATCGGCATATAGATCGGCCTGGGGACTCTTGGTGCGTTGGTGTCATCAACGGCAGGCTGATCCTTTCCAGGCACCTATAACGCTTGTCGTTAATTTTCTAGCGGAAGCTTTCGATACCGGTAAGGCATATCGATCTATCAATGTATATAGATCTGCCATTTCGGCTCACCATGGCCTGGTGGACTCATTGCCGGTAGGCAAGCATCCTGTAATCTGCAAATTATTGCGAGGCATTAAATTCAAACGCCCTCCGCGTCCTAGGTACCAAACAACCTGGGACGTCTCCAGAATCCTTAACATGTTTTCAGAATGGGATGATAATGAGGCGTTATCTCTCAAACTCCTATCCCTTAAACTTACTGTCCTCTTGTGCTTGGTCTCAGTCAAGCGGGTCTCTGACGTGAAGGCTCTGGAGGTTTCCAGACGTCAATTCTCGCCGCAAGGCGTACAGTTCTCGGTAGCCCGTAGGACCAAGACCGACCTGACGTAAATTTTCTACCCTTTCTTCACTGACCATCCACGACTCTGTGTGGTGCGGTGTCTTCGGACCTATGAGTCTAGCACGGCTGACCTACGCTCCCCGGAGTCGTCCCAGCTCCTACTCTTACGTCACACCCCATCGCCCAGTAACTTCTGCTACCTTAGCACGTTGGGTTAGATCAACTATGGCCATGGCGGGCATAGACATATCCCAGTTTGGGGCACACTCTTCCAGAGGAGCCATGGCTACCAAAGTGGTCAAAGCGGGGGGTTCTTTATCGGACCTCCTGCTTGCAGCCGATTGGTCCTCAGAGACCATTTTTCGCTCCTTTTACTTCAGACCAGAGGAACATGTGGCCATGACAATCCTACAATGACGTTCCTTGTTGTGTATATTGCATAAGTCTCTTTATTGAATGTTTAAATTTTATTCCTGATGCTAAGCTTTGAACTTGCATAAGATATGAGCCTCCTGTCTGAAGTATAATTCGAGATTTTCCTAGCGTGTGATGGAAAATATTGATTATATGAAGACAGGAGGCGAGTATCTTCCCTCCCTACCCATCCCTATTACATACATCTGTTTTGTTTCAGGATACTGATAACATCCGTTTCCCCTGGATACCGGCGATCTGCACCTCAGGACTGTTTTAACATGTTCGGACACCCCGTTGGTGGCGACTCATGATGGTTGGTCCTCGTTGGGACGTACCTGCGACACACAAGATCCCTCCTCCGGGACGAGGAACAAGCTGGTTGACCGAAGACTCGGATGTGAGAAGTTCATTGGACGTCAAGTTCCGTTTGCTGTTGGGATTCGCACGAAGAAAGAGGAAGTTCTTCAGGGCAGCAGTCCTTATATAGAGGCAAGAGGGGAGTGGCCACAGGCTAAAGGACTGCTGGGAAATGTAGTTTTTTCAGTTTTTCTATTGACTTTAGTTCTAAACCGTTTATAGAAATTGTTCTGCTATGAGCATTATTAAAGAAAGATAATGCATAAGATACTCGCCTCCTGTCTTCATATAATCAATATTTTCCGTCACACGCTAGGAAAATCTCGAATTATACGCCAAGTATATGGATTCCTAACATCATCACATGCCTGACGAAGGGGTGCTGCGAGACTTCAAAACATTGCACAGTTCTTGTGATGTGATCATGCAATAATCAATCCATTTGGACGCTACTACGTTGACCCCATGCCGTGCTGGCAAATATCTCCCTTGTAAATAACCAACATGTCACGCTTTAGGCCTCATGCACACTGGACGTTAATATAACATTATAAAAACGCCAGTAGCTTTGCAGTGAGTTTTTGAACATTTTTGCAATAGCGTTTTTAGAATTTGTTTTTCAATTTATCAAAAATGTTAAAAAATGCTTGTGAGTGAAGTTTTTGAGTGTTTATTGACAATTATCAGCACTAGAGCGTTTTTACAACTGAAAAACGTGTCTCAGAACCCATTAGTTTTGGGTTTTTTTTATTGCTCAAAAACACCACTGCCCAAAACTGCTGATAACAGACTATTTGCCAGATTCAGAAAGACTTACGACAGCGTATCAGATAGTCATTAGTCCGAATGTGCGCCGTCGTATGTTTAAGCGTATTCTGGAAACCAGATATGCTTAAATTTTACCAAGATACGCCCGGCGTAGATCTCCTACGCCGCCGTATCTTAGCTGCATATTTATGGCCGCTAGGGGCTTGTATGTTGATTTACTCTTAGAATATGTAAATGAGCAAGATACGCATATTCACGAACATACGCAAGCCCGTCGCAGTAAGCTACGCCGTTTACGTAAGGCGTTTTTCATGCGTAAAGATAAACCACCAAAAAGATGGCGTCGGAACAGCCGTCGAATTTTACGTTGTTTGCGTAAGCCAGTTCAGAATGGGGCTGGGCGTAGGTTACGTTGACGTCAAAAGCATTGACTATTTGCGACGTGATTTTGAGCATGCACACTGGGATACGTCCACGGCCGGCGCATGCGCTGTTCGTTCGGCACGTCATTTACGTGGGGTCACGATTCATTTACACGTGGTACCTACCGGAGCATGATGGGACTGCGACGTCACAAGACAGGCCTATATAACTCGCTGCGAGCCGCGCGCCAGCCATAACAGCGGAAGGAAGCGTCGCGTCAACATCTGGAGAAGAGATGAAGAAGAAGACGTCACAGAAGAGGGGACACGCCGCCGCTAGTAATTGAGCTAACACACGAAGATAGCGGCGGCGAGTCCTGAAGAAGAAGAAGACCCCCGGGGAGCGGAGAAGACCCCGGAGAGCCGGAGAAGACCCCCGGAGAGCCGGAGAGTGGGAGAAGACCCCGGAGAGTGGGAGAAGACCCCCCCGCCGCCGAAGATGTCGAAGGAAGCCCGCCGGGTGGTGGGCGCTTTTATCAAAGCGCCCCCCCCCGGCGGCGGAAGAGAACCAGACGGCGGTGAAGAACAGCGGCACCCACCCCCCAGCAGAAGCCCGCCGGAGGGGGGCACTTTTATAAAAGCGATCATACACACCCCCCCCGGCGGCCAACTAATAAAATATTTCAATACACTGTGTGGTTTATTTGTGTTTACACTTTTCTTGCAGGTGAATGGGTAGGGGTACAATGTACCCCATACTCATTCACTTAGGGTGGGGGGCCGGTATCTGGGGGCCCCCTTATTAAAGGGGGCTTCCAGATTCCGGTAAGCCTCCCGCCCGCATACCCCGACAACCAACGGCCAGGGTTGTCAGGAAGGGGCCCTGTCCCCATCAACATGGGGACAGGGTGCTCTGGGGTGGGGGGCCGCAGTGCGCCCCCTGCCCCAGAGCACCTGACCCCCCCAGGTTGAGGGCATGCTGCCCGGTACGGCTCAGGAGGGGGGGGCGCTCGCTCGCCCCCACTCCCCTCCTGACCGGCCGGCCGGCGTGCTTTGGATACGGGTCTGGTATGGACTGTGGGGGGACCCCCACGCCGTTTTTTCGGCGTAGGGGGGACTCCTTACAACCCATACCAGACCCAAGGGCCCGTTATGCTCCTGAGGGGGGAACCCATGCCGGATTTTTATTTAAAATCCGGCGGGGACTTCCTTCTCAGGATTCATAACAAACTCCGCCCACGTGTAGAATTGGCGGGAATCCGCGTCGGATCCCCGTCGCTTCTATGACGCACTCGCTGGAATGTGCTTTTACTATTCCAGCGAGTGCGAGATGTCGGCAGCCTGTCGCCGAGAATCAGCGCGATGCTGTCGTGCTATAAACACATTCTCGGCGGCAGGCACTGTAAAGCAGCCAAAAGGCGAATGGAACTTCCCCTTTATAGTGCCGTTGTATGTGTTGTACGTCACCGCGCTTTGCTAGATCATTTTTTTAAAACGATGGTGTGTGGGCAACATCGTTTTTAATGATGAAGTTGGGAAAACTTTGTTTTTTGGACATGCTGAAAAACCAAGTTTTTTCATGCTGAAAAATTAACGCGTGTATGCGGCAAAAGTTTTAAAAAGCTTCAACGGTTATTTGTTTAAAGAGGAGGTCTTTTTTTACTAGAATTGTTGCTCTCACTCCAAGGATTTTAGCGATGCCTCACATGTGTGATTGGAACACAGTTTACATATGCGGGAGCGATTTATGTATGCTTATTCTTTGGCATGCGAGTACACGGGGGTGCATTAAAAAAATAAAAAATAAACTCTTTTTTTTTTGTTTTACCCCTTCCCATTAAAAAATAAAATAAGATCTGATCACTTTTAGTGCTGTCACAAGAAATGTAAACCTTGTGAAAGTAATAGGCAGTGACCGGTACTCTTCATTAAGTGATACGGGGTCTAAAAGTCCCCAAACTCCTCCTCTGCACTTCAAAGTATTCAAAACCCCAAAATCTGCATTTTTGAATACTTTGGATTTTTTTAAATTGGCGCCTTCAGCTGCCGAGTAAACCATTTGTGAAGTCGTGACCGCTTCCGGGTTACATCGGAGACCCGATCAAAGACGATTCTGCCTTTGTTCGGGACTCTGGCCAGCCAGCTGGTCACTTGGGGAGACCTGGATGTCCCCTGCCGCTGCTTGTGTTAACAGCCAAGCGGCCGCTTTATCCTGCTGAAAGTGGCCATCACCATCAAGGTATACCTCTTCCATGAAGCACCTGGTAAGTAACAATGTTTAGGTAGGTGGTAGTGGTACATGTCAAAATAACCATCCACATGAATGACAGGACCCAAGTTTCCCAGCAGAACATTGCCCAAAATATCACACTGCCTTCTCTTGGCTTGCCTTCTTCCTATACTGCATTTTGGTGCCATTTAGTCACCCTTAATTAACGCTCTTTTGAAAAAAACTTTACTTAGCTGTCATTAGCCCTAATTAACCAATTTCCTCCTCTCACATATTTTTCTGCTTTTTCATTTCAATTATTGTTTATTCTCACCATTGTCACATAAAAAAAATTACGCAGAATTGGAAATTTTGCAATACAGTATTGACAAAAGAAAGCCTAAATTGTCCCTCAGAAAAACAATCAATGTAGTAGTCTGTTATCTTAAAGCAATACTAAACAGAGAAGTGTTACCTGCCTAAATGTATTCACCTAAATCATATATACCATGCCACTGTATTTAGTTTGTTTTTTTAAAAGAATGCCCTACATACCCTATTCCTGCAGTGTGGTGACATGATCTATCCCTGTTCTTTGGCATCTGCAGGTAAAGCTCTTTGGAAGGGACTGCTATTACTCTGCTACTGTATGTGTGCTCTCTACATCAGCAGAGAACGTCTGCAGTACCCAAGTTTGTGTCTGACGAGCCCTGATTGGTGCTATGCTGGTCATACAACTAAAAAAAAAAAATTTAGAACAGCAATTTAAATTAAAACATTTTAGAGCTTCATATATAGACAGAAAAAAGTATTTGATCCCCTGCTGATTTTGTATGCTTGCCCACTGACAAAGAAATGATCAGTCTATAATTTTAATGGTCGGTATATTTTTTAACAGTGGGAGTCAAAATAACAACAAGAAAATCCAGACAAACGCATTTCAAAAACTTTATAAGTTATATAAGTTGATTTGCATTTTAGCCACTTCAGCCCTGAAGGGATTTACCCACTTCCTGACCAGGCCATTTTTTGCGATACGGCACTGCGTCGCTTTAACTGACAATTGCGCGGTCATGCGATGTTGAAACCAAATAAAATATTTTGCGCTATAAACAAAAAAAATAAACTATTTTGAAAAAAAAAAAAATACTATTTTCTACTTTTTGCTATAATAAAATATGAAAAAAAAATGTCTTCATCGGTTTAGGCCAATATGTACTATTCTAAATTGTATTTTTATTTATTTTTTTAAACAAAAAAAGCAATAAGTGTATATTGATTGGTTTGTGTAAGGCCTCGTACACACGCGTAAATAGATTTGTTCAAAACGGTCTGTCCGACCGATTTGAACAAATCTATCTGCTGGCATTTTGGTTTGCTCGCGTGTACACACGAGCAAACCAAAATCCCCGCCAGCAGACAGGGCGCTGACGTGTCGGTGACGTTGCCGCCGCCACGTCACCGCACCAGGAAGTAAAACACTTCCGCGCATGCGTCAAAACCATTCGGCGCGTGTGCGATTAGACATGTCTGCTGGTTAGCGTACTAACCAGCAGACATGTCGGGCGGACGGGTTCCCAGGCGACAGATTTCAAAGCATGCTTTGAAATCTGTCGGGTGGCCAAATCCGTCTGTTTGCCCGTACACACGATCGAATCTGTCTGCTGAAACGGTCTAGCAGACCGTTTCCAGCAGACAGATTTGATCGTGTGTACGAGGCCTAAAAGTTACAGCGTCTACAAAATAGGGTATATATTTATGCCATTTCATTTTATTTTTTTTACTAATAATGGCGGTGATTAGAGATTTTCAGCGGGACTCCAACATTGCGGCAGACAGATCGAACACTTTTAAAGGGGACTATTGACATTTATACAGCGATCAGAGCTAAAAATGGCCACTGATTACTGCGGAAATGTCACTGGCAGGGAAGGGGTTAACACTAGGGGGTGATCAAGGGGTTATGTGTTTCCTAAGGAGGCATTTCTAACTGTGGGGGGGAGTG